>CP139504.1:233682392-234882392 GCA_021014915.2 Artemisia tridentata subsp. tridentata
AAACAAGTCAATAACATAGGATAAATGATGCTAATAATATGTCGTTATTTGATGTCATCAAATATCCCCCCACTTGAACTTTACTTGTCCCCAAGTAAACCTTAGAATTAATCTTATGAAAATGTATCCTAAAAGATATTAGGATTTATTTTTTATATTTAAGCATGTATTCATTTTTGTCATAATTACACAACCAAACACTTAACGAATTAGAAGTAAAAATAAAATATTCTGATAAAAGCAAATCTAATCGTTTAACTGTCCAGTCGTGACGAATACTCTATCATAAGCTTGGCAAGTATACACATCTCCCCACTAAAGCCAAGGAATAACAAGTCTAAAGCGGTAAAATGGTTTTGAGCTTAAGGGTTAATCATTCTCATCCCTCACTAAGCGATCACTAAACTTCAAAAAGGCAGACAAAACCCAAAATACAAAATCACATTGATCGTATCCACGAACACGATACTTGCAATTGCTCAAATCCTTAACTCGAATAGGCTAAAGATAGGTCCAAACTTCACCAATAATAATATATCAAAAAGGGCGACAAAATCATAAATACATAGCCGAATCCACGACTACGATACTTAAGATTGCTCAAATCCCTAATCTCAATAAATCAAAGGTTTGGTTGGATAAAGAATAATACAGGGTATGGATAATATTTGTGATAGAAATTGGTGTAAAAATGAAAAATAAACAAAACAAATAAATTAAAATCCTAAGTGTGGTTAATCACTATCCCAACCATCCCATGAATAAGACTCATATCATAGAATAACTCACGCTTTAACACTTGAAACACACGCTTTAGGTAGACACGAATTATACTCAACAAGATCTTAATCAAAGAATAAACCTTAGTTGGCGTTCCCATAACTGCCAACTCCCATTCAATCCATAGATATAATATACAACAATTAGTGGTGATATCGACCACTTACATAACTTTACATGAGTTGGTTAAATCAAACATCCAACTTTTTTTTTTTTTTTTTTTTTTTTTTTTTTTTTTTTTTTTTTTTTTTTAAAACTTGAAACATAAACATAGATGTGTAAAATTTCACCACATCACTATAATGATAATTCTGGATAATTTTTCCATATTTTTCATAACTTCAGAAATAACGGTAATAGTGAAAGTAGTAAACACACGAAAAATAAACTAAAAGTTATACAATATTTACTTTCACTCCAATTGCATTGTGCAATTTCCCAACCTAACCATAGATAATGAATTACGCACGCGAACACAGGTAATGTAAGGAAACACACTTTGCCTAAAGCAATTAACCAACCACGGATTTTAATCTACAGGGTAGGCTAAGGTGTAAGGGTGTAACGAAACATTTTAACAAAGGTGTAAGAAACGAAAGGAATGGCTCTGAGTGTTTTTCTAGGGGTATCTTACTCTAAAAGTGAGAGTAACAAAAGGGTTTATACGGGGGTTAACTAACTAGTGTAGTTAGCTAATAACACAAAACATATAAAGGCTATTTGGGTGTAATCCTAGAAATTTACCAATTTAGACAAGTCATTCCAATTATATAAAATAATACTTATTATGGTGGTCTCGAATAGTATACAAGCCAAGTTCTAAAGTTTACAAGTCACCGGCACACTCATAGATTTGTGAATTTTGAAAAGTCACAATTTTTGGAAATAATGTTATGTTTGCAGCTATGTAACTTAGATCTTAAACAAAAAACATGCTAGAAAAATTTTAAATTTAAGCATATTAAGTACATATTAAGCATATTTTTGAAAAATAAGGACAAGTAAACGTTCTAATTCTCCATCCCCCCACTTAAGATAAACAACGTCCTCGTTGTTTAATTTGAAATTAAAAACAGGAAATTAAAAGAATTAGAACGGAGAACTCCCCTGAGATTTGCTCGGTATGATCTTCCAATGTAAGTGTGCGAGCGTATAAAATGCGGGAGTCCATCAACATCTTCAATATTCCGGACCTGTAAAAATATAGAGACCACAGGAAAAACAAATCTCGAGAAACATCTCATTAATCATCGGTTAGAAAACGATAAACAAAAGAAAAACAAAGAACTGTATTCAATTCTGGCAGGTCGATACGCCGTATCTAAAAAGATAGATACGCCGCATTGATGTCAGCAAAATAGTTCGGACTAAAGTATTCCAGATGATTCGATACGCCGTATCCATAGGGGTTGGATACGCTGCATCGAAGGCCTGGGACAGACTCGACAGAAAATTAAATGGATAGATTTTCGGGTTGTCTCCCGGCAAGCACTTTTGTTTATTGGGGAGTCTTTAAGTTCGATTCCCTTCAGCTCTACGTTGCTTCAATCAATTCAACAACCTCCTTATCATCATTGCCGTGAGGTTCATAGTACTTTTTAAGACGTTGCCCATTGACCTTGAAACTTACACCACCTTTATTTGCAATTTCTACTGCTCCATACGGGTAAACCGTTTTAACGATATACGGCCCATACCATTTTGATTTAAGCTTTCCTGGATACAATTTCAATTTTGAGTTATATAATAATACCTTATCTCCTACGCGAAAATCTTTATTATCACGGATTCTTGCATCATGCCATTTCTTTGTCCGTTCTTTATAGATGATGTTATTATCATAAGCCGAATCCCTCAATTCAGAAAGTTCATTCATCTGCATAAAACGATTCTTACCTGCTCTCATCAAATCAATGTTACATTGTTTCAAAGCCCAATATGCCTTATGTTCAATTTCGACCGGTAAATGGCATGCCTTACCATACACCAATCGAAATGGTGTACATCCCGTGGGTGTCTTGTAGGCAGTTCTAAATGCCCACAAAGCATCTGTAAGTTTTTCGGACCAATCTCTAGGATTATACCCAACTGACCTTTCCAGAATCCTTTTAATCGCTCTATTAGTTACCTCAGTTTGTCCATTTGATTGAGAGTGATATGCTGTAGCTAACCTATGTGTTACTCCATATTTTAATAGAGTCTTTTCCATTAAAGCATTACAAAAATGTGTTCCCCTATCACTAATCAAGGCTTTAGGTACACCAAATCTGGAGAACAATTCCCTTAAAAACTTAATCACTACTCGAGCATCATTTGTTGGTAAAGCTTTGGCTTCAACCCACTTTGACACATAATCAACAGCTACAAGTATATATTTATTCCCTTTACTATTAGGAAATGGTCCCATAAAATCTAGCCCCCATATATCAAAAACTTCACATACCTGAATATTCGATTGAGGCATCTCATTGCGAGCTGAAATATTTCCTGATCTTTGACATTCATCACATCTCTTCACATATTCTGCAGCATCATTAAAAATTTTAGGCCAATAGAATCCAGCTTCGTAAACTTTCTTTGCTGTAATATTAGCACCATGATGTCCTCCAGTAGGCCCAGAATGACAATGTTTCAAAACATCCAACTTTTCAAGTCCATCAACATATCTCCTGATTATATTATCGGCACAACGTTTGAATTCGTACGGTTCATCCCACAAGTAGCTTCTAGCTTGGTATAAGAATCTTTTCCTTTCCGCATACTTCATATTTGAGGGTACAATTTTTCCTACAATGAAATTAATATAATCTGCATACCAAGGTTGTCCTTCATCAATTGTTCCTAACATCTTTAGGTGCTCATCTGGAAATGTGTCAATTATCTCTTCATCTTTTAAAATTTCCGTGTCAGGATTCTCTAACCTAGACAAATGATCTGCAGCTAAATTTTCAGCTCCCTTTTTATCTTTGATTTCGATGTTGAACTCTTGTAACAACAAGACCCAACGTATAAGCCTAGCTTTAGCATCCTGTTTATTAAATAAGTACTTCAAAGCAGAATGATCAGTGTACACAATAGTTTTTGATAAAATAAGATATGAACGAAATTTATCAAAAGCAAAAATCACAGCAAGAAGTTCTTTTTCAGTAGTAGTGTAATGCTCTTGAGCATTATTTAATGTTTTACTAGCATAGTAAATAGGCTTAAATTTACCATCTACTCTTTGCCCTAACACTGCTCCCACAGCGTAATCACTAGCATCACACATATGTTCAAAAGATGAATCCCAATTAGGCGAGATTAAGATAGGAGCAGTAGTTAATTTCTCTTTTAAAATGTTAAAGGCCTTTTTACATTCGCTAGAAAAATCAAATTTGGCATCTTTTAATAAAAGCTGGGTCATAGGTCTAGAAATAATGGAAAAATCTTTGATAAATCTACGATAGAATCCAGCATGTCCTAAAAAACTTCTAACTCCTTTAACATTAGTAGGATAAGGTAGTTTCCCAATTACGTCAATTTTAGCTCTATCTACCTCAATTCCTGCTTTAGAAATTTTATGTCCTAAAACTATACCTTCTTTAACCATAAAATGACATTTTTCCCAATTAAGTGCAAGGTTAGTTTCTTCACATCTAGCAAGCATTTTATCTAAATTTCCTAAGCATCTATTAAAAGAGTTACCGAATACAGAGAAGTCGTCCATGAAAACCTCCATGAAATCCTCCACCATATCATGAAAGATTGCGGTCATACAACGTTGGAAGGTTGCAGGGGCATTGCATAGTCCAAATGGCATTCTTCTGTAAGCAAACGTCCCATATGGACAAGTAAACGTAGTCTTCTCCTGATCTTCAGGTGCTATGGGAATCTGAAAATATCCTGAAAAACCATCAAGAAAACAGTAATATTCATTTCCAGCTAATCTTTCCAACATTTGGTCAATGAATGGAAGAGGGAAATGATCCTTTCGAGTAGCATCATTAAGTTTACGATAGTCAATACAAACACGTCATCCAGTAACAGTTCTAGTAGGGATAAGCTCATTATTTTCATTTAAAACAACGGTTGTCCCACCTTTCTTTGGGACAACATGAATAGGGCTAACCCAAGGACTGTCAGAAATAGGATATATTAATCCAGAGTCAAGTAGTTTGATAATTTCATTTTTTACCACATCTTGTACTTTAGGATTTAAACGTCTTTGTGGTTGAATGACAGGTTTGAAATTATCTTCCATAAGAATTTTATGAGTACAAAATGATGGACTTATACCCTGAATATCAGACATTTTCCAAGCAAATGCCCCTTTATGTTTTTCTAAATCTTGTACCAGCATTTTCTTCTCATTTTTAGTTAACTTAGAAGAGATAACTACCGGAAAATTCTTGTCATCATTTAAATATGCATACTCTAAATGAGAGGGAAATTCTTTTAATTCAGTTTTAGTTTTATTTTCTTTAACAGAATTTTCCTCATCATTAAGTAAATTCTTCTGATTAATAGAATAAGCCGTATTAAAAATTTCGGTAATTTGTATAGACTCAAATTCCTTATTAGGTTCTTCTTCATAAGCCTCATCTGTCTCTCTAATTTCTCTTTCTAAATCGTGCACTAAAAAGGAATCTAAGTGATCATTTTCTAATGACTTAACAGCTTCTTCAGTATTTATCTCATTTAATGCATCAATATTGTAACATTCGTCCTTCTTATCTAAAAGTTTTTTAATTGAATTTTCCATATCAAATGTTACTTTTTCATTCCCTACCTGAAGAGTAATTTTTTTATTAAATACATCAATTAACGCACGAGTAGTAGCTAAAAAGGGCCTTCCTAAAATTATAGGAATCCTAGAATCTTCAGGCATATCTAAAATAACAAAATCCACAGGAATAACAAACTTATCAATCTGAATAGGTACATTTTCTATTATTCCTCTTGGATACTGTATTGATCTATCAGCAAGTTCTAAACTCATTCTAGTAGGTTTAGGTTCACCTAATTTTAATCTTTCAAACATAGTAAATGGCATCAAGCTAATACTAGCACCTAAGTCAGCTAAAGCATTGGGAATAAATAAATCGTCAATTTGACAAGGGATAGTGAAACTTCCTGGATCCTTTTCTTTTGATGGCCATTTGTTGAGTAGAACTGCGGAACATTTTTCATTCATCATGACGGTTGATGCTTCTACCAGCTTTGCTTTATTAGATAGCAAATCCTTAAAATATTTAGCATATGTCGGCATCTGCACAAGAGCATCAATAAAAGGAATGTTAATGTGTAATTGCTTAAACTGTTCCAAAAACTTCTTTTGTTGAGCTTCCTCTTTCTCTTTTCTAAGCCTATTTGGGAATGGAATTGGGGGACGGTAAGGTTCAACAAATGTAGGTTCTTTCGGTTGCCCTTGAACTTTAGGAAGTTCAATGTTAACAGTCTCCTCCTCAGGTTTTTCTTGCTCATCTGGTTGCACTTTATCCTGAATTGCTTCCTTAGTACTAGGAATTGTGTCAATTGTATTCTTTCCTCCTCTTGTAGTAACACCCTTAACATCTTGTATATAAAGAGCATTTTTCAGATTCCTAGCAAGCTCATGTACCTCTATTGCTAATCCAATAATCATGTTCAAAGTTTCTTTTAATAATACTTCGTTGGTATTGCGGAAATCTTTAATGAATATCTCTGTATTTTCATGTTCATCCAATTGAACTTTGATTAGCTTTTCCAATATATCGTTGATTCTCCATTCGTCATATTCATATGTTGCATTCATGAATCTATTTCCAGCCATCATAACTGAAAATAAAGGTAGAATTATTAGTAGTATATGCTCAAACAAGAAGTAATAACTAAAACGAAAAGAAAAAAAAATAATAAAAAAAAAAAAAGTGTTCTGTTACAGACAGTCGATACGGCGTATGCAGTAAACTGATACGGCGTATTGGTTCCGGACTGGATACTTCGTACTCACAAAGGTGAATGCGGCGTATGTAGATTGTAAACAGAATACGACAGACACAAACAAGAAGTAAATAACAGATACGATACAGCGTATTCACCAAGTGGATACGTCGTATTGACTCTAACAGATAGAAAAACAACTAAAATAACTAAAACACACAAAAACAAATAAAAACAACTAAACTAAAATACCAATAAATCAAATTAAAACAATCATTCCCCGGCAGCGGCGCCAAAAACTTGATGTGTTTTTTATAGTCTATAATTTTTAACCAAGTTTTAAATTTATAATTGCCGAACTAACCTATAGACTAAAACACTAACGAGCAGTGTACCCGATCAATGTGTATAGTTTTTAGGTAAGCAAGGGTCGTTCACTAGGAGTGAAGCTAAAGTGATCTAAAGGTATTCTAATTACTAAACTAACTAACCTAGAAAGCAAGTAAATACTTTGGGGGGTTTTAGCCTGAGAGGCTATCACGATTTTGTGTGTTTAATTAAACTAAATACGAGAAAATAAATATTAAACTAATTAAAAGAAAATGTGAATTCAATGATAGAAGAACATGCTAGCCAAGTCTAATCCATCTTATAGTTATATATGTGCTAATGTCTACTTGTTTTACTTCATTCAAAAGTTAAGGCGAAAATCCAATCACTAAACCCTGTCACGATTTAATAACTTGCTATACGGAGCGGGAAATTGGCCAAGATCATAGTGACCTATCTAGCATCAATACTAACTTATTGCATAATCACCATCTAACCTAGTTTGGCATTACGCGCTACTAGTCCTAATAGTGGCATAAGGCACGGTTCCGATGTGTTCCATCTAAGCCCGTCTATATAGGATTCGGATTACTACACTTATGATTCAATTAAAGTAACCACAATTTCAGATAGTTAAATTACACCAATTAAACCAATAAGATCATAACCTAGTTACATAGACTTCTACTAGTGATAAGCAATAAACGAGTTTTTAACGATAAGCACCCAATCCAATAACAAAGCAAACATGTAATCAAGAACACAAATAAACTAAATAGACTTCATAAACTTGGCTAACACCTAAGGGTGTTAGCCCATAATCTCAGTAACAATACACAATGTTTGAATCATAGCATAAAAGATAGAAATCATAATGAAAACTACACGCTAACCGAATGATTAAACAAAGTAAATTGGCTCGAGATGTTCTTCGTGGGTGGAATGGATCTTCAATGTCGTCTTCTGCTGTTTTGGGATGTTTTCAGACGTCTGGGAATGATCCCGAGGGTCCCCAATGATGCCCTAATTCGTTAATGAGTTCGGTATTTATAGGTTTTGAAATCTGGGTCGATACGGCGCATCTATAGAGTTAGATGCGCCGCATCTATAAGTAAACGTAGCCTCCAAGTCTGAAACTGACCCAATACGGCGCATCTAAATACCAGATGCGCCTCATCTCTCAATACGGCGCATCTAAGGACCAGATGCGCCGCATCTCCTTCAGATACAGGTAGATCTCCTTTTTCTCTTTCTGTGGCCGCTTGAATCACCTAAAACGGAGTCCGGATGAATATTTTATGGCCAAAATACGAAAGCATCTTCAAGTGTCGACTTGTAATCTTTTACTTCTTCATTAAGCTTCTAATCTCCACTTGATTTCTTGGTAAGGATTGTGTATAGCCGATACGGCGCATCGGATTGGTCCGATGCGGCGTATCTGGAATAGAACAAGTTGGTTCTTCTTCGTTGACCAAAGTTTCATATGCGACGCATGATAAAATCAGATGCGGCGCATGCTTCAGAGTCAGGCAATGGTCTTTAATCTCTTCAATTCAGCAGACTTTTCCAACTTGATTCATTTTGCTCCAATTTTCGTCCGAAATCATTAACCTTCACCTAATGCTTGTTTATAACTGAGAATTACAAAAGTAAACGATTAAGTATCAATTCTCATACAAAGTGGTATAAAACAAGTCAATAACATAGGATAAATGATGCTAATAATATGTCGTTATTTGATGTCATCACTTCCCCACCAGCACCTGAGGAACTCATTAACTTTGTCAATGATCTGGGTTACCCCAAAACCATCAACACTCTCTCTACAGTCCTTACACATGACATGTACCAACCCTGGAGAGCTATCTTAACTATCATCAACTTATGTCTCACGGGCAAGTCGTCAGGGTATGAGAGACCAAGAGCTCCCATGATACAGATGCTTTGGGGAATTCTGAATCATGCCAACCTAGATTATGCTGAGAGGATCTGGGAAGAGTTCACTCATTCCATTCACTCATTCATTGGAGACAAGAACAATCTTGCACTACAGAAAATAGGAAAGAAGAAAGTCAACCTTCTTATGATTCCAAACGTCAGGTTTACCAAGTTGATAATCTTCCATCTTCAAAGTGTGCACAACTTTCACCCAAGATTGGATTCCCCACTTCACTTGCCAGACAACGAACATCTTCTTGGAAATCTTAAGTTTGCCGCATGGGGATCTAAATATGAAGTATTTAGGAAGGCTGTCCCTGAAGACCTTATCACGGATGAGATGCTCAATGCTTCGTACTATCAAGAGTACTTGATGAAAGTTGACAAGCATCATAAATTCATGGCTGGTGAACAAATTAGTGAAGCTGAATCCTCTCCTCCAAAACCATCCAAGTCTTCAAAACAACTAAAAAGCAAATTCAAACCCAAGAAGCGCAAGGAGGCATCAACTACTCACGATGCCCTAGGTCGCTTTAAGAAACCCAAGAGGGGAGATGTAAGTATGAAAGTGGGAGCCAAGATACAGAGAAGGTTGGTTGATGTTGAAGTTCCCCTATCTGATCCGACTTTGCAAGATGAGGATGATGATGATCTTCTAAAGGCATTAGATGTTAGTGCTAAGGAACATGCAGAGTCAACGGGTCAATCTACCAAAGGAGTAATCCTCAAAGAACCAGATACTGGAAAATGTCAACCTATGCCCGCAGTTGAAGGAAAAGGGAAAGGGATTGACACAGTAGAACATGTTGGCAAACACTTTTGGATTTCTCCTCTCCTGCATCCAAGTCAACCACTACAAAGTTCATTCTTAAGAGACGCAAATCTGAACCCTCTAAGACCGTTGAATCATCTGAAGTTGAGAAGGAAAAATCTCCGAGTTTGGAATTCAATGTAGATTCTAGTGATATAGAATCTGATGAGTTGGTAACTGATGAGAAAAAGGCTGAGATGAATGTTACACCTATCAAAGATGATGCAGAACCCGGGCTTGAAAAAGCGGATAAAGAGATTCTAACTCATAAGAAGGAAGTCATATCTGATCCTCCTCTTGACTCACTGAATGATGAATTTGTGTCTACAGCATACCCGGAGGTTCAAGAAAATTTGAAAATGAAAGTCGATGATCAGACACACTTGGAGGAACCTGCTAGCCCAATTGGCACACTCTCTTCATTCAAAAATATTGAACACGACCTCAATTTTGGTGATCAGTTCATCAATGACAAGACCACTGATGGTGATGCTGGTGAAAAATCAAATGAAGAAAAGGAAGTTGTATCAATGGTATCGGTCACCATTGAGCAAGACACTTCAACACTCCAAACAATGGCAATTCCCATATCTATTACAACACCAACAATACCAACTCTCTCATCTGTAACAACCTTTCCCGCAACTGTCACAACCACAATCCCATGCTCATCACCGCCATCCATCCTCACGACCTTAGAATCACAACTGGCTAATGCTCTTCAACGTATTGCTAATCTGGAGAGTCATAATCTACCACAGATTGTAAAGAATCACGACTCTCGATTATCAAAGCTGGAAACACTTAACATTGACAACAAGGTATCTATTGCTGTAGATGAACAAGTGGCTGAAGCAGTAAGTCAGGCAATGGAAGCTCCACTGAGAGCACGCTTCAGAGACCTTTCCATAGCTGATATGAAAGATATTCTCCTACAACGCATGTATGAGACAAATCTCGACAAAGGTCATGAAGATCACCAAAGGTTATACGAAGCTCTGGAGTTATCTATTGCTCGTGACAATTCGAGCAATTTGTGAAAGATTTGGCTGAAGCTCGTAGGAAGAAAAAGAAGAGACAGAGCAAACCCAACACACCATCAGGGTCTCCTCCTCATCCATCTCCACCTCCACCACCATCTGGGGCATCTGGAGCTGCTGGTTTTTCTGGAACTTCAGGATCTTTCCAACCTCAACAACAGCCGCATTCTTCTGCATCATCCACTAAAAAGGATCAGTCAAAGCAATCTACTGGTCCAAGCTCTTCAAAGTATGTTTCATTTTCTGGATATGCTGCTTGGACTACGTTTGACACAAGATTCAAGCCTTTAGTCTCATCAATTCCTGAAGAGTTTGTAATGCATGAAGAATCAGATGTAAACTCTCAAGATCATTACTCTGATGATGATGAAGACTGTAACACCCCAACCCGGCAAGGGTAGAAGTATCACACAAATGGCTCCATATCAGATCAAACAAAGCATACAATCAATAGTAATACAATGGTTCTCAAAGGTTACAAATGAAATCTTGCAATACAAAGGGTTACAAAGGAAAATAAAAGCTGCCTATCAAATCCATAAGTACATCTCTTCTAATGGCTTCTACTCAAAGTCTTCTAGGTTCAAAGTCTCTTCACTCTTACCCAGCTTCCAACTAAAACCTGCCGCGGGAAAAGAAACGCGGCTGAGCTACTAGAGCTCAGTGAACAGATATAACGTAACAAGCAGTAGTATAATGTATAATTTACATGAGTAAAAGAGTGTGGAAGCATGAATACATGGTATCAAGATGAAAGGTAAGAGTACATGGTATCATAAGGAAAGGAAAAAGGGTACATGGTAAAGGAAGTCAGAAATCCACTACGAGCCCATAACATAACATGAATCATAATCATAATCATAATCGTAAACATGCAGAGGGGAGACCTCTTAGTATCCTGTGAATATGAGGGGTGTCCTCAATCATGGGTATCCTGTAAATATGAGGGGTGTCCTCAATCATGGGTTGGAGTAGCTAGCTCCCGGAGTGTGAAAGACGTGTATCGCACACACCATCAGTCACCATGAATAACATAACATAACATGAACATGAACAAATCTAGGATGCATCCATACGCCCCAGGTGGCCATAATCTGCCTCTACGTAAACATGAATCATAAACATAACATGCAGGGACGGGACAGGTCATCACTCTCCTGCCCTAGAGTCATGCCATCGGTGCATCGACTGACATGGACATGAAACCCTCATGCCTAGTGAGTGGCTCGTAGTATCAAACTGAGGGTCAAGGTCAAGTATCGTGAATCATGTATTTTAGTTTACTTGCATAGGTCAATGTCTTGTTTCATAAGTTCATAATCATGGTTCATAAGCAAGGTTCATAAGCAAAGGTTCATAAGCAAGGTTCATGGTCAAGGGTTCATAATTAGAGGTTCATGCATGAAAGGTTCATAATCATAAAAGGTTCAATATCATGATGGTTCAAAAGATCGGAGTTCATGAATGAATGGAACATAGCAATGGTATAGGGAACCCTAATACGAATCATAATCAGAAAATGAAGGCCTCTTATCAAAGAAGCAGAATATCTGTACCTTATTCGAAACGCAAACAAACACAAGATAGCAAACACTGAAAAGAATCAGATCACTCCTTCTTCACACCTAAAGGAGTAGAAGACAGAATTACAAGTGGTTCTTAATTCAGATTACTAATTTTTAGTTTATCTTTCCATTTTAAGTTACTTTCTAAATTTAGCAACTTTCCATTTTTAGCAGGTTCCCAAAATTAGTAACTTTTCAAATAGTAAGTTCCCTCTTTTAGTAGCTTTCAAATTAGCAACATTAATCATTTATCATTAAGGTTACCATTTAGTCTCGTTAATTTCGTTAAAATGACAATATACGCGAAATGGGGTTTATTATGATAATGTATGTAAGTTTATGGTTTTAATGTGTCTAAATAGCAAAGTGTAGGGTGGAATATGAAAATTAAAGGAATTTAGGCTAAAGTATTTTGTCGCCTTCAAGGAATTTTGTGTCTGTATCAACGTACAAAAAGTTTGTATTAAAGATTGCAGTATTAGTTATACAAAACTAGTGTTTTATAAGCTTTAATAGTCGAGTATTATATGTGATGTTTTTGTCAACCTATTTCGGAAAGTAGACACCTTTACTTGTCCATAAAGCCATGTACACATCATTTACCTATAATTGATTAAGTTAAATTGAACAGACCAAAGCGACTCACCCTACTGCCATGTGAATTAGATTCGAGTGTAGGACACAGAAAAATAAGAATAACCATGCATACAATATCATCTCCTCGCATGCAACCTATATTGAAAACGAATTTTGCATACTAGACAGCCCATATGCTCACGTTACCCACACGTTTTAGAACAGATTATATACACATGTGTTTAGAGTCCTCTTAATCGACATATATGACACACAAATGACATCCAATCCCCAGCCACTCTAACATGGAATTAAAGAGCCAGAAACACACCCTCACATAACATCATAATCTTCTCTTTAGCAAGACAATTTATAACTCATGTCTTTAGCCACACATGACTCGACGCACCACACAACATATGACCATAGTTTAACGAAGCAACTAATGTGTTTGAACGAGACAAAATGAGCCTTAGTATATAGCCATATTCCGACTTGATTCACGCACATTTATACAGATTCAATACGACCCACTTACATGTTTAAAACCCTTTAACCCGACACACAACGATGACCTGATGATGAACCAGACTCGATCACACTCACACGCGATATAAGCCTACATGCTATAGCCCTCATGTTCGACACACCCAATCACATACACAACTGAATTTAACGAGCCCATAACCTCACATAAAATCATACTTAAACACACATTTATTCACGTAACAAACATGCACAGCCCACTTCATTCTTTAGGTTTTATTTCTGGTTTTAGCAAGTAGATTAGAGATCAAAATGAGTGTTGAATGACCAGACTAAAGACGTGTATCACCACAGATTCAGAAGCTCCAAAACAGAAATGAGTCGGCGCATATGTTTCATACATTCATGATTAAAAGTGTTCTTTTTCTACTGAGTTTTAAATCTGGTCGCGTGCATATAAGTCATTCCTTTCACAGATTCACAAAACATTCACATGCATATTAATGTACGTATTATGAACCCTTTAGCATGCTTCCATTTCTGATTCACATATGACCCATGTTGTCGAACAGATTTCAGTTCACACAAATCAGTTCTCCACGAGCCAAAAACAAAGCCAAAACACACTTGTTTTCAAACAGGTTTCATACAATTACCTAAGGTTTGGTTTGGGTTGACACAACCATGGTTCATATATTTACGAATTTTAGGTGACGTTTTACATTATTGATTCTTCTTATGAATGAAACTCAATTAACATTTAGACCAAGTCGTAGATAAGAGGTTATATACGTGGGTCATGTGAATATAAACGAAGAGAATATAGTGATACCTCTAGGATGATTGAACGAATGGAACAGGAGGTAAGAACCAAAAACAGAATCTTTTTGAACCACAGTACCCAACGCCACACCAACGAATCGCCAACGCTTGTTTACCCACGAACTCGCTCACACCCACCAGATAAACAACAACGATCACAACACCTTGCTACCCTTCGTATCTTCTTTTCTTGGAAGAAATAAGAAGCCACTTTGTGAAAGTATTTCAGGGTTTCTGTATGTGTGAAATAAAGGTGGTATTTTGGCTGATATAAATGAGAAATGGATGGGGAGGTGATTGAGGGATATGTGAGGTAATTATCCCCGTGATTGACCGAAATTGGTGGGGCAATATTAATTGATTTATTTGCATTGATTTGCATTGAGTGCATTGAGCGCGTTTTATTTTGGGGCAAAAATACATTCTTATCTTCACATAAACTTTCGAATGATGTACAAAAAATGTAGACTTGGTCCAAATAACATTATAACGTGTGACATTTTACTTCTTCAATATAGTTGAGCCAAAATTCATATTTATCCTTCATAATTATTTTGAGTACAAGTTTTTATTATTTTAGGCCTAATAGAGACATATTAAACGTGCCATATCTTATACTATAAGGTTCACACATAATTTCATATAATATTTTAGATTATAAGTTCATATCGTATAGTTTCGAGTCATAACATGATATATAACTCAAGTTTTAATTTATAGCGTATTTTATAAGTTCTTAAGATTTCAAAATTAGAGGGTATTTTGGTCATTTCGGATTGTGGTAATTTTGGGGCTTTACAACTCTTCCCATCTAAAAAAAAATTTTCGACCTCGAAAATTGAAGTTAAACGAAACGGAATATCAACGAACCGTGAACGGAAATGTGAATGACTTGCTTCTCATGACTCTTATCTTGTTGATCAAAATAGCTTCGGCTCCTTTAGAAAAGACATACCATACTGAATCCAGATCAAAAGAATAATATACCAAACTTAACATATGCTAATCGTATTCTCTCCGAAGAGATACATGGAGTACGTAGGATTTGACGGATATATCGTCCGTGGAATTGATTAAACGAATCAGATGAGAACGTACCGAATCGCAGAGATATAAAGGTGATATATATGCTTAACTCTTCAGATTTTCAAGTAGTCTCGTTTTCAATATAACCTTTCAAAGATATTCTCATAAACACACAGGTCTTGCTTTCTCAGAATCCAAAATCTCATATCTTAATTCATAACAGATCATCATGAACAGATTCATCGAATGTGAAACGTATATATAGCAAAACCTATGTGTACTCCTTCATAGTAACAGATCGAATCCATACAGACAGAAAACAGATTGTTTAATAACATCAATAGCAGAAAGCTCTACAATAGAACCTAAGAGTCTTATCGGAAGTACAGAGGTCAGCAAACGCGTGTCGAGTATCCAAACGTAACAAATCGTATAACGGTGAAGGCAGATTAAGCGTATAGGTAGAATGAACCTAAAGCCTCACTAACGCAACAATCCTCACATAGCTTATCAAAATTCCAAGGCTCCTAAAGCACTCCTCGAAATATCCTATGATCACAATAAGTGCACGTCATATGATGTAAGTATTATCACGTTGGCCAGACGTCATAATACTGGCATCATATAAATATGCCCTCAGATGGTCATACTTTATCTCGAGTCGTGAGCAAAACAACCTACCTTAATCCACCTATTACTTCTATAGCCTCAGAGGTCAACAAAATCAATGTCATAGTCAAGAGGAAAAACAAATCTACTCGCAAGAGTATCGGAAACCCAGGTTGCCTAGCAGAAGTAAGGTACGCCGTCCACAAGCATCAGATTTTCCACAATTCGCCAAAATTTCCCAGAACAAAGCCATCATCGATCATACGAAAAAAATAAACACGGAACTGAAATGCTTCTAGGAAACTTAAATCATTAGCGGATCTTATCGTGATATAACGAAGCTTAAGGGAGTCAACGGAGATGAAAACTAATCGTCAATAACTTCGGTCTTCACAGAATCAATTCTCCCAAACATAAAAGGTCTGATTCAGAAATCCGTTCATTCAAAACATCTACTCTCTTCAAGTCCGGTCAATATGTCTTCGTTTTTCCATCACTCTGGAAGTGAAGCAAACTCGTCTGGTTCATCACGCCTCCTGCAGTTCTTCTTGGAATGTGATGGAGTAATGTGAATTTCTGGCACGATCTTTAAGTTTCTTCATCATCCAGCCTGCTTCCACCCTCAATTCATCTTAGTACAACTATGACGAATAGAGAAGCAAGATTGCGTGTCTTCGACAGGTCTTCAGCACAGTTCAGAATTCGCCATCTCAAACTGCCGTCATCGCCAGATGCATGGTAGTGTTGTCTGCTACAATCTCTAGGTGCCAATCAAGTTTGTTTCCTCCAGAATAAGGGTCCTTTTTCAAGATGATTTACATGCTCCTCTTTGTGCATAAAACTGAAATACTTCCCACAGGTTACTCTCAGTTTGTCATCTCCCTTCTTAGAAGTTCTTGTGGTTGCTTCTTCAGTCCTTCAATCATCCACAGAGGTCGTCTGGTACGGAGTTTACAAAGATAGAATCAATTATTGATACGCTGAATTGAAAGGTGGTCATGGTAGTGATACGATTAGGTTTACGATAGTCAATACTCCAAAGTTTTCTCTTTCTTCTTCATAAGCTAACAGGGTATTCAAAATGAAACACTGAGGTGAACAAAATCATACTCCATCTTATCCAATTTCTCAACTTCTATGGCATCATGGTCCGTCAACCGGGATTGGTTCAAATTTTCCTTCTACTTCTCAACCGGAAAGGAAACCCAAGAGTTCCATCATCGACCACCAGAAAATTTGCACAATAAATTTCCAATGCTAAAGTTTTCTAAGAGTGGATAATAGGTGTCAGGAGGCAATCAACAATCAATTGAGATCGAGGTAGACGTTACCATAGCAGTGTTAACAGATTTGAGCGGTTACCGGTTATCATAACGAAAGTGGGATGAAACATATTACTAAAGGTCACAAATCAGATACGGTATTCCCTAGTAGCATATGAGGGCCAGCCAATTCAAAACTTAAAGACCTCAAAATCGAATATGTCAAAAGTAAACGGATTCGTAGGATGAGTACCGCCAGACGGATAGTTCATATATCAAGGTCAAGTACATGGTTCATCAAAGTGTGGAAATAGATAAGCGAACAATTCAAGGTGTTGGATTCTTGTTTGGCTAAATAGCATAAGTGGCAGGTAGGTTGTGAATCATCGGTAATACAAAGATCGTATAACTGTCAAAAGTGAGGCATATAGAATATCAGTAATCAGCATCATCATGCTCAGCTAACAATTTCACATCGAGACAAAATTATCGTCGTATCCCTGGCTAATAATCACTAGAGTTCTCATAGGAGTAGTAATGGGCTTTGCAAGGACAGAGTAATATCAGATGATACATTTATATCTAGCACAGAAATGAATTTATAAAATGTGTCAAACACATTAGGATTAAATGACCGTCGGGATGGTCAGAGGAGTACCAAACTGCTTATCCAACAGGTCGGAAGTGAAGAACAAAATCAGGTGGTGATGGCAAAAGTTTAACAATCAGAAATCATGGTAGGGAGTTCAAAATGGTTTCAAACACCGCAGGTGAAACATAGGAGGGTAATCGTCAATGATCAATCAACCTATCCTTTATCAGAATACAAATCAAAGCTAACTATTCAATGAAAACATATCGGCAACGCAAGTCTTATCGTTCAAAAGTGGGAGGAAAGCATTCTTATACTCATGGGAATAGAGATGTTTAAGACGAACTCATATAGGGTCAGAAGATTCATAGATTGTCAAAAGCATATAACAGAATGCATCAAGTAAGTCATCGCCATAGAGATTCTCAGAATACCCGAAAAGACATCAGCATGATTAACAAAAGAATCAGAGGTCGGAGTCGGAATCTTAGGTGGTGCAAAGCGTGAGCTTAACAAGCAGGGCATAAATCAGAGTGATGTGGAATCAATGCTACTTAAACAAAAGCCTTATAGTCTACCCATTCCTCACTGGTCAGAACTTAAGTTCCTATAGGGAAATCCTAAAGCAATTCTTAAAGGTTATCTTATGAGCGCATACAGTGGAAACTTAGTGGTCTAACTTACACAGGTCAAGGGTAAATGTATTACGAGTCGCAGCCTGTCTCTCTGATACCATAATTGTAACACCCCAACCCGGCAAGGGTAGAAGTATCACACAAATGGCTCCATATCAGATCAAACAAAGCATACAATCAATAGTAATACAATGGTTCTCAAAGGTTACAAATGAAATCTTGCAATACAAAGGGTTACAAAGGAAAATAAAAGCTGCCTATCAAATCCATAAGTACATCTCTTCTAATGGCTTCTACTCAAAGTCTTCTAGGTTCAAAGTCTCTTCACTCTTACCCAGCTTCCAACTAAAACCTGCCGCGGGAAAAGAAACGCGGCTGAGCTACTAGAGCTCAGTGAACAGATATAACGTAACAAGCAGTAGTATAATGTATAATTTACATGAGTAAAAGAGTGTGGAAGCATGAATACATGGTATCAAGATGAAAGGTAAGAGTACATGGTATCATAAGGAAAGGAAAAAGGGTACATGGTAAAGGAAGTCAGAAATCCACTACGAGCCCATAACATAACATGAATCATAATCATAATCATAATCGTAAACATGCAGAGGGGAGACCTCTTAGTATCCTGTGAATATGAGGGGTGTCCTCAATCATGGGTATCCTGTAAATATGAGGGGTGTCCTCAATCATGGGTTGGAGTAGCTAGCTCCCGGAGTGTGAAAGACGTGTATCGCACACACCATCAGTCACCATGAATAACATAACATAACATGAACATGAACAAATCTAGGATGCATCCATACGCCCCAGGTGGCCATAATCTGCCTCTACGTAAACATGAATCATAAACATAACATGCAGGGACGGGACAGGTCATCACTCTCCTGCCCTAGAGTCATGCCATCGGTGCATCGACTGACATGGACATGAAACCCTCATGCCTAGTGAGTGGCTCGTAGTATCAAACTGAGGGTCAAGGTCAAGTATCGTGAATCATGTATTTTAGTTTACTTGCATAGGTCAATGTCTTGTTTCATAAGTTCATAATCATGGTTCATAAGCAAGGTTCATAAGCAAAGGTTCATAAGCAAGGTTCATGGTCAAGGGTTCATAATTAGAGGTTCATGCATGAAAGGTTCATAATCATAAAAGGTTCAATATCATGATGGTTCAAAATATCAGAGTTCATGAATGAATGGAACATAGCAATGGTATAGGGAACCCTAATACGAATCATAATCAGAAAATGAAGGCCTCTTATCAAAGAAGCAGAATATCTGTACCTTATTCGAAACGCAAACAAACACAAGATAGCAAACACTGAAAAGAATCAGATCACTCCTTCTTCACACCTAAAGGAGTAGAAGACAGAATTACAAGTGGTTCTTAATTCAGATTACTAATTTTTAGTTTATCTTTCCATTTTAAGTTACTTTCTAAATTTAGCAACTTTCCATTTTTAGCAGGTTCCCAAAATTAGTAACTTTTCAAATAGTAAGTTCCCTCTTTTAGTAGCTTTCAAATTAGCAACATTAATCATTTATCATTAAGGTTACCATTTAGTCTCGTTAATTTCGTTAAAATGACAATATACGCGAAATGGGGTTTATTATGATAATGTATGTAAGTTTATGGTTTTAATGTGTCTAAATAGCAAAGTGTAGGGTGGAATATGAAAATTAAAGGAATTTAGGCTAAAGTATTTTGTCGCCTTCAAGGAATTTTGTGTCTGTATCAACGTACAAAAAGTTTGTATTAAAGATTGCAGTATTAGTTATACAAAACTAGTGTTTTATAAGCTTTAATAGTCGAGTATTATATGTGATGTTTTTGTCAACCTATTTCGGAAAGTAGACACCTTTACTTGTCCATAAAGCCATGTACACATCATTTACCTATAATTGATTAAGTTAAATTGAACAGACCAAAGCAACTCACCCTACTGCCATGTGAATTAGATTCGAGTGTAGGACACAGAAAAATAAGAATAACCATGCATACAATATCATCTCCTCGCATGCAACCTATATTGAAAACGAATTTTGCATACTAGACAGCCCATATGCTCACGTTACCCACACGTTTTAGAACAGATTATATACACATGTGTTTAGAGTCCTCTTAATCGACATATATGACACACAAATGACATCCAATCCCCAGCCACTCTAACATGGAATTAAAGAGCCAGAAACACACCCTCACATAACATCATAATCTTCTCTTTAGCAAGACAATTTATAACTCATGTCTTTAGCCACGCATGACTCGACGCACCACACAACATATGACCATAGTTTAACGAAGCAACTAATGTGTTTGAACGAGACAAAATGAGCCTTAGTATATAGCCATATTCCGACTTGATTCACGCACATTTATACAGATTCAATACGACCCACTTACATGTTTAAAACCCTTTAACCCGACACACAACAATGACCTGATGATGAACCAGACTCGATCACACTCACACGCGATATAAGCCTACATGCTATAGCCCTCATGTTCGACACACCCAATCACATACACAACTGAATTTAACGAGCCCATAACCTCACATAAAATCATACTTAAACACACATTTATTCACGTAACAAACATGCACAGCCCACTTCATTCTTTAGGTTTTATTTCTGGTTTTAGCAAGTAGATTAGAGATCAAAATGAGTGTTGAATGACCAGACTAAAGACGTGTATCACCACAGATTCAGAAGCTCCAAAACAGAAATGAGTCGGCGCATATGTTTCATACATTCATGATTAAAAGTGTTCTTTTTCTACTGAGTTTTAAATCTGGTCGCGTGCATATAAGTCATTCCTTTCACAGATTCACAAAACATTCACATGCATATTAATGTACGTATTATGAACCCTTTAGCATGCTTCCATTTCTGATTCACATATGACCCATGTTGTCGAACAGATTTCAGTTCACACAAATCAGTTCTCCACGAGCCAAAAACAAAGCCAAAACACACTTGTTTTCAAACAGGTTTCATACAATTACCTAAGGTTTGGTTTGGGTTGACACAACCATGGTTCATATATTTACGAATTTTAGGTGACGTTTTACATTATTGATTCTTCTTATGAATGAAACTCAATTAACATTTAGACCAAGTCGTAGATAAGAGGTTATATACGTGGGTCATGTGAATATAAACGAAGAGAATATAGTGATACCTCTAGGATGATTGAACGAATGGAACAGGAGGTAAGAACCAAAAACAGAATCTTTTTGAACCACAGTACCCAACGCCACACCAACGAATTGCCAACGCTTGTTTACCCACGAACTCGCTCACACCCACCAGATAAACAACAACGATCACAACACCTTGCTACCCTTCGTATCTTCTTTTCTTGGAAGAAATAAGAAGCCACTTTGTGAAAGTATTTCAGGGTTTCTGTATGTGTGAAATAAAGGTGGTATTTTGGCTGATATAAATGAGAAATGGATGGGGAGGTGATTGAGGGATATGTGAGGTAATTATCCCCGTGATTGACCGAAATTGGTGGGGCAATATTAATTGATTTATTTGCATTGATTTGCATTGAGTGCATTGAGCGCGTTTTATTTTGGGGCAAAAATACATTCTTATCTTCACATAAACTTTCGAATGATGTACAAAAAATGTAGACTTGGTCCAAATAACATTATAACGTGTGACATTTTACTTCTTCAATATAGTTGAGCCAAAATTCATATTTATCCTTCATAATTATTTTGAGTACAAGTTTTTATTATTTTAGGCCTAATAGAGACATATTAAACGTGCCATATCTTATATTATAAGGTTCACACATAATTTCATATAATATTTTAGATTATAAGTTCATATCGTATAGTTTCGAGTCATAACATGATATATAACTCAAGTTTTAATTTATAGCGTATTTTATAAGTTCTTAAGATTTCAAAATTAGAGGGTATTTTGGTCATTTCGGATTGTGGTAATTTTGGGGCTTTACAAAGACGGTGCAAACTCTCATATTCCAAAGGTGAATCCTTGGGAAGAATGGTGGAGGTCCTTTTCAAGAGAAGAAATTGCTGCACACCCAGGTTCCACTCCCACAAGTGAGGAAATGAAAGCATGGTCGAAGCCCCTGACCGAAGAAGAATGACCTGCTACACCAGAACCAGCATGGTCTGTCCCATCACTAGAAACACATGTTCCCAAAAACAACTGGGCAGCTGCTATTGCATCTCACTATGTACCTCCTCCTGAGCACTCACTACTGGCTCAAACCGGTGTCATGGGAATCTTTATAGACTGGTTCTGCAAGCAGAAAGGAATCTCGTCACTCACACCACAAGATTTGGAAGGTCAAGCATAGGAAATAGTCAAAGTCTTCCATCCTGACGTGACTCATCTTCAATACCAAATGGAGGAATGTCACAAACTCTTGACAGACCAAGTGGATGACAGGATCCTCTAATACGATGTCAGCAAGCCTCTCCCACTTGGTGGTCCACCAGGTCATGTCACCATACAAGCAGAATTCTTTTTCAACAAGGATCTGGAATACCTTCGCTTTGGTGACAAGGGGTGCAGACATACATTATCAATTACCAAGATAAAGGCAGCTTATTATCCTGATGTTGGGCTGGAACAGATGGTACCCGATCAGATGTGGATAGACGAGGAGTGCAAGTATGATGTCGCTGCGTCTTACGGTATCTCTCACTGGTGGTTTCGCAAGAAACGATTCTACATTGACAGACATGCAGCTGATGGAAATCGTCGGGCAGTACATACACACATGAGAATTCTAAGTGTCATCAGGGTTGATATCTTCTCCATGTATGGGTATAACTACTTGAGGAAAATTGTGCTTTGCAGAGCTGATCTTCAGGAACACATCATTGCTGAAAGTGATTTCAAGCACTTGTTTTCGAGTGATTTTGAGGATCTCTACTTGCTAAATCTTCAAGGACATCTGAACCATCTCTCTCCACGTGAAAAGAAAATTCTCTCGGCATCAGTCAACTTATGGACCAGGGGTCTTGTCATCAGACAGCATGTAGGAGACTTCCAGCTTGGGATTGAGAGCTATCAGACTCAACTCAATCTCACCAAGCCTCGATGGAAAGAAAAGGGATTGGAGTACAAACACGACTACACAGTTATCAAATCTCCAAGAGCTGTCAAGTTTATAGACAAATATGGGGTTCCGATGATCATTTGGTTCAATGAGATCCACAAGTTTAGCGATGGAACTCTGCGCCAGATTGATGAAGCTTTGGATTACCGGGTGAAAGAATTTAAGATCAGCAAGAATAATCCAGGGTTGAACACTAGGTTCTGGACCAAAAAGGATGTGATGATGAGTGAAGCATTCATGCGGGCTATTGAGAGAAGGCTGAAGACATGGAGGATCGTTCGCAACTTGGAAAGTTTTGTCGGTGGCAGAATTCGAGAGGGTGATTATCGACTTCTACAGAGAACCGAATGAAAACATCTTCTCTGTAATGAGTAGTCCTCTTCTCTTGCTGTTGTGTAATTCTGTTATATAATAAACTTTGTACAGATTAAGTAGTGATAACTATATGATGTGTGTGTGTTAGATTTACCTCCCTATTAGATAGAGGGGGAGCATTGTTCCGTTACAGTATCAGAATACGTGTTAAACATGACCACATTTTCTCTCGCTTTCTAACATATTTAAATCACTTGGGATCACAAATCTCAAAGGGTTTGAAATTTTTGATCGGGGGAGAGAATGTGATTTAAATATGAAATCTGATAAAAATGGATTCTTTGTTGGACTTAAGTGTAGGCTCCCAAATATGTGCCAAACTCTTTCGTATATCGATGCACATATTGAGGGGGAGCAAATGGTTTATGATGGCAATTGTGGAAGCATACCAAAGACCGACCAATCTTACTTTAATGTACTGGAGTTATAAGGATGGTAAGGTTAGGTATTAGTTCCCATGATCCAGCCAAAACCGGAGGGATCTTCCCAGGGACAATCCTTTAGTTAGAATAGAAGTCCTTAGGAATGATTAAAAAGGAGAAAAGTGAATAAGGGAAGAGTGCCGACTGAGATGGAGCTAGTACTGGAACAAACCCAACAAGGTACTAGTGATGAAGTCTCAGTAAGCACTGAAGGGGTTGAAGAATGAAAAAGAAATGTAAAGATAAAGGGTGAAAAGAAAGAAGCCCTCCTTACACTTTAGGCAGAAACCGGGTCAATACATATGCTGCCAGAATCACAAAGTTGATTGCTGGCATTGAAGACAAGTATCATGGACCCAGTGATATGCTGCACAACCCTCCCTAGCCACTCAAGATCCCTCAAAGGACTCTTGTTTCACTTGTTACGGAGATCAATACATGTCTATCGTCTCTCTCACTCCGAGTTAGACGATATTGAAAAGGTGGCAGTCCTTTCCAGCCTCCGATCACTAAATCAAAATGCACTATTGAGTCTAGAGCCAAGAGATCATCAATAAATCTCAATAGGACACACTTCCAATATGCTTGCTGTTTCATACACCGTGAAAAGTAAGAAAATATATGTTAAGAGTCCTATGCATTATCCTTGTGGTATTGCCAGAACATCTGAGTGATACGTAAGTATTCACAATGAAGATGGAAAACCTTCTAGAGCCAAAATCAAACACGCTCTTGGTAGGTGACATGTGAGATCCTGCATGGATCAAACTTGTGACAACTGGAAAGAAACAATGGGGAGATTCACATTTGAATCAAACTTGTTCCAGAAAATGAATTGACGGTCTCATTAATCAGTGAATTTTAAATCATTGATTCACTCTACCGTGTTGTCTGCTTTGAGACCTTCCGGTATGAGAACATGCTTGGTATGACGATTCCAATGTTAATTCGTTGGATGAGTCTTAACAACAACCTGTTAAGGAGAATTATCTTTAAAGAGAAGTCTACCTGATCACAGGTCGGTCCTCACGGAACCGAAGGTTAATTCAACCACACCGAACGAATGACAAAGCCACGTTCGTTCTCCAACTTTATTGCTAAATATTTTATTTCTGATTCATATAAAGATGGTAATGGTGGTTCCTGATTCCAGATGAGACACGTCAACAAACACTTCATGCTCACACCTCCAACTAATTATTAAAGATATCATGATAGCTGAAAGACCTACAACACAGCTTCTGCACCTCTGATGCTAATTATCATGATCCAGAAAAGTGTGAGCATGTGAGTTCAAAGGTCACAAAATCACATAGAGGCAATATTACATCAAGGATGATCAATAGATTTACTATGGCTGATGATCTCAAAGCAAGCTCAAAGATCACACAAGCCAAAGGAACAATATGCACAAGATTACGACTAAATGTACAAAGTTTATCAATCATGAAGAATAAAAACTACGAGCTAAAGAAACTAATGTCATCAGAATGCTAGAATTCAAATTGTAATTTTCGGGGTGACCTCCCTTAGGGGGAGATTGTTAGGAATATAAATATTCATATAAAAGACTCGGTCACCCCGAGTATTCATTAGCATTAAGTTAGCTCGTAGGCTTATTATTGCAAGTTTAGTTATAGTTATATTAGTTTAGTAGAAGTAATATTTGTGGAGTTGAGCCGTGTCTTTACCCACTTTCAGCTCACTCCATAGCCCACTCGGGGCACCTTAGTTTGTAAGTATATATACCCCTTCCCACACATGGGAAGGGTTGGATGTTCTTCAAATATTAATCATACAACCATTTGTTTCTCTCTCTAGAATATCCCTCTTTCTCTCTCTAAATCTTCTTGAATTCGGCCAAGATTTAATTCCAACGTGGTGTTATGATATTCAATATCCTACAATAACCTCATTGCATCTCCTGCTGTGGTTCTTGATATGATCAAGAGTTTCCCCCGTGGTACCTCTTGTGGTCGAGATGGTTTGCGCGGCCAACACCTTTTGGATTGTTTTAGTGGTGCTGCTGTGGCTATCTCCGATGAGTTAATCGATTCTATCACCCGTGTAGTAAATCTTTTCCCCGATGGTGAATGTCCTAGGGCATTGGGTGAGTATATTTCTAGTGCTCCTCTCACACCACTGATCAAGCCTGGAGGTGGTATCCATCCCATTGCTGTGGGGACTGTTTAGAGACGTCTAGTCTCCAAGGTTGGTGCTTCTATGATCGGCCATTCCTTAGATGGTTATTTGAATGATCTTTAGTTTGGTGTCGGGGTACCTGGAAGGGGGGGGAGGCTATTTTCCATGTAACACCCCCAAAATCTGGTTTAGCGGAAGCATACATGTCACTGGGTGCTACTCAATTGGTATCACTACATAGAGTATAAAGAACGGTTTTAACTCAACCGTTTAAATTAAATTTCATATTCGAAAATGATTTGTTTATAACATTTCAAAATAGTGTGGAAATATAAGCCCATAAAAGATTTTAAGCAGTCCCAATTATATCAGAGTCTTCTATGACCATGCCATGCCCTGCCAAAAGTCTTCGCCACTAAATTATCGCCTTAAACCTGAAAATACATGCTAAAAAGGGTCAACACTAGGTTGGTGAGTTCATAGATTTGATTAAAACAGATCATGTTACACATAATATCATAAAGTCCAGTATTCAAGTTTGGGTAATCAGTACACTCACCATGACCAGTACGCCTGGTAATGAAACTGTTTCGCTGGGTCAATGTACCCGGTACGCCCGGTACTGTTCAGTACGCCTGATCTATGAACATGTAAAGTATAAAGCATTCAAGTAAACCACTCTTATACATATCTGACCAGTACCCTGGGTCTATGTATATATCATGTATCCAAATAAGGCATTCAAGTAAATAGTCTAGCATATAACACCATTCATAGTTCAAGTAAAAACAATCATTTCTAGATTTCATATACCAAATAAACAGTCATTGAATATAGTTTAAAACAAGCATGTATTCTCCCCCAAAATAGTAATAAAGCAAGTAAAAGTAGGGGCCATGAACTTACCTTTAATTGGTCCGAACAGTGAATGCTATGAAATTAAGGAGTGCACGGCACCAATACGTAACCTAGATTAAATAACCATATCTTAGTTTCAAGTATTAAATTTTGAGTCCTTTCAGATTTTAGTTTCAACGTTTTAGAGTATCTATGTTGTTGTCACTTGTGTGGCGGCAAGTGTGGTTTCTAAGGTCTTTCCTTAGAAATGGTGAGGTGAATCTATACAAATAACCTAAAGGTAAGGTAGTGAGGGATTGGAAATATTGAACAATTTAAAGTACGAATGAATTTAAATTGAGATGTGATATGTGTATATATATATATATATATATATATATATATATATATATATATATATATATATATATATATATATATATAAAACTGTAGTTGTGTAATTTGTTCGTTATGTCCGTTTATGTTGATAAGACCTAACGTTTGTGACGTTTATTACCTATTAATTATATGATTTGAGAAATTGACTATAATGTTAATTTTAGTAACTTGGATAATTTAACTAAGTCCTCATTATTCATTTATTAGAATTCATTTTTACACAATATTAGTTTAGAATTATATGTATCGTCGAATTTATTCAAGTTAAGTTTGATATATCGTTCCTTGTTTTCAATAGTGACGTTCATATTAATTGATTTAGTGTTAAAAATAACAAATGTAAGTGTTAACTTATATGTATATATCCCGACGTGTGCTTATCGTGTAATTGATTTGTCATTGATTTAGCTTGAGTACCATATCTTTAACTACGCAAGTGTGTCAACTTTTATATCTCTATTTTCTCGAATATATGTTATATCATTTATAAAGTCGTAGAACGATGTATGTATATATTATGCTAACATAGTCTAAACGTTTCAATTATCTTTGTCGAGTTTTACATGTTGGCTACCCAAGTTCTATGTACGTGTATGTTTAAATGAAATTTCATTTTTTTGTTTGTATTCGGCTATACTAGTTTCTACGTGTTTGTATGTTAGTTACTACGAAACATTTTCGTGAACGGCTCATGTATATTTTAATCGTTGCGACAACTATTACCATAATTATTAACCAAATTCGCATTTTTAATAATTATTGGGCTGCGGCCCACTGTGTTTGTGGAGGGGGGAAAAATAAAGTCACTAATTGGTTGGGCTTTATCATTAGCATCTACATAAGTCCTGGTGGGCCGAATTGTGTTGTTCACAGGCCCATAACGTGGGCTGAATTTAGAAGGGTTATCTGTTGAGCTAGTGTTCCACTCCTAATTGGGCTATACTTTGTGGGCTTGGTCTGGTACACGCTTCAAAGAAAACGCAGGTTGTTTCACAAGTCTAAAAGACTTGTGTTGCTACTTTCCTGGAATTCCTTTGGCCGAAAATGGTTATCAACTTAGGTCTAAAGTTTTATCCCCTTGTCCAGAATTCGAGTACCACTCAATTCCGAGGCCTTGGAGTCTCGGTATTCCAAAGGTTCTTGGTTTTTGGCTCAACTACAAGTCTCATCAAGGAGCTAAATGATTTTTAGTAGAACCTAGTTCTTATTACTAAATTTTTTCCATAATCCCTTTACATGGAGGCCTAGTATTATCCGTCAAAAGTGTGTACTCCATCCGAGTACTTACAATCCTAGGTGGGTTATGTTGAGAAGAATTTGTGCTATCCTAATGGGGTCTTGCTTTTTGGTTCGAATGCGATTTACATACATTGGACCGAGGGCATAACCCTCATGGGTTGGGTCTAATTTTGTCCTATATTGAGCCTCCCTAACACGAGGTGGTTTTCCAGTTACCATTTAACACCAATGCACCTAGCTTGGTTGATTATTGCTCGGCTATGGTTAGTCGCAGTAGGGTGTTGACATCAACTTAGCACGAACACACCATTCGTCATGGTTTCTCTACCTCAAATCTTTCCCAGATTTAAATCATGAATTTGTGTTTCCTAGGTGCATTCGAACACAATACAGCCACAATGACTAGCAAACTTAAAATCTATTGCTCAAGTTCTATGATCTCTAGCTTCTTAAGCCACACTAACAACAACACTTAATAATATTCCTCAATATCAAACACTGCTTCTGGAAATCTTTATAATCGAATTTAAACATGAACAACACTTAATTTCATCATCATTCGAATCCAAGAAACACTAACACAAATGGATTAAAATGAATCCGAATAGAATCAAATTCTTACAATGTTTCAAACGAGAGATAAAGTCTAAGTGATTCGAACTAGGATCCAACCCAATTCCCTTGGCCTCTTCCAAACCGATCCCAGTCAACCCACTTCACTTTCACCTTCTAATCCTCCTTGATTCCCAGAAATCCTTGAGTGATTTAGTGAATTTTTGTGTGGATTGACTCGATTTGGGTTCGGTCATTTATGGGAGAATACTTAGAATAGGTTGAAATCTCCTTTCCTGGCTTCGATTTTTGGTATGCCTGAAACGAGTTCATCTTGTTTTCTTATGGGTAACAACAAAGCTTTCTCATGACTGTTCTTGGGGAAAGGGGCAAAGGAGATAGTGATAGAGTTGACTCTGCTCAAATCTCAAAATACCTATTGGATTTAATGGTGAAGATAAAAGGTGGGCGTGGGTTTTGTGGAGTCATAGTTAAGGAGATGGGGAAGAAAAAGATATGGCGTTGGGTCCTGTGTGAGTGGGATAGGGTTTTTATTTTAAGTGTAGGTTAAATGTTTTTTCTTAAGTGTCGAATTGAATTAAAAGTGAGAAATATTATACTTGTGTCCCGTTGTACTGAGTTAACTCGGGTCCTTCCCGGATTCATAATAAATATGGGGAATTGTATTTTCAGAGTTGTTTCTATAATACTTGAATGTGTTTTTTGAGTTTTTATGTATTCATTAACATTTCTGAGTCTCAGATTTATTTCTGGTTTGCGTATGGTGTCAGTCTGAGTGAAACTGGGATAACCTCCCGTTCTCATTACAATATAGTGAATAAATTATGAGATGTGATAATTTTACTGTTCCTGGTGAGATTTCCGGGTGTCACAGTGTGCAGGTCTGTTATCCGTGTTAAACATATAATGGTCAAATCAGGTGATTTAGTCACAAATAATGAACTGTTATGAATTAAATATTAGGAAAAATTTACTGTTTGTTACACTCCATGCCGTGAATAGGTTTCTTGAAGACCGTGGAGGCGAGGAGGGTCTTTCGATGTTATTGGTGGATTTCAAAAACGCCTTCAATTTGGCAGACCATGAGGTCATGTTACAAGAAGTTCGTCAACGCTGTCCTGCTATTTCGCGTTGGGTGGAATTTTGTTACTCCAAGCCAGCTAGATTATATTATGGAGAACATACGTTATGGTCGCACCAGGGGGTACAACAAGGTGATCTACTTGGACCTCTTCTCTTTGCTCTAGTGTTACATCCATTAGTATGCAAGATTAGAGACTCCTTTAGTCTTTCCCTTCAGGCTTGGTATCTTGATGATGGCACAATTTTTGGAGATACTTTGATCGTGGGGAAGGTTTTGGAGCTTATTATGATTGATGGACCACAGCGCGGGCTACACCTCAATGTTGATAAAATGAGGTTTTTTGGCCAAAGGAGGACCCTAGAAGCATGCTTGCAGGTGTCTTTCCACCTAATATTGCTCGCCCGTTACATGATGTTAAATTATTGGGCGGGCCTGCTAGTGTGGACTTTTATTTTAGTAGTGAGCTTGTTTTGAAAAGGGTTGCTAAAACTATTGAGCTCATGGAGGCGGTTGCTAAGCTTAAGGACCCTCAATGTGAGCTGTTGCTACTTCGTGCTTGTGCTGGCATTTCCAAGCTATATTTTTCTATGCGCACATGTTCCCCTCGGGTCTTTGAGCATGCTCACATTTCATTTGATGCGGCACTTCATTCTTCTCTGGAGCGTATTGTCACGGCTTCTGGTCCTGGTTTTGGTGATTGGCAATGGAGGCTGGCCACCTTGCCATTCGCATTTGGGGGGCTTGGTGTATATTTTGCAAGTGATGCTTTGAACTATGCTTTCCTTACATCTCGACTTCAATCTGCCAGCTTACAAACTAAGCTCCTCCGACATTCTGGTATTGTAACTTCTGGACCTTCCTTCGAAGATGCCTTGTGTGCCTTTAATGCGAAAATGGAGATCGACCTTTTGAGTAACCCGGATGAGATCGCTGCCCCCAAACTCATGAAGAAATTGGCAGACATATATTTCACACGTGTTACCCAAATGGCTGAATCCACCTTTTGCCTATCTGCTCGACAAATGGCACTCTGGAGTTCGCAAAAAGAGGACTACACTTCACACTGGCTTAGGGTGGTTCCGATCTCTGGGCTGGGACAGACTATGAACGCCAGAACTTACCGGTGTGTATTATGCTATCGGCTAGGTGTTCCCCTATTTTCTGTTCAGAGGCCGTGATCAGCTTGCTCCAAGGTTTATACAAGGGATATTTACGGGGACCATGCTGTATCATGCACTGGCATCATTGGTATTAAACATCGGCACAACATGGTGCGTGATACTCTGGTTGATATCTGTTCCCGATCCGGGGTCTCGACTCGTAAAGAGGTTGACATCGGGCTTTGTGGAGAGAGGGAACAAGCCTTACGTCCAGCTGATGTATTGCTTTATTCTTGGGACGGAGGGAAGGACGTATGTGTCGATCTGACCGGGTCGTCTCCCTTGACGCAAACTGGTATGAATGATTTTGTGCCAAGTCGTGTGGTAACTGACGCTGCACAACATAAACGAGTCAAGTATGGGGCTAAGTGTGCGGAGATTGGATATGGGTTCCTCCCTTTCACATTCTCCTCTCTGGGGGAACTTGAGAAAGATGCCGTGACCTTACTAAAGCGGATCCGGAAGTTCTCTATAACTCAAGACATTGGAGCGCGTTCTGTTATTCATATCTTCTATAGGATTAGTTTTGCTATCGCTAAAGGTGTGGGGGCCCAGTTAGTGTCGAGGCTCCCCACTAATTTCTTGTAATCCTATGGCTATTCTAATGAAAGTGTTGTTTATAATAATAATAATAAATAATAATAATAATAATAATAATTAATAATAATAATAATAATAATAATAATAATAATAATAATAATAATAATAATAAAAGAAATAATAATAATAAAAAATAATAATAACAATATTAAATAATAATAATAATAATAATAATAATAATAATAATAATAATAATAATAATAATAATAATAATAATAATAATATAATAATAATAATAATAATAATAATAATAATAATTGATTTTTGATGATAAAAATAATGAATTCCATGGAATTGTAAACATTCTTCCCATTTTGCTATGGAATGTTGAATTCCGTAGAATTGGGATTTTGAAGGATTTCCATTCCATTTCATTTGCAGCCAAACACATTAAGGAATGGAATTCAGATTCTGAATTTCTTGAATCTGGCAACCAAACACGTTATGGAATGGAATTAGATTCCAATTCCATCAGAATCCTGAAGATTCCGCAAACCAAAAGGGGCCTTATTATCTTATTTTTTAGGTAAAGGGTTTTACCTCGGTAAATAACTATTTATTATCTTATAAGTAGTGCTAAAATCCAATATATAATATGGTAAAAATTATGATCTTGCCTTAAAATAAAAAAATGTTTGTGTTGGTGATTTTAGTGTCATCGACTATTTTAAGTAATCGGAATTTATGGGATTTCATATTATGCTCGGATACGAGTTCAGGAAGTGTGGAGTACACACTCGTTTGAGCTAATGTGTTTCTACCATGACAAAGACGCGGGGGTCAAGGGGCAGTGCCCCTTGCTGGGGTCCCGTTTTCCCCCCTCCTTTTTCCCAACCGATATGACTGTTGGTTTATAACCAACTTTAATTGCCCATAACTGTCTTATAGAATCTGTTTATTAACAGGTTTATTGGTCTCATTCTAACATACGAATTCACACAATTATCTCTGTCTTGATTTGTTCTCTTGTGCCTAGAAACAAAGTGTTCTTCTCGAATTATCCCGATAAGGATTTCGTGATACCCAGGCACCAATAGGGTCGAAATACTTTATACGGAAAGTGAACTTACACGATTCGTGAAGATATCCAAGATTATCATCACCCTAACCCAATTTGCTAACGAACGTATAAAGTATTATGTGATAATCATGGCTAGAGTAAATACTGTGAAGGAGATGATTACGAACTTGGAGAAACTCAATAAGTTTGAAGAGCATGATTTTAGACGCTGGTAGAAGAAGATGCACTTCCTTTTGACAGCATTAAAGGTTGTGTATGTTCTGTTGTAACACCCCCAATTTCATGATACGCAGCGGAATTCAAACTGGGTGTTACTTCATGGAATATCAGTTATAATGATAAAAAACGATCTCTACTTGAGTCGTTTTAAAAGAGTTATCATTCGAATATCAGAGTTTACAAATTAGGTCCCAGTAGTTGTAAGATTTACAAAATAAGTTTTCGAATGATAATAAAATTTATAGCCCTTTTGATGTATCCGTGCTCCTCCGTGCCATCCTCTTTCATTATGGACTTGAGATAAACATGCTAAAAGTGTCAATACAAAGGTTGGTTAGTTCATAGAGTTTGTAAATAAACAGTTGATTTCAATAGTTTCAAGTTTAATAGACAATGGGCCGCGTTGTACCTCCCATAAGTGCAATGACAACGGGCAACGGTGTAGCTCCCATAAATGGGCCACGATGTGGCTCCCATAAGTTCAATGACAATGGGCCACGGTGTAGCTCCCATGATTCATTTGTAGGATCGAGTAGTTCGAGCTTGATTGAGCTTGGTATAATCAAGAACCTCTGCAATACAAGTGTTTATGCGGAAACTAAACAACAAGTATTATAAAGAAGAAAAACTCTAAAGGACAAAGATCCTCTATGGATCAAAGCTAATAAACTATCAATCGTTTATAGAATGTTAATAGATGTTCAAGGCGTACATAAACTCATAGACGGGTTTATCTTTTATACTAACAAGACCTCCTAACCCTAACCCGTTCTACAAGAAAACGTGTAAAGAGATTAACAACAATCTCTTCTAAAAATAAATCATAACAAACATTCTAAATATACGGATAACAACTAATACTATCCGCAGCAACAATACTATCGGCAGGAATAAAATAACACTGTCGGCAGCAATGAGCTTTCAGCAGGAACCAAAGCTTTCGGCAGGAACCAACTTTACACTATCGGCAGCAACAATGAATTCTTATTTCCCAGAGATCCTAACAATCCTCCCCTAATCTTGAGGTTGACTAGGTTAACCTGCAAGATTCCCATGTGATAAGGCTTTCATAAACTCAGGCTTGAGGACTGCGACTTAGCAGCAACAATAAGAAGTAACCAGCAGCAACTTCAATAACTTCAAGATTCCAACTTCTATAGCTTCCAGCAGCAACTTCAATAGAGCAGCAGGAACATGAAATCTTCTCCAAAATAGATTTACTGGTCACCATAACATTACTTGAACTTGGCTGCTACTATGACAAAATGTACATCAAATCTCTTTAAGTTTCATACTATTCTCATCACATCCAGGTGTGTTAACTCCTGTGAGAGGTGAATCATTGAAAATTAATGGATTTGATGTCTCTTTACCAATAGCCATCACTACTGGAGTAGCCAATGTTTAGGTGTGTTAGACCATGGTACATTGATAACCATCTGATTTATTAGCAAATCAGCAACTATAAACGGATTTGACTTGTCTTTACCTGTAGCCGTTTGCTCAGGACTAGTCAATTCTTAGGTTACAGCAAACCTTGGTGAATTGAATACCAAATATGGATACCAAGTGTCTTTACCACAAACCATACTTTTGTGGACTAGCCAATCCTTTGGATCCCATAAGGGTTACATCCATGGTGAATTGAGAACCATTTTCAACTCTCAGAAATGAATCATGGGTGAGTTGAAGTACCCTATAGCTTTGAGCAAGCTATTATAGCTATCAACGGATTTGATTTTCACACCAGAGCCGTACCCTCATGGTGAGTCAACTCTTTCTTGTCTGCAAGACATGGTGAGTTGAATACCATTTAAGGTGAAGGTGTAAACACCAACACTGTACCTGCAAGGTGTTGCTCAAAACCACTTATTAGCACACAAAATATACAAAGAAAATTTTTTTTTTTTTTTTTTTTTTTTTTTTTTTTTTTTTTTTTTTAACTAAGAATCACACCAAAATAAAAGAAAATAAGAAAAGAAAATAGAAAGAAAGAAAGATAAAAACTATACAACAACAACAAGAATCAACCTCCCCTTAAACTTCATTCCTCCCCTTAATCTGCAATCCTCCCCTTAAGCCCTGTAGCTAGGGATTGACCATCCCAATATGAACCACCAAATGCTTAAACCTTGGTCCATCAAAAGCCTTAGTGAGCAAATCAGCCACATTATCATCTGTGTGAATCTTTTCCACCTGAATAAGATGCTTCTCATAAGCATCTCTTATGAAATGGTGTCGAATTTCAATATGCTTGGTCCTTTGATGATAAACAGGATTCTTAACAATACACATAGTACTTTGATTATCAATAAAGATCTTAGTGTTCATGAAGTTGAATCCATAGTCCAACAGCTGATTTTGCATCCAAAGAACCTGTCCACAGCAACTAGCAGCAGCAACATATTCTGCCTCAGTAGAAGATGTAGCCACTATAGTCTGCTTCTTGCACTGCCAAGAAACTAACCTTCTACCCAGAAACTGACAACCTCCAGTTGTAGACTTCCTATCAAAGTTTGCTCCAGCATAATCACTGTCACTATAGGCTTCTAACACAAAAGGAGAGTCTTTGGGATACCAAAGTCCCAATTTTGGCTGTCCTTTCAAATACTTAAAGATTCTCTTGACTGCATTAAGGTTAGAAGTCAATGGTGTAACCTGATGTCTAGCACATGCACCAACAGCAAACATGATATCAGGTCGTGAAGCTGTTAAATACATGAGGGAGCCAATCATGGATCGATATAAATGAACATTAACAGCAGCATCAGGTTCATTATTGGACTTAGGTTTTGGAGGTTCAAATGGAGTGACAGCAATCTTCCCATTCTCCATATCAAACTTTTTAAGCATGTCATAAACATACTTCTCCTGAGAAATAAAGATCCCATCTGATGTCTGCTTAACCTGAAGACCCAAGAAGAAAGTCATTTCACCCATAGCACTCATTTCAAATTCACTTTTCATCAAATCTTCAAACTCCCTGCACCAAGCTTCATTAGTGGAGCCAAAGATGATATCATCTACATATACTTGTACCAGAATGATATCTTTGAAGTCCTTTCTGATAAAAAGAGTTTTATCAATAGCCCCTCTTCTGTACCCATGTTTTAGCAGGAAAGCTGATAACCGTGCATACCAAGCCCTTGGTGCTTGATGAAGACCATAAAGTGCTTTAACCACTTTGTAAACCAAATTAGGATTCTGAGGATCTACAAATCCCTGTGGTTGAGTAACATAAACCTCTTCCTCAATCCTTCCATACAAAAATGCACTCTTCACATCCATCTGATAAACTACAAATCCCATAAATGAAGCAAAAGCCAAAAACAACCGAATGGCTTCAACTCTTGCCACAGGTGCAAACACCTCATCATAATCAATCCCCTCCTCTTGTCTATGACCTTGAGCAACCAGTCTAGCTTTATTACGAACCACAATTCCCCTTGCATCTCTTTTATTCTTTAGAATCCATTTAGTTCCAATAGCATGTTTGCCAGCAGGCAAAGGTACCAACATCCATACTTTCTGATTCTGGAACTGCTGCATCTCTTCTTGCATAGCCTCAACCCAATCATCATTAGCAAGTGCCTGAGCTATGCTAGTTGGTTCAACTTGAGATAAGAAACAAGCATACAAACAATGTAAGTAATCAGTATGATTGCTCCTTAATTGATCCTGTATATAACTGAGAAAAGCAGATTCTCCAAATTTAGATGGATGCAATTTACTCCTTGTTTGAACAGGGGAATTAATATCTCCAAGAATCAAAGACTGAGGATGAACTGTATTGATCCTCTTGGTAGCAATGGGATTAACATCAATGGAGGATGCCTGATTAGTAATTGAAGGGTTGAAGTCATCATCATATGAGGAAGTAGTGAAAATGCCAGATCTGGACTGATGATGAGGATCATTAAGCTTATCTCTTGAAGAGACCGAATTTCCAAGATCAGAAGGGATTGGAAATCTTTCAGGGGAGTTATCAATTCCCAACTTGTCAACAAATGGAGAAGACACAGGAACATCAGCAGAAACATTAGAAGGATCGGCAGGAACCGATCCACTATCAGCAGGAACAGCATCAGCAGGAACAAGAATACTACTGGTTGTATTGAGTTCCCTTCGAACTTCAGCTTCAGCCTTTCTCAGGATCTCCTCTGTCTCTTTAGAAAATCCAGAATCAAACATCTCAGCAGCTCTTTTGGCATTAAACTCTTGTCTTTGAAGCCTAGCAAGATCTTCTGCAAAACTAGAATCACTTCCAGCCATATCAGAAGAATCTTTGAGCTTTGAACCTGAAATGTTGTTAGAGGGAAAAGAAGGAACAACTATAGGTCGTTCATCACTCTCTGCATCAGAATCATCATCTGAGGTACCTGCATTGTTAGTTTGAGAAACATTTGTACCACCAGACAGATTTGATTTGAATCTAGTATACCCTAAGGTGTCAGATAGATAATCCAGATCAAAGTACCACTCTGGACCAGCACCCTGCAAATTAGGTTTATCTTCAAGATATCTTAAGTTGAGAGTCTCTTCTATTTTCTTAGAGGACAGATTATAAACCCTATAGGCTTTACCATGAGCAGAATATCCAACAATAAACCCTTCATCAGCCTTTCCATCAAACTTGCCTAGATAATCACTAGTGTTCAAAATAGTGACCTGACATCCAAAAGGCTTAAGGTAACTAATGTTTGGAACCTTCCCAGAAAAAAGTTCATAAGGTGTTTTATTATGAGGCCTAGTAATAGATACCCTATTCAACACATAACAAGCAGTGCAAACTGCTTCAGTCCAAAACATAGTGGGCATCTTAGATTCAGCTAACATAGTCCTAGCTGCTTCTATCAAGGTCCTATTTTTCCTTTCTGCAACCCCATTTTGTTGTGGAGTTCTAGCATTGCTATAGTCCCTTTTTATCCCCTTAGACCTACAGAGTTCAATAAGATTAAAATTCTTAAACTCTGTGCCATTATCACACCTTATAGACTTAACCTTTTTATTTAGCTGATTTTCTATTAATGCAATAAAATCCCTAAGTACTGGATAAGTTTCATCTTTAGTACTCAAAAAGAAAGTCCAAGAAAACCTGCTAAAATCATCTGTAACCACCAGGCAATAATTCTTATGGTCAATACTTCTAATAGAAGTAGGACCAAAAAGATCCATATGAAGAAGCTGCAAAGGCTCAGAGATGGTGCTCACAGCAGTTATGGCCTTGTATGATGCTTTGTGTTGCTTTCCTTTGTTGCAGGTAACACAATTGTGCTCATTAGAGAAGTTTTTCAAAGGAAGCCCTTTCACCAGACCATTCTTAGCCAGCTTGTTAATGGTCTTGAAATTTACATGTGCCATTCTTCTATGCCATTTATTAGATTCATCCACAGAAGCTTTTGCAACCAGACAAGCAAGTGACCCCTCAGGCTGAACATCACTAAGATTGAAGCTATAAAGATTGTAAGTCCTAGGAACTTTAAGTTCAACCTGACTTTCATCAGGCAACTTGAAGTCTTTGGACAACACAAAGCACTCATTCTCAGTGAATAGAACACTGTTCTTCTTGTCACAGATTTGAGAGACAGAGAACAAGTTGAAGTCTTGGAGTTCCTTCACATACAGCACATCTTCAAAGTCAAGCTTGGCAGTCTTGATAGTTCCTTTCCCTGAGATTATTCCATCTCCTCCTCCAAATGTCACAGTACCTCCATTCAAAGGAATAAAATCATGTAACCTTTCCAAATTCCCTGTCATACTCCTGGAACATCCACTGTCAACAATTCCAACATCTTTGCTTCTAAAAGGAAAATCCTGAGATAAAGAATACATATACAACATTAGATACAAGAGAGACTCAAGCCATTGCTGACTTGAGCCTGCCTAATGGATCAATGAGATTTAAACCCTGGAGATTGATAAGATCCACCATTGATCTTGGATCCCATTTTCATATGTTGGTTATTGATTTTCCAAGACCAACCTGCTGAGGACTTAACAGCAGTGTTCCATCTTGTCCCTCCCTTGTGCATTGTGTCAAAACAAACAGGTCTCAAAGCATTTTGAAAGAAAGTACTAGTAGGTCTGAAAGTTCTAATATTATTGTTTTTCCAACCAGCAGAATTGCTCCTGTCGGCAGGAACAGAATAAGCAGCAGGAATAGGCTTATCGGCAGGAATGAACCTTTCAGCAGCAACAGGCTTACCAGCAGAAACTGGTTTGCCATAAGCAACTGAAGTTCTCCTAGCTGCTTGAGGAATATAAGGGGGAATATCATTTACATTTTTCCATACAGACCTATTTTTACAAGCATGGAATCCCATCTGTTTTTCATAGTAGTCACAGTCTTTAATAAGATGATCATAACTACGACACACAAAGCAAGATTTCTTTCTAGGGGACTTTTTCTTAACAATAACATTCTCATTGCAAACAAAATTATTCAAACCAACACATGAAACAGAATTATCCTTAACAGAAACAAAACCACAACCAAAATTGTTTGAAACAAAATCACAACTAAAACATTATTGTTCTTAAAATTATCAAAAGAAACATCTTCAAATGCAGCTTTCTTTGATTGAGATTCATCAGTAGCTGCTTCTGAGGAGAGGTCTTCTGACATTATTGATGCAGACTTGTCACTTGATCCACATGTGGCATAGTCATCAGTCTTGATTTCTGAAGATTTGTCACTGTAAGAACAAGAGACAAATTCATTAGAGTCACAATCAAGATTAGGCAATTCATTTGCCTTTTTGCCATAGCACATTTGTGAATCATCAAAGTCAACAAAAGGATCAGCAGGTTTAAATGTTCCAGTTATGGGTGGAGGAACATCATTCATTCCTCCCTCCTTTACATACTTAACAGGTTTTTTATAATCTACAGGCTCAGGATTAAAAACACTATACTCATTAGGGTCATAATATTGATTTGTCCCTATTAGGTTACTGAATCCTAAACCCTTTTTAGTTTTAGTAGACATAGAACTATCAATAAGTATGTTAAGATTTTTGGATGAGTCTTTCCACTTATCAAATCTAGCCAATGAGTTATCAAGCTTAGACTGAAGATCCTGATTTTCCAATTCTACCTTAGCTTTTTCTCTTTCAGAATGTTTAAACTCATTAGTGGCATTTTTAAATCTCTTTCCAAAACCTTTACTTTTACTTCATATGCAGACAGTTGTTGTTGATACCAGACCTTTTGTTGTTCTAATGTCTTAACAGCCTTTTTATGAGCCTTAAGTTGAATAAGGTTATCCTTATTTTCACTTTCAATATCATCAAATTCCTGTTTTAATTTAGCATATATAGATTTACAACCAAATGGACAGTTTTGTACCTGTGATGGATGACCCATCATTCCAAACTGACCAGCCACTTGTTTCTTTTCACCATATCCAGCTACCATCCCAAAGACATTATCTGATCCACTCCCAGCAGCCTTCTCATGATGCTCCCAATCTACCAGCGAATCCACAGATACCAAAGCCTTGGGGTCGTCTGACTCCAACTCTTGAATTCTGAAAGCAGAATACCGAGCTTTATCATCCACCTTCTTGTCTGGGCATTCCCTGGCAAAATGTCCTGTTTGAGAACATTTATAGCACCTCACCTTCCTTCTGTCAAACCTAGCAGGCTCTTGTCTATCAAAATTGACCCTTCTACCTGCCTTCTTTTCAAACCTATCCAACTTCAACGATATCATAGCCACCTGCCATCTTAAGTCCATCTCTTCCAGATCCAATTCATCAACCTGTTTAAAATCATCATACACAATCTTCTGCTGTGGTGTACTTTCAGCAACAAACGAGTGAAGCACATCCACTACAAGATTATCAGATCTGGACTGAGTTTTTGGTGTAGGAGATGAGTAGGAGATTGAGGATGTTGATGGTGTTGGACTATTTCCATACATTGCTTTGTTAGTACTAGAGTTACTAACAAAAGCAGTATGGGTAGAAGTATAAGGTGAATAGGTGGAATACCCTTTGATATCAAGTTCAAGGGTTTTTAGTTTGTTGTACAGATCATCAAAGCTCATGAAATCCAATCCTCCTTTGGCCTTGAGGGTTATGGAAACCTGTGACCAGGATGGTGGCAAGGCCCTCAGAAACTTGGTATTACAATCTTCATCGTCCGGCCTAGCTTTCAACTGGTTAAGTTGGCTCAAGATCTTGTGGAATCTGTCATAGCCTTTGTGAATTCCCTCAGCCTCAGAAATCTTGAATTCTTGAAACTCTTGCTTGAGCATAGACTTTCGCATCTTCCTGGATTCATCATTCCCTCCAAATCTGGTCTTTACAGCATGCCAGATCTTTCTAGCATCATCCAAGTGATGAAAATCACTCATATGATCCTCTGGAATAGCTTGAAGTAGAAGAGTTCTTGCCTTTGTTTCCCTTTGAACAGCAAGGTGTTCCTCTGCTGTAACTGGTGGCTCTATATAAATATTGCCATCATCATCCCTTCCAATATTCTTCTTGCTATTTCCCTTAAGAATCACATTCCACAGATTATAATCAGTGTTTGTGATCCAATACTCCATTCTCATCGCCCAGACTTCATACTCATCTTTCTTCAGATATGGGAATTTAGCATTGTTGGTGGACATGGTGGTGAGGACTTGTGTTTGGACTTGAGTGGTTTCTTGTTTGGGTTGTTGATCTTCCGGGTTAATGACATTGGTTTCAGGATTATCGTCTGCCATTTAGAGAGGGTTTAGAGATATGAGATCGACCTTTTTCTTCTTTATCAGAGATCCTTACCAGGCTCTGATACCACTTTGTAGGATCGAGTAGTTCGAGCTTGATTGAGCTTGGTATAATCAAGAACCTCTGCAATACAAGTGTTTATGCGGAAACTAAACAACAAGTATTATAAAGAAGAAAAACTCTAAAGGACAAAGATCCTCTATGGATCAAAGCTAATAAACTATCAATCGTTTATAGAATGTTAATAGATGTTCAAGGCGTACATAAACTCATAGACGGGTTTATCTTTTATACTAACAAGACCTCCTAACCCTAACCCGTTCTACAAGAAAACGTGTAAAGAGATTAACAACAATCTCTTCTAAAAATAAATCATAACAAACATTCTAAATATACGGATAACAACTAATACTATCCGCAGCAACAATACTATCGGCAGGAATAAAATAACACTGTCGGCAGCAATGAGCTTTCAGCAGGAACCAAAGCTTTCGGCAGGAACCAACTTTACACTATCGGCAGCAACAATGAATTCTTATTTCCCAGAGATCCTAACACCCATGATTCATTTGTAAAATAATCAGTTGATTTCCAATAGTTTCAAGTGTGAATTGATAATTGTAATAAATATAAATATTGGTGAAATAAGTAGTGGGTTACGTTGGGTGAAATCCATAAGTAATTCGTTTGCCCTTACGTTGGGAAAAGACAACGTACCGAGTGTTGGGTGAATCCCATAAGTAATTCGTTTGCCTTTACGTTGGGAAAAGACAATGTACCGGGTGTTGGGTGAATCCCATAAGTAATTTGTTTGCCCTTACGTTGGGAAAAGACAACGTACTGGGTGTTGGGTGAATCCCATAAGTAATTCGTTTGCCCTTACGTTGGGAAAAGACAACGTACCGGGTGTTGGGTGAATCCCATAAGTAATTCGTTTGCCCTTACGTTGGGAAAAGACAACGTACCAGGTGTTGGGTGAATAAAATACTTGTGTTATATTTGTAGCATATATCTCCCTAGGAGATAGAAAAACGTATAAAAGTGGTGTATGAATTCATGGAAATTCGTAAAAGTGTATATTACTTGTGGGAGTGAAAACATAATTATGTTTCAATAAACCAATAGACTGTGTTATTAACTGTGTACAATGGTTAAGGTAAACGAGTAAATTTGTAAGTATAACGAGCATGTATCTCCCCCAAAGAGTTTATAAACTTAATAAACGAGTAAAAGTGGGGCTATGACTCACGTTGGAGTGTAGTGACGTGAGTAACATAATGGTGCCAAGGAGTATGGCAGAACAGTGTAAGGAGTAGCTCAAAGAATACGGAATCGTCATAACCTAATGAATATAAGTTTGTTTCAAGATATGACAAGCGGAAAGTAATCGATACGTCTGAGTTTCAATCGATACGTACGAGTTTCAAAAGATAGAGTGTTGTAGTTTTCATGGAATATTTGTATCAAGTGTTGTAAAAGTTTAGTATTCCATTCGTGTGGTGGTATAAAGTCATAGACTTAGACAAAACGCACGCCAAAGCATAAATCATATAGCACAAGTGTAAATAGTAAAATAAACACCTAAGAATCAAATAGCAAGTAAGCGAGAGATACGTAGACCGGTTAAGTTGTGGGTAATAACTCGGTTGTTTATATGATTTCTACATTGTATCTGAGTGTGATTCGAGTTACCAATATAATTCGTGATTTATTTGTTTACCAGTTTATATTACCAAGTCTAATAATAATGGTTCGATAGTCCAATATGTCCAGTGTTTTTGTTCGATAATTTTAGTCTAATTTGAATATGGTCCGAATTCAAATTAATAATCCCGAAACATTAACGAATTAAAATTAATAATAATAATGAGTTTCGAGTTATGTTCATAAGTCGACAAAATAGATATGTTAGTCCAAAATCCGAATTCGTAAGATATTTATACGTTCACTAGAATACTCAAAATTGTTTTAACAAAGACTTAAACACAACGCATATGGGCTTCGGCCCAATGATTAAACAAACACACCTTTAGTACTTGGTGGGCTTAGGCCCATTACAAACAAACAAAACACACCCTTGTGGTGTTCCCGTAAAACCGAGACCCAAACAAGACATCCCTCGTGGGATTTGTGACTGACCCGTAATCATGCCAACACCCTAAATGGGTGTGGTCGAGTTCTATTGATCAAAACAACCACTTAAGAGGTTTTCTCATTTTAAATCCATACACCACAAATCAAAAGTTTAAACATAAGCAAATCCGATTTCAATTTGAGACCTACTGTCCTCGACCCAAGACATAAATTGTCCAAAGCAAAGCAAACGCACCCTCCTTGGGTCGGTTTACGACAACAAATAAACAAACAAGCATTCCCTCGAGTTATATAGCAATCCGAGAATCAAGAAAATAAACAAAATAAGCCACAACTCATTAAGCTAATATAAACCACTTAACAACCTAAGCCAAACGCACCCTTGATTGTGATTGTCAGGGCTTTGGTGATTCCACTCGAGCCACACACCACTAATTATAACAAAACAATCTAGTTAACTCGGGTTATAAAATCAAAGAAGGACACCCTAAGTGGGTTCCTGTCGAACCGAGAATCAAACAAACACCCCTTTGGGTGGTACCAGTCGAGAACATGATCGACAAACACCCCCTTGGGGCTGTCTTTGGCTCTCGACACAAAACAAACTCAGTAACTATATCTTATAAAATCAACTAAAAAGGAAATAAGCATATCAAAATCAACAAGACTCGTAACTAATCCCGGGTCAACTCAGCCCACTGAGTTGACTCGGCTGAGTTTGCTCAGCTCGACTGAGTTGAGTTGAATCAGTTGATAAGCAAACCAACACCCTTCGGCTATGAAACCCACTCAGATTTAAACCGATCCGACTATTAAAATAAATCAAACACTCCTCTTATATAAATCGATACCACATGAATTGATTATCAAACTTGTTTTTAATCCACGAAAATCTATTCAAATCGATATATGTTTGATTTTTATGAAAGAATTACAATCAACTATAATATGGTATTTCGGCATACCATGAGTCGATTGAGACGAGGAGAGGTGGAGTTGGTGGCGCGGCTGTGGTCATGGAGTAGTGGTTGTGCTCGATGGTGGTGGTGTTGGTGCTATTGCGGCCACTGGTGATGGAGAGGTGGCGCTCGATGGTGATGGAGGGGGCGGTGCTGGTATGCTGGTGATGGCAGTCGACTTCAAGGAAAGGGAGGGAGATAATATAGATTGATTTATGAGAGAGGGAGAAGCGAAACAGATATATATAGAGAGAAAAAGGAGTATAAAGGTAAGATAAGGATTTTGGAAATCTGATATGTAAGAAGATAAGAGATAAGGTTTATGGATATAGAGTGTATTTGGTGCACCTCGTGTCCCGTTGAGCATAAGTTTAAACACGATACTTTGGTTGGGTAATTGTGAGAAATATATTTTTCGAGACGTTTTTATAAATATAATATAAAAACGAGACTGTTGATTCCGAATAATGATTATCGAATATAAACCATTTTTATTTCGGTGTTGGTATACAAGATAATGATATATTTTCTTGTTAAATAGACAAAGGTGAACGTAACGTTCAGAGAGTAATAATTTGAATTAGAGCGGGTTATTTAGCTTGGGAAGTTACCGGTTAAATACCGATTACTGTTGGGAATTAAATATTCTGAAGATTAAGTATCGGAAAATTCTCTTAAGTGATTAATTCTGGTTGCAGTAGTGTTAAGTCTGCTACCTGGTTAAGTCTGGTATTTGAATATTAAGTCTGGTGGTTGAGTCTAGTACTGTTAATTCTGGTGAGTACCAAAATTAAGTCTGCTCTTCGAATATTAAGTCTGCTTGCTGGATGGATAAGTATACGAAGATATTTTGTACTAAAGTCAAGAATATACGGTAGATAATATCTTTGGACAAAGTGATCAGTAACAAGTTGTGTACATAGATACATGTTGTATCTAAGTTACTGACACACATAAGAAAAGCTAACAATTGTTCGACAAGACTTAACAATATTGTAAAGATCTTTCTTGAACTATAAAAGAAAGATCTTAGACTAGATATATGTGTGATTTTTGAATGTGCTTAAATCATAACTGTTAGGAACATAGAACAAACACAACAATATCATAAGTGATAGAAACATAAGATTCAAGGTTTTGTAACCCTAGTGATAGTGAAGATCACTCGTATTATCTTGAATAATATTGAATCGTTTGGTGTTAACATTGCATTTTCATTGTTCGTTACTAAAGCATTACTTTCCATTTCCATAACCAAAATAACCTTCTAAGTGTGATTAAGCAGATTCCGCATACTTAATCATATTAACTCAATATATGATGAAGCGAAAAGAGTACCGCTTTTAGGGGGTCATTTAAGCCCTAAATCGTATTTATTTGATCAAATATTGCCCTAAATCGTTCCTTTTGTCATTTTAGGTACTTTGGAAAAGAAATCTGGAAAAGGAAGCATTTTAGATATTTTTGGAGCATAAAAGTGAAGAAAATGACAAAGTCTCCAAAGCTGCTGGAAAAGTACACTTGACGGCGTCAAGTATTGCTCTTGACGGCGTCATGGCTTGGCAAAAGAGGTGGATATGAAAAATACACGTGACGCGCCAGAGAGTTTTGCAATGGAAAGTCTGACGGCGTCACCCTTTAAGGTGATCAAGGCCATCACGGTTTAAGCTAAAGAGAGACGGCGTCAAGCCCTATTCTGACGGCGTCAAGCCTTGATAGGCCAGAGCGGATTTTGGAGGATTGAAGAGGGACGGCGTCAGGAAGACCATCCGGGAACCCTAGACACGGCGAGGTGACGGCGTCAAGATCTATAACGTGACGCCGTCAGCCACTAAGTTCTATATATAGTTTTGCATTTTTTTGTCATTAGTGTGCAACTTTGTGAGGAGAAACCCTAAGACGAATTTCTGCCATTTTTAAGGGTTTTCATACCCTTGGATCTCCCATGTTTAATTGAAGATAAGTAATCACTTAATCAATCAATATGTCTATGTGTTGTTTGATTATATCTTGTTCTTGTCTTTTGATTAACATGCTAGGCTAGATTTATCTTGTGTTTGCTTAGATCTAATGAAACCTAACTATTGATTATTAGTTGTTAGTATGTTATTAATTGTATTGGATGATTGTTTATCGATGTTAGGCTTAAGAAAACTGGCTAACCTCCTATACGGTAACTTGCTTGAACGTCTTAAGAAACATGAACCAATGCGTACTAAGGTTTTTATGGTTGTATTTAATGCATGAGCGAATTCTAGTGATCCCATGTTAGGAGCTTCTTAGCCGGCTCGACATAGGAGTGAAGTAGGAGCTTGTAGAGTTGGGGAAGTACGTACGCCACCCCACGATTGGTATTAAGGAATAACACCCGTCATCCACGCAATTAATACACACTAATCAACCGGTAAAAGATAGTTAGGGAGTAAGGAAATCTAAGTAAACACATTTCTCCCCATATAAGTTACACAACCTTTTCATTTTCAGTTATTTTATTTTATTTGCATTTGTAGTTATTTGGGTTAGTTGACTAGCAACTAATTCCGCCCACTCCTTCAAACCCGAGATTTTATTTGCTTTCATAAAATTATAAAAATACAAAAAGAATCTTCCCTCACCCTTAGACCTATTAGAGTAGTTTTTTAATCCTAACGACACTATTCCCCTAGAGAACGATCAATCCCCCGGTACTTGCCACTTCACTATACTACATCGGTCAGGTACACTGCCTGGTGGGGATTGCAAGCCTCTTGAGATCCCTCGAGAGGTAAAACCTATTGTAAGGTTGCAAAACCACGCATCAAGTTTTTGGCGCCGCTGCCGGGGAATAGTTATTGTTTAGGTTGAATTTTTATTTTATTAGGTCTACTCACTAGATTCCTTTCTAGTGAGATTTTTTATTTTATTTTTCTAGGATTTCTTGTAGTCTATCTTTTTCTTTGTGCCCTTTGTTTGTAAAACCATTTTCATTTGTCACTATGATGGATGAAATTCCATTTAGATCATTGACAATAGAGGAACAATTATATTTCACCAATAGATTTGTTTCCTATCATTCCTATGAATTTTTGTGTGATCTTTGTGATTTCCAAAAGGAGTTAGGGGTAAGGTTAGATGGGTTTAATGAATTTTATGCATGTGAGATTTCTATTAGACGAGCATTATCTGGATCAATTCCTTTTAGTCAGGCCCTTTGGATGAATTTTGAGGAAAGCTTCCTAACCATGACCCATAAGTGGAACGAATTGGTGGATTCGTATGAGCAAAGAGACCTAGTTTCTAAGAACATGGACTTAGAATCAAACCAAGATTCTGAGATGGTTAGTGTTGAACTACCTAGTTGCATGAGTGGGATAGATTTCACCAAAACACATGATGAACATATAGGTGATTTAGATACTATGGAGAATGAGGTTAGAAATGCAAGCCCACTAAGTACCCCACAAGTCCTACCATCATTTGAGGCACACACACCGCCCGTGACTTACCCGGAAGAAGTTGAGGAGACTATAGGAACCCCAATAGAGGTAGAGCCCTTGGACCAAACACAACTAGAAGAAATAGGTTTGAATGCTTTTAGTGATCACAACCTTTCTTTTAGTCCTATGGAAGTTCCTAGTTTTGATGAGCCGGAGCCTCAACCAAAACCGTTACCTAATCTTCCATCCTTGGATGAAAATTTAGGAATTGAATTAGGTCCCGATCCACCCATCAAAACATATAGTCCGGGTAGTCTTAAGTTTAAGGTAGTAGACATTAAGCCTTGTAGTGAGGAAGACAATATAGGAGTGAAAAATGACCTTACATGTCTACATCACCCATTCATGATTGATCACAAGAAACATTATGGGTTTAAACCGGGTTTATTAGGTCAAGATGGGTTCCCAATTAGGAGTCTCTCGAAGTTGTTAGAAAATGATCCCTTTTTAGGAGAACACTTTAACTCACCCATTGACCAAAGTGAACTAGGTAAGGTTATGATGAAAGGAGCACACCCCTTTGAGCATATAATTCATCCACCAATCTTTCCTCACGTGGCATACTCCTACCGAGCTGGTGTGTATCGCTACTATCACCCGCACTTAATCCTAAGTGTAGGAAAAACCTCTCCTTTATCTGTTAAATAAGGGTAGAGTCAGGCTCCTGAATCGAACAAAAACAAGCGCTTCTTGGGAGGCAACCCAAGCTTTATTTGCTTTGAGTGTTTATTTATTTGTTTGTTTGATTTTATTTGCTTCCGTATGTATGTTTAATTTTTATTATTATTGATTCATGTTCAAAACTAAATTGTGAAAATGCTTTATCTTGTTTTTAACTTCATCTTAACTACATATAAAGGTATTTTGCAAAAGATAAGTGTAAGGGAAATCCAAATCGGTTTATTAGAACACAAATGAACATGAATAGTAACAATATTAAATTAACATACTTATTAGTAATTGTTTGAGTCAAATGCTTGTATCGAGTCATAATGATGTTTTGCAGGAATTCCAGGAAGTAAGGTATAGGTTTTTCCAGAAATTTTCCGGAAACTTAACATGAGAATTCTGTCAGATCATTTCTGACGGCGTCAGGCTTTACAACCTATATTTTGAACGTTTTGTTTTCATAAAAAGTTTTTATTAAATCTCTAAATTATAAACTCCAGGAATCTGCAAAATAATCATTCCACAAGCATTATATCTTTATATAGAATTTATCCCACCGATGTTATGCAGGTTTTCGTGTTTGTTTTCTCAGGTTTAACAGGTTATTTTGGACAAGGAGATGTATGTGGAATCAAGCTTTTGGCGATGCTTTAGTCTTGGAGCTTCTACATTCTCTTGGAAGAAGATCTAACCATGTTACCTCTTTATCCACCAAACGAATCAGGGGAGTATTTGATTTCATTCGTTTACCTTATTTACTTTTACATCTTGTTATTTGAACATTGGGGACAATGTTCATCTTAAGTGTAAGGGGGGGGGGGGTAAAGTACGATACTTTAGAGAATGCTTTTACGCTTGATTTTTGTTTGTTTAATGGTAAATGTGTAATAAAACTGAGAGAAATACCTGTTAAGGCAATTTTAGTGCCAAATTAAAATTTTTTTTACAACATATAGGAGTGAAACTTTGATCTTAATGAGCGTCTCACGGATAGGAGTTATATGACTAGCACAAAACCGTACCACTAAAAAATTTTCCACCCCCAAATATGTGAGGTTCGCCCCTAGAATTGGTAGGAAAAGCATTTATGCTATGATGTGTGTACCGGTAGCACTTAGATTCTAGAACTTGCGTTAGGACCATTCCGAGGCCACAAGTGAGACTACATTCGTGTAGTTAGATTTACTACATGATAAGAGGCATTAGGATTAACTCATTGTTTTACACCTGTGTTTTTGTTATAATTACATTGGCTACATTGGTCAAGTAATTCTCCCACACCCTTTGCGTTGTACTCATTTTTAGTACACGATACCCCTAGTACACCCCTCAGAGCCTATCTTTTCGTTTGGACCTTTAAGCATTTTACTTAAAGGAAGAATTTGTTACACCCCACTTAAATGTACACCCAAATCGCCTTAGCCTACCTTGTATGCACTCATTTTTAGTGCATTATTGTGACAACATTTGTTTAAACCACAAGTTAATTATCTAATTGATTACATGGTTGCTAAGTCGAGTCATATCCTTGTACATATTGTTTTGGGACGATTGGGACTCATGGGTAAAGTACTAGTGTAATGGAGTAATGGGGAAGAACAACATTATTACCCCATATGTGCTAAATATTTTAAAAGTACTCCAAGTGTTTCGATTATCTTAATTCGAGTCATTAGAATAGTTATTTGTAAAGTTATGTAAAAGTTCAAGTGTAAGGGGAATGCAACGCCCCTATGATGTATTATTTTGGATGGTAGGGCAAGAGTGTATGAAAAAAAAAAAAAAAAAAAAAGAGAAAAAGAAAAGTAGAAAAAAACATACGGACTACCATCCCGTTTCATTTTATGTTTATTTTTTATTTGTTTTTGTTATTTTGTTTTTAGCTTAAGTCGAGTCTAGTCTTGGCTTAGCAACGCCATATTGTACATGTAATTAATCAAGATCTTTAACTCGCCACCAGTAAAATATCCCTTATCCAACAAATCCGTGTTTATCATATCCCTACACCTCACGTTATAACCCATGTAAAAGCCCTCTTTGATAGTTTATCTTAGGTGCTTACGCCTAGTGGAGAAGGTTTTTGATCCTTTCCCAAGCCTATGGTAATCTATTTGCTATGACAGGTAGTGAGAGATATTATCCGTTTTCATTTGTGAGATATACTTTTATGACACCTGAGAGATGTGAGTATCTAAACACTACTTGTGAGGTGCTAGTTTGTAATCTCCGTGCTTATTATGATTAAAGTGGAACGACTATTTGTTGTAATTACTTTTATATTAGCGTTAAATGACCCCTAACTTGTATTTTGATTAGAATAAAAGTGCATTTGCTTGAGGATAAGCAAATCTCAAGTGTAAGGGTATTTGATGAAGCAAAAAGTGTACCGCTTTTAGGGGGTCATTTTGATGGGTGGATCGGGACTATATGTTTTGATGGGTGGATCGGGACCTAATTCAATTCCTAAATTTTCATCCAAGGATGGAAGATTAGGTAACGGTTTTGGTTGAGGCTCCGGCTCATCAAAACTAGGAACTTCCATAGGACTAAAAGAAAGGTTGTGATCACTAAAAGCATTCAAACCTATTTCTTCTAGTTGTGTTTGGTCCAAGGGCTCTACCTCTATTGGGGTTCCTATAGTCTCCTCAACTTCTTCCGGGTAAGTCATGGGCGGTGTGTGTGCCCCAAATGATGGTAGGACTTGTGGGGTACTTAGTGGGCTTGCATTTCTAACCTCATTCTCTATAGTATCTAAATCACCTATATGTTCATCATGCGTTTTGGTGAAATCTATCCCACTCAAAAGCTATGGTAGCTATTGATGGGCTAGGTTTTGATTGGAGTTTCATGGTTGATGAAGAAGAAGATTCTTCACAGATGGCACTCATGGCTTTCTCTACTGAGGTACAAAATCATAAAGTTTGTTCTAATACTTGCACAGCTCTTTCAGAACTACAAACTTTAATCAAACATTATGATGACCAAAAGAAAGTCCTAAGCAGAACTCAACAAGACTTAGTAGATTATAAGTGTGGTTTAGAATCAGTAGAAAAGCAGATCCTATACTACAAAGAAAATGAACTTGCTTTTTCTGATGACAAAGCTCTTCTTAGACAAGACATATTCTTTAGAGATGCTGAAATTAAGATTTTAAGAGAGGCTTGCTGGGTGTTACTAACATGATTGAATGTCAAGTGATCAACAGAGCTAAGTCAGGAATAGGATATAAGAGTGTCCCACCTCCTTACAGAGGAATCCCTAAACCCCCAGGGATTGACCTAGAAAATTCAGGTGTCCCTGAATTTCAACAACCTGAGCTACAATATGGTGTACAGCCAAAAACAAAGCTAGTTGTTGATGAACCTAAGAAGGTAAGTGAAAGTTTAAGTAAAACTTCACTTCCTGAGGAAAAGGTGTCCTCTGATAGGAAATCAGATGCTATAGTTGTTGAGGACTGGGTATTTGATGATGATGAAGATGAACAGGTTATGTCTAAACCTGAAGTGGTTAAGAAAGCAGGAACAAGTGTTCCTAAGATAGTCAAACAAAATGCTGTTAGGCCTAAAACCAACATTAAACATGTTAGGCAACCAGTTAGATGTTGTGAACAATATAGAACTACAAACAAGCCCAGAGGTAACCAAAGGAGTTGGAATAACCTCAAGTCTCACCAACTAGGTGATGACTTTGCTTTTTATAACAAAGCTTGTTACACATGTGATAGTTTTGACCATCTTGCAGCTTTCTATAACAAATGGGTATCTGGGTATGAAATCAATAGAGTGAACTACAAAAGGCAAACATCTAAATCTCACTTTCACTCTAATACTAATAGAACAAAACCCAGAGTAGTCTCAAACAAGTTTGGATCAAACTCAGATCCTTCTGATAGACCATTTAAGACTAGTTACCCAAAATCAACAGCTAAGAGTGCAAAAACAACTTACAAAAATGCATCAACAACTGTTAGAAGGCCCATTGAATCAAAAGCAGTAGTCCAAAAACAAGTTTGGAAAATCAAGGGTACAACTGCAAAGTCAGCAGTTAATACTGCTAGGCAAGTAGTTAATTCTGCTGCTTGGGAAAATAGGGCAAATGCTGTTAAGGCCTCAGCATGTTGGATTCTTAAATCCAATGTTGCATCAACAGTTCTCAAGAGATTAAATTTCATTGATGCAAGAGGCAGGTCCAAGTCAGTAATGGCTTGGGTCCCCAAAGGAAACTAATACTCCTTATTACTGTGTAGGAACATTCAACTGATAAACAAGAGGATCAAGGATACTCAGATAGTGGATGTTCAAGGCACATGACAGGCAACAAGTCTTATCTCTCAGATTTTTAATCAATAGATGGAGGCTATGTTACCTTTGGTGGAGGTGTTGGTGGCAAAATTTTCGGAAAAGGTACCATTAAAACTGGAAATTTAGACTTTGAAGATGTATACTTTGTAAGAGAACTTAAGTATAATCTCTTTAGTGTCTCACAAATGTGTGACAAAAAGAACAAAGTTCTTTTCTGTGACACTGAATGTCTTGTGCTTTCTACTGATTTTAAGATGCCTGATGAAAGTCAAGTACTTCTTAAAATTCCTAGAAAGGGCAATATGTACAGTGTTGATATGAAGAACATTGTTCCTAAAGAGGCACTTACTTGTTTACTTGCAAAAGCTATATTAGTGGAGTCACTTAAATGGCATAGGAGGCTTGGTCACATTAACTTCAAAACCATAAATCAGATTGTTAAGAATGGTTTGGTAAGAGGTTTACCTCAAAAATGATTTGAAAATGACCAAACATGCATTTCTTGTCTTAAAGGCAAACAACACAAAGCCACTTGTAAGCCCAAGATTTTTAACTCTATCAATCAATCATTGTTTATGCTTCATATGGACTTATTTGGTCCTACAAATGTTAGAAGTATGCAGCATAAGAGATATTGTCTAGTTATTACTGATGACTATAGTAGATTTACATGGGTTTTCATTTTAAGTTCTAAGGATGAGACACCTAGCATTCTTACGACATTCATTACACAGATAGAAAACCAAGTAGACAAGAAAGTAAAAGTCATTAGATGTGATAATGGGACAGAGTTTAAGAATAGAGTTATGGATGATTTCTGCAAAGAAAAGGGTATTAGGAGAGAATTTAGTGTTGCTAGAACTCCACAACAGAATGGAGTAGTTGAAAGGAAAAATAGAACACTAATAGTAGCTGCTAGAACTATGATAGCTGACTCTAAGTTGCCTATCACTTTTTGGGCTAAAGCAGTCAACACTGCTTGCTATGTCCAAAACAGAGTTTTAGTTGTAAAATCTCACAATAAGACATCATATGAACTTTTTAGAGGTAGAACTCCTGCAATAGGGTTTCTTAGACCTTTTAGATGTCATGTGACAATTCTGAATACCTTAGACCATCTAGGAAAATTTGATGGTAAAGCAGATGAAGGATTCTTAGTTGGATATTCTCTCAATAGTAAAGCATTTAGAGTATACAACTTAAGAACTAAGAAAGTAGAGGAAAACCTGCATGTGGAATTTTTAGAGCATAAATCTAATGTAGAAGGTCAAGGACCAAAATGGCTATTTGATCTTGAGACTCTAACCCATTCAATGAATTATGTGCCTGTTGTTGTAGAAACTAATGAATTTTTAGGTTCAAAAGCTGATGAAACTACAGATGAGGAAGGGTTAGAAAAGGAGACAAAACCAAGATTATGTGATGATGCCAATATGGTCAAGTACAAGTGTGGATTCAACTTCAATAAATGGTGAATCTTCTTCTGGTAAAGCTAAAGAAGATGTTGAAGATGAACACAAGGAAGATGGAACAAAGGAACAAGAAAATAGTTCTGCTTTTGATAATGCTGCTGAAACAGACTTAACAGAAGAAGCAGACTTAACAAAAGAAGCAGAATTAACAGAAAAAGCAGAATTAACAAAAGATGAGGTGGATTTGAGCAATCTCCCACCTGATTATCAAGTTCCTTCTACACCACACACAAGGATTCACAAAGTCCACTCCCTGGAAAATGTGATTGGAGATGTACAATCAGGTGTGAAGACAAGACAACAACTGATGTCTTCAGACCAACAAGGGCTTCTTGATGCCCTTTATGCTTCAAAACAGCATGAGTTTTCAAACTCTTGCTTGTTTGTATGTTTTCTCTCACAAGATGAACCAAAGAACATTCTTAAAGCCCTAAATGATTCAAGCTGGGTGGAAGCTATGCAAGAGGAGCTTCTTCAGTTCAATGTTGTAAAAGCTCTATATGGCCTACATCAAGAGGAGCTTCTCCAGTAGCAAGACTTGAGGCAATTAGGCTTTTCTTAGCTTATGCTTCATTTTTAGGCTTCACAGTTTATCAAATGGATGTCAAGAGTGCTTTTTTATATGGTACTATTGAAGAAGAGGTTTATGTCTCACAACCTCCTGGTTTCATTGATCCTGACAATCCAGACAAAGTGTACAAAGTTGTAAAAGCTCTATATGGCCTACATCAGGCACCAAGAGCTTGGTATGAAACACTGGCTTCCTATTTAAAAAGCAATGGATTTCAAAGAGGCAAGATTGATCAGACACTTTTCATCAAAAAGCAACCGAAGGATCTTTTGCTAGTTCAGGTTTATGTGGATGATATCATCTTTGGATCTACAAGGAAGGAGATGTGTTTGGAGTTTGAGAAGCTTATGCATGATAAGTTTCAGATGAGTTCCAAGGGGGAACTTACATTCTTTTTGGGTTTGCAAGTTAAACAGTCATATGAAGGCATATTTATTAGTCAAGATAAATATGTTGCTGAGATACTTAGGAAGTTCAACTTTGCTGATTCAAAAATGGCAAGCACACCAATGGACTCTGAGAAGCCACTTCTTAAAGATATAGATGGAGAAAATGTGGATGTACACACATACAGATCTATGATAGGCTCTTTGATGTATCTTACATCATCAAGACCTGATATCATGTTCTCTGTTTATGCTTGTGCAAGATTTCAAGTAACTCCAAAGGTTTCTCATTTAACAGCAGTCAAGAGGATTTTTAGATATCTCAAGGGTCAACCTAGGTTGGGACTCTGGTATTCTAGAGAGTCACCTTTTGACTTGGTAGCATTTTCGGATAGTGATTATGCTGGTGCTAGCTTGGACAGAAAGTCAACAACTGGAGGATTTTAATTCCTTGGGTGTAGACTTATCTCATGGCAGTGTAAGAAGCAAACAATTGTGGCTACTTCAACAACTGAAGCTGAATATGTAGCTGCTGCAAGTTGCTGTGCTCAAGTCCTATGGCTTCAAAACCAACTTCTTGACTATGGGTACAATTTTATGAACACTGTTATTGATATTGATAATAGTAGTACAATTTGCATTATTAAAAATCCTGTACAACATTCTAAAACAAAACACATTGAAATTAGACATCACTTTATAAGAGACTGTAATGAGAAAAGATTAATTCAAGTTCTTAAAATTGCTTCAGAACACAACTTTGCAGATCTGCTAACAAAAGCTTTTGATGTTGGAAGGTTTCAGTACTTGGTAGCAAGTATTGGAATGCTTAATCCTCAATGATTTAAAACTATGTGTTTTTGTATATAAATTTTTGGTTGTGCTGCTAGCTTTGTAAATTAATGCTGCTATTACAAAAGTTTGTGCTGCTAGTACAAATTGAAATTGTGTTATTCATACAGTTAGTCCTATGATTACTCTAATTCAAGACAAGTACTTTGTACATTGTTCTTTTGGTTTTAGACTAACAATTTCAGGTATGAACATGTGAACACAAAGGATGTTTCAAGTGAAATGTGTGAGCAGCAGAATGATAATACAGTTGCTGACATAATAGGTTCATGATAGAAAGAGTTTGGGAATTTACAACTCCTTAAAACTTCTTTCTTGAAACCTGATTATAAAATTTCACATTGAATTGATGACTTACTTGATCAGAAAGTAACTGATACAACTCACTTTCTATCATTTTATACTTTTAAGTATAATGAGCAAGTCTAAGGACATCTGATAGAAAGAACAGCTAGCAACAGTGAATCTAACACTTGTGTTAGAGGTAACAATTGCTATGAGCTGGAAACCCTGTCAAGAAAGCATTTTGAATAGGTTTATCTTTACACAGGCAGTTATTTATAACTGAGAAACATTGGTTCTCACACAACCAGAGGTTACTTTAAACCGAAATTTTGATTAAGTGTCTGTTATACACTTAATCCCTTCAAAATGGTTGTAAGCAGTATGATTTTTCATAATAAAATCATGTACATACTGCTAATGGCAAAAGTTTCTTAAAAAGGATTTTCAAAGAGACTCACAAAAACCATCAAATGATGGACCATGAGTCAAATGTCCCATGAATCACCTCTCATAGGAGTTAACACACCTAGAAGTGATGAGGGCAGCACTTAAACTCTAAGGAATTGATGGCTACATGTACAACATTGTCTGATAACAAGTTCTTATTGATGGATCAGATGATGGGGAGAGAAATATTTTGGTGCATTGTGAGAGATCTTCCAAACAGGGGAGGAAATGTTATTTTCAATCCAGGGGAGGAAATATCTCAGGGGAGGAAATAAACCCAAAGAAGGAAGATTAACCAATGAAAGGGAGGAAAAGACAAGAGCATACAAGATGATGACATAGAGGTTGAAAATGACAAGAATAGAGCTGATAATCTCTTCTTCATGAACAAGATTCTGGAGTATTATGTATATTCAGAAGGGATGAAGCATTCAAAAGGAGAAAGTTCTATCTAGGTCAAACGGAGAAAAGTTTCAATTTCAGTTCACTACGTTTGTTCATCACATGCAAAGGCATGCTGATAGATGATTTCACTTGTTGAAACAAGCATCTAAGATACACAGCACCATTGCCTCTTATAATTCCTCCATCCAAGGAAATTGTACCATCTTTTAGGTCATGTTTGAAGCCTGAAGATGTGTATTGATATTGTTGAAGTCAACAAAAAGCAGATGAGTTACTGAGAAAGATATTCAATCTCACAGAAAAGAAGAAAGCTCAGATCAAGGGTCTGACTATGAAGTGTTTGCAAGATCTTCACAATTCCTCATTTAATTCAAAAAACATGCTGAATAGGTTTCACATGTTTAGGGGAGGATTGTTGGGAATTAAATATTCTGAAGATTAAGTATCGGGAAATTCTCTTAAGTGATTAATTTTGGTTGCAGTAGTGTTAAGTCTGCTACCTGGTTAAGTCTGCTGGTTAAGTCTGGTCTTTGAATATTAAGTCTGGTGGTTGAGTCTAGTGTTAATTCTGGTGAGTACCAAAATTAAGTCTTCTCTTCGAATGTTAAGTCTGCTTGCTGGATGGATAAGTATACGAAGATATTTTGTACTAAAGTCAAGAATATACGGTAGATAATATCTTTGGACAAAGTGATCGGTAACAAGTTGTGTACATAGATACATGTTGTATCTAAGTTACTGACACACATAAGATAAGCTAGCAATTGTTCGACAAGACTTAACAATATTGTAAAGATCTTTCTTGAACTATAAAAGAAAGATCTTAGACTAGATATATGTGTGACTTTTGAATGTGCTTAAATCATAACTGTTAAGAACATAGAACAAACACAACAATATCATAAGTGATAGAAACAAAAGATTCAAGGTTTTGTAACCCTAGTGATAGTGAAGATCACTCGTATTATCTTGAATAATATTGAATCGTTTGGTGTTAACATTGCATGTTCATTGTTTGTTACTAAATCATTACTTTCCATTTCCATAACCAAAATAACCTTCTAAGTGTGATTAAGTAGATTCCGCATACTTAATCATATTAACTCAATATATCATATACACAAATCAACAAAGGTTTAACCACCTTCTAGTGTATCGAAGCATCCTCTCAATTACCGTATTTGCTTTTATGTTAAGATAAAAGTCAAATAGTCAAGAAGTCTAAGTCAAAGTCAACTTAAAAAAAATCAAAGTGTAAAATAGTCATTTTGATGTGTGAAAATTTATGGGTTGCTACATCTGTCTACTCCTATTCCAGAGTTGTTGGAGGATGATACAATGGAAGCAGTCAGACGCAGATTGAAGTGGGAGAATGATGACTACATCTGCAGAGGACACATACTAAACGGTATGTCTGATCCCCTATTTGATATCTATCAGAATATGGAATCTGCAAAGGAGTTGTGGGATTCTCTTGAATCCAAGTACATGGCAGAGGATGCTTCTAGTAAGAAGTTCCTTGTAAGTAATTTCAATAATTACAAGATGGTCGACTCAAGGCCTGTCATGGAACAATTCAACGAACTCCTTAGAATCCTTGGACAATATACACAACACAGTTTGAAAAATGGTAAAGACGATATATCTTTGGTTCAACTTGGTAGTCACTTGCCTATAGAGGAATCTCTAAGGGCGCAAGAAAGTGACAAGGGCAAAGGAAAAGAAGTTGTTGGACCCTCGGTTAATATGATGGAGGAGGGTGGAAAGAATAAAAACAACAAACAAAACAAAGGAAAGAAACGTGGTTTTAAGGATAACAACGGTGGTTCTGGTTCCAACAAGAAGCCTAAATTGGCATGTTGGAAGTGTGGCAAATCTGGTCACTTCAAGAAGGATTGCCGTAGTAAAAACACGAAGGATGGCGCAGGCACAAGTGGTTCGGGAAAGGGGTCTAAGGACCATCCCAAGTCCAAGGTCAGAATTTCGTACATGGTTGGAACAGATTTATTAAATATTCTGTTTCTCTAATTTCTGAAGCATTTTATGTGCAGGTTGATGCAATTGTGTGGTGGATTGATTCTGGTGCCACAACTCATGTTTGTAAAGATCGTTGCTGGTTTAAGACATATCAACCGGTGGAAGATAGATCTGTTCTTTACATGGGTGATGATCATTTCGCTCCTATTCATGGAAAAGGAAGTGTGGTGTTGGAATTCAGTTATGGAAAATCTATTACTTTGTTTAATGTGTTGTATGTACCAAAACTTCGTAAGAATTTAATTTTTGGTCCTGTATTAAATAAGTGTGGGTACAAAAAAGTGTATGAATCCGATAAGTATATCTTATCGAAGTCTGGTGTATTTGTAGGATTTGGTTATTATAATAATGGAATGTTTATGTTAAATTTGAATAAAGTTCCTGATGATTCTAGTTCTGTTTATATGTCTAGTTTTGATGTTATTAATTCCTCATTGTGGCATGCTCGTTTAGGACATGTGAACTATAAAAGAATGCTTGAAATGTCTAAAGATGATTTAATTCCTGCTATTGATGGAAATACAGAAAAATGTAATACATGCATGTTAACAAAAATCACTAGACAACCATTTAAAAGTATAACAAGAAAATCTGTAATACTTGAATTAATACATAGTGATTTATGTAATTTTCATGCAACTCCATCTTTAGGTTATAAGAAGTATGTTATCACTTTTATAGATGATGCCTCTAGGTTTTGCTATATTTAATTGCTACATGCAAAAGATGATGCCCTAGATAAATTTAGAATTTATAAAACAGAAGTTGAATTACAACAAAATGACTTGATTAAAACCTTACGCGCGGATAGAGGTGGTGAATAATATGATCATGTATTTTTCCAATCCGTAGGAATCATTCATGAAACTACGGCTCCTTATACACCACAACAAAATGGTGTGGCCGAAAGGAAAAATAGAGCTCTTAAGGAAATGGTTAATGCGATGTTATCTTACTCGGGTTTGAGTGACGGGTTTTGGGGAGAAGCCATGTTGATGGCTTGCTATTTATTAAATAGGGTTCCTAATAAAAGGAACAAGATTACCCCATATGAACTTTGGTATAAAAAATGACCCAACTTGACATTTTTGCGAGTTTGGGGGTGTAGGGCCGTTGTTAGACTTCTGGACCCTAAAAGAAAAACTTTGGGTGAAATGGGTATTGATTGCATCTTTGTTAGATATGCTAAGCATTCCACGACATATAGGTTCTATGTTATAGAACCTAATAACTTTGTTTCTATTAACACAATTATAGAATCAAGAGATGCAATATTTGATGAGAATCGTTTCTCTTCAGTACCTAGACCAAAGGATGTTGTACAAAATTCGGATGAATCTCAAAATGATGATCATTCAAATGATGTACCAAGTGAGACACCTGAACCTCATAAAAGTAAAAGAGCTAGGAAAGCTAAATCATATGGTTTTGATTTTCAACTATATCTAGTTGAGGGATCAAGAGATCAAATTGAATCTCAATACTCTTACTGTTATAGTATAGAAGAGGATCCAAGAACCTATGATGAAGCTATGAAATCTCGAGATGTTGCTTTTTAGAAAGAACAATTGATGATGAGATTGGATCTATTATGGAAAATAATACATGGGTCTTGTCTGATTTACCACCAGGTTGCAAACCTTTAGGTTGCAAATGGATATTCAAAAGGAAGATGAAAGTCGATGGAACAATTGACAAGTTTAAGGCTCAATTGGTAATCCAAGGCTTTAGACAAAAGGAAGGGATCGATTACTTCGATACCTACGCACCAGTTGCTTGTATCACTACTATTAGATTGTTGATAGCTTTGGCAGCTATTTAAAATCTAGTGATCCATCAAATGGATGTAAAAACAGCATTTTTAAATGGTGATTTGGAAGAAGAAGTGTACATGAAGCAACCGGAAGGATTTGTTATGCCAGGTAATGAGCATAACGTGTGTAAGTTAGTTAAGTCATTGTATGGGCTAAAACAAGCACCTACGTAGTGGCATTAAAAGTTTGATGAGGTTGTGTTGTCAAGTGGTTTTCTCCTAAATCAATCTGACAAATGTGTATATAGCAAATTTGATGGATTCGGTAATGGTGTTATCATTTGTCTATATGTTGATGACATGTTAACCTTTGGTACTAACCAAAATCAAGTTGATAAAACTAAGAAGTTTTTATCATCAAAGTTTTTCATGAAATATATGGAAGAAGTAGACGTTATTCTTGGTATTTAGATTAAATGTAAAAATAGAGGGATTGTAATTACAAAATCTCACTATATTGAGAAAATACTCAATAAATTCAATTGTGAAGATTTTTCTCCGGTGAGTACTCCCATGGATCTGGTGGGGAAGCTTATGCCTAATATAGGTAAACTTGTGGCTCAGCTCGATTACTCAAAAGCCATTGGTTGTTTGATGTATGCTATGATGAGCTATAGACCTGATATTTCTTATGTAGTTGGTAGGTTGAGCATGTTTGTTGGGAATTATTTTAGAACAGACTTAAGTCTGCTGATGAAGTCGTTAAGTCTGTTAGCTTAGTTAAGTCTGCCAGTACAAAGTTAAGTCTAGCAGACATAGTTAGTACTGGTAGGTATTATTAGTTAAGTCTGTTTATGTTTAACAGAATAGTTTGTTAGCTATATGTTAGGAAAGGATATATACGTATTAGATATCTTATTCGAAGATATGTTTATCCTTTCACACGTTTTGTAACATTAGGGTTTCCTTAGAGTATAAAAGGAACCCTACTGCATTATGTTTTAGTGTGACAATTGAAAGTTTAATAGTAATACGAAGTTAGTAATTATATTTGTGTTCTTCATACTCGTTGTTTGTTAAGATTCCACATTAACAATCAATATACTGTTAAGAGTTTCTCATATAGATTAATTTGGATTTATTCAAGTTATCTATTGTCTAACATAGGCTACTTAGATCCATAACCGTGGACCTATAAGTGGTATCAAAGCCTATAGAGGGACTCTGAGTAAGAAGAAACACGAACCACAAACACTCATTCACTCAAAAAAAAAATCCTGCATAATGTCTCACCCAGCTAATGATGAGTACTCAACTCATCTTAGTGATGAAGAAGTTTCAAATCATGATGATGATACATCAGAAACCAGTAGACCTAAACAACAACAACAAAACATTCCTGCAACAACCACTATCTCAAACATCAAACTCCCAATTCTGAAAAAGGAGGAGTATGATATCTGGGCCATGGAGATGGAGCATTACCTTGAGTACATTGATAATGATGTATGGAAGGTGATTCAGAATGGAAACTCAAAGAAGAGGATCACTGTTGGTAAGGATGGTGTTGTTAGAGTGCTTCCACCAGTCTCTGCTCCAGAGATTCATGCTGTGGAGAAGGAGAGGAAGGCAAGAACCATCCTACTGATGGCCCTTCCCAAGGAACATTTAAGAAGATTTCATGGAATGGATGATGCTAAGGAGATTTGGGAAGCAATCAGAACCAGGTTTGGAGGAAATGCTAATTCATAGAAGATGCAGAAAGCTGTTCTCAAACAACAGTTTGAAGCATTCACTGTGACCAGTTCTAAAGGATTGGAGAAAGGGTATGACAGATTCCAACATCTCTTCTTACAGTTGGAAGCTCATGGTGCTGGTGTATCTACTGAAGATGCAAATCATAAGTTTCTCATATCTTTGCCAAAAGAATGGTCTCATCTGGCAATGAGCATGAGAATGAAAGAAGATGTTGACACTTTGTCAATTGATGATTTGTACAATAATCTTTGGGTCTTTGAACATGAAATCAAAGGTGTTTCAAAGGCATCTTCAAGTGCTGCTAATGTTGCTTTTGTCTCCCAAAGCAAGAGCAGTACTGGCAAAGTTAATTCTGGTAGCTATAATTCTGGTGTCTATGATACTTCTTCAAGCAATATGAAAGAAAGAGAAGCTCCTGCTGGTTTTGCTGATGAAGTCATCTATTCACTCTTTGCAAAGAGATCAGAAGACACGTACCTCATTAATGAGGACCTTGGACAGATAAATGACGTAGACATTGAAGAGATGGACATAAAGTGGCAGATAGCAATGATTGCTCTTAGAGTGAAGAAGTTCTACAAGAAAACTGGAAGAAATATCAGATTTGATGGAAAGACACCAGTTGGTTTTAATAAGAAGAAGGTTGAATGCTATAGGTGTCACAACACTGGTCACTTTGCTAGGGAGTGCAAAGCAAAGGTGACTACTGATGGAAAGAAGCAGAAAGATTCAGCCTCTCAAGAAGCAGACAAGCAGAAGAAGAGTCAAATGAGTATGCTGACTTTGAAAGCTGGTGCTGTTAACTGGGGAGATCACACAGAGGAAGAAACAGAACCAAATCATGCATTCATGGCTATTGGCTCCAATACTGAGGTATCCTTGTGTTCTAAAACATGCATGAAATCATATAATAGTCTTAAAACATTGTGTGATTAGCAAATGCAACAGATAGGTGTTCAGGAAGTTAAAATACTTGCTTACACTACTGCTGTTAAGACCTTAGAAGCTCAAATTGTCACTTATCAAAAACAACAATTAACCTTAAATGAAAAGCTTACGTTTCAAGCCAATGAAATCTATGAAAAAGATGAAAAGCTTAAAAAATATAGGAGAATTGGAATGAAAGCCGTAAAAGATAAGGAAGAATTGCAGAAAGCAATAGACACATGGAATAATTCTGCGAAAAATCTGTATAGATTAGTAGATTCTGGTATGAGCTCAACTTGCAAAATTAGTCTAGGATATGAAATTAAATCAGATAGTGAGATTTTAAGTTATGAGGAAGAAATGGAAAGAACTGTGTTCACTAGTACAGATGATGAGTTTACTGATAAACCTGTATACAATAGATTCTCAAAAACTGACAACTTCAAAGGAGTTCCACCTCCATTAAATGGAGATTACACTCCTTTACCAGAGCAAGATTTTGATGAGTCTTTGTATGTTTATGGTAAGAAGGGACCTCAAAAACCTGAAACAAGTATCTCAGATGACAAATCCAGTAAGTATTCTACCTGTCAATCTGATGACAGTGGAGGGTCCATTGGAAATATCTCTGAGCATCCTGAATCAGAACCAAAAAATGTACCAAAAGAGGTGTCTAAGTCTAAACCTGTTAAGATTAGTAAACCAACTGTGTCTGCACTAAAACCTAAAATAGTTGAACCTAGTTGTGTCTCACACATAAAAACTCCTAGGCAACATGTTAAAAGTCAAGAGTCACCCAGGGTTAATAGAATGAAAAGAGAGCTAGGGAAAGGTTACTCTTTTACTCAGAAAAGATGTTTTTTTTTGTGGTAGCCTTAGTCATTTAATCAGAGATTGTGATTTTCATAGAAAGAGAATGATTAGAGAGGCTGAGCTTAAGAAACAAAGGAGTGTTAATACTGGTAATGCGATGGCCAAACCAGTGTGGAACAATGTAAACAGAGTTAATCATGCAAATCAATTTGTTCCTAGATCAGTACAAATCAATGCTGGTAGATCACATGTTAATTCTGTTAGGACAAATGTTAATACTGGTAGGCAAAATATTAATTCTGTTGGGCAAAAGGTTAATTCTGTTAAGCCCAAAATTAATTCTGGGTATGTTGATACATTTAGACCCAAACAACCAGTTGCACATAGACCACAGGTGAACAAATCTAATCAAAGAAATAATTTTGCAAAATCACACTCACCTGTGAGGAGACCCATTATTAAAAATACAGCAAAAATGTCAAACTCTTATGCTGTAAAGGGTCATGGGGGGTCTGTTGTTAAGGCCTCAGCATGTTGGTCTTGGGATCCATTTCAGAATGAACTTACTTATAAATCCCAAAGCAACAGTGGATCATATTCATATAAGAGATACAAATATGCTGATCCACAAGGTAGACCCAAGCCAGCACAGGCCTGGGTTCTTAAGAGAAACTAATTTCTCTTCTTTATGTGCAAGATCATCCACTCAAGAACATGGGAGATAGAGGCATATTTGATAGTGGATGCTCAGGGCACATGTCTGGTAACAAGGATCACCTAAAAGATTTTGAAGAATTCAAAGGAGGTTCTGTTACTTTTGGAGGTAGTAAAGGCTACATTACTGGTAAAGGTAGAATAGTAGTTGGCAATTTAGAATTTGATAATGTGTCTTTTGTGAAAGAACTTGGGCAATTTAATCGTTTCTCAATATCACAAATTTGTGATAAGCAGCACAAGGTATTGCTTTAAAAAGAAATTGATTAGGGTGGAAAAGATACGCACAGACTTTAATGTAGCTGATTTATTGACCAAAGTTTTTGATGGACCTTAGCTACATTTAAGGGGAGGTTAAATGTATAGTTTGTAAGTTAGTACAAGTACTTAGTAGATTTAATTATGGTAGAAGTTAAATCTGGTAGACTTAAAGTTAATTCTGGCAGTAAGTAGGTCTTAGTTCTGGTTGCAACAACATATGGTTGTATATTTTCTCGGTTTTTAGACTAATTTTTCCAGGAAAAGCATGGATTGATGGTGATTGGAAGCTTTGCTAATGATTTTTGTTTGTGTTTGTCTGGTTTTATGTTAAGTCTGGTGAGTCACCATTAATACTGGTTGACCAATGTTAAGTCTGGTAGTGTTAAAACGTAATTAATTTTTTTACCGTTAGGTCTGGTCATACGCTTAATGATTTTTCCTGTTTCAATAGTACCGTTACCATTTTTTCGGCGCTAAAAGGTATATATGGATAATATTTGTTTCAATTTTCATCTTTATCCATTATTTACTTCCATTTTTATCATTTTTATTTTCGGCCACGATTACCCTGTTTTAAACCACCAGCATCAAAAACCCTAATACGGCAATCAACCAGTACTTTCAAATCATCTTCCAAAATTCATTGCTCATCCATGGCTCAACTCAAATACTGTGATAAGCACAACCAAGTGGGTTTCTTGAAGAAACCAACCAAGAGCGAAGGCTTTGAACAGATAGTGGACTTCTTGAAAGGCTCTCATATCAGGTATGCCTTAACTCACAATCCCACTATCTATGATTCCCTAGTCAAACAGTTTTGGGAGACTGCTACTTCCAATACTCTTGCTGATGGGACTCTAAAGTTAAGGGCAACTATTGATAACACTGAGTATTCAGTCACTGAAGCATCCATTAGAAGTAGTCTTCACTTGGATGATGCTTCAGGGGAAGATATGTTGTCAAATAAAATGATTTTAGATGGTATGGGTAATATATGATATCCCATTGATGGTACATTCACGTTTTGGAAAAGCCATTTTTCACCTCAGTGGAGATTTTTAATCCATCATTTGCTACAATGTCTAAGTTCTAAGAGTGGAGGATGGGATCAATTTGGAAGTAATATTGCTTCTGCAATGGTTTGTCTTTCGCTTGGTAAAACTTTTAACTTTTCAAAACTAATATTTGATGGCATGGTGGGAAATGTAAAAAGTAAATACAAGTTTTTGATGTATCCTCGCTTTCTTCAAATGGTTTTGAATGTTGAAACTGAAAACAAATTGCCTTACTTGTGTGTGCCCTTCAAGGACAAAATTTTTAGTAACATGAAAAGGGGCTTTAAGGGGGCACATAAACCATTGTTAGCTGCTATGTTGCCTATTGGTACTGACAATGCAGGTACATCATTATCATCATCTGGAAGTGAAGCACACTCTCAACCACTTCATACAGCTGAGGAGCCTGCAAATGCACCTAGCTCACCTGCATAACAACCACCATCACCTACACCCTCACCACCGTTACCTCAGCAAACCCAGGTTCTAATTCCAACTCATGAGGAGGAGTCAACTCCAAAGTCTGTGGATGATCTTTTACAGTTGGTTCCTCAACTGATTAAAAGGATATCTGTGTTGGAAAAAGATCTTAAAGAGACAAAACAAAACATGGGCAATGCTATAGTAACTTTGGTCAGAAAAGTAAAGAAGATGGAGAATATTATGAAAGCAAAAGGGGTTGTCTTTAGTGATAAGGAGGGTGCTGCCGATGAAAATTTTTCCAAACAGAGGAGGAATTTGGGTGAAGAAACAATATTTCAGACTCCTGCTCAAGCAAAATCCTCTGGTGATACTGATATTAGTCCTGAGGGATTGGAAGAAGCAGATATTTTAGCTAAAACTCTTAGTCAAAGTCAAAAGAAGAGAAGGCTAAGAAAGAAGTTGGTGACAGAAGAAGTTAAGTCTGCTAGTGATGATCCAGTTAAGTCTGTCAGTGAGAAACTTAAGTCTGGTGATCAAGTTAGTTCTGGTGACAAAGATAAGTCTGCTGGTACTCAAAGAGAAGGCAAGCAAGTACTTCAAGAAACCTCTCAGCCTAAGAAAACAAAGAGGCAACTCAGAGAGGAACAAGCAAGTATGGCTGAAATTGCAAGAATTCAAGCTGAAGAAGAAGCTGAAGAGGCAAGGCTTGAAGAGCTAAAGAAAAAGGATGAATCACTTGCAAAGAAGCTGCAAAAGGAGTTTAACAACGATCCATTCATGTCTATGATTGAGGATGATGCTGAATTAAAGGCAAAGCTGGAAGATATAAAGGCTAATGAAAGGCTGACAGTTGAAGAAAGTGCAAAACAGCTTGCAGATTTCATTAATGCCAGAAGGGAAACAGAAACTCTTGGAGATATGATGGAGAAGATTAAACAGACACAAAAGATGAAAAGTACTACCAAGAAATTATCAAAGTAGGAGAAGATGTCTTACATGAAGCATTATTTAAAGAATTAGGAGCATTCTACTTTTGAAAGGATGAAAAGAAAGACATATGAAGAGATTGAAGGTTTGTATCTCAAAGCTTATGAAAGAGATCAGAACTACAAACTTATTGATTATGAAGATTCAATTTGAAGAAGTTTTAAAAAGCAGAAGGTAATTGATATTGAAGAGGTACCTGATAGTTCAAAAGGTGAACTTGTAAAGCAAGAAGTAGAAGTTAAGAAACCTATTTTGAGGTGGACTAGAAGAAAAAGAGTGGCTAAGAAGGGTAAGTCAGTCACTAAAGAGGATGTGCAAGAGTATTTAGATAAAAAGGTAGAAGAACCTTCTTCTGATTCATTCATAATAGGTTCAATTCCTGAAAGCTCAGCACAACCTGCCAAGATTGTCAAATGGCAGATCATTAAAACTGGTGAGAAAGGGGCTTATCAAATAATCAGGGAAGATAATATAGATGTTGTTTATGTTAATTTTCCAGGATTATTTAATGATTTGAACAGAGATGATCTCAAGGAGTTATATAAGCTGATGATGATCAAGTATGGAGATATCAGACCAGAAGAAGAATTTGAAAGAGTTCTTTGGGGAGACTTGAAGACCATGTTTGATCCACCATCTAAAACTGATGAAATTTGGAAGCTGCCCTATCAACAAGAAGTGGTTAGATGGAGATACTTCGACAGTTGTGCAGTTCATTGTTTGACTCTTCAGAATGCACACATATATATATATGTTGACAGAGGTTGAGTATCCTCTACCCCCAGGGTATGCAAGAAGATGCTTGAGAAGAAGCTTTTAGGTGATAGGAAAGATGAGGTATGTTATCAGCTATTGCAGTTAATTGAAAGACAATCCCAAAAGGAAGTTGTTTGGGGTGTTTGAAAGAATTTTCTAAGCTGATAAGTGGGATAAATGGAGTTTGAGAAGAATCTCACTTGGTGAAGGTGCTTTGCACTAACACAACAAATGGTTATCAGTCCACCATGTCTAATCCACATAAGGACTGGCTAATCAAAGAGCAAACAGCTCTGGTAAAGATATCTCAAATCCATTTATGGCTGAAAATTTGCCAAAAATTGTATGGTAATCAACTCACCATATCTATGATAGTGAAGAGTTGACTAGTCCACAAGAGTATGGTTTGTGGTAAAGGCTCAGGAAATCCATAACTGGCTATCCATTCACCAAGGTGATGACTGCATTCCACCAAAGAATTGGCTAGTCCAAAAGCAAACGGCTTTTGGTAAAGACAAATCAAATCCGTTGATAGCTGATGATTTGCTAAAAATCATATGGTATTTCAACTCACCATGTTTCATGTTCAAAGAGTTGAAATGTTTATCATTGTACCATGGTTTTACACCAAACATTGGCTACTCCAGAGTTAATGGCTAACTGGTAAAGAGATATCAAATCCATTAAATTTTCAATGATTCACCTCTCACAAGAGTTAACACACCTGGAAGTGATGAGAATAGTATGAAACTTTATGAATTGATGTACAAACAGTCAATATTGCTGCAAAGATCAGATGGTGTAAAGATTGCTGATAAAAGACGCTGCAAGGTTCAGATATGATGATTTGATGAATTGGAGTTCAAAATAATTCCAAAAGGTTAGAGTTCAACATCCTCAAGAAGCTTATCAAGAAAGAAACTTGAAGTTCATGGCGTATGAAGATCAAGTTAGGGGAGGATTGTTGGGAATTATTGTAGAACAGACTTAAGTCTGCTGATGAAGTCGTTAAGTCTGTTAGCTTAGTTAAGTCTGCCAGTACAAAGTTAAGTCTGGCAGACATAGTTAGTACTGGTAGGTATTATTAGTTAAGTATGTTTATGTTTAACATAATAGTTTGCTAGCTATATGTTAGGAAAGGATATATACATATTAGATATCTTATTAGAAGATATGTTTATCCTTTCACACGTTTTGTAACATTAGGGTTTCCTTAGAGTATAAAAGGAACCCTACTGCATTATGTTTTAGTGTGAAAATTGAAAGTGTAATAGTAATACGAAGTTAGTAATTATAGTTGTGTTCTTCATACTTGTTGTTTGTTAAGATTCTGCATTAACAATCAATATACTGTTAAGAGTTTCTCATATAGATTAATTTGGATTTATTCAAGTTATCTATTGTCTAACACAGGCTACTTAGATCCATAACCGTGGACCTACAAGGTTTACTAGTAATCCTAGCAGACATGATTGGCATGCAATAACAATGGTATTCAAGTACTTGAAAGGTACTATGAATTATGGTTTATCCTATGTAGGATATCCTTCGTTGTTAGAAGGTTATTCAGATGCTAGCTAGATAAATAATGTTGAAGATTCATCTTCTACTAGTGGATGGGTGTTCTTGCTTGGGGGAGGTGCCATTTCATGGGCTTCCAAGAAGCAAACATGCATTACTAGTTCTACTATGGAATCTGAGTTTGTAGCTTTGGCTGCTGCTGGCAAAGAAGCAGAATGGCTAAGAAACTTGATATATGAGATTCCAATATGGCCGAAACCGATAGCACCAATTTCTATCCATTGTGATAGTGCTGCCACATTGGCTAGAGCTTATAGTCAAATATATAATGGCAAGTCTAGACACTTGGGTGTTAGACATAGTATGATTATGGAGCTTATCATGAATGGTGTGATATCTATAGAGTTTGTTCGGTCCCAACACAATTTAGCTGACCACTTGACGAAGGGGTTAGCTAGGGACTTGGTGATAAAATCTGTGATAGGGATGGTATTAAAGTCCATCTAAATCTACTAGCTATGAGATACCCAATTCCCTTCTAATACAAAGTTAGAAGCTGAATTCAATGTGGAAAGCTCATAGTTAGAGATTGGAGCACATGTGTTTATTTTCCCAAGGTATGTGTTCAGACCTGCAAGTGATGGTTATGTTGAAGAATATCTTCTTAATGGTTCTTTTGAAAAATTGAAAATGCAGGTGCAAGATTAAAAGGACCACCTATGTGAGCATGAAGTTTTGCCGCTTCAAGAAGCTTGGACTTGGCTTCCTATATGTTCATTAATGGATAAGGACACATGGCTTGTATAGTGTCAAGTATGTATAGTAGAGTGTTGTAGAAACTTATGTGTATAGTATCTTCAGGTATTCAAATGGGTTGATGGGTTCAATCGTTACGACACCCAGATTCTAGAGTATTTGAAATGTGTATTATACTAAGATGAAAATTCAATCATAAGACATTTTCATTTATGCATTTGTTTGTTTCATTATGTTTGTTTTATATGCTTATATGTATTCTTATATATATTTTAGTAAGCCAAGGATTACACTAAAATGGGGGGGGGGATTTGTTGGTGATTTTAGTGTCATTGACTATTTTATGTAATCGGGATTTACTATGAGACTAATGGGATTTCATATTATGCTCGGATACGAGTTCGGGAAGTGTGGAGTACACACTTGTTTGAGCTAATGTGTTTCCACCACGACAAAGATGCAGGGGTCAAGGGGGATGCGCCCCCTTGCAGGATCAAGGGGCAGCGCCCCTTGTTGGGGTCCCGTTTCTCCCCTTCCTTTTTCCCAACTGATGTGACTGTTGGAAAACAGTTGTGACTGTCGGTTTATAACCAACTTTAACTGCCCATAACTGTCTTATAGAATCTGTTTATTAACAGGTTTATTGGTCTCATTCTAACATACGAATTCACATAATTATCTCTGTCTTGCTTTGTTCTCTTGTGCCTAGAAACAACGTGTTCTTCTCAAATTATCCCGATAAGGATTTCGTGATACCCAGGCACCAATAGGGTCGAAATACTTTATACGGAAAGTGAACTTACATGATTCGCAAAGATATCCAAGATTATCATCACCCTAACCCAATTTACTAACAGTTTGGTTAAACGCGGGCATCCAAAACTCGTTACACTAATTTGCTATTCGTGAATAGACTAACAGAATGCAAGTTATTTAGTGTTGTTGCCATAATTTTTTTGTTCTCTGATGATTTAGTTGTGGGTGGTGACGAGGGAAAGGAGTGCACCTACACCATAGGTTATATGCTGAGACAGGCAAAGCAACCACTTGTAACAAGATGCAAAATAACATAACAATATACAAAATGGAAGTGTCAGATATTGAACATCTTTACCTTTTACTGGAGGTTCTTCTTTCATAACTCTTTTATTTTGCAACTAAAGCATCTTTTGAAAAAGAAAATACAATTTGTTAAATGAAACTATGAATCTAACCGTGCTTGGATCCTGAGTGTTCAACCTCCATTAAACTTTTTTGTTCCCTTCTCTCATTTCTTCCGCTATATATTTATTTATGTTTATAATCTTCCTTTCTCTCATATATTTTTCTTTATATAATTTTTTATAGTTAACAGCTTGATTTGTGATGTGAGGGTTGCGAACCTTATTGGGAATTACAAGTCTACACACTTTGTACTGCTAAAGATATTTAGTACTATCAAGCCAAACAGTTGGTACTGCTGAAGATTATAACTGCCAGTACTAACCAAGTTAGTACTGCTAGAAGAAAGTTACAACTGCCAGACTAACTTGATACTGCTGATGAAGATTGGTACTGTCAACGAGATAAAGATGTGTGAAGTGATAAGTATAGAAGATATTCAGTGTGTATTCCATATATTTAGAAAGATATGTATATTCTAGAAATTTGGTAGTTATCTTGTAAAGGATTCCTTAGTGTATAAAAGGAGGTCCTAGGTTATGATGTTTAATAAGTTTTTGATATAAGCTTAAAGGTTGTAAACCCTAGTACTACACAGAGTACTCGTAATATTGATTAATAATATTGAAGCATTTTGGTTATATTTTTTGTTTCATTCAAGTTCACTGTTACATTACATTGTTTATATTCTTCTTAGTATTGAAGAGTAGATTCCGCATACTCTTTGATATTAACAAAGTTTCAAATAAAGTTGTTTTGGATTTATCCAAGGTAACTTAACCTTACAAGCTCAAGGAATCGGTCTGTGTTTCGGATCAACAAGTGGTATCAGAGGTTTTGGTTCTGAAACTTTGATCTAGAAGAAACTTACCGAAGAACTCTTTATTAATCAGGAAGAGATGGATCTTGAAACTACTCAAACCTATACTACTCCTAAATTGCCCATTCTCAAGCAGGGTGATTATGAGATGTGGAGGCTCAGAATTGAACAATACTTTCAGATTCAAGACTAAGCTCTATGGGATATCATAGAGAATGGTAATTCATTCAAACTTGTACCTAAAGCATCAACAGTGGAAGGAGTCACAACTGAAACAATACCATGTCCTGTAACTGTAGAAGAAAAGGCCCAAAAGAAGAATGATGTGAAGGCTAGAAGTATGCTGCTGATGGCACTTCCCAATGAACATCTGATGACCTTCAATCAATAAAAGGATGCTAAGACCTTGTTTACTGCTATAACAACAAGGTTTGGAGGCAATGATGCAACTAAGAAGATACATAAAACTCTTCTGAAACAGATGTATGAGAACTTTAGTGCTCCAAGCACATAGTCTCTTGATTCTATTTTTAATAGACTTCAGAAGATTGTAAGTCAACTGGTAGTCTTTGGTGAAACTAAGACACAAGAAGATCTCAATTTGAAGTTTTTGAGAAGTTTTCCTGCTGAGTGGAAAACTCATGTTGTGGTCTGGAGGAATAAGCCTGATCTAGACACAATGAGTCTTGATGACCTTTACAACAATTATAAGATTGTTGAACAAGAGTTTAAGAGAACTACAAGCTCAAGTTCAAGTTCAAGTTCTCAATATATGGCCTTTGTGCCATCTCCCAGCCCTAGCAGTACTGGTGAAGTTAATACTGCTTGCAGAGTTAGTACTGCTAAAACTCCAGTTACTACTGCTAGCACTCAAGCTAGTACTGCTACCTTAAGTGATGCTATTGTGTATGCATTTTTGGCCAATCAAGCTAATGGGTCTCAACTTGTGCATGAAGACCTAGAACAAATCCATGAAGATGACTTAGAAGAGATGGATTTGAAGTGGCAGTTAGCACTGTTGAGCATGAGGGCATGGAGGTTTTTCCAGAAGACTGGTAATAAGATCACTATCAATGGTAGTCATACTGCTGAATATGACAAGTCAAAGTTTGAATGTTACAACTGTCATAAGTTGGGCCACTTTGCAAAGGAGTGTAGAGGGCCAAGGAACCAAGACAACAGAAATAGGAGTCAAGAAAGCAGAGGATCTAGGAACCAAGAAAGCATCAGAAAAACTGTGGACATGGAAGAAACTTCTTGCAAGGCTATGGTGGCTATTGATGGGGTTGGTTTTGACTGGAGCTTTATGGCAGAAGAGGAATCCCCTACTAATATGGCTCTAATGGCTCTTTCAGATTCTGAGGTATACATTAACAAAACTTGTTCAAAAACCTATTTAAAAAGCTTTGAAACTCTCAAAACTCAGTATGATGATTTAAGAATAGAGTTTAATCAATCTGAGTTCAATCTAGCTAATTATAAAAGAGGGTTAGCTGTTGTAGAAGAGCAACTCATTTTTTATAAAAAGATTGAGACTATCTTTTCTGAAGATATTGCTGTATTAAAAAGAGACATCTCATACAAAGATTCTAAAATTAGTGTGCTTAAACATGAGCTAGAAAAGCTTAAGAAAGAAAAAGACAGTATTGAAGTTAATATAGAAAGATATGCAGGGTCATCCTAATGTATAGACAGGATTGTATAGTGTCAGCTTATTGACAAATTCAAGACAGGTATAGGATATAAGGCTGTTCTACCTCCCCATACAGGGTTATTTCCAACCACAAAGCTTGATTTGTCCCATCTAAAGGAGGTCAAAGAGTCTGAGACTGAAAGCTTGGGATCAAAGACTTGTAAGAGTGATAGTGAAGATAGTTTTAAAGAGGTTAGGGAATCTTTTGACACCCCCTTAGTTGAGAAATTGGTGTCAGAAGAGAAGTTAGAAAAGAAAACTGTTTTTCCTGCTGTTGTTAAGATAGAATCTGCTGCACCTAAACAACAAGAGAAACCATGAGCTCTGATATCAATCTGTAACACCCCCATTTTCGATATACGCAGCGGAATATAAGTTGGGGTATTACTTCAAGTATCACAGTCATGAAAAAAGAAAATGACTCGAAAAGAGACGTTTTAATTAAAATTGTTATCATTCATTTATTTAAATCAGAATACATAATACAGGCCCCAAATGGGAAGTTTTGAAGTACGTCATAAAAGTTACATTATTTGTTGAATGATAACAAATTGGACACTCTTTTATAAGAAAAAGTCCACCGCCACTTCGTGCCAAATCATGCTTCTAATTACCTGAGATAAAACATGCTAAAAACTCAACACAAAGGTTGAGTGAATCTATAGCGTTTAAAGTTATAATCAGTTTGAACACAAGCTAAGTAGAAAGTAAATCAGTAATATTGCAGTTCAATATATTGCCCTAAGTCTCATGACACGCAAAACGTTAACTGTGGATCATCATAGTTATAAGCTAATGATGTATATTACTCCATAATTAAATGAAGTAATTTTGCCCCCTAATAGGAGATTGCCGGTCTCTTTATTCATCTCAAATAAAGTACATTTGGTCACGTTACGGTAACACAATGGGGTCGTCACACCTAATAGATCTATTTACTATATTTGCGCTCACCCGAAAGTGATTAACGGTCCATGATGGGAGGTCTTTTAGGCAACAGGTAACTTAGTCAATATCAGTCAGGATAGCATACAGGAAAATACTTGTGTTCGGTTTTGTAGCATGTATCTCCCTACAAGTTTGTAAAATATATAAAAAGTGGGACTATGAACTCACCTTAGCAGTCTGGATGGAAAACAAATTTAAATAGAGTTGATAAATGTCTCCGACACGCGACCTGAGTTGGTATGTCAAGTTTCTGTAATCGTATTTCAACATATATAAGTTTTAATATTCGTTTCGTAACGTTTTGGTCGACAGTTAAATATTTAATTGAGACAACATGAAGTCTCTTCAAAAGTTGGATAAGATTTTATCTTATTTCGTATTTTATGTTTTTGTTTCGTTTGTTCGTTAAATATATCTTGTGATAGTTATAAAAAGTTACGCTTTTAACCGCTATAGTTTCATATATTGACAGTGTATACCCATGAACTTTCATAAAATGACAGTTTTTACCCCTCAACTTTTATAAAATTACAATTTTTACCCCTCAACTTTCATAAGTTGGCAACTTTTACCCCTCAACTATGGTGAAATGACAGTTTATACCCTATAGTTTCAAAATTGACACTTTTTACCCCTAAACTGTAGGTCGAAATCAATTAAAGTCCAAGTTATAAAACTAGTTGGAGTTTTGGCAGAAAATACCCTCCAAGCATTTTTGTTGTTTCACTCGTGGTCCTTATTTCATTAAAACGCGTTTTAATCTTCGGGAAAAGGCACGACTTGCTACGAATATTTTATATACGTTATTATCAGTTTAAAAACACCTTATTCATGGCTTATTAGCTTATGATTCAAGCTTAAAAGCTCGAATCAATTTAAAAATGATGCGTTGCATCAGTTTGCGAGAGGCAGAAAAGGAGCTCGAATAACTTTGAAACAAATCAATCTTTTTACAAAGTTCTTTTTGCTATGGTTTGCTAGCTGGGTGGTCTTAATGTTGGCAGATTTTTTGAATTTTTGAGGGTCGCTTGGTGGTCGAAATATTTATGCAAAGTTGGGGCGTTGGGACTGTTTTGCGACAGAAAAAGGAAAAGAAAAATAATTGAGCTTTTGATTTTTAAGTGTTTTAACTAATTTTTAATGCATGTTAACATGGTCATAATCATATTTAATCCATCTCTAATGTGTTTTCAGGTTTCTTGATTTGTTTTTCTTAAAAAAAATTTATTAAGGTGCGTTTGGTTTTTGTTCGACAAAGAGAAAAAGAAAAGAAAAAAAAAATAGTTTTTGATCATGTTGCTCACTAGGGATTATTTAGCATCATTTTTAAGTATATTTAAGGTTTATAAAAGTATTGAAATGAGCTAGAATACTTACTTGTTTATGTGAGTCGATTATATGGTATATGTGGCGAATTTTTTTGGAAATGGTACACTAACACTTTTCTTCCTTCTAGGCTTCCTCAAAACCTTTCTTTAGCTTATATGGGGGCTGCTTAATCAGTAGCAAGTGAAGGTATGGCTGTTTTTAGTTAGTTCGAATGATATGGGGAAAGGAAATGGAAATTGTGCTTCGCTATTTATAGGAGGGAGTGAGCTAGGGTTTTCAAGGTGTTAAGTTACCTAGTTAGGGGAGTAGGGGAATAAGATGATGTGGCTAGGTCAAGTGGGATGCCATGTGTAAGGAGGGGGAGGGAAAGGTTATGTGGTTTAACCCTAACCTTATGTTCTACCTACATTCCTTGACCTAAGGTAATTAACTAGGGGACAAGGGTATGTGGAAGCATGTGAGACTTATGAGGGGGTTTATGGTGTGTATTATACTTAGGAGTTTGTAAAGAAATGGTGTAGTTTATTTCTTGTTGGGATCGAACTAGGAAAAGTGAATGTGGAACGAATGGCATTAAGGAGTGGTACTATGGGCTATGGCGTGTTGTACTCTAGGGTTTAGGGATGTAACTAGATTAGTTTAGGGTTTCGTTTAGGTATTTGTTAATTAGAAATTAAATTAGGGTATATATATATATCTCTACATTATATATAACAGGAGGCGTTACACGTAGATAATGCCACATAAATGCCACCTCAATGCCACATAATCAATTTATATGCCACCTAATCACATTTTGTCCACCTAAGCAACTATTTTAGTCCACCTAAGCATTATTTTAAGCAATTAAAATTCGGATTAATTAAAAATTTGATATTTGCAAGAATCGAACCTGGGTCATTTAATCCATATACAAATGCTTCAACCATTAAACCAAGCCAGTTTTTGTGATTTACAATACAAACTAAATAAGTCATGCTTAGATAATTGATATTGTTAAGCTAATATTTTAATATTTTATGCATAAAATTAAATTATTATATACGTCGAGAAGCCTAGAACAAAAACAATCTTTCCTCCAAGCTAGCTCCAATCTCATTATCCGGAACAAAAAACACAAATCACCAGTAGCTAAAACATAAATCCGGAACAAAAACCCTAAAACATATTGCCAATAATCTTATTTGCTATTATGAAGCATGCATCCATAGCTTTTGAACCAAGGTAATCTTAACAGTTTATCTTGATCTCGATTTTCATTAGGTAATTAATTATTTATTTTTAATTCGACATAATAAAGATAATCTTAAAACTATTCTAAATCACATCCCTTTATTAGACGTGAGTTTCATATGGCGACCTGAATCGAATACACTTAAAAAAGCTATAAAAGCAGCCATGGTTCATGTTGGAACCATTCGGGAGGTAATCAATGTAATTTTATTTGGACTTCGTATGTATTAGTTCTAGGTTGATGTTGGATGAAAAGTTCTAGAGTTAAGTAATAATTGTAGAGCCATACCAGAAGCTACACTCCTACTTATTTGATGTCGATAATATAGGATATAAGATTGCTTGATTCCCAGTAATGATCACCTAACACTGATTGCAATGCTTATACAATGTATGCTTATCAGGTTGTAATAGATATGTCGTCGTGCAACTGAACTTCTAGACTATCAAGTTAAAAGATAATTCTCGCTTCCCATACAGGTAAGAAATTTCGTTGATTCACTTTATACTCTTCTTATATTTACAAAGATTTATTGCTTGCATAATTTTTGATGAATAATATGTAAATGAGCTCAAATAAGTGATCCTTCTGAAGTTAAAATGAGCAGGAATAAGTACATAACAGGCATTGTAAAAGTACTGCAATCAAAACCTGGCGGATGTGTAGAGTGGCTTCTTTCTCTCCGGAAATTAGATCTTGAAAGTGCCATCAAGGCTCCACTACTCTACCTGGTGTTGGGCCCAAAGTTGCAGCGTGCATAGTTTTGTTTTCTCTAGATCAACATCATGCGGTTCCTGTTGATACACATGTCTGGAAGGTTAGCTTCTTAGATTTTACATATAATATTGTATACGTTTGTGCAATGGTCATTTGTTGATTTCAATGCTGTCTACTAATAGTATGAAATATAAGCATAATATTCTGTTCAAATTGTGTGATTGGTGTCCATTGCTATATATAGTTCTGTGATTCTATAGATGATATCATTGGGGATCATTAGCTCATAAGGTATCTATTTTGCTCAAGATTCTTTATTTAATTATTTTCATATTATCGGCATGTTTGGCACACAAGATTGTTATTAGTAGATTAAACTTATTTTCAATAGGTATTTAAAAGAGATTCCAAAGAAATAATGTTTGGCACACAAGGTTGGGTTTTGTTGCATCAGCCGTGTTCTTAGCCAAACGGATAGTTTATCAGAATGAAGTTCCATGGGTGAGTGTTTGTTTTTCAACTGTATCAACTTATTTGGTTTTATTCAATGCCAGCAATTTTGTTTTGTTGATGCTATAATTTTATCATCTATATGTAGGACTTAAATTGACGTTGGTAAGTCAAAGTTAGCTAAGCAGAAAGCTGCAAAGTCACCAAAGATGTTTGAGTTCATGACGGTAGGTAATTTTCTTTTTCACATTATATTTTAATGTTCATTGTCAGGATGTGATTATGTTATATTGAATAAAACGAGCCATTTTCGTTTATATATGGATATGCTTTTGATAGAGTGTAAACGATGGGGCTGTGGAGGTTGTGTGTTCAAAACGCAAACAGGACATGATAAAAAAACCCACCGGCTATGTGGAAACTCCATTGACGCGATTCGAGATGTCGGTCCTAGCATGTCATATACTGGTGGTGGTCAGCCACGCACACTTACCTCATCTCATCTCATTTAGTTCCTGCTGAGCCTGTGTAAGTTTTTTTTTTTTTTTTTTTTTTTTTTTTTTTTTTTTTTTTTTTAATTTATAAATTCTGTTAATGTATGTTATTAGTTATGGCGAGAATGAATGTGTGCGGGATTTGTTACGGTGTTTATTAGTTTTAGCAGATTTTGGTACAACTGGTTTACGGTTTCTCATATCTTTAATTGAAATTACATAGATCATGGGTCACATCATACTGAGAACAGTTTTGGGAGTAGAGGATGTGCATAGTGGTAACCATAAGCATGATGACGTAAGGTATAATAAAAAGTATCATGAATGCTCCAGAAGGTATCATAATAGCAGGGACCAGTCAGACAGTGATTGTAGTTGTAGCCGCCTTAAAATAAAAAAAGAAATAAATATTAAAAGGAAGGAACCATATGATGGTGATGTTCAACATAGGCATAAAACGGACCATGGATTTAGAGAAACCATGGACAGATAGAAGATGGTAAATGATTCAGATGATGAATATCACCACAGTAAGAGGAAAAGGGTGCACTAGAATAAAAAACTGGTTTGCTTTCATGGTAAATATGTATTTCAAGCTTCACAAATCCACCTGATATACTTCCTTTGCAACTTGCGAGTGGCTTTTTATGTTTGTATTAACCTGATTTTGGTAAGTAGTTGTGGTCTATAATATTATATATACAACTATATAGATAGTTAGTTGTGTCAGCCAATAAAACAATCTAGACAGGGGGCACATTTAGGTTGGTTGGCATCTGATTTTTAATTTTGTTTTGCTTTCTGATACATATCTTATGGTTGGTCAGCTGTCAAATATTAAAGTCGTCGCTAGCTTTATTAACTTTTGTTAACTAATGCTCTTGATGTCTTCTTCACCAAGCAGTGTGGCCAGATACAAAAAAAAAATGATTAAAAAAAATGTGTTTGGCTGCTTATACTGGCTGCGCAAACATAATGACAGAGCACTTGAAGTTGATTGAAGGAACCATCTTCATGTTTTTACATATGAAGTTTGGCCGAGCAAATTACTCGGTTGATGAAACTTCAGTTTCATCTGATGCATCAGAGACATCGTTAGGTTCTGAGACATCTGATTTTGATGACGATAAGTCGGAGTTCAAAAATACTAAAAAGGGTGGAGGTTTATCCACTCCTGCTATTCGAAATCTTGCAAAACAACATAATATTGATTTAGACGATGTCATTGGAACGGGTAAAGATGGAAGAATATTAAAGGAAGATGTTCTCAAGTAAATGCTCAATGGCAAGCTGAACCTGAAGTTAAATTGGAAAAAGATCGAAAGAAAGACCTTGAGTGGGAAGCATCTCGGCAGACATTATTGGAGGTATTGAAAACTTATAACCAAATATTCTCAAGTCTCACGCGTCAGGTTCAGAATGGGTTTCGTATGTGTAGTCTTTTACGATTTATAGTTTGAAAATACAACTTACATGTATTAGACAGCTGAATACATTAATTCCTGAACATGCAACTTACATGCCTTTGGATACAATTTTAAGATTTTTCACACAGAAGTAACTTACCACAATATTATGTTTTTGTTTCTGTCTGCAACACATTTGCTGTATAGAAATAAAGGCTGCAACAAATTTGTTGTCTATTTGTTTCAAATACAAACTTGGTGAGTTAAAATTACTCACTTAACCTTTGTAATAACATTGAGCGGGTTGGGGTGACACTTTAGGAGAGGGCCCGATCCTCAAGTGCTTTGGCATGTTTTCGTGAATGGATAACTAATGCGTTTACAAATTAGCAAAAACAGCTGCAGAAGTCGTACAACTTGCAGCTTGGCGTACTCTTTTTTACAATATGAAATTAGCAAAAAAAAAAAAAAAACTTGAAGATGGTTTGTTTCCCACGGGATTTAGCAAAGAGGCAACATATAAAATTTAAAAGCAGGTAAGTTGTGTTATCACTTTATAAAATATATTAACGTATATAAAGGAACTAAAAAAAAATTTAAACTACGGGTTATTTGTTTAAATGGGTTGAACTATTAGTTCTTTGGCATTGTGTCTTTCTATTCATGTGTCCTCTTACGTGTACTCATATATAGACATTTTGTTATATGTTGTGACAGCTTAATGAATGTAGTAGAAGGGCGATGTCCTGTGTTTTGCTGTTGCAAGGTATGAGCTACTTATACCTTTTTCGAATCTAATCTCACAAACACACCTTAAAATTGCAGTCCCTAACGTAACTATATTGTATATATTAACACAGTCCCAAACACCCTCTAAGTTATATTTATTAGTCATGTTGTTATTGCTGCATTTGATTGTTGAAATGTTTGGAAAAATAGTTGTAATTATAGTTGCTGCAATTGTTTCTGAAAATCGTTGCAGGCCAAAATTCAGGAAAAATTATCAAGTCTGCAGAGTAAGTGTTTTCATTTCTTACCTCTATTTCTAGATTATACAGATTCATTATACGTCCACATTTACTTAAAATCATGTTATTGATGAAGGAGTCAGGCCAAGTTTCAGAGGATCTGTACACACCTTGCTTCAATTGTTGATTCCCACCCACAAGCACGTGTTGTTTTGAAGGAAAATCGTTTGATGGCTTTATATGCTGTAAGTTCTGCTTAATACTCTATACTGCCTTTATTTTCTTTTATTTTAATTTGCTTGCGAATTTAAATAAATTTTCATTTGCGATTCCCTTAATAATGTTTATAAAAACACTTCTATTATTCTGACGTAAGGACTAATAACCTTTCTTCTTGCTCTAGCTGTACTAGGAACTTGCGGTTCATTTGTTGATAACTAATACAATATTAATTATGTGCATCTCTATGTAGATTTTTTATATAAAGTACATCTTCTCTAATACACGCCAGAAAAGTTTAATGAGAAGTTTGTTCAACTTATTCATGTCCCCTGTGATGGGGCTATGTAAGCTGAACTTTATTACTGCAAATGCTATGTATAATAATTATAATAACCCCTGTGATAGTGGGCTTGTGCTTTGCATTTCAGTTTTAGAAGTAGTTATGGGTGGTTCTACTTTTCGGATACATCAATATTTGATAGACTAATTAATATATCGTGTAAGTGAAGCTGTTATGGGTTGTTCTTTACATTTCCTCTTTAGAAGCAATAACTGTTCATCCACGACTTCCATGGCGTTTTTCATTTATTTGCCTGTACTTTTGAGATGTTCAGTTTTCTTATGTTCAAGTATACATACATAGATTTGAACAAGTATAGAGACCAGAGGTATAGACCTGATTTAATAGCTCCTGAAAGCCTTCATTTTTATCTTGATACAAGATTTGAGCAGTTAATAGTATATATAAAAAGTACTTTCCCGCAGTGCAAAAACATATCAAATCACATTATATATATAAAATACATTTGAACAAGTATAGAGACCAGAGGGACAGACCTGATTTAACAGCTCCTGAAAGCCTTCATTTTTATCTTGATACAAGATTTGAGCAGTTAAAAGTTGCAACTGAGCTTGAACTATGGCAGGTTTGTCACTGTCTGTTTATGCTGCTTTTATATGTTAAAATTTTCCTTAATTATAGTAATTGTCTAATTTGTTCTCTGTGATTGTATCTGCAGGAAGCATTTCGTTCGGTAGAAGATATTTATGGGTTGACGAGCATGGTTAAGAAGATGCCGCAATCATCCTTGATGGCTCTATATTATGCAAAGTTGACAGAGATTTTCTGGATTTCTTCTAGCCATCTTTATCATGCTTATGCATGGTTCAAACTTTTCCTACTTGAAGAGCTTCAATAAGAACCTGAACCAGAAAGATCTGCAGTTAATAGCATCATCAGTTCTGTTAGCCGCCCTTTCAGCTCCACCCTATGATCACCTGAAAACTGCATCTCATTTAGAAATAGAACATGACAAAGAACGAAATCTGAGGATGTACCTCATTGGATTTAATATCGATGCAAAGCTTGAAACAAGAGAAGTGGTATGTGTGAAATGATGAAATGTCTATTTCTTTATCATTATTTGTTTATTATCAATCTCATTTACAATTTGCTTGCAGCTTTCTCGGTCATCTCTGTTAGCAGACCTAGTAAGGATTTGCTCGTGTCTATTCCTCATTATATTCTATTACGTGTTTCTTTGTGCCTATTATATGCTTTTGCAAGTTACTGATGATGTACTAGGTTAGACATCATGTTCTAACTGATTGAAATGTGCTGGCTATGATCTTAATATTTAAGTTAACTTTACTTCATTCCAGATAGGCACATGGCAAAAAGAATTTGTTATCTCTAAAAGTGAATGCAACATTACCTAAAAAATTCACATATCGTTTGCATATTTCTATATAAAGTATTGATAAAAGCTGGATATTAAGTATTGATATAATCATTTTTGTTTTACATATTGTTTAATGTTGTCAAATGCTGCAATTATTTTGCAACAGAGATAATCGATGCTAACAACGTGATCATATCGTTAATTTACAAGCTATGACCCCGTAGCATGTTAAAATATTTGGTAATGGTGCACTCTATGATGGTATAGACGATCTAATGTAGAGTAAGCTATAAATTTGATAGCTTACCAATTGTTTGTTGATGTGATTACTGTGTGTAGCATATTATTTTTCGTAGTTTCAGCCAATGTTGCAAAAATCGGCCGTCATGTGGTCAGTTGACATATTTAATGTTTAACGTTTTCCACTTCAGTTATTATATCCATCTATGAAGGTGTGCTTAAGAAAGGTGAAATTTAAAACCAACATTAATACAGGGAATAAAATCAAAATAAATTGTAACTCTTATAAATGACATGCAGTCTATTAATGTTTTTTTCATATTTTCACCAAAGTTTTGCAATGGATATCTAAACTAGGCCGGATGCATTCAAATTCGATGGAGGTATTGCTCGCTTAACGTTAGATCATATCTGGAATTGGAGAGTTGCATTTGGAAGTTTACATGGAGCGCATTTAGAGGAATTATAAGGTACCATTTTTAGTTTTTGTTGAAAACAACACTATTAGAATAATCACCACCATGTTTATTAATGATTTATCCATTTCAAGGTTGATGCAATTGTTGAAAATGCTCGTGCCAATTTCAGATAGACTATTACACACGTGTCATCGTTAATAGCTTATTTAGATCATTGTAAGTCTACTCATTGTAAAGCCTACTCATTGTGTATCTGTTTGAATTTACATCAAGTTGTAACACCCCAAAAATCGTAATGAAGCAGCGGAAGACTTAAACGGGGTATTACTAACTAGATCACAGTCATAAGTATAGATTTTTTATAAAAAGGGGAATTTTATATCATTTAATGAAAACTCAATATTCAGAGATTACATATTTATTATCAAAAGGGGGTAGTAGTTCACAAAAGTGATGATGAGTTTGAAAAGAATGATATAGCTATTTAGAACAAAGGTGGGTCTTTTCTCCATGCCCGTGCCAACTCCGTGCTTGAGATTTCTATAATTACCTGAGATAAACATGCTTAAAATGTCAACACAAAGGTTGAGTGAATTCACAGTGTTTTATTTGTAATAGTTTGAAATAGTTTGAACACAAGTCAAATAGTAGTGAAAACAATGATATTGCAGGGGTAATAAATAGATAAATATTGCACTAAGCCTCATGAAATGCAAACCTTAACGTGTAGGGGTAGTAATAATAAATATCCCAATAATAGCAATGATATGGGTGATAAATGCCCTGGTGTAGGAGTTTTGCCTTACTCAAATTCGAATAAAGTGCATTTGTCTATCAATCCAGCTAACACTATGGCTATCCATCCGGTAGTACAAATGGGATGTCAACTTCCAATAGATCTATTCACGAAATTCGCGTTCACTCGCAAGTGATTAATGGTTCATGATAAAGGGACTTTTAAATTGGCGGGTGTAATAACTTAGGCAATATTAACTTTGCAATATCAATCAGGGAAGCCAACATAAAAATACTTATGTTCAGATTTATAGCATGTATCTCCCCACGGGATTTGAAAACATAGTAAAATGTGGGACTATGAACTCACCTTGGTAGTAGTAGAAACTGTGATGCAATAGAATCAAAAGGTGTGTAGTTACTCCAACGCGTGACCTAGATAGTATGGCATGATTTAGTTTGCATTTCGGATTAGGATTTGATGAACGTAAAATAGTATATATATTTTCTAAACAAATTTTGTTATAGTTGTATGTGTTTACTATTTATTTTACGGCTCGTAAATATTATTGACGTATGACAATTTTAGTATATCGTTTTCGTCACAACTCAAATAATTAATATTTGACACATTGTTGGTTCGGGTTTTAAAAGTTTAAGCATTCTCTTTTTCTTTTTATCTAATATAAAACGCACCTTCTAGTTTTTATTTACATCCGTGTGGGCTGCGGCCCTAATACTTAGTCTAATCCAAACCTTTTGTGGGCTTCGGCCCTGCGCCAAGATCAAACCAACCTCACTCTTTTATTTATTTGCTGGGCTTCGGCCCAGTGTCAATCTAAACCCAATCTCCTTTTCAAATATACTGGTGTAGGTTTTTGGAGTTTCGTGGGTTGCCTGGTATTTTTAGTTCGAAGCAAAAACAACCATTAGCATGTTTTACCAGAAATGAGACTGTCTCCACTTGAGGCCCTGTCGAGGGTGTAGGCCACTAGAGTTTCGGTTGTTAACGACTCTCGAGTACCACTCGAGTTCGAGTCGTTGGGTGCCTAGGAGACCGAGTACACAAATGAGTAGTTTGATTTCTAAACGGTTTCGACTATTCTTTTGGCTATTATCTTAACGACTTTTATCAACCCCTAACTAAGCTAAAACTGGCCTAATGACTTTTAAAGTTAAAATCTCCTTTTGACCCGTTTTTAAACAACACCAGTTTGACCATGAATTTAAGAATCAAAGTTCCCCTATTCGACCCATTTGAAACAACACACAATTACCCATTTAAATCTTTCCAAAGCATTCTTGCAATTCGATATATCTATCAAAATTTTAACATGATCCTCCCTTCAACCCAGCTTAACCTTTCACATCTTCTTGTCATTCGAATAACTACATTCGACTAATCTAAATCAAAACCATACGTAACTTAATCTAAACTCCCATCATACTTTTATGTTATCAATTTAACCTCATTTTTCACAAAACTAATATGACTTAATCTCTATTTATATAGATCGAATGAAAAGAAATATAAAACAATATCAAGTGGGAATTAATAATGAACCTGAGGTTTGAGAGAGGTGTCGAACACTAAACAAACCCGGAATCAAAAACTCCAAAACCCACTTCCTTCCCAAGCCGAATCACACTTGAACCTTTTGTTTGAGAACTTCTCAATTTGAGGTGTGTTTGTTTTGGTGTGATTCGAATAGGGTCCAGGGGAGGTGAATTTATAGATGACAATGGAGTTAGGCTCCATCCTTCTTTCGATTCTGGGAAAAACTAACACCCTAAATGGTGTCCTATCCTTATTCCAATGGCTCAAATACTTAGGAATCCTTGTGACTAAGAAAGGGGACAAAGACTCATGGTCAACCATAATTAATATGGGATAGTGATGGGTCGGATTTGGGCTTTCTCGATGGAAGCAGTAACAACAAAAGCAAAAAGGGTGATGATTTTGAGGATGGTGGGTTTTGCTTATTTGGTGATAAGAATGGGAGGTGAAGGCAAAAGTGAAGGTGTTGATGGGGGTGGTTTGGGTGTTCGATGGGTAGGAGAGCAGAAGCAGAAAACAATTAACAAGAAAGGAACACATTTAGGAATGTGTAAAAAAAAAGAAGAGGGCAGCATACCTAATATGGGTAGCGACAAAATGAGGGAAGAAAGAAGTATATAATTTGGTGCTTTTAAATACTCGAGTCTCGCTAGACCGTGTCGGATCAGGCTCTGTTTAAATATCTCTAGCTCGAGAGTTCACATCTTTAGAGTCGTCATTTATTATTTGAGTTTACTTCTGAGTTCGTAATTATTTTTATGGTTCGTTCTGTACGTTCTTCGTTTGATTTATTTACTCATGCCATACTATTACTGTGTCGGTGCATGTGCAGTTCCAGTGAAAATGGAACGTGAGTTGTCACAGGGTTCGTTTTGTAATCTCAATAGTTATTTCTCAGAAAAAAAATACATATATAACAATATTTCGAATGCAAAGGTGAATAAAATAACTTGATTAAAATTCATGATTAATTGCTTCGGGTTTACAGAAAGTTAATAACTCGAAATTTTTCGGGTTGTTACAGTACCTACCCGTTAGACAGGATTCGTCCCGAATCCTAAGATGTGGTAGTGGTTGGGATTTGTCTTATTGAATAGGTGAGGGTATTTAGCACGAATTTGGTCTTCGCGTTCCCAGGTGTACTCTGGTCCTCTCTTAGAATTTCGTCTAACTTTGACAATAGGAATACGGCTTTGTTTTAATTGTTTGACATCTCTATCCAAAATCTCCATTGGTTTTTCGACAGAATTTAGCTTATCGTCAAGTCGAATTTCTTTCAAAGGTACGACCAGGGTTTCATGAATATCAAAAATCTGTGGGGGTAACCTACCCGTTAGACAAAGGAGTTTGGTAATAACAAATTTTAACAATGAGGGTTCCGGTCGAGAACTTGGTGAATGTAGAGAAAGTTGCTAACCTTCAGCTTTTGTAGATGGTGAATCAGTTTGTTTTTGGATTTATAAATAACTGCTCCCAGCATAACATGATCCCTCCTGAATTAGACATAGGTAGCTAGGCTATGTATAATTTAGGAACAATGATGTGATGTTCGGTTTAGTCGTTATAATTCTCAGTGTTTAAATAGATTCAACTCACGCCGTTTACAAAATGGCAATTTAAGGAAAGATGTTATGATTGATAACAAATTTGTTGATAATATGGAAATCAAAAAGGAATAGAAAGTACAATAGGTGGGGAATTATCATAGCAAATTGTTTATAGAACAGAAAGTGGTCTTAAAAATCCGGATACTAGGGATGTCGTAGAGTTAGTACAACATAATACATAAGGGAATAGGACCGCTAAATTCTAAACTTCCTCAGTCCGTCGCGTTGTCGAGAACCTGGTGACTTCTCTTTCCTCCAACATATATGCTCTCCCGCGAGCACCTTCGACTTTTTGCCCACGGTTCTGAGGGCATTCGTTCCTGTAGTGTCTACGCTCCCCACAGCCAAAACAAGTCACTACTCGCTGTAAGTCATTCCCAGAAACGGGGCCTCTATCCTTGCAATTTTTGGTCTGATGGCCTACTCTGTGGCAGCTTCCACACTTAACAGTGCAAGGCCCTGAGTGATGCCAATTGCACTGATCGCATAGTGGGTGGTTCCCAGCATAAACTTTGCCTTCTGTTGGTGCAGCCGTATAAGCCTTTGCGACTTTTTGCTCTCTGTTTTGTTGGTGGTGGTGGTTGTTGTTGTTGTGATGTGTGTTGTTGTGATTGCCTCTACGATCATCAAATTTTCTTTTGTGATCGTTGCTTCCCTGAGCCTGATTACGCCTGATTTCCCTTTCCAGTAATTTCTGAGCAGTCTCCATGGCTTCCTCCAGTGTTTGTGGTTTGGACACCGTGACATCTCCTTCTATGCTTCTTGGTAATCCTTCAACATACCTTTCCAGTGTTTTCTCGAAATCCGGCACCTTGGTTGGGCATAGTATGGAGAGCTCTTGGAATCTCCTATCATAAGCCCTAAGATCATACCCTTTTACCACCAAGCGGTCAAACTCATCTTCCATCTTTCGAATTTCGGTGCGAGGACAATACTTCTTCAACATCTTCTGTTTAAACTCAGCCCAAGGAAGTTGGTAAGCTCTATCATTACTCATTTTATGAGCAGTGGCGTTCCACCACGACAGTGCATCATCTGTTAGAGTGCCAGTAGCAAAGTCAACTTTGTCATTTTCGGCACAACCACTTCTTGTAAAGACAGTCTCTGAACGCTCAAACCATCGAGCTAACTCTGTCACTCCTTCAGTACCTTTAAAGGTTGTCGGTTTGCAACTCATGAACTCCTTGTACGTGCACTTGCGGGTTGCAACTGGCTCGCTCTCGGCAGTGGGCCTTGTTGCACTGCCGGTAGGGGTCGTGGCTGCAGCTTGAGCTATTAATGCAGCGGTCACGCTTTCCGTGATCAATCGGCGGATCTCTTCCGAAGTCATGATCGATCCGGCGACTGCTTCTGTAGTTCTGTTGCGGGTAGCCATGTTCTAACAATGACACAAGAACATATATTTAGGTTTTATGGTTAATACAATCAAGTGAGGTGTCATAATTGTCCTCATAATAGTAGCATACAACATCCTCATAAACAAAATCATCATAATTAATCATCACGACATGTCTGAATACAATCACAACACGCATGGAATAATATGGTGACGTATAAAGGAAAATCACAACACATAAACGAAGAAAGCAACCATAACATAGATTAATATTGGTACATAGTAATCATAACTAACCATGAGTTTTAATAATTTGATACATTGTTTCCAAAAGAACAATACAATACAAAATTATTAATGCCACGCTGGGCAAGTTAAGATGTCACTACTACAACAATACGTGGCTAATCTATGAAGTGTCGGGTGCATCTCCAGGTCCGTGCTGTAAACCTCTAACTATCTCAGCCAAGTCATCCATCTCTATAAAACGCCTTTGGAAATCCTGGTTTATACTCAACTGTGCTGCCAACATAGCCTCTAAAGCGGTAATCCTCTGACTCTGGGTTCTCTCAGTATCCCTGGCTGCTCGTAGGGCTCTCTCAACATCTCCTACCCTACACTGTAATCCCTGGACTGTCTCCTGGGCTACCGTCTGCGCATGCTCAACGGCATCAACTCTGAAACTCACATCAGAGATCTCTTGTCTTCTGATGTTCATCCTCCTAAACAATATACGGAGGTCTTGGTCGTACGACTCAAACTGATCAGCTGGTAGCTCATCGAGGTGCTCGGAGTGAAGCTCTACTCTTCTAGTCAGCGAGTCCAACTGGTTCTGCATCTGGGCAACAACGCTCATCTCTGTGTCCTCTAGTGGTGTCCCAGGGTATGGAGTGTCCGAAGACTCGAATGATGATAAATGAGACATATAGTCCCAGGTCTCCATGGTGGCAATGCGATTGTCTGCACATGGTATATCTCTCCACACCATGTCATCCTCTGTCTCCATTTGAGTTCTACTGGAACTCTGGTCAACCTCGAATGTACTGGGCACACCCTCCAACATCTCGTTATTTTGAGGCATGACGGCTCTCCCTGACGGTGGTAAGTGGATAAGTGAGTGTGGGAGTAAGGGAAAGAATAATGTCGAATCGGGTAACGTGGATGTGGACTCCGTTAGCACATACGAATTGTCTGAGTTTGGTATGAGTTGGATAACTGAGGAAGTGCGAATAGTACGGGGAATGATTTCGGTAGAGTAAAGTGAATTAAAAGCCATGGTACTGTAATATCCCGATATTAAAAAGTGTAAGTTAGCTAATAATAATAACATGCATTAGTTGTAATAACATTCGTAGGTGATAAAACTAATTCGTTAGGTATGCATAATCTGCCAAGCAAATCTCAATGCAAATATAATAACATTCGTAGGTGGTAAAATTTTATTCGTTATGCATAATCTGCCAAGCAAATCTCAATGCAAGTACTTGTAGGTGTTGGCACGGAGGGCATAGGGTGGTAGAGTTTTAAAATGGTCCTTTTAGAAATCGTGGTTATAGTCCAGTGTTTTGAAAATCACTTGGTTCTCTATAACCTAGGCTCTGATGCCAATCTATAACACCCTGAAAATCGTAATGAAGCAGCAGAAGACTTAAACGGGGTATTACTAACTAGATCACAGTCATAAGTATAGATTTTTTATAAAAAGGGGAATTTTATATCATTTAATGAAAACTCAATATTCAGAGATTACATATTTATTATCAAAAGGGGGTAGTAGTTCACAAAAGTGATGATGAGTTTGAAAAGAATGATATAGCTATTTGGAACAAAGGTGGGTCTTTTCTCCATGCCCGTGCCAACTCCGTGGTTGAGATTTCTTTAATTACCTGAGATAAACATGCTTAAAATGTCAACACAAAGGTTGAGTGAATTCACAGTGTTTTATTTGTAATAGTTTGAAATAGTTTGAACACAAGTCAAATAGTAGTGAAAACAATGATATTGCAAGGGTAATAAATAGATAAATATTGCACTAAGCCTCATGAAACGCAAACCTTAACGTGTAGGGGTAGTAATAATAAATATCCCAATCATAGCAATGATATGGGTGATAAATGCCCTGGTGTAGGAGTTTTGCCATACTCAAATTCGAATAAAGTGCATTTGTCTATCAATCCGGCTAACACTATGGCTATCCATCCGGCTAGTACAAATGGGATGTCAACTTCCAATAGATCTATTCACGAAATTCGCGTTCACTCGCAAGTGATTAATGGTTCATGATAAAGGGACTTTTAAATTGGCGGGTGTAATAACTTAGGCAATATTAACTTTGCAATATCAATCAGGGAAGCCAACAAAAAATACATGTGTTCAGATTTATAGCATGTATCTCCCCACGGAATTTGAAAACATAGTAAAATGTGGGACTATGAACTCACCTTGGTAGTAGTAGAAACTGTGATGCAATAGAATCAAAAGGTGTGTAGTTACTCCAACGCGTGACCTAGATAGTATGGCATGATTTAGTTTGCATTTCGGATTAGGATTTGATGAACGTAAAATAGTATATATATTTTCTAAACAAATTTTTTTTATAGTTGTATGTGTTTACTATTTATTTTACGGCTCGTAAATATTATTGACGTATGACAATTTTAGTATATCGTTTTCGTCACAACTCAAATAATTAATATTTGACACATTGTTGGTTCGGGTTTTAAAAGTTTAAGCATTTTCTTTTTCTTTTTATCTAATATAAAACGCACCTTCTAGTTTTTATTTACATCCGTGTGGGCTGCGGCCCTAATACTTAGTCTAATCCAAACCTTTTGTGGGCTTCGGCCCTGCGCCAAGATCAAACCAACCTCACTCTTTTATTTATTTGCTGGGCTTCGGCCCAGTGTCAATCTAAACCCAATCTCCTTTTCAAATATACTGGTGTAGGTTTTTGGAGTTTCGTGGGTTGCCTGGTATTTTTAGTTCGAAGCAAAAACAACCATTAGCATGTTTTACCAGAAATGAGACTGTCTCCACTTGAGGCCCTGTCGAGGGTGTAGGCCACTAGAGTTTCGGTTGTTAACGACTCTCGAGTACCACTCGAGTTCGAGTCGTTGGGTGCCTAGGAGACCGAGTACACAAATGAGTAGTTTGATTTCTAAACGGTTTTGACTATTCTTTTGGCTATTATCTTAACGACTTTTATCAACCCCTAACTAAGCTAAAACTGGCCTAATGACTTTTAAAGTTAAAATCTCCTTTTGACCCGTTTTTAAACAACACCAGTTTGACCATGACTTTAAGAATCAAAGTTCCCCTATTCGACCCATTTGAAACAACACATAATTACCCATTTAAATCTTTCCAAAGCATTCTTGCAATTCGATATATCTATCAAAATTTTAACATGATCCTCCCTTCAACCCAGCTTAACCTTTCACATCTTCTTGTCATTCGAATAACTACATTCGACTAATCTAAATCAAAACCATACGTAACTTAATCTAAACTCCCATCATACTTTTATGTTATCAATTTAACCGCATTTTTCACAAAACTAATATGACTTAATCTCTATTTATATAGATCGAATGAAAAGAAATATAAAACAATATCAAGTGGGAATTAATAATGAACCTGAGGTTTGAGAGAGGTGTCGAACACTAAACAAACCCGGAATCAAAAACTCCAAAACCCACTTCCTTCCCAAGCCGAATCACACTTGAACCTTTTGTTTGAGAACTTCTCAATTTAAGGTGTGTTTGTTTTGGTGTGATTCGAATAGGGTCCAGGGGAGGTGAATTTATAGATGACAATGGAGTTAGGCTCCATCCTTCTTTCGATTCTGGGAAAAACTAACACCCCTAAATGGTGTCCTATCCTTATTCCAATGGCTCAAATACTTAGGAATCCTTGTGACTAAGAAAGGGGACAAAGACTCATGGTCAACCATAATTAATATGGGATAGTGATGGGTCGGATTTGGGCTTTCTCGATGGAAGCAGTAACAACAAAAGCAAAAAGGGTGATGATTTTGAGGATGGTGGGTTTTGCTTATTTGGTGATAAGAATGGGAGGTGAAGGCAAAAGTGAAGGTGTTGATGGGGGTGGTTTGGGTGTTCGATGGGTAGGAGAGCAGAAGCAGAAAACAATTAACAAGAAAGGAACACATTTGGGAATGTGTAAAAAAAAAGAAGAGGGCAGCATACCTAATATGGGTAGCGACAAAATGAGGGAAGAAAGAAGTATATAATTTGGTGCTTTTAAATACTCGAGTCTTGCTAGACCGTGTCGGATCAGGCTCTGTTTAAATATCTCTAGCTCGAGAGTTCACATCTTTAGAGTCGTCATTTGTTATTTGTGTTTACTTCTGAGTTCGTAATTATTTTTATGGTTCGTTCTGTACGTTCTTCGTTTGATTTATTTACTCATGCCATACTATTACTGTGTCGGTGCATGTGCAGTTCCAGTGAAAATGGAACGTGAGTTGTCACAGGGTTCGTTTTGTAATCTCAATAGTTATTTCTCAGAAAAAAATACATATATAGCAATATTTCGAATGCAAAGGTGAATAAAATAACTTGATTAAAATTCATGATTAATTATTTCGGGTTTACAGAAAGTTAATAACTCGAAATTTTTCGGGTTATTACACAAGTGGTCCGCCAGCCACTTTCAAGGAAGGTTTCTATCTCATCATCTAAAATAAATCCATATAGGATGGTTATTGTACTTCGGTTGGTGGTTCTTTGCATCTTTTTGCACTACCGGCTAACAAATCCAGTGACCAATAGAAGGCTATTGACGAGAAGACATGTAATGCTCTTCTTCTTAAGGTATAATTGTAATAGTTATGTTTATGGGTTCCTTTTTAAGTCTTTTTACTCATAAATGATACAAACATATACTCCGTATATGCATTATGCTCTTAAACAATAGGTTTCTTTTAATTCTTTATCACTTTTACAAACTCCTTTGCGTTATTACATATAAAAAAACTGATCCTAAGTTAAGTGGATGGCAAGAATCAGTTTTATTACGATAAGTCCAAGGCTGTTTATGTGACATGCATATAATAGAACTAAGTTTAACTATACCCAAGCTAGAAACGCTATGCCAAACGCCCCCTCAATACAGTAAGTTTACAAGAAGTTTGGCATGGCTATATGACATTTTGAACAATGTGACAGGTTGCACAAATGCGGAGGAGTGTTGAATGATAGGGAAGCAAGTACAGATGGAATAACGATTCAAAACAGCCAAAAAACTCACCTCAAGTTCGACAATTGTCAATCCGTTCATGTTTTTGGTATTAGTGTTTCATCCCTAGGGGGCAGCCCAAATAAAGATGTAATTCACTTGCAAAATTCTCAAGATGTTTCGATCCAAAGTAGCAAGCTTGATTGTGGTATTTGAAATTTTGAAATAAAATTTTCAATTTCTTTTTGTTACATGAGAGGTCCAAATCTTTCTTTTCTTTGCTGATTCCTCTCAATGAAATTTTCCATGGCATGTAGGGTGAGCTTAAAACGCATTCTGAACCGAACAGTATATCACATTTGCTAATTGTTGTTGCACTTTACTAAAGTTGGGCACTGCTTATGCGATTTATTGTTGCTGACGCACTTTGGGCTAACAAATATGGAAGAAAAGCAATAACAGGAAATATGATCAAAGAAATATTCAAGTAAGGATGGTTGCGATAAGGGAAAACTCCTAGACCCCAGGCTGCAGGTCTCACGGTGGTTCGACCTGGTAACGATATTTAACTTGAATCTATTGATAATTTGTTTAGTTAAGACTATGCGCTGAGTTTTGGATAGGGATTAAAACAATTATTCAACCTTAAGTAGGTCTGACTGGACCAGGTAGGACTTATCATTATTTCTAATATATCAATCTCAAATTCATCTTATGCATGTCACTATGAGCAACAATTGATTCCATTGTAGTATTCACAAACAATGAAATAGCCTTGCTGCAACACTTTACTCAGTACCAAACAGCCCCTCATGTAGCACTAAAGTCAGTACCAAACAACCCGTTCCTCACTTTCTCACCCAACTAATGGTTTAATACTTTTATCTATTAAGTTGCGGATAATTGGTCACTAATACCTAACCACAATCTAACTTAGACATCTGAAAACTTAATATAGAAACATAGACATCTGAAAATTAAAGTGAATACCTGACGGGATATGGTGATATAGAAACTTGTGAATACTTGATGACGATTATACAATTACTCCGACCTGCTCCAAAAAAGAGACGATTAAATCACGTCTGCCCCGTTCTATTTCAAAGTTTGGGTTTTAAAAGGAATGCATCTTTATACTCATCTGCTTTGATTGGAGCGGTTCTTTGTCTTTCTACTTTTGTTTCTATAGACCGAAGAGTGCTCCTGATTGGTGGCGGCATTCAAATGATCATTTGTAAAGTAAGCTTGGAAAAAGTTCTGAAATAATTGCTTATTCCGTTCTTATAAGCAGATCAGACTTCATCTTTTTTCCTATACTGATAGAACTATACTCCCATTTTTAACAGAAGTTTTCAATTTAGTCCATCTACCTACTAATTTAACAAATATTTTGCTTTGAAACAGGTCATTGTGGGCATTATACTAGGACTAAAATTTGGGAATGATCATGAACTCTCAGAAACCTATTCTATCGTGGTGGTGGTTGTCATTTGTCTATTAGTCGCAACATTTGGGTGGTCATGGGGCCCACTGGGTTGGACAGTGCAAAGCGAGATATTCCCATTAGAAACACAGTATCACTGTGAGTTCTTTGCCATAAATTTATCCTGAGAATGAGAAGCTACACTGTCTTATTCCCGCCCCTAAAGGGTATGTGACCCCATTTTATGGCCAAATAGTCGTGACTTTGTGCCTTTTGCTAATGCACCATACAAGAGTTTCACAGTTGAAAAGGCGATTCCGAATTGGATCCATTATGAAGGCAATGTTTTTAGGTTCCCAGGTGGAGGAACACAGTTTCCTCGTGGGCCGATGCATATATTGATCAACTGGCTTCTATCATCCCAATAGCCAATGGAATGGTTAGAAATGCATTAGACACCGGATGTTGTGTAAGTAGACTCTCTATGGAAATATCTCTTACCCTAATTTTTTCGTTCGCATACTTAATGCATTGCTTTTTAACATTTGGTTGTTTTCATAGGTTGCAAGTTGGGGCGCCTACGTGTTCAAAATAAATGTGATAGCTATGTCATTTGCCCCAAGGGACTCACATGAAGCACAAGTTCAATTTGCTCTTGAAAGAGGTGTTCCTGCAATCATTAGTGTTCTTGGAGCCATAAAGCTTTCATATCCTTCAAGATCCTTTGACATGGCTCATTATTCTCGATGCTTCATACACATAAATTTAGTGGGGCAAAATATCCGGGTTAGGCTATAGGTCAAAACGGGTGAGTTTTATAACAGGTCATTCCATTGTAAGTGGCCTTCAAATTACTATTTTCAAATATTGATCTTTTTATTTTGCGCTTATCCGATTTTTTTGATGTATTTATGGGCTTATAGGTGACAACCACGTTTAAGACAAGAAAGGTTAAATTAGTCAATCTCAAGTGTGGATCACAACACATATAACCCACGTAGTTCATTATCAACTACTCAAACAATGGCAAAGCGATGCGATCTACGAAGTGAATTGGTAATGTGGTAAAGCGAGCAAGAAACAAAATAATGTGAGTAACTAAGAGAAAATACTCTTTTATGTTGATGGTGACTTATCTCAAGCACAGATAGAATAATACACCGATGTATATCACAGAGAATGGTGAGTTCACGACTAATATGATTTGTTATCACCTTGTGTGAACACTTACGAGGATATGGGATCCCCAATGACCCATTTATATGCCAAATGGGTCCTATGGTCCTAATTTTTTAACCTTATAATTAATAAATTTTGTAAAATTTACTCCACAATGAATTGTTTTTAGCTTTATCTTGCTATATTTTATTTACTATAAAACTGTTACAATTATATAGCTGACAGGTTGATGATTCAAATATCCTCAAATTGCTTGAAGGACTTTGTTCAAATTGTGCATGGATGTTTGTATAGCCATTCTAAGCAAAAGGAATTTAAGAAAAAAAATGATACCTTTTAACTATTCAATAATTAATAACGACCAACTAATTTCCATTGTTAACGCATAAAAGAAAAAAACCATTCTTTTATATCTTATTATTCGTTAACTAATACCTTCAAACGATATTTATAAGTCATGCCCGCTCATCTTAAATTATGACTAAAATACAATATAAATTTACACAACAAAACCAACCAAAATAATAATAAAAAAATTAACAATAATCATATTGTAAATATAATTAAATTGTATATACAAATTGATTTTCGTGACTTAATACTATCCAAACAACATGAATAAATTAAAATCTAAAATTAATCTAAAAAAGAAAAAAATTAAAATGTATATATGCATTAAATTGTATATATGCATGTCTCTTTACCAATACATGATCAAATTAAAATGTAAAATTTTAATAAATAATTTTGTAAGTTTATAATTAATTTATCTATACTTAATTTTTTGTAAACGATCTTCCCAAATATATAGGATACATTCATAAAGTTGAAGACGTCAAAAGATTTGGAGGCAAAATCATATAATGTGTAACTATAACCTACATTCTTTTTATAGGTCATCTTCACTTAACTTAGTTCTCTTTTTCCCACTTATCTATATATGTTTGTATCCATATATGTATCTTTATTTGAAAATATACAATGTTTTTGTAGTGGATGCCATGGACTTGCCATTACTAAATGCATAGTTGGAAGCTCATGGAGCAGGATCCTCTGTACTACCGCCAACGCAATAGAAACCCGTTCTCATTTTGTAAAATAGTTTTATGTCTTTTAAGAAATTTACGAGAGCATGCTTTGTATAAATTGATTACATAGGCTACTGTACAAAAACTTCCTTTGATTATTACCTATGTTTCAAAACAGAATTTTACTACCCTTTTTTCGGTATACAAAATTACTCCGACGAAATTTATAAGTCATGCCCGCCCATCGGGCGGGCTTCGAAATCTAGTATTTATATATATATATATATATATATATATATTATATATGTCGAATTATTATGGAAATAAAAAGAAATGGATTTGTGCTTTAAAGAGTTGTACCATAAGCTTAGTAGGGTTGTACTAGGGTTTAAGAAATATGAAAAAAATATTTTTAGGGTTTTCTTAAGTTACTTAAATTATATGTAAATTTTATTAGGTTTAAATGTATATAAATGAGAATTTTGGTTTCTATGCATTGGACACTTGTACATTGGGTTTTAGGGACTTGTACTTATATTTAATGAGTTTAAGAAATTTATTTTTATAGTTGGTGCACAAAAGAGTTGGATAATGTGCTTTAAAATAAATACATTTAGGGTTATAATGGGATTTATATTAATATTTAGTTTTTATGCATAAATGACTTGTACATTGTCTTGAAAGACTTGTACAATTATAGTTTGTAAAAACTATATATTTATTAATTAGGGTTTGTGATTTTATTATTAATGAAATTAGGGTTTTTATCGGGTGTTAAAGTGAATTTAGGGTTTTTGTGCTTTAGAAGCTTGTACATTAGCCTGGATGAGTTGTACTTTAGTGTTTTAGGGTTTAGTTATTTATATTCATTTTTATATTGGTTTAGGGTTTCGTAGAAACTTTAATAAATAATAAATGTTTAGTTTATACGTTTATAAATTGTATGTTAACGAATTAACATATAGTGGCAAATGGTATATCGTAGGATTTTATACTTGACATATATAAATGTTTATGTAAAATAAACATTGAGTACGTTGATGTTGGTCTGCGTGAGAGCACGTTTATTGAGGATGTGAGTTACGTCACATTAGATAGTAGTTATGATCAGATAAAAAAAATTATACGTAGAAAATGGATAAGTATTCTTTATTAAAATATATAAAATAGTTTATTACATAGTGAAATTTCTACGGTGGTTACATTATCCACCCGTTGAAGGGAATCTCGTCCCGTGATTCAGTCTATGTTGGTCGAGGTATGGGGGAAAAGGTGTGGGTATTTTGCCCGGATTTGATCTTCTCGTTCCCAGGTGAATTCTGGTCCTCTTTTAGAGTTTCATCTAACCTTAACGATGGGAACACGGCTTCGCTTTAACTGTTTGACTTCTCTGTCCATGATCTCCACTGGTTCTTCCACCAAGTTGAGTTTGTCATTGAGACGAAGCTCTTTCATGGGAATAACAAGCGTTTCATCTGATAGATACTTTTTCAGATTTGAGAGGTGGAAAATAGGGTGTATCTTACTAAGCTCTACATGAAGTTCAAGTTTATAGACAACTGGACCGATTCTCTCCAGAATCTTGAATGGTCCGATGCATCTGGGATTCAACTTTCCTCGCTTTCCAAATCTAACCATGCCTTTCCATGGTGATACTTTTAACATTACTCTATCTCCAATGTAAAACCCAGAATTTCTGAATACGTAAAATACCCAAATTACCCTTGATCTCCAAATGCATAAAATGACGTTTAAAACATTACGATATTAAACTCCAGTTATGTCTTAAGTATTTAACGAATAATAATTGAGCGAATAAAACGAATGTATACATGTTAACAAATAAAATCACATGCCTAAAATTTACGTACAAGCTTCTACTAATCGCCATTTCACACGTTTTCTTTGCGAGTTCCTTGGGCCGAAATTACTTGTCACTAGTACTTAACCTTGGGCCTTAATCCATAATAATAACACTACAACTTGGCCCATATTTTCCCCAACCCAATATGTCAGTTTTCCATTCACTTTTAAATACCGAAACAATATTTTATTTTTAAAAGAAGACCCTAAAAGCTACAAAGCAAAACCCTAAAAACGCCAAAACCTAAAACGGCAGCTGCCATCTTTTGTGTCCTCCTGTTCGGATCAAAACGCAGCAGCAAGAAGGCTCATTTGTGCTCTACTGGGTGGTCTGATCGTAGTGTTGTTCTTGGTTCGAAGTGGGGTTAACATTCGTGGGTTTTTAAGGCTATTCGAAAGGTTTTGGGCTAGGGTTGCGACTGGAAACCTTTTGGTGGTTCGATCCAAGTCTCTCCTTCTCTTTTGATCATAGCATCAAGGGTATTTTATCTAACTTTGTTCGATCCCTCTCATTGAAAACTGTTATGAATACGTTAATAATTGAATGAAAATGATATGGATTTATTTTTAAGATGTTAAACTGATTCTTTTCGACAGTAGCATGTGAATATGAATGAAATGATACTAAGTCATATAAAATAATGAATGTCTAACGCATGAAAAGATGGATCACAAGTGTGTCGAAATCTAAGTTTAAATTGGCTGTTAGAATCAGACTTACATGCATGTGGGTTATATGGTGCGTCATGATGTGTTTTGGACTGGGAATAGGGGTGAGTTTATGGGTCAAGTTATTATTTCATGTGAACTAGTAATGGTATATCTTGTGTGTGTCGAGTCAATTGGAACAAAAAGGGTCTCGTGTGTGCCGTATGGTGGTAAAATGAGGTGTCGATGGAGGTTGGAAAATGGGGTTGCTTGGTCACCATTTTATGTATGTGATAGGGTGTCGTATAGGAAGTGAAGGGGTGTTGTGTGAATGCCGAGTGGATGAGTTGGGTGTTTATCGAGGGACTTTAAACCAAGGTTACTGGTCTGGCCATTGTTGATGTCATAAGTAGCGTTGAATTTGGAATTTTGAGACGTGTAAAAAGGGGTTTTGCATGGGTCGTATGGCTGGGCAAAATAAGAGTCTTGTGTGCGTTGTATGGTTGTGACAAGGGTCAAATGTGGGCAGTGTGGGTTGTGTGTGCACGTGGGGTTGTATATTGTATGCGTTGAAATTGCATGAATCTGATGTTAAAATGAGATATAAATAATGAAACATGAAAATATTATAAGATATGTTAAAAGATGTTAGAGGTAATGATGGGTGTATGGTTAGTTTAAAAGAATTGGTTCATTGGTTCGAACTAGCTTTGTTAATTCGTGTTTGTGTCTCGCATGTTGGGTCCTTTATTTCAAGTGTATATTGTCTCGGTGTTTTTGGTTCTTAAGTGAGTCCGAGAAGTGGTTTCGAGAATAGCTTTGTACCTAGTTTCGAGGGTGGTCTCGAGTTTTCCTTTGTCCCTAACTCGATTTATTCTTATTTCTAATTCGATCTAACAATATTCGAGAAACTTTTAAACCTGTGCTTAAACTAATTTAACCAAACCCAAAATGTAATAACATAATATAATTAGTATAACATTAAAGGCATTAATCAGTTACGTTATTAATTAATTAATTGACTTATAAATATTAAGCAACTATTAAATTCGTGTAGATTCGTTGAAGGAGTGACGTGTGTTTTCCTAGTGATCCGCAGTTGCGTTAAGGTACAGATATTCTGACCTTTCTTTTAAGGTTTCTCATGATCTCTCTCGTATTCTGAACCCATTAGTTCTGATTTGATTGCTATGATTTCCCTTGCTTGAACCTCTCCGGTTGAATTCCATTTGATATGATTTCTGATCTGAAGCTATGCTATGAAAGCCTTTTCTGATTATATCTTGGAAATGTTTTTGAGAAAAGCCATTTTAAAAGAGGTTTACCAATGAGGCAAAACCATTTTTATATAAATGTTACTAGTGTTTTTTTTTTTTTTTTTTTTTTTTTTTTTTTTTTTTTTTTTTTTATGAAAACTATTCTTGGAAGACTAATTTTTATGAAAAACCGTTATGAAAGAATATTTTATGAAAATTACTTTAAAGGATCGTTTTATGAAAATAATGAATAAAGGATTGTTTAAAATGGACTTTTGATGAGAATTTTGAAATGAACTTTTGAGATGAGCATTGATTTTGAGTTTGAGTTATGATTCAGTTAAGATTTCCCAAGCCATTGCTATGTTCCCTATGTGTGAACCTTTGATAATTGCTTCTGAGATGTTGAGATATACTTTCGGATATATGACCTTTTGATATGACATTCTGTTGTGACTTTGAGACCTGACTCTTAGTTTGATACCCGAGCCATTTTCTGTTTTCCTAGCCAGGAAGGTAACCTGGCCATGTCTGTGATGCACCACTGGCATGACTCCCGTGTGGGGGAGTGATTTCTCACACCGTCCCTTTTATATTATCTGCCGGCTACTTGACTTTGAGATTGACTTTGAGTTTGGGGGCGTATGGATTGCAATCCTAAGCATGTTTTGTTTAGTAGATTTAACTATGACTTTGAGTATGACTTTGAGGTGACTGGTGCTGTGTGCAATACACGCCTTTCACACCCCTGGGAGCTGATCACTCCACTATTATGATACATGAGGACACCCCTCATATTATCTGGTTGCCTGAGAGGTATCCCCTCTGATTTTGAGATTATGACTTTGAGATTATGATGTTGAGATTATGACTTTGAGTTTCTGGGCTCGTGGTAGATGACTATCCTATATTTCCCTTACTAATCTTTTGCTTGCTTATACCTTATGACTTTTCCATTGCTCCATATTATATTCATGTTTCGTTATCATTGCTTTGAATATGTATATGTTCACTGAGCTTTTTAAGCTCAGCCGCGTTTCTTTTCCTGCGGCAGGTTTTAGTTGGAAGTTGAGTAAGAGTGAAAACACTTTTGGACTTAGAAGACCTTGATAGTTATTCTGAAGTAGAAGTCATTGGAAGGATTGCATTTGCAGACTTAGTATTTAGCTTTTGTATCCTTGTGTATTCAGTATTTCAATTGTAACCTTTGAGAATCTTTGTATTACTTTTGAATGTATGTTTTGTTTGATCTGATATGAAGCCATTAATGTGATACTTCTACCCTTGCTGGGTTGGGGTGTTACAATTATGGTATCAGAGAGACAGGCTGCGATTTCGTAATACATTTACCCTTGACCTGTGTAAGTTAGGACCACTAAGTTTTCCCTGTAGGCACTCGTAAGTCAACCTTTGAAAATTGCTTTAGGATTTCCCATAGGAACCTAAGTTTTGACCGGTGAGGAATGGGTAGACTATAAGGCATTTGTTTAAGCATCATTGCTTCCGTATCACTCTGATTCGTGCCTTGCTTTCGGTTAGATCCTGTTGATACCACTTCTGGAAAGTGAAAGCTTATGCTTTGCACCACCTAAGCTTTGAACCTGATTAAATCTTGAAGGCATTGAGAATTTCATAATAATTGCCTGACACTAGTTGATCCTTATCTTTAGATTTTGACTCTGATCTCAAATCCTTTCGTTAATCATTTTGACGCCTCTTCGGGCACCCTGAGAACCTCCATGGCGATGACGTATTTGATATATTTTGTTATTTATCTCCTGCTTTTGATAAGTATCTATGAATCTTTCGACACTATTTGATTTCGTTTCACCCGTCTCAGTCCCTATGAGAAGTCTTGTGGTGTGTAACCACGAGTATAAGAATGTTTTAACCTCTCACTTTTGAACGATAAGTTTTGCTATGCTGATCCGTCTTTCTTTGGATAGTTAACTTCGATTTTATTATGACAAGGAAATTGTTGAGTGATCAGTCAAATATTGACAACTACCCTTCTATGTCTCACCTTTGGGGTTTGAAACAATTTTGAACTCCCTACTACGATTACCGATTGTTAAACCCTTTGCTATCACTATGACTCTGGAGACTCGTGTGTTACTTTCGCGGTTACGAAGTTTTTCCTAGAACCCATTTTGTACATCAATGAATGAGCCTTATCTTGAACGTTATTTGGCACCCTGAATTCTTGAATATGATTCTTGATTGAACCACCAAGTCTTCCACCGGAGTGTGAAGTAAGATTTGACATGATACCGAGTGATTGTCTAGTCACCAAGTGAAGGTGTCTTTCAGATGTGTCCGGAATCATACCTGTTGAATTGAGCGACCGGGAAGAGCAGCAACCGAGGACCAGGAAGAAGCTGAACCGTAATATCGTTAGGAGCCAATATTCCTCCACCCTGAAACGACCATGTGTTTGTTTAATTTCAGAACGCGAAGTTTCCTTCTGATAAATTGATTTTATTCTTGGAATCGCCTTCCGTATTCGTAAACGACTGCCATGACGGTTAATGACGCTAATAGTATTAGCTAAAGCTCTGACGATCTTGGTGAATTTGATAGATGATATTTTCTCATGAGTACTGGGCATATGGTCATTGTATGACTTAATGGTACATTCGGAGACGAGGAAAAACATGAAAATCATTTTGCACCTTGTTAGAGATTTGAGGATCATTTGTGTATTCTGAGAGATTGATGTTGTTTGAGACAACGATGTTCCTTGCCTGACCTGGAGTTGACAACAATGGAGACTACCCCGAAGAGTGGAGACATTCTTTACAAGACAAAAGTGTTGGCGAGGCAGAAGAAGAAATTCTAGTCAAGATGGCGAACCTGGAGCTGATGAAGACATGCAGTCCCACTTCCCTATTCATCTTGATTGTACTGAGATGAATTGAGAGCAGAAGCAGACTGGATGATGGAGAGATTTAAAGACCGAGCCGGAAATCCACGTTGCTCCATCACATTTCGAGAAGAACTGCAGGAGGCTCGACGACCCAGACACAAGTTTCCGACCTTGGTTTCATTTCCCGATTGAGGGACAGACGAAGACAGACTAACAGGACTTGAAGAGATTGGAGGTGTTGAATGAGCGGAATCGGGAAATAGACCCTTCATGTTTGGAAGATTAGATTTTATGAAGGCCGAAGTTCTTGAAGATTAATAAGATCCTTGATGATTTAAGTTTCCTAGAAGCATTTCAGTTCGTGTTTATTTTTCGTATGTTAGGTGATAGCTTTGTTTGAGAGATTTTGGCGAGTTGTGGAAGATATGATACTGGTGACGGCGTAACTCACTTCTGCTAGGCAATCTGGGATTTTGATACTCTTGCGAATAGTTTTGGTTTCTCTCTTGACAGTGGCAATTGTTTTTGTTGACCTCTGAGACTGTAGAAGTACTAGGTGGATTAAGATAGGTGGTTTTGATTACGATTTGAGATAAAGTATGACCATCATGAGGGCATATTTATATGATGCCAGTATTATGACGTCTGGCCAACGTGATAATACTTACATCATATAACGTGCACTTGTTGTGGGCATATGATATCTTGGGAGATACCTAAGAAGTTTAGAAGTTGATCTCTGTTGGATTATCCGTGATTAGTGAAACTTTAGGTTCATTCTACCTATGCGTTTAATCTGCTTTCATCGTTATACGACTGGATGCGTTTGGATACTCGACACGCGTTGTTGACCTTTGTACTCCCGATAAGAATCTTAGGTTCTGTGTAGAACTCTCTACCGTCTGTTTTCTGTCAGTATTGATTCGATCTGTTACTATTAAAAAGTACTCCTACATTTTGCTATATGTACGTTTCGCATCCGTTGATTATGTTTCATTATGACCTGCTATGAGTGATTGAGGCTTTGGATTTTGAGGAGCAAAACCTGTTTGTTTATGAGAACACCTATGAAAGGTTATACTGAAGTCGAGACTATTTAAGAATCCGAAGAGTTTGAACCCATATACTACTCCCATGTTCGCTACAATTCGATACGTTTCATCTGATTTGACTATTCCTATTCCACGGACGAAAATCCGTCAATCCTACATCTTCCCTGAACCCCTTCTGATGAGATACGTTTATCATCCATTACGTTTAGTATATCATTCTTTTGATGTGAATCCTGAGCGTTATGTCTTTTTGAGAAAACTGAAATTAATTGATCGGCAAGATTGAGTCATGAGAAAATACTTGGTTTGGAAGAACCCGCTCGAGCGTGAGAATGTTTTGTTGATCGTTTGCAACTTTCCACGACTTCGTTTAACTTTGCGACTTCAATTTTCGAGGACGAAAATTTTTTTCTAGAGGGGAAGAGTTGTAAAACCCAGAATTTTTGAATACGTAAAATACCCAAATTACCCTTGATCTCCAAATGCATAAAATGACGTTTAAAACATTACGATATTAAACTCCAGTTATGTCTTAAGTATTTAACGAATAATAATTGAGCGAATAAAACGAATGTATACATGTTAACAAATAAAATCACATGCCTAAAATTTACGTACAAGCTTCTACTAATCGCCATTTCACACGTTTTCTTTGCGAGTTCCTTGGGCCGAAATTACTTGTCACTAGTACTTAACCTTGGGCCTTAATCCATAATAATAACACTACAACTTGGCCCATATTTTCCCCAACCCAATATGTCAGTTTTCCATTCACTTTTAAATACCGAAACAATATTTTATTTTTAAAAGAAGACCCTAAAAGCTACAAAGCAAAACCCTAAAAACGCCAAAACCTAAAACGGCAGCTGCCATCTTTTGTGTCCTCCTGTTCGGATCAAAACGCAGCAGCAAGAAGGCTCGTTTGTGCTCTACTGGGTGGTCTGATCGTAGTGTTGTTCTTGGTTCGAAGTGGGGTTAACATTCGTGGGTTTTTAAGGCTATTCGAAAGGTTTTGGGCTAGGGTTGCGACTGGAAACCTTTTGGTGGTTCGATTCAAGTCTCTCCTTCTCTTTTGATCATAGCATCAAGGGTATTTTATCTAACTTTGTTCGATCCCTCTCATTGAAAACTGTTATGAATACGTTAATAATTGAATGAAAATGATATGGATTTATTTTTAAGATGTTAAACTGATTCTTTTCGACAGTAGCATGTGAATATGAATGAAATGATACTAAGTCATATAAAATAATGAATGTCTAACGCATGAAAAGATGGATCACAAGTGTGTCGAAATCTGAGTTTAAATTGGCTGTTAGAATCAGACTTACATGCATGTGGGTTATATGGTGCGTCATGATGTGTTTTGGACTGGGAATAGGGGTGAGTTTATGGGTCAAGTTATTATTTCATGTGAACTAGTAATGGTATATCTTGTGTGTGTCGAGTCAATTGGAACAAAAAGGGTCTCGTGTGTGCCGTATGGTGGTAAAATGAGGTGTCGATGGAGGTTGGAAAATGGGGTTGCTTGGTCACCATTTTATGTATGTGATAGGGTGTCGTATAGGAAGTGAAGGGGTGTTGTGTGAATGCCGAGTGGATGAGTTGGGTGTTTATCGAGGGACTTTAAACCAAGGTTACTGGTCTGGCCATTGTTGATGTCATAAGTAGCGTTGAATTTGGAATTTTGAGACGTGTAAAAAGGGGTTTTGCATGGGTCGTATGGCTGGGCAAAATAAGAGTCTTGTGTGCGTTGTATGGCTGTGACAAGGGTCAAATGTGGGCAGTGTGGGTTGTGTGTGCACGTGGGGTTGTATATTGTATGCGTTGAAATTGTATGAATCTGATGTTAAAATGAGATATAAATAATGAAACATGAAAATATTATAAGATATGTTAAAAGATGTTAGAGGTAATGATGGGTGTATGGTTAGTTTAAAAGAATTGGTTCATTGGTTCGAACTAGCTTTGTTAATTCGTGTTTGTGTCTCGCATGTTGGGTCCTTTATTTCAAGTGTATATTGTCTCGGTGTTTTTGGTTCTTAAGTGAGTCCGAGAAGTGGTTTCGAGAATAGCTTTGTACCTAGTTTCGAGGGTGGTCTCGAGTTTTCCTTTGTCCCTAACTCGATTTATTCTTATTTCTAATTCGATCTAACAATATTCGAGAAACTTTTAAACCTGTGCTTAAACTAATTTAACCAAACCCAAAATGTAATAACATAATATAATTAGTATAACATTAAAGGCATTAATCAGTTACGTTATTAATTAATTAATTGACTTATAAATATTAAGCAACTATTAAATTCGTGTAGATTCGTTGAAGGAGTGACGTGTGTTTTCCTAGTGATCCGCAGTTGCGTCAAGGTACAGATATTCTGACCTTTCTTTTAAGGTTTCTCATGATCTCTCTCGTATTCTGAACCCATTAGTTCTGATTTGATTGCTATGATTTCCCTTGCTTGAACCTCTCCGGTTGAATTCCATTTGATATGATTTCTGATCTGAAGCTATGCTATGAAAGCCTTTTCTGATTATATCTTGGAAATGTTTTTGAGAAAAGCCATTTTAAAAGAGGTTTACCAATGAGGCAAAACCATTTTTATATAAATGTTACTAGTGTTTTTTTTTTTTTTTTTTTTTTTTTTTTTTTTTTTTTTTTTTTTTTATGAAAACTATTCTTGGAAGACTAATTTTTATGAAAAACCGTTTTGAAAGAATATTTTATGAGAATTACTTTAAAGGATCGTTTTATGAAAATAATGAATAAAGGATTGTTTAAAATGGACTTTTGATGAGAATTTTGAAATGAATTTTGAGATGAGCATTGATTTTGAGTTTGAGTTATGATTCAGTTAAGATTTCCCAAGCCATTGCTATGTTCCCTTTGTGTGAACCTTTGATAATTGCTTCTGAGATGTTGAGATATACTTTCGGATATATGACCTTTTGATATGACATTCTGTTGTGACTTTGAGACCAGACTCTTAGTTTGATACCCGAGCCATTTTCTGTTTTCCTAGCCAGGAAGGTAACCTGGCCATGTCTGTGATGCACCACTGGCATGACTCCCGTGTGGGGGAGTGATTTCTCACACCGTCCCTTTTATATTATCTGCCGGCTACTTGACTTTGAGATTGACTTTGAGTTTGGGGGCGTATGGATTGCAATCCTAAGCATGTTTTGTTTAGTGGATTTAACTATGACTTTGAGTATGACTTTGAGGTGACTGGTGCTGTGTGCAATACACGCCTTTCACACCCCTGGGAGCTGATCACTCCACTATTATGATACATGAGGACACCCCTCATATTATCTGGTTGCCTGAGAGGTATCCCCTCTGATTGTGAGATTATGACTTTGAGATTATGATGTTGAGATTATGACTTTGAGTTTCTGGGCTCGTGGTAGATGACTATCCTATATTTCCCTTACTAATCTTTTGCTTGCTTATACCTTATGACTTTTCCATTGCTCCATATTATATTCCTGTTTCGTTATCATTGCTTTGAATATGTATCTGTTCACTGAGCTTTTTAAGCTCAGCCGCGTTTCTTTTCCCGCGGCAGGTTTTAGTTGGAAGTTGAGTAAGAGTGAAGAGACTTTTGGACTTAGAAGACCTTGATAGTTATTCTGAAGTAGAAGTCATTGGAAGGATTGCATTTGCAGACTTAGTATTTAGCTTTTGTATCCTTGTGTATTCAGTATTTCAATTGTAACCTTTGAGAATCTTTGTATTACTTTTGAATGTATGTTTTGTTTGATCTGATATGAAGCCATTAATGTGATACTTCTACCCTTCCTGGGTTGGGGTGTTACATCCAACTTCAAATTCCATAGGCTTCCGCCTTACATCTGCGTAGCTTTTTTTCCTATCTCGTGCGGCTTGTAAATGTTTCCGAATTTGAACTAATTTATCAGTGGTTTCCTGAATCGTTTCCAGTCCGATAAGTTGGAATTCTCCGACTTTCGCCTAGCAAACAGGTGATCGGCACTTTTGTCCATAAAGTGCTTCAAACGACGCTGCTTTAATACTAGCATGGTAACTATTATTGTATGAGAATTCTACCATAGGCAAATGTCTATCCCATCCTTTACCAAAATCTATTACACATGCTCTGAGCATATCTTCCAATGTTTGAATAGTTCTTTCGCTCTGTCCATCGGTCTGTGGATGATAAGCAGTGCTCATATCTAAATTAGTACCCAGGGCTTTCTGAAGCTTTTCCCAAAATTAGGATGTGAAATGAGAATCACGATCTGAGATAATGGAAATTGGTACTCCATGTCGTGAGACTATCTCTTTCAGATATAATTGTGCTAGATCTACTATTTCATCAGTCTCCTTGATTGGCAAAAAGTGAGCTGATTTCGTAAGACGATCAACGATGACCTAAATGGTGTCATATCCGCTTGATGTCCTAGGTAGCTTGGTGATGAAATCCATGGTTATTCTTTCCCACTTCCATTTATGAATCTCCGGTTGTGTCAATAAACCAGACGGCCTTTGATGTTCAACGTTAACTCGTGCACATGTCAAACATTTACTGACATACTCAGCGATGTCAGCTTTCATGTTTGGCCACCAGTAAAGCTTTTTGAGATCCTGGTACATCTTTTCAGAACCTGGGTGGATAGAATACTTGGACTTATGTGATTCATGCATAATCACATTTCTAAGTCACCAAAGAGCAGTAACCAGCTCTGGTTCTTTATGCAACAAGTTCCATCAGGACGAAGTTCAAACGCCTTGTCTATACCCCTCAAATTCTCAGCCTGCATATTTTCTTCCTTTACTACTTCAGCTTGTGCATTGAGAATTTGAAATAGCAGATCCAAATTAATGGTCATAACTAAATCTCTGACTCGAAGAGGCTTAATTCGTTCTTTCCTGCTTAAAGCATCTGCTACAACATTTGCTTTTTCAGGGTGGTAACGAATTTCACAGTCATAGTCAGTTAGTAACTCTAACCATCGGCGTTGCCTCATGTTTAATTCTTTCTGGCCGAGAATATGCTGGAGGCTCTTATGATCTGTGAATACGACACACTTCGTGCCATACAGATAATGTCTCCAGATTTTAAGAGCAAATACAACTGCTCCTAGCTCGAGATCATGAGTCGTATAATTCTACTCATGAGGCTTGAGCTGTCGGGAGGCATAAGAAATAACTTTATTCCTTTGAATCAATACCGCGCCTAACCTTTGGTATGACGCGTCGCAATAAAAAACGAAATCATCACTTCCTTCGGGTAAAGCTAGAATTGGTGCTTCACAAATCTTTTGCTTTAACAGCTGGAAAGCTTTTTCTTGATCTTCTCCCCAAACTTACTTCTTGTTCTTCTGAGTCAATTCCGTTAAAGACTTGGCAATCTTTGAAAATCCCTCAATGAATCTCCGATAATAGCCAGCAAGTCCTAAAAATTGACGCACCTCAGTGGGGGTTGTAGGTGTCGGCCAATTTTTGACTGCTTCTATTTTGGAAGCATCCATGTAGATACTGTGGCGATCAATCACGTGCCCAAAAAACTGCACAGTGTGAATCCAAAAATCACACTTGGAAAATTTAGCGTACAGTTGTTCTCTCTTGAGTAATTCCAAAATAATCCTTAGATGCTCCGCATGCTCTTCTTCTCTCCGAGAATAGATGAGAATATCATCAATGAACACAATCACGAATTTGTCCAAATAGGGTTTGCACACACGGTTCATGAGATCCATGAACACAGTGGGTGTATTAGTTAACCCAAGTGGCATCACTTGAAGTTCATAGTGACCGCATCTTGTTTTGAAAGCAGTTTTAGGAATATCTTCTTCCCTAACACGCAGCTGATGATAACCTGATCTTAAATCGATCTTCGAGTAAACACTCGATCCTTGCAGTTGGTCAAACAGATCATCGATCCTTGGCAATGGATATCGATTCTTTACCGTAAGTTTATTCAACTCTCGGTAATCAATACACATCCTAAGAGAACCGTCTTTCTTCTTGACGAATAGGACAGGAGCTCCCCAAGGCGAAGTGCTTGGTCGAATAAAACTTTTATCCAATAACTCTTGTAGTTGATTGGATAGTTCTTGCATCTCTGATGGTGCTAAACGATAAGGTGCTCGTGCAACTGGTACTGCTCCTGGCACCAAGTCAATATGAAACTCTTCCTAACAAATAGGTGGTAGTCCAGGTAACTCTTCAGGAAAAACTTTCGAAAAATTTCATACTACAGGCACATCGTCCAGTTGTTTCTCATCCGTCTTCTTCTCAGTTACATGAGCTAAAAACGCTTCACATTCTCTGTTGATGTACTTCATGGTTTTGAGGCAGGATATAATGCTTAATCTGGTTTTACTTTGATTACCTCTGATAATCAAAGTTTCACCCTCAAAAGGGATGTGAACCACTTTCTCGTCACATATGATCCTTGCATGGTATTTGGGTAGCCAATCCATACCAACGATTATGTCGAAACTACCGAGTTCAATGGGCATGAGGTCGATGTCGAAAGGTTGATTTAGTAGGGTTAAGGTACAACCTCGGATTACAGAGTTAGTGCCTACTAATTTCCCATTAGCTAATTCGATTTTGTATGTAATGTTTAAGGCAGTGGGGGTAAGTTTATGTAATGAAGCAAAAGTAAGAGATATAAAGCTTTTATCGGCTCTAGTATCAAATAATACTTTAGCTAGATGTTGATTGAGAGGAAACACACCCGTGACTACGTCCGGGTTCTGTTGCACATTACCATCCCCTAGCACATAAGCTCGTCTACGGGCACCATTGTTCTGGTTGGCATTTGGCTTCGGGCACTGCCTCTTGTAATGCCCCTTCTCACCACATCCGTGGCAAGTTATAATTACTGGCTGCAGATTTGCTCCTGTTGCTTTACAGTCTTTGGTCTGATGTCCAACCTTCTGACACTTTTCGCACTTAACAGTGCATGGACCATAGTGGTGCAACGAGTATCGATTGCATAATGGATTTGTTCTGACATAACCACTTCACTCAGTAGGTGTGGCTGTATATGCTCTGGCAGTCTCTTACCGACGATTCTGTTGGTGGTGGTGGTTGTTACGGTTTTGTTGGTAGTTGTTTTGATTGTTGCGGTTGTTGTTGTTATTGTTCTGGTAGTTGTTGTTGTTGGGGTAGTTGTTGTGGTGGTGGGTAGTTCTCTTATCATCTAGCTTCCGCTTGTGATCACTATTTCCTTGGGTGGAAATACGTTTAATTTCACGATCCATCAATTGTTGGGCTATGGAAATGGACTCATCCACTGACTGAGGATTTGACGCAGTAACATTTCCCTCGATGCTTTGAGGTAATCCTTCTGTATATTTCTCCAATGTCTTTTCAAGATAAAGCACAATAGTCGGACATAGGAGAGCAAGCTCCTGAAACCTTCTATTCTATGGCTTAAGATCTGTTCCTTTCACAACTAGCTGGTGGAACTCGTCCTCCAGCTTTTAGATTTCAGTACGGGGATAGTACTTTTTCAGCATTTTCTTTTTAAGATCCTCCCAAGTAAGTTGGTGAGCTGCTTCAACTCCCATAGTTTGGGCAGTAGAAGTCCACCAGGACAGGGCATCTTCCAAGAAAGTCCCTGTAGCAAAGGTAACTTTACAATCATCGGTACATCCACTTCTCATGAAAACTATTTCCGTACGCTCAAACGAACGAGCCAACTCAGTTGCTCCTTCTGTTCCTTTAAAGAAAGTTGGTTTGCAGTTTATGAAGTCTTTATAAGTGCACTTGCGAGCTATTGATGTCTCGCTTTCTCCGTTGGGTCTACTAGTACTTCCAGAACGGGCCATCACTGCTGCTTGATTCTCAAGTGCTGTAGCAACACTGTCTGCAACAAGCTTTCTGATAGCAGCTTGGGACATGACTGGTCCTGGGGAATTGCGAGGCATATGTCTATTAACATCACAAGAAAACACATGTTTAGAATTTGCATAGTGACCATGTTAAATTAAGAAGGTAAAATCCATGATAATCATAAGGTCACAACATGTCCAAATACTATCATACATGTGTAAAATGATCAACACTGGCCACATCAATATATATCATACACAACAAAATATCACAACCACATATAGTCATAAATAACTTGCTAACTTGTTATACATATAACAAAATTAATACAAGCGTCGTATTTATGCCACACATCCCGTGGCTAGTACAAAAGCTGTCAGATATAAACTACATACCAGTGTCATATATATACTATAGATCCCAATGCTGAGACATAGTACAAAAGATAACAGATAAAGATCTGATCTAATGGCCACCAGAAGTTCTTCCTAGTCGACTCTCCAGCTCGACTATCATACTGACGAGGATCTGCAGATACTCCTGGTACCTAGTTTGCATCTCTCTCACTGTTGTCTCCAGAACAGTGATCCTATTCTGTGCTGTCATCAGTTCTTCATTTCTCTTCATCATTTCATCTATCAACTTTAATTCATTATCATAAATAAAAGGTATTTCCTGTCTGATCTGCTCATTACGTTTCTCTGCCTGCTCACGTGTCACACCTCGCCAAGGCGGAAATGCGAGTGTAACTTCATAGATATCATCACAACACATGGTGTCTAAATAGAGAATTACTACATGCACATAAATAGAGCAAAGTACAGACACAAAGTGTCATAACGATACCCCAAAAGAAAATAACCAAAACAAATCTCCAAAAGGTATCTTCAATAGAACATAAAGTACTAGTCGAAAGACATTAAAGTATCACAATCAAAATCAAACATATTCAAATCAAAACATAAAGATAAATCGTTCTCAAATGCAACTAAGTCTCGTCTAGTCGCTTCCCTCTACCTTAGCCTTAGAATGCTCACCTGAAAATGATGCTTAAAACGTCAACATAAAGTTGGTGAGGTTCATAGGTTTAAGACACACAATATATCTCAGGCAACCAGTTCTAGATGGCATGCAGTCTCAGTCATTCAACCAACATACCACTTAAGGGACATAAGGGACGGAACGTGCCCACGATCCAAATAGCAATATCCAACATCAATTGGGACGGAACGCGCCCACGATCCAAGTTCACAATAATGGGTAAACCATACCCTCTGATCAGACCACACAGAATAATAGTGAGTAGAGCTACTACTCTCCAATTGGATAATGGGAGCATAGCTACCCTCCAAATGGACCACACAGAATCACCACACAATAATCTTATAACATGCAATACACGTATAATAACACTTACAAGTCCACGCATTTAGGACCACATAATCACAGTAACTCAAAAATATTTCAACACAAGCATCATTCCCATCCCAAGTTAAAACAAAGTAAAAATGGGACTATGAAACTCACCTCAAACTTTGCAGCTTCCAAATTATCAATCACAAATCTATACAAGAAAATAAGATCACATTACACGCGACCAAGCTAAAAGCTATAGTCCATGTAGCACACATATGATGGATGTCTAAGGTTCATGTAAACCACCATGGATCACCTAGATTCCATACTAACCACTACCAAACACTTACACCCACTAAATCCCTTGCATACACTTTTCCAGAATACGTAGATTTTTGGGGTACATTTAGCCACATGAAATCACAACAAATTAAGCTCTAAAACTCACACCAAAAATTCACCATGGTCCTTCATGAGCATACAAGCTTCTCCCAGAAGGCCATGCACTAAAAATGCAAATTAGTTCTCTTTGAAAAATCAAACATGAAAACTCTCCAGATTCGGATCTGAACGCACACCAAAACGTTTTGACCTAACAAACATAATTTCACAACTTATTAACGTATAACCTTCGCGTGGAAGTCAAAGGGAATATAGAACTCAATTTTTCCAGAAGGGTTAACCCAAGTTGCACATTTAAAACCACTTTTGACCTCAATACTTTTAATCTAAATCTGTCCCGGTTTAACAGTTTTGACACCTTTACTTGAAAAAATCATTAGACTGACTTCCGGACCTCGAAATCGCTCGTGGCTAGACTTTTTGGAAAGCACGTTCTCTGAGCTACAATTTAGACTCAAGATTCATGTAATAACTCATATGCATATATTAAATATCTTCATATCTTTACAGCCTTATGAATTTGTCCAAACCCTAACTCAATAACTAGCATGTTTTATACCCTAATCTCTTCACCAATCATCATAATATTACTAATTATTGATCCCAAAATGTTATACATCATTAATTTACAGAAGTAAACATAAACCCTAATCCATCATATTCTTGTTACATCAATTATAATAATTAATTGAACACATGTATTGAAAATTATACCTTGACCTTGATTTTTTCTGCCTAAAAAATAAACCCAAAAATTTTTCTTCTTCTCCTGCTCTCCTTGGTTCGACCGAATTTCACAAAAGAATGGGTTGGGGTGTTTTGGTTTTGTATTTATACCACCCTAAGATTATTCTAGATAACCTCCTTAATTAATAATTATAATTGGACTAAAATTTTGTTTTCTTTTTCCCCCTAAAACCCGAAATCGGCCGCCCCCCCTATATATATAAAAATTAATTTTTTTTATTAATATTAATTATTACACTTAAAACCTTGTGTTTTCGTTATTTTATAAAAGCCTATACCGAAACCTAACATCTTACGCGGTAATCCTTCATTTTACGACAACTCGAATAATTATCATTTTTCAAACCAAAGTTCCCAAAAATAGAATTTCACGCTCATTATTAATATAACCCATAAAACCAATCACCACTTAACTTACCAACGCTCACAAGTTTGAACAAAACTCTTCACACAAAACCCCGAACGCAAAACCATACAAGTCATTTCCACGTCACCAAAGTGAGCAAAATGAACTTAATCAAAACAACACTACTCAAGACACATCAATAGAGTCACACAAAGGATTTAGTGCCAAAACACGTTTATATCACACATATGCCACACAAAACACTTAACTCACACCAAGCAAAAATTAAATTGATCGAAACTAATAGTTAGACTAACCTGCTAAAATCACGGTTGTTACATCATCCCCCACTTAGGGAAATCTCATCCCGAGATTTAGCTACTTGTCTCACCAACCACATCAGCAAACAAATTTGGGTACTTAGACCTCATCTGATCCTCGCGTTCCCAAGTAAACTCATGACCACGCTTTGAATTCCAACGCACCTTTACTAATGCTATCTTACCACGCTTCAAACTCTTGACCTCTCGGTCCATAATCTCAACAGGTTCCTCGACAAAATTAAGGGTCTTCTCAACCTTAATCTCATCTAATGGCACATGCAGACTAGCATCCGCCAAACATTTCTTTAAATTAGATACGTGAAATGTATCATGTACACCACTTAGCTCCTGAGGTAATTTCAGTCGATATGCCACAAGTCCAATCCTTTCCGTAATCTCAAACGGTCCTACATATCTCTGTGCTAATTTGTCTTTCTTACCGAAACGCACAACACCCTTCCAAGGGGATACTTTTAGCATCACAAGATCACCAACACTAAACTCTAAAGGCTTACGTCGATTATCCGCATAACTCTTTTGGCGATCCCTTGCTGCCTTAAGTCTTTCCTTAATCTGAAAAACCTTATCTGTAGTCTCTTGTACTAGTTCAGGACCAATTAGTTGGCTTGTCCCAACCTCTGCCCACAGAACAGGTGATCTACATTTCCTCCCATACAACATTTCAAACGGCGCACAGGTAATACTGGAATGATAGTTGTTATTATAGGAGAACTCAGCTAAAGGTAAATGAGTATCCCTGCTTCTTCCAAAATCGATATTCCATGCTCTATGTAAATCTTCTAGAGTCTGAATTGTTCGTTCACTTTGCCCATCCGTCTGTGGATGATAAGCTGTACTCATATCCAAACGTGTATCCAAAGCCTTCTGTAGCGACTGCCAGAACCGCGAGGTAAACCTACTATCGCGATCAGATATAATAGACACTGGCACACCATGTCGTGCCACAATCTCATTGATAAAAATTCTTGCAAGCTTCTCAATCTTATAATCCTCACGAATGGCCAGAAAATGTGCAGACTTCGTCAGCCTGTCCACTATGACCCATATCGTGTCATGCCCATTACTTGTTCGAGGCAACTTGGTAATAAAATCCATCATTATATTCTCCCATTTCCACTCAGGGATCGGCGGTTGTTGTAGTAATCCAGAGGGTTTCTGATGTTCAGCCTTAACTTTCAAACAAGTCAGACAATTACTAACATACTCGGCTATTTTCCTCTTCATTCCTGGCCACCAATAAGCATCTCTAAGATCGTAATACATCTTGTCAAATCCTGGATGAATTGAGTATCTCATTTTATGAGCCTCGTCCATGATCAACCTTCTTACATCTCCCACCATCGGAACCCATATCCGATCCAAGAAATATAATCCACCATCCTCCTTTTTCTGCATTTGTTGATCCAACCCACGCAGCATCTCAGCTGTTGCGTTTTCATCCTTGAGGGCTTCCTTTTGTGCTGCCAATATCTTCCTCTTGATTCCCGATTGCAAGGTCATGCACATAGCTCGCACACGCTTAGGCTTAATCCTTTCCTTTCTACTCAACGCATCAGCCACCACATTCGCCTTTCCAGGATGATAGCGAATCTCACAATCATAATCACTAAACAATTCGATCCATCTTCTCTGTCGCATATTCAGCTCCTTCTGATTGAAGATATGCTGAAGACTCTTATGATCCATGAAAACAACACTCTTTGTGCCATACATATAATGTCTCCAATTCTTGAGGGCGAACACTACCGCACCAAGCTCTAAATCATGAGTGGTGTAATTCATCTCATGAATCTTGAGTTGTCGGGATACATAGGCTATCACTTTCCCTCTCTGCATTAGTACACATCCAAAACCTTGTTTCGACGCATCACAATACACCACAAAGTCATCTGGTCCATCTGGAAGCGCCAGAATAGGTGCATTGCACAAATTATCCTTTAATGTTTGAAAAGCCATCTCTTGCTCCTCTCCCCAGACATACTTCTTATTCTTCTGGGTCAACAATGTGAGGGGTTTGGCAATCTTTGAAATTTTTTCGATAAATCATCTGTAATACCCTGCCAATCCTAAAAAGGAGCGTATCTATGACGGCGTCGTAGGAGCCTTCCAATTCTTGACCGCTTCGACCTTTCCAGGGTCTACATGTATACCTTCGCTATTAACCACATGACCAAGAAAATGTACCTCTCTAAGCCAAAACTCACATTTTAAAAACTTAGCGTACAACTTCTCCTTCTCCAACAATTTAAGGACCAAATTCAAATGCTCTTCATGCTTCTTCTCAGTCTTAGAGTAGACTAATATATCATCGATGAACACTATCACAAATTTATCCAAATAAGGCTTACAAATGCGATTCATTAGATCCATGAATACCGCAGGTGCATTTGTTAACCCAAATGGCATAACCGTAAACTCAAAGTGTCCATAACGAGTCCTAAAAGCAGTCTTCGGAATATCCTCCTCATACACTCTTAACTGATGATAACCAGAAAGTAGATCTATCTTCGAAAAGAATCGAGAACCTTGCAGCTGGTCAAGGAGATCATCGATCCTAGGAAGAGGATACCGATTCTTAACAGTTAACTTGTTCAATTCCCGATAGTCAATATACATCCGGAATGAACCATCCTTCTTCTTAACAAACAACATAGGTGTTCTCCACGGAGAGTGACTGGGTCGGATAAACCCCTTATCCTGAAGTTCTTGCAACTGCTCGGACAACTCCTGCATTTCAGAGGGTGCTAAACGGTATGGGGATTTCACCACAGGTGCCGCTCCAGGAATCAATTCAATACGAAATTCAACTTGGCGGATTGGAGGCAACCCAGACAAGTCTTCAGGAAAGAGGCCAGGAAATTCACATACCAAAGGAATCTCTTCTATTTTAAGTTCTTTGGCTTTTGCATTCCTAAGGGATTTCAAATCATTCCCTAAGCATTCTCCTTGTATCTGAAGTATAACACCACTCTCCAAAGGAATACGAACTACCTTTTCATGGCATACAACCTCGGCCTTATGTTTAGACAACCAGTTCATCCTTATCACCACATCAAAACTCCCATGTCCAAAAGGTATCAAGTCAATCATAAACGGAATGCCCTCTAACACTATAGTACACCCACGAATAACCTTGTCAACCTCTACCTCCCTATCGCTAGCTATGTCAATCACAATACTAGACCTAAGTTTACTAGGTTCAACATTCTACAATTTAGCAAATTCAGTGGATACAAAGCAGTAATCCGCACCAGTATCAAATAAAGTACTAGCATAATGACCATTTAGAGAGAAAGTACCAGTAACGACGTGCGGGTCCTGACGCGCCTCGTTTGCATTTATGGTGAACGCCTTTCCTCTAGCTGCATTCTTGTTGTACCCTTGCCCTTGCCCTCCTTCAATGGACAACCTGTTTCCCGCCTGACCAGGTGTCCTGTTCAGCTTGGGACACACATTTCAGAGATGATCCGTACTTCCACACTCATAACACGCCCTACGATTATACCTTGCGCCAACCGAGTCGATTGGAGTCGCTTGAGTAATCACCGTACGACATTCTCTAGCAAAGTGTCCAGGTTTGTTACACCTGAAGCACGTACGACACGCAGCCTGTTCATGATGATAACCATTGCATTTAACACATTTGGGAGCAGAACTAGTGTACCCATAACACCCCCATTTTCGGAACGCAGCGGAATACAACATGAGGTGTTATCTGTTAGTCACATAGTACAAGTCATAGAAAACATCGAAATAATTTAAGATGTTTTTAAACAAAATTCACATTTGATATAATCAGAGTTTAACGGAGTTAGGTCCCAAAAGTTTTAACAAGGACAAGAGTCTAAAAGATAGATAATTTAAACACAACATAAGTTTTTGAGTTATTAAAAGTTCCATCAAGTGAGAAATAACACATGTCCATCCATCCATGTCCTTGCACGCCCATCCAAGCATTAAACACATTACGGACCTGGGATAAAACATGCTAAAAAGGTCAACATAAAGTTGAGTGAATCCATAGAGTTTAATAAGTAATAAGTTGAATACAAGTATTGTTCATAAGTTGACATGTAACGAATACAAGTCGGGTAATCTGATTATAATATTAAGCTCATGACCCCGAAACTTAACGGAAATAAAGTATGCCCTAAGGAGGTAAGTTTGCCAATTTACCAAGATATACTCAATATTATGCTACCCGTAAAAATGAGCGCTACTCACCCGGACAGGCTTGTCAAAACAAATATGCATATTCATAATATTAGCGCTTCCCATGGAATTAACAGTTCATGATGTTAGGGACTTTTAGTGGCAAGAGATTACTTAATAACTATAATCATGTATCGGGTCCAACATACCAAAAACTACTTGTATTCGGTTTTGAAAACTAGCATGTATCCCCCTCGCGAGGTTTATAAAACATTAAAATGAGTAAAGGCGAGGCTATGAACTCACCGAAATCAAAAGTGGACAATCAAGTGGAGAATGAAGAAATAATCCGCAAGAACTCTACGAGCAACCTAGAATATATACGTGTGTCTTAGCTTTTATGAATAATGATACAATCATTATTATATGCTATATAAATTATGATCTCAATTATGCTTGGTACATAAAGTTTAAATAAATAACAAGATTAACTTTAGCCCTTTTAAAATGATCTTCAAGTATGACATTTACATTTCTTACAAAAATTCAAGTGTTAAGTCTATAATTGTTTCTATGTCCAAAATAAGTTATGAAGGTTCAAGATTAGCCTAAGGTTCAAATTTAGCCCAATGGTCAACTTTTAGTCAAAAAGGTTCAAATTAAGTCTAAAGGTTCAAATTATATTTGATGGTTCAACAATATACTTAGAGGTCCAATTTTTATAAAGTGTAAACATTTTTATACTTTTTAACCTAATGCTGATGGAAATTTTAATAACTTGTTCACTTTCAAAAATCCGTTATTTGCAAACCGTAAGTCAAAAAATTAACTTCTTTATATCCTCGGAAAGGTATTCATCTGTACTAACAAGTTTTGTGGGGCCCACTAATTTGGAAGTTTCGTAACAGTAGTGAATTTATTATTTTTCCCCTTACTGCCCAGTTCTGAATTCACTAACATCACAACAGTCTCACAAAAAATACAATATCTTGAGTTCTACAAGCCCAATTAATCTCATTCTTCTGGCCACGTTTAAGTTGAAATGCTATCTACAACTTTTATGTTTTGAGCAACAGTTGGTCATGTACAAAAAATATGACTTATATAGGTTTCAAATCTGTTACTCAGAATATAACATGTTTCACGAAAACATTTTTAGTTTAATCATCGGGTGTCGTCACAGGATTCACCACACATGGAAATGACCAAAAGACATAGATCTACAACTAAATATTTTTAGTTTAGGTCCATGGTCTACTGTTTCATCCAGTTAATTACATTTTTACCCCTAATCAGAATAGTGTTTTCAGAATAAGTCCTTTTTAGTGTTTTCTTGTAATTTTTAACATGTACCAAGCATATTCAAGCATCAAGAACTTATATAACATACAAAATACATAAAATAACATGAATCTCAGTAGTGAAATGAATAGAAGAAATGAGTGTTGGTTCCTTAAAAAAGATGGAGAACAAGGATAAGCAAGATTTCAAGAAAACCCAAAATCACCAAAGATGAAACTCTAGCTTCCAAGACACCAAGAATAATTTTATAACTTCTTTGAAAATCTTGAAATCACAGCCATAAAACACCCTTGAAAGCCCTTGAAAACCTTGGAAGAAACTCTTGAAAATCAAGAGTTTTGGAGAAGAAAATGATTAGAAATCAACTAGCACCTTTGAGCCTTCATCTTTGCACTAAATCTTTAATATGATCAACACCAAAAATGGTGTGTTTATGCTCTTGATATGGCTCGAAAATATGAGAGGAAATGCAGATTTTTTTGATTGTTTGCATGTAAAATGAATTGTGGGACAAGTTGGGAAGTTTGAGGTCTTATGGAAGGGTTTAGTGTACACTTTTGGGACAAGTGTTGAGTGTGTTGGAGGATATGGGGCAGCACAATAAGGAACCCAAGATAAAAATGAAGATTTTTATTAATAAAAGTAGTATTGAGGGTATAGTGTAGTGTAGGTTGCTCCCGGTACTCAAACGTAAGGTTTTTAAGACACGTAATGCAATACCGGGTAGTGTAAAAATATAAAAACTTTCAAAAATATTAAAATTTGTTTTCATAACATATTTTAGTAATTTAGATTAGTGGTGAGATCATCGGAAGATTTAAATGTAGTTAGAACATAAAAACGAAGGTTTAGAACGCGTAAGACGTAAAAGGTACAAGGTTTACGTAAAAATGGAAATAGTGAAAAGTGACTTTTAAAATAGAATTGTAAGGAACCAAAAGTGTATATAAAGTGTAGACAGGACATAGTCTAGTGTCGGTTGAATACTTGAACGTGTTATGTCTTACGCGGATAACTTCCGACGAAGTTAATTATAAAAAAATAAAAATAAAATGGTTAGGTAATTAAAATAGAAAAATTAATGACATGAAATTACGAAATATCACAGTACGCACTCCTTAAAAGAGCGACGTCCCGGCGCTTAATTCTTCTTAATCGCCATATGGTTTAATTGTGAAGAGTTGACAATATAGACAAGTCATCGTCGAGGTTTCTAACGAAAGTTGAATGATCAAAAGCCAAAGCATCAGATATGTTCGATGAACAAGAGTGAATGGATTGAAGAATTTTTTAATAAATCCTCAATATTTGGAAGCGGATAATAATATATTACTGTTAGCTTATCAAGGTCGTGGCGGTCGATACAAAATCGGAAAAATCCACATAACAAATTGTGAACAAATTACGAGTTGAGAGGATTTCATAGCCCAAAAGAATGATTCGTACGTACTCTATGGCGTAAACACATAAGCCCACTCATTTATAATTCGTCACTTACATAAAGAAGCGTCCCAATCCATGTATGTAAGGAATTATAAACTTATGGTTCGGCGGTTTATAATTTTCTTATTCAAATGAAGAGGCATCCCAATCCATTTTAATAAGATGATTATAAATCATCCTACTTGTATATTTCCGACACCAAACACAATAAAAACAGTACCAAATGCTATTCTTCAAAATCATAAGAAGTAACGAGAAGAAGAATGAGACGTTAGTCAATCACGTTTCAAAGGTAAGTGTCAAAAGACAACACGATCCGAGGTACAAATTTAAAGTCAAACTCCCACCAACTGGAAAAGTTCAAGACGATGGATTACGAAGCAATGTATACGCTACTTTATAATATGGTGACAAATTGGGTATAAGGTAATTGACAGAACAATTTGCAAGATGATAACAAGATAGTATATTCGGAACTCGTCCAAAACAGTTTATGTAGTAGTAGTATCTCAGTGATTTAGTTTATAAGATGGTGGTGAAGTATCATGTAAAAGAATGACGAAATTTTTGATTGGATAATGACAAATAGTGTATAAAATTTTAGCGAAACGGTTTATAAAGTGATAGTAAAATAGTTTCACAAGGTAATGGCAAAACTTTTTGTAAGGTGTTTACAAAATAGTTTATATGTGATTATCAAAACAGTTTATAAGTTGATAGTAAGTCTGGTTATTAATTTATAAGGTATTAGTAAGAAAGTTCTGAAGAACCTAGTAAATCCGTTTGAAATATAGTGAAAGGATAGTTTATAAAATAATAATAAAATTGTTTACAAAACGATAGTGAAATAGCAAGTGTAATGGGCAGAAGTCGTCGCAACATGTTGATGCAAAATAGTAGATAATTATGGGTTGAATAAGTCCCACTTCTTGGAGTAAAAATGTTATAAGATGATAGGTTAAAGTCGTGTTCAATTTAATTAATTTGTTTCTAGGTGATGGGTTACGAGGTGATGTAGTGTTCCAAAAGTTTAGGACAATTATTTCAATTCATTTTCGGAGGTGGATAGTGAGATAATCAAGAGGATTCGATAGACCGGGTATATAAAGAATAAGAATCGGTAAAACATTTATAAAGATAAGTAGTCGAGAGTAAACAAAGTGTATATGAATAATCTTTATATACATAGTATCAATAGTGGTGCTTCGGAAAGTAAGCAAAAATGCTCAGAAAACATGAGTTCACGGGGAGTATGACAACCAATAGAAATTGATAAACTGCAACATGTTTTGATGTTATATGAAATTATGTTACATATGGTTATGAAAGAGTTTAGAGACCACTGTAATCACAAACAATGTCTGAGAAATAAAAGAGACCATTGTGATCACCTACAATGTCTGATAAATAAAAGAGACCATTGTAATCTCCTACAATGTCTGATAAATAAGAGAGACCATTGTAATCACCTACAATGTCTAAGAAATAAGAGAGACCATTGTAATCACGTACAATGTCTAGAAGATTTTAGTATTCTCATGAAGAAACTTCATAAAAAAAATATAGCGATGCTTTAGGAACAAGCAAGATAGTCGAAAAAATATCTTAAGTGCATACAGTAATATTCGCTATACGTATATGTATAGTAAGGGTGCACTTGAAGATGTGTATAAATTTTCGGATGGAAATTCACAATGCTCATGAATAGCATAAAATACACCAAGGAAGTTTAGTGCACAATAGGTTAAATATATAAGAAGTGATACTTTCGTGGATTATCGGACGAGTTAAGGAATAATTATAGTGCTTCTATAATTATCCTTAGTATAATATAATCAAGATATATACTCAATGGAGTAATAAGAAATTTAAGAAGTAGGCGCACATGGATATCGGACAAGATGATGGAACTCACGACTTTTGAAATATTCAAGGTTATAGTCTAGGTTTTTAAAAGAAAATGACCTAGTTCACTATAACTTATGCTCTGATACCAATCTATAACACCCCCATTTTCGGAACGCAGCGGAATACAACATGAGGTGTTATCTATTAGTCACATAGTACAAGTCATAGGAAACATCGAAATAATTTAAGATGTTTTTAAACAAAATTCACATTTGATATAATCAGAGTTTAACGGAGTTAGGTCCCAAAAGTTTTAACCAGGACAAGAGTCCAAAAGATAGATAATTTAAACACAACATAAGTTTTTGAGTTATTAAAAGTTCCATCAAGTGTGAAATAACACGTGTCCATCCATCCATGTCCTTGCACGCCCATCCAAGCATTAAACACATTACGGACCTGGGATAAAACATGCTAAAAAGGTCAACATAAAGTTGAGTGAATCCATAGAGTTTAATAAGTAATAAGTTGAATATAAGTATTGTTCATAAGTTAACATGTAACGAATACAAGTTGGGTAATCTGATTATAGTATTAAGCTCATGACCCCGAAACTTAACCGAAATAAAGTATGCCCTAAGGAGGTAAGTTTGCCAATTTACCAAGATATACTCAATATTATGCTACCCGTTAAAATGAGCGCTACTCACCCGGACAGGCTTGTCAAACCAAATATGCATATTCATAATATTAGCGCTTCCCATGGAATTAACGGTTCATGATGTTAGGGACTTTTAGTGGCAAGAGATTACTCAATAACTATAATCATGTATCGGGTCCAACATACCAAAAACTACTTGTATTCGGTTTTAAAAACTAGCATGTATCCCCCTCGCGAGGTTTATAAAACATTTAAATGAGTAAAGGCGAGGCTATGAACTCACCGAAACCAAAAGTGGACAATCAAGTGGAGAATGAAGAAATAATCCGCAAGAATTCTACGAGCAACCTAGAATATATACGTGTGTCTTAGCTTTTATGAATAATGATACAATCATTATTATATGCTATATAAATTATGATCTCAATTATGCTTGGTACATAAAGTTTAAATAAATATCAAGATTAACTTTAGCCCTTTTAAAATGATCTTCAAGTATGACATTTACATTTCTTACAAAAATTCAAGTGTTAAGTCTATAATTGTTTCTATGTCTGAAATAAGTTATGAAGGTTCAAGATTAGCCTAAGGTTTAAATTTAGCCCAATGGTCAACTTTTAGTCAAAAAGGTTCAAATTAAGTCTAAAGGTTGAAATTATATTTGATGGTTCAACAATATACTTAGAGGTCCAATTTTTATAAAGTGTAAACATTTTTATACTTTTTAACCTAATGCTGATGGAATTTTTAATAACTTGTTCACTTTCAAAAATCCATTATTTGCAAACCGTAAGTCAAAAAATTAACTTCTTTATATCCCCGGAAAGGTATTCATCTGTAGTAACAAGTTTTGTGTGGCCCACTAATTTATAAGTTTTGTAAGAGTAGTGAATTTATTATTTTTCCCCTTACTACCCAGTTCTGAATTCACTAACATCACAACAGTCCCACGAAAAATACAATATCTTAAGTTCTACAAGCCCAATTAATCTCATTCTTGTGGCCAAGTTTAAGTTGAAATGTTATCTACAACTTTTATGTTTTGAGCAACAGTTGGTCATGTAAAATAAATATGACTTATATAGGTTTCAAATCTATTACTCAGAGTATGACATGTTTCACGAAAACATTTTTAGTTTAATCATCAGGTGTCGTCACGGGATTAACCACACATGGAAATGACCACAAGACATAGATCTACAACTAAATATTTTTAGTTTAGGTCCATGGTCTACTGTTTCATCTAGTTAATTACGTTTTTACCCCTAATCAGAATAGTGTTTTCAGAATAAGTCCTTTTAAGTGTTTTCTTGTAATTTTTAACATGTACCAAGCATATTCAAGCATCAAGAACTTATATAACATACAAAATACATAAAATAACATGAATCTTATTAGTGAAATGAATAGAAGAAATGAGTGTTCATTCCTTACAAAAGATGGAGAACAAGGATAAGCAAGATTTCAAGAAAACCCAAAATCACCAAAGATGAAACTCTAGCTTCCAAGACACCAAGAATACTTTTATAACTCTTTGAAAATATTGAAATCACAGCCATAAAACACCCTTGAAAGCCCTTGAAAACTTTGGAAGAAACTCTTGAAAATCAAGAGTTTTGGAGAAGAAAATGATTAGAAATCAACTAGCACCCTTGAGCCTTCATCTTTGCACTAAATCTTTAATATGATCAACACCAAAAATGGTGTGTTTATGCTCTTGACATGAAATTATGAAATGTCACAGTACCCCCTTCTGTCTGTGTTTCCTGTCACAGCCGGAGTAGCTGCCATCGCAGGACTCGCTGCCACCACAGGATTCACCGCTACGAACCCTCTCTCATTCCTTGTTCTCTTATCGTCAGCACTAGAACTAACCTGCTTACTTGCTTCAGCCTCCTCCTTCCTCTTCTCACTTGTCTACGCGAGTACCCCACTCCTAACTGCTTCATCAGTTAGTGCTCCAGCCTTTTGAATAGCAATCTGGAGTGTCATGGGTTCTGTAGCCCTAACCATGCTACGAATCTGTGGAACCAACCCACGAATATATTTATCGATACGTTTTGACTCAGGAGTTACCAAGTGAGGGACCAACTTAGCTAACTCATGGAACCTGTCAGTATACCCCGCGTGATTAGCTCCAACCATTGCATGGTTCCAAAATCCTTCCTCTAATTTCTGCATCTCATTTCTTGGGTAAAACTCCTCCACCATCAAGGCTTTGAAATCTTCCCAAGTTATTCCCATCGCAGAAACTCTACCCCTAGCTTGGACTTGTGTGTTCCACCAAGTCAAAGCCTTATTGATCAGAGAACTTGCTGCATACTTGACTTTTTGGGCTTCAGTATAGCCACTAATATCCATTATTGCTTCCATCTTCTCTATCCATCGAGTGAGCGCTATCGCACCACCCTTACCATCGTACTCTTTGGGCTTATAAGCCATAAACTCTTTGAAGGAGCATCCGTTGTTGCCACCCCCACCACTTCCAGCACCATTAGTTTGAGCACCATCACCCATCTGTGCGCTCACATGGCTAACAATCTCTGGCAGTAGAGCTTCCAGTTGTAGATTGATCATTTGCTGGAAGATGGGGTTACTCTCTCCAATAGTGGGCGTCTACTTTCGCTTTTTCGGCGTCCGGTAGGCTCCACTCATTGGTGACTTAGTAAAAGGGCGTCTCGGTCTTTTTGGTGCCATTTCCTGAACACACAGGTCGTTGATACCATTAGGCGCCGTTCACAAACACGAAGTTCACGAATACACATTCATACTTAACACAAGTACTTCCCATCAAATGGGACAATTAACACAAATATCAAGGTTAAACTTAATCCTACTACACGTAAGCATGTCATCATTGGTCAACGTAGCATTGGCCATAAGTCCACATGTGTCGTGATACATTTATAATTATGTTGGCCACCCATAATCATAGATGTATCCTTTCACATGTGTACTCGCTTCCAATACCACGTCTAACAATAATAACACCTCACAATTATAGATACACAAACTCAAAAATTTATATAATACACCCATTAATCACATATCACGCACATAAAATATTCAAACTTGCTCAAGCCTTATTATTAATTACTTGGGTAAAATCCCAGAATTCAAAGGAATTCGCGATCCAACATAATACCAAACATCAAAAGTCAACAGAATTCAAAGCTCCACCCTAACGTTTGCCCCTTTCATTCAACTTGGATTAAATCTACTACTTGCCATAGACTCTAGATCTGAATCCACTTCGTACTCTTCCTCTTCACATATCCATCCATTCCGGTTTCCCTCGTTCTGTGGTAGTGGACGACTGGCAAAACCACTCCTGAGGTTCCCTTCTTCCTCCTCTATACGGTCCACAAACCTATACAGATTATGAGGCTCAGCCCAAACCTCTCCTCCATCTTCTAGGAATTTGGGACACTTTCCAGGGTACCTAATAATGTAGCCGTCTTTATTGGTCACCTTTATCTCGTACTGTTGGGAATTAAATATTCTGAAGTTTAAGTATCGGGAAAATCTCTCAAGTGATTATATCTGGTAGCAGTAGAGTTAAGTCTGGTGAGTTCCAAAGTTAAGTCTGCTGGTTATCTTCTGGTTAAGTCTGGTCGTTGAAGTTAAGTCTGGTGGTTAATTCTGGTGATAATCAGAGTTAAGTCTGCTTGATGAAGATATTAAGTTTGGTTGACTAAAAGTCAATAATACACGGTAGATAATATCTTACCCCATGTGCTCAGTCTTTATCTTATACTCACAGAACAAGTTGTAAACATAGATACATGTTGTATCTTAGTTACTGACACACATAAGATAAGCTAGCAAGTTGTTTGACAAGACTTAACATTATTGTAAAGATCTTTCTTATGTTATAAAAGAAAGATCTTAGACTAGAGATATAAGTGTGTGTTAAAACTTATAGTGCAAAATATATCTCTCAAGAACATAGAACAAAAACAATATCACAAGATATAGAAACATAAGATTCAAGGTTGTAACCCTAGTGATAACTCAAGATCACTCGTATTATTATCTTAATAATATTGAATCGTTTGGTGATAAGCTTTCATTGTTCATTTTCATATAACAAACACAACTGTTCCATTTCCATAACCATAATAACCTTCTAAATGTGATTAAGTAGATTCCGCATACTTAATCATATTCACTCAATATATCATATACATAAAGTACAAAAGGTTTAACCACCTTAACAGTGTATCGAATCCCAACAAGTGGTATCAGAGCAAGGATGATATTATTGATTTAGAAGAAGAAGCTTAAGAAATGGATGTTCAAGATACTGCTACAAATGTTGCTGCAAAGTTGCCCATGATCAAACAAAATGAGTTTGAGCTATGGAGGTTGAGAATTGAGCAATATTTTAGGGTTCAAGATTATCCTCTCTGGATATCATTACATATGGTGATTCTTTTTCACTAGGCTATTTAGATGTTATCATTGATGGCAAAACAGTAAGACAAAGAAATACTGGACCAGTTTCAAATAAAGAAAGGATACAGAAGAGAAATGATCAAAAAGCAAGAAACTTGTTGCTTATGACCATTCTTGGTGAACAGATGCTATCCTTTAGCAAGTATCCAGATGCAAAAACTCTTTTTGAAGAGATTTGTGCATGGTTTGGTGGTAATGAAACTACCAAGAAAACATAAAAGACATTGCTGAAACAACAATTTGAAAATTTCAGTTCAAATAGCAATGAATCTCTTGATAAGCTGTTTTCTAGATTACACAAGCTTGTCAGTCAGCTAAGTGTATTGAGTGTTGAGATAGCAAAGGAAGATCTCAACATGAAGTTTTTGAGAAGTCTACCTGATGAGTTCCATACTTATGTGGTTGTTTGGATGAACAAGCCAGATATTGAAACCATGAAACTCAATGATTTGTTCAATAACTTCAAAATTGTTGAACAAAGTCTAAAGAAGTCTGGAATCTATAGTACTAGCCCTGGGAATGTGGCACTCTTGTCATCTCCCAGTATTAGTAAGTCAGAAGAGGTAGATGAAGTTGAAGGTGTTTCTATTGCTACATATGGTGGTCCTTCTACTAGTTCACAAAAGAATGTTGCTGGACTTGGAGATCCATCGTTTTATGTATTCATGTCTAGTCAAACTAGTGGTTCTCCTATAATTCATGAAGATCTTGATCAGTTGGATGATAATGATTTGGAAGAGATAGACATCAAATGGCAGGTTGCTTTGCTTAGCATGAGGGCTAAGAAGTTCTGGCAGAGAACTGGTAAGCAGATTACCATTGATGGTAATGAAACTGCTGGGTTTGATAAGAAGAAAGTAGAGTGTTTCAACTGTCACAGGTTAGGAAACTTTGCTAAAGAATGTAGAAACCCAAGGAAGCAGGATAATAGAAGCACATGGTATAGGCAAGAGAAGAAGAAGGAAGTCACAGTTGAAGAACCAAAGGCTATGCTAGCCATAGATGGGGTTAACTATGACTGGAGCTTCATGGCTGATGAAGAGGAAGCACCAACAAATGCTGCTCTTGTGGCCACTGAGACTGCTCTAATGGCCTTCTCTGATTCAGAGGTAAGTTCCATAACCAAATGTTCTGAATCATGTTCAGCTCTTAAAGATAATGAAGAAATTAAAAGAAAAGCTGATAATAGGCGAGAAGAACTAATTATTGCCTTAGCCAATTTAAGTAATCATAAAAGAGCTATAGGTGTTCTTGAAAAACAAATTGCACACTTTCAAGGTAATGAATCTAAGTTTGCTGATGATTTAAATGCTCTACAAAGAGGCATAGCATTTAGAGATGAAATACTTGCTAGTCAAAGTAAACAATTAGCTGAAGCTAATAATAAAACTGAAAATGTTAAGATAACTGTAGATGCTCTAGCTCATGCCTCAGAGGGAATTAATAAGATTTGGGAAGCTCAAGTAATTAATAAAGCTAAGTCTGGTGTAGGATACAATTCTGTCCCTCCACCATATAGAGGTGTTCCTTCACCTCCAGGTGTTGACCTAGCACACACAGGATTTGCTGAGTTTCAAGAACCAATAATGGAACATGGTTCTAAGGTCACTAAGAGTCCTAAGATAGAAAAAGGATATGAAAGTTTAGATAAAACTTTATTTTATCAGGACAAGGTGTCCTTTGTTAAGAAAGGAGATGCTATAGTTGTTGAGGATAGAACAACTGATAGTGATGAAGAAGAACAGGTTATGTCTAAACCTGAAAAAGTTAAGAAAGCAGGAACTAAGGTTCCTAAAGTGGTCAAAAAGGATACTGATAGGCCTAAATCAAACATTAAACATGTTAGGCAACCAGTTAGGTATTGTGAACAATACAGATCCACTAGCAAGCCCAGAGGTAACCAAAGAAATTGGAATAACCTCAAGTCTAACCAATTAGGTGATGACTTTGCTTTTTCCAACAAAGCTTGTTATACATGTGGTAGTTTTGACCATCTTGCAGCTTTCTGCAACCATTGGGTATCTGGGTATGAAAACAATAGAGTGAACCACAAAAGGCAAACACCTAAATCTCATTTTCACTCTAGTTCTAAGGTTAACAGAACTAAACCCACAACAGTCTCTGTTAAGTCTGGCTTCAATAAAGTTAATTCTTCTAGACCACATATGACTGTTTACCCAAAATCAATAGCTAAGGGTGCAAAAACATCTTACAAACATGCACCAAAGTCTGTTCAAAGGCCCATTCAAACAAAAGCAGTGGTCCAAAAACAAGTTTGTAAACAAAAGGGGACAACTACAAAGCCAACAGTTAATTCTGCTAGGCAAGCAGTTAATTCTGGAAGGCAAGTAGTTAAGTCTGCTGCTTGGGCAAAGAGGGAAAATGCTGTTAAGGCCTTAGCATGTTGGGTTTGGAATTCACCTATATGCATTGTTGCATCAACTATTCTAAAAAAATTAAATTACATTGATGCAAGAGGCAGATCCGAATCAGTAATGGCTTGGGTCTCCAAAAGAAACTAATACTTCTCATTTATGTGCAGGAACATTCAATTGATCAACAAGAGGATCAAGGATACTCAGATAGTGGATGTTCAAGGCACATGACAGGCAACAAGTCCTATCTTTCTGATTTTCAAACATTAGATGGTGGCTATGTTACCTTTGGAGGAGGTGTTGGTGGCAAAATTTCCGGTAAAGGTACCATTAAAATTGGAAATTTAAATTTTGAAGATGTGTACTATGTACAAGAGCTAAATTATAATCTTTTTAGTGTCTCACAAATGTGTGATAAAAAGAACAAAGTTCTTTTCTGTGAGACTGAATGTCTTGTACTTTCTCCTGATTTTAAGATGCCTGATGAAAGTCAAGTACTTCTTAAAATTCCTAGAAATGTCAATATGTACAGTGTTGACATAAAGAACATTGTTCCTAAAAAGGATTTAACTTGTCTTGTTGCAAAGGCCACATTGGATGAATCAATGAAATGGCATAGAAGGCTTGGTTATATTAATTTTAAAACCATAAATCAGATTGTTAAGAATGGTTTGGTAAGAGGTTTACCTCACAAAAGATTTGAAAATGATCAAACATGCATTGCTTGTCTTAAAGGCAAACAACACAAAGCCACTTGTAAGCCCAAGATTTTTAACTCTATCAATCAATCATTGTCTATGCTTCATATGGACTTATTTGGACCTGTTTCAGTAAGTAGTATAATGCATAAGAGATATTGTCTTGTTATAATTGATGACTAGACCAGATTTACATGGGTTTTCTTTTTAGGTTCTAAGGATGAAACTTCTAGCATTCTTAAGACATTCATTACACAGATAGAAAACCAAGTAGACAAGAAAGTGAAAGTCATTAGATGTGATAATGGGACAGAGTTTAAGAATAGAGTTATGGATGATTTCTGCAAACAAAAAGGTAATAGGAGAGAATTTAGTGTTGCTAGAACTCCACAACAGAATGGTGTTGTTGAGAGAAAGAATAGAACACTAATAGAAGCTGCTAGAACTATGTTAGCTGATTCTAAGCTACCTATAACTTTTTGGGCTGAAGCAGTCAACACTGCTTGCTATGTTTAAAATAGAGTTTTAGTTGTACAGCCTCACAATAAGACATCATATGAACTTTTTAGAGGTAGAACTCCTGCAATAGGATTTCTTAGACCTTTTGGATGTCATGTGACAATTCTCAATACATTAGACCATTTAGGAAAATTCGATGGTAAAGCAGATGAAGGATTATTTGTTGGATATTCTCTTAATAGCAAAGCATTTAGAGTATACAACACAAGAACTATGATTGTAGAGGAAAATCTACATGTGGAGTTTTTGGAAGATAAATCCAATGTAGAAGGTCAAGGACCAAAATGGCTATTTGATCTTGAAACTCTAACCAAATCAATGAATTATGTGCCTGTTGTTGCAAAAACTAATGATTTTTCAGGTTCACAAGCAACAGATGAGGCAAGGTTAGAAAAGGAGACAAACCAAGATCATGTTTGGATGTCAATATGGTCAAGTACAAGTGTGGAATCAACTTCAACAATTGGTGAATCTTCTTCTGGTAAAGCTAAAGAAGATGTTGAAGATGAAAGCAAAGAAGATGAAATAAAGGAACAAGAAAATAGTTTTGCTGTTGATAATGCTGCTGAAACAGACTTAACTGAAGAAGCAGACTTAACAAAGGAAGCAGAATTAACAAACAATGAGGTGGATTTGAGCAATCTCCCACCAAACTATCATGTTCCACTGACACCATAAACCAGAATTCACAACGTCCACTCCCTAGAAAATGTGATAGGAGATGTACAATCAGGGGTGAAGACAAGACAACAACTGATGTCTTCAGACCAACAAGGGCTTCTTGATGCCCTTTATGCTTCAAAACAGCATGAGTTTTCAAACTCTTGCTTGTTTGTATGTTTTCTCTCACAAGCTGAACCAAAGAACATTCTGAAAGCCTTAGATGATTCAAGCTGGGTAGAAGCTATGCAAGAGGAGCTTCTTCAGTTCAAGATTCAGAAAGTTTGGGTGCTAGTTGATTTAGCTAAGGATGCAAAGGTAATTGGCACTAGATGAGTTTTCAAGAATAAAAGGGATGAAAGGGGAATAGTGATTAGGAATAAGGCTAGATTAGTAGTCCAAGGGTACACACAACTAGAAGGTATAGACTATGATGAACTTTTTGCTCCAGTAGCAAGACTTGAGGCAATTAGGCTTTTCTTAGTTTATGCTTCATTTTTAGGCTTCACAGTTTACCAAATGGATGTCAAGAGTGCATTTCTATATGGCACAATTGAAGAAGAGGTGTATGTCTCATAACCTCCAGGGTTCATTGATCCTGACCATCCAGACAAAGTGTACAGAGTTTTAAAAGCTCTTTATGGCCTTCATCAGGCACCTAGAGCTTGGTATGAAACACTGGCTTCCTATTTAAAAGAGAATGGATTTCAAAGAGGAAAGATTGATCAGACACTTTTCATCAAACAGCACAAGAAGGATCTTCTGTTAGTGCAGGTGTATGTGGATGATATTATCTTTGGATCTACAAGGAAGGAGATGTGTTTAGAGTTTGAGAAGCTTATGCATGATAAGTTTCAGATGAGTTCCATGGGGAAACTTACATCCTTTTTGGGTTTGCAAGTTAAACAGTCATATGAAGGCATATTTATTAATCAAGATAAATATGTTGCTGAAATTCTTAGAAAGTTCAACTTTGCTGATTCAAAAATGGCAAGCACACCAATGGATTCTGAGAAACAACTTCCAAAAGATTTAGATGGAGAAAATGTAGATGTACACACATACAGATCTATGATAGGATCTTTGATGTATCTCACATCATCAAGACCTGACATCATGTTCTCTGTTTGTGCTTGTGCAAGATTTCAAGTCACTCCAAAGGTTTCTCATTTAACAGCAGTCAAGAGGGTTTTTAGATATCTCAAGGGTCAACCTAGATTGGGTTTATGGTATTCAAGGGAATCACCTTTTGATTTGGTAGCATTTTTGAATAGTGATTATGCTGGTGCTAGCTTGGACAGAAAGTCAACAACTAGAGGATGTCAATTCTTTGGGTGTAGACTTATCTCATGGAAGTGTAAGAAGCAAACAACTGTGGCTACTTCAACAACTGAAGCTGAATATGTAGCTGCTGCAAGTCGCTATGCTCAAGTCTTGTGGCTTCAAAACCAACTTCTTGACTATGGGTACAATTTTATGAACACTGTTATTCATATTGATAATAGTAGTACAATTTTCATTATTAAAAATCCGGTACAACATTCTAAAACAAAACACATTGAAATTAGACATCATTTTATTAGAGATTGCAATGAGAAAAAGTTAATTCAAGTAATGAAAATTGCTTCAGAACATAATTTTGCAGATCTGCTAACAAAAGCTTTTGATGTTGGAAGGTTTCAGTACTTGGTAGCAGGTATTGGAATGCTTAATACTTAAATTTTTCAATCTATGTGTTTTTATATACCAGTGTGGTTAATTATGGTGATTACCCAGTTAATTCTGGTGGTTACTCAATTATGTCTGGTAGTTAAATTTTTGTTTGTGTTGTTGTCTTTGTAGATTTGTACTATCTATTGCTTTAAAATTGTGTTATTTCGTACAGTTAGTCACATGTTTATTCTAATATAAGACAAGTACTTTGTACATTGTTCTTTTGGTTTTAGACTAACAATTTCAGGTATGAACATTTGAGCACAAAAGGATATTTCAAGTGAAATAGAAGCAGCAGAATGTTATATCAGTTGCTTACATAACAGGTTTATGATGGACTGAGTTTGGGAATTCTTAACAAAGTTTTATACCTAAGTTCATTAATTCTTTAAAACTAGTTTCTTGAAACCTGGTTATCGTATTTCACATTGAATTGTTGACTTAGTTGATCAGACAGTAACTGATTCAACTCACTTTTTATCATTTTATACTTTTAAGTATAATGAGCAAGTCTAAGGACATCTGATAGAAAGAACAGCTAGTAAAAGTGAATCTAACACTTGTGTTAGAGGCAACAATTGCTATGAGCTGGAAACCCTGTCAAGAAAGCCTTTTGAATAGGTTTATCTTTACACAGGAAGTTATTTATAACTGAAAACATTGGTTCTCACACAACCAGAGGTTGCTTTAAACCGAAATCTTGATTAAGTGTCTGTTATACACTTAATCCCTTCAAAATGGTTGAAAGCAGTATGATTTTTCTTAATAAAATCATATGCATACTGCTAAAAGTCAAATTTTTTCTTAAAAGGTTGTTTTGAAATAAAAAATGACTCAGAAAACCATCAAATGATGGATTATGAGTTATTGCCCCATGAATCACCTCTCATAGGAGTTAACACACCTAGAAGTGATGAGGGCAGCAAATTAAACTCTTAAGGAATTGATGGCTACATGTACAACATTGTCTGATAACAAGTTCTAATTGATAGCTCAGATGATGGGGAGAGATACATTGTGAGAGATCTTCCAAACAGGGGAGGAAATGTTATTTGCATCTCAGGGGAGGAAATAAATCCCAAGGAAGTTTAACCAATGAAAGGGAGGAAAAGACAAGAGCATACAAGATGATGAGGAAGTTGAAAATGACAAGAATAGAGCTGATTCTGGAGTATTATATATATTCTGAAGGGATGAAGCATTCCAAAGGAGAAAGTTCTATCTAGGTCAAACAAAGAAAGCTTTCAGTTTCAATTTCAGTTCACTACGTTTGTTCATCACTTGCAAAGGCATGCTGATAGATGATTTCACTTGTTGAAACACTCATCCAAGATACACAGCACCATTGCCTCTTATAATTCCTCCATCCAAGGAAATTGCACCATCTTTTAGGTCATGTTTTAAAACCTGAAGATGTGTATTGATATTGTTGAAGTCAAAGATCAGAAAGCAGATGAGTTACAGAGATAGATTTTAATCTTTCATAATAGAAGAAAGTTCAGTCCAAGGGTCTGACGATGAAGTGTTTGAAAGATCTTCACAATCCATAATTTAATTCAGAAACATGTTGAAATGGATTCACATGTTTAGGGGAGGATTGTTGGGAATTAAATATTCTGAAGTTTAAGTATCGGGAAAATCTCTCAAGTGATTAAATCTGGTAGCAGTAGAGTTAAGTCTGTTGAGTTCAAAAGTTAAGTCTGCTGGTTATCTGCTGGTTAAGTCTGGTCGTTGAAGTTAAGTCTAGTGGTTAAGTCAAGTGTTAATTATGGTGACTATCAGAGTTAAGTCTGCTTGATGAAGATATTAAGTCTGGTTGACTAAAAGTCAATAATACACGGTAGATAATATCTTACCCCATGTGCTCAGTCTTTATCTTATACTCACAGAACAAGTTGTAAACATAGATATATGTTGTATCTTAGTTACTGACACACATAAGATAAGCTAGCAAGTTGTTTGACAAGACTTAACATTATTGTAAAGATCTTTCTTATGTTATAAAAGAAAGATCTTAGACTAGAGATATAAGTGTGTGTTAAAACTTATAGTGCAAAATATATCTCTCAAGAACATAGAACAAAAACAATATCACAAGATATAGAAACATAAGATTCAAGGTTGTAACCCTAGTGATAACTCAAGATCACTCGTATTATTATCTTAATAATATTGAATCGTTTGGTGATAAGCTTTCAATGTTCATTGTCATATAACAAACACAACTGTTCCATTTCCATAACCATAATAACCTTTTAAGTGTGATTAAGTAGATTCCGCATACTTAATCATATTCACTCAATATATCATATACACAAAGTACAAAAGGTTTAACAACCTTAACAGTGTATCGAATCCCAACACGTACCTTTCTATCTCCTTTCCACCCACGTTTACTAAAGTCATCTTCTCCTCGATCTTACATGGACACATGCTAGCAGGAACTAAGATCCTCTTGTTAGTCCGTTTCAAGCTACCAATCCTCTTGCAACCAGTAGCGACAACGGTAGTCCAACGAAACTTGCTACGCGCGAGAGGTGCCATGCTAAGAGTGACATATATAATACTAAGTATAGGGGTTCAATAAGCGTCCAAAACTCGACAAAACCTCTCATAAACTTTAAAAAAAATAGACATATAAAATACCATACTTATACATAAGCCCTAAATGCAACTATATGAGGGACTCCTAGGTTATAGTCTAGGTTCAACCACCTATTTCTCTATAACCTGGCTCTGATACCAATCTGTCACACCTCGCCAAGGCGGAAACGCGAGTGTAACTTCATAGATATCATCACAACACATGGTGTCTAAATAGAGAATTACTACATGCACATAAATAGAGCAAAGTACAGACACAAATTGTCGTAACGATACCCCAAAAGAAAATAACGAAAACAAATCTCCAAAAGGTATCTTCAATAGAACATAAAGTACTAGTCGAAAGACATTAAAGTATCAAAATCGAAATCAAGCATATTTAAATCAAAACATAATGATAAATTGTTCTCAAATGCAACTAAGTCTCGTCTAGTCACTTCCCTCTATGTTGGGTTTTGAAGATTACTCTGCTGCTTTTGGTACTTACAGAAATACACTAAGTATTACTCTGCTGCTAGTCTGAGTAACTCTGCTGCTGGTGTATTTACTCTGCTGTTGGATATCTGATGGTTGAACAATAAGCTAAGTGTGATTCTGCTGCTAGCTACGAAGACTCTGCTGCTAGAGAAATTATGCTGTTGCTTATTGGATATGTATAGTATGTTAAGGATAAGTATAGAAAAGATACGTAAAGATATTTTTCGTGTATAGAAAGTTTTGTAACCGACTAGGACTCCTTAGTCTATAAAAGGAGGATCTAGGGTTAGGTTTTACGTACGTATCATTATTTTTTTACACTTCAAGGTTTCTTGTAACCCTGTTGCTATTCAGAGCAATCGTATTAATATATTGAAGTGTTGGTTGAGAATTCATTTTGTGTTTAATTCTTCTTAAGATCAAGTATTAGTTTCCGCATAATATTTGATATACATCTCAAGATCAGTTTCTATAGCGATTGCTTTAGGTTTATATCTAAAGTAATTTATAAGGTCGTTAAGCTCAACTAGGATCAACAAGTGGTATCAGAGCTTGTGATCTAGAAACTGGTACCTAGAAGAATTACTGAATACAAGATCTGTTAATCATCAAAGTAAGCAATGGAATCCGATTCAACACACATGGTTACTGCATCAAGAGTCCCCATGCTCAAGACTGGAGAATACGAGATCTGGAAGATGAGAATTCAACAATACATGAGAATGGTTGATTACTCACTTTGGGAAGTTGTTTTATATGGCGACAGTCAGCCAACCAAGACTGCTACTGGATCAGTCTTGACTCTCAAGATAAGTGAGGAGAAAGCACAGAGAAGATTGGAGGTCAAGGCTCACAGTATTCTCATGATGGGAATACCTAATGATTATCAACTAAGTTTTAATCATATTGAGTCTGCTAAGGAGTTATGGGAGGCTATTGAACTTCGATTTGGTGGGAATGAAGCTACCAAGAAGTCAAGAAAGAACCTAATGAAGCACCAGTTTGAAACTTTTACTGCTTTGAGTTCTGAGAATATTAAGGGAACTTATGATAGACTTTATAAGCTGACCAGTCAGATGGCTCTATTGAAGATTGATGTATCTCAAGAAGATATCAATCTCAAATTTCTGAGAAGCCTATCATCTGAATGGAACACTCATACAGTAATTTGGAGGCACAAGGATGATTTTGAGAAGATGACATTGGATGATCTGTATAACAACTTGAAAGTATATGAATCTGAAGTCAAGAGATTGTCAAGATCATCTTCAACCTCAAACAATCTTGCTTTTGTATCCTCAAGCAACAAGAATTCTGGCAGTCATCAAGAACAACACTCTGTTGCTGGTTCTTTCATTCCTGCTGCTGGTTCACATGTCTCTGCTGCTGACTCTACCAATACTAACACCATCAGTGATGATGCTATTTGTGCTTATTTGGCTGAACTTACTACAAGTACTGCAGTTATGCCTCAAGATCTGGATGAACTTGATCCTGATGATGTTGAAGAGATTGATATGCAATGGCAGTTTGCAATGCTAACTATGAGGGCAAGAAGGTTTCTTAAAAGAACTGGTAAAGAACTTAAGTTTAGAAGAAACAAAAATGTGGGATTTGACAAATCAAAGGCTGAATGTTATAACTGTCATAAGAAGGGACACTTTGCAAGAGAGTGCAGAGCACCCAAAAGAAACAATGAGAATATCAAGAAGCCTACTGATGAAGAGCCAAATCCTAATACTGCTATGGTGTCATGTGATGGGTTAGGAGAGTTTGACTGGAGTGATCATACTGAAGATGGTCCTAATTTTGCATTGGTAGCTGATGAAGAACCTAAAGAACAACAATTTGCTCTCATGGCCTACTCTTCCTCTGGATCAGACTCTGAGGTATCCAATGAATCATCTTGTTCTTTTAAATCATGTTCTGATACAATAGAAGTACTTAAGTCTAGCAATGGAAATCTTAAAATGGAGAATGAAAAACTTAAGTTAGACAATCTTAGTTATGAATATGGTTTAAAGAATGTAGAAGAGAAGCTTGAATTTTATAAAAAGGCTGAAATTGAATATCTTGATAAGATCACTAGTTTAGAAATTGAGCTTATTAAGAAAGATTGTGAGATTAAGGTTCTTATGGGGAAAGTAGAAGAGGCTGAACAGGCTAGAGATTCAGCTATAAGTGAGACTGAAAAACATGTTGTTAGGGTGGAAAAACAACAATTTGCCACTGACATCCTCAGTAAACCAATAGGAAGGCACTTTGCAGACTCAGGCAGTGGTCTAGGATACAATACTGTTGCTCTACCTAAGAAACTTAGTGCCAATGCCCCTCCTACTAGGACATTGTCTTTCATACCTGAGTCTGAGGTTAAACCTGTAGGTGAAACTAGTGAAACTAAAATAGAGTCACCCAAGGTTGAGAAAAAGTGGTCTGATGCACCTCTTATTGAAGATTGGGAGTCTGACAGTGATGATGATGTTGTAGACTCTGATTCAACCCCTAAGAACAAAAGGGAAGAAATTCCTGCTGTTGTTGAATCAAAAGTGCCTAAAGCTAAAAAGGTTGAGTTTGTTAAGCCTAAGCTAGGTAGAGGTATCTCTAGGAAAATGGCTGAGTATGATAACACACCTAGAGTATACCCTAAGAGATCAAATAACTTGCCTAGAGGAAACCAGAGAAATTGGAACAACCTAGTTTCACAAAGATTAGGTACTGATTTTCAATTACTTAAAAAGGCATGTTATAGTTGTGGTAGTTTTCAACATCTGCAAGACGAGTGCTACTACTATAAAAAACCAGTTTGGAACCAACATACAAGGGTGAACCATAGAAACTTTGCTAGAAAGACTCACCCTCATCCTAAAAGAAACATGGTTCCCAAGGAAGTTTTGATGAGAGATGGTGCTTCTAGAATTATCTCACCTATTGCACCAAAAGGGCTCATAAAGAAGGATATAGTTAATACTGTTGCTGAGGCAGACTCTGCTGCTTTGCCAAAAGTGATTACTGATACTGTTGTGGGCAACCATTTTTATGCTGTTAAGGCCTCAACTTGCTGGGTCTGGAAACCTAAAGTTAAAGTTTTGGATCATGTTCTCAGACACGGCAGTGCACCAATGCAGTTGAAGAAATTTGACTACTTTGATGCACAAGGCAGATCCATGTCAGTAATGGCTTGGGTCCCAAAGAGAAACTAATTCTATTACTTTTTGTGCAGGGCAATCTACAAAAGGAGCTAAAGGATAAATGCATTTTTGATAATGGATGCTCTTCACATATGACTGGAGACCAAAGCAATTTGGAAAACTTTGAAGCTTTGGATGGTGGATACGTTGCCTTTGGGAATGATCCTAAAGGAGGTAAAATCGTTGGAAAAGGCATCATCAGAACTGGCAAATTGGATTTTGAGAAAGTGTATTTGGTGAATGGACTAAAGTTCAATCTTTTTAGTGTCTCACAAATGTGTGACAGAAAGAATTTTGTTCTTTTTACAGACACTGAGAGTCTTGTCTTATCTCCCGACTATAAGATACCTGATGATAAATTAGTACTTCTTAAAGTCCCTAGAAATGACAACATATACAGTGTGGATATAAAGAACATTATTCCCAAAAGAGATTTAACTTGTCTGTTTGCCAAAGCCACCATTGATGAATCCAAACTTTGGCATAGAAGGCTTGGCCATTTGAACAACAAGGCTATCAACAAGTTGGTGAAAGGGAACTTGGTCAAAGGATTACCTTCAAAGGTCTTTGAAAACCCTGAAATATGTGTTGCTTGTCAGATGGGAAAGCAACATAGAGCATCTTGTAAGTCCAAAGTGGTGAACACTATTTCTGAACCCTTGTTTATGTTACATATGGACCTATTTGGACCTACTTATGTGAAAAGCTTGAATAAAAAGATGTATGGCTTAGTGGTCACTGATGATTTTAGTAGATTTACTTGGGTATTCTTCTTAGCTACTAAGGATGAGACACCTGACATTCTTAAGGCTTTTATTACAAGGATAGAAAACCTATTTAATCACAAAGTTAAGGTCATCAGATGTGACTATGGAACTGAATTTAAGAACCATGTGATGAATCAGTTCTGTGAGGAAAAGGGTATAACAAGACAATTTAGTGTGGCTAGAACTCCTCAGCAAAATGGTGTTGCTGAGAGGAGGAATAGAACATTAATTGAAGCTGCTAGGACCATGTTGTCAGAGTCTAAGTTACCCACTACCTTTTGGGCTGAAGCAGTCAACACTGCTTGCTATGTGCAAAATAGGAGTAAGGTAGTTAAGCCTCATAACAAGACCCCTTATGAGTTATTACATGGTAAGAAACCCCTGATAGATTTCTTAAGACCATTTGGGTGTCCTGTTACTATCTTAAACACCATTGACCACTTAGGAAAGTTCAGTGAGAAAGCAGACATAGGTTTCTTTGTTGGTTACTCCACTCATAGTAAGGCTTTTAGAGTCTTCAATAAAAGGACTGGGCATGTGGAGGAAAATTTACATGTTAAGATTAGAGAAACCTCACCTAATGTTGCTGGAAAGGGACCTGAATGGATCTTTGAAATTGATTCGCTAACCAAAAGTATGAATTATCAACCAGTCATTGCAGGTACAACTAATATTTCTGCAGGTACACAAACTAACCCTACTGCAGGTACACAAGTTAAGGATAATGCATCTGCCAAAGAGTTTGTGTTGATTGAAAGATGGAACATTGATCAGCCTTTCACACCTAATGAGGGAAAGAGTTCACTGGATGATGACGTTCATGAAGAAGTTCCAAAGAATGATGCAGAAGAATGTGTACAGACTTCTCATGATGACAAGAATGATGATAAGGAGAGGGATGAAGAGTCACAAATTGATGGACTCCAAGGGAATAAACATAGCAGCAGTTCTCTCAACTCTGCTGCCAGGCCAAAACACTCTGCTGTTAGGCCAAAACACTCTGCTGTTAGGCCAAAACACTCTACTGCTAAGCTTGGTAATTCTGCTGCTGTGCCCAAGGACCCTACTGCTGATAAAGATGGTGATTCTTATGATGATTCTTCTGAAGAGATGCCCGAATTGGAAGAAGTGTATGTGGACACTGATGATGAAATTGTTGATGTCTTTGGTACTGGAGCTGATTTATCCAATTTGGAGACTGATATACCTGTTAGTCCCACTCCAACAACTAGAATCCACAAGAATCATCCAAAGGAGCAGATTATTGGTGATGTTAAATCTGCTGTACAGACCAGAAGTAAATCAAAAGGTTTGAGTGATTTGCTTGATCAGGGATTGTTTGCTCAAACTCTTCAAAAGAGGAATAGCCACAAGGATTTACAAAATTGCATGTTTGCCTGTTTCTTATCTCAAGAAGAACCCAAAACCATTCACAAGGCTATGAAAGATGAAAGTTGGGTTGAAGCTATGCAAGAGGAGTTGCTGCAGTTCAAGCTTCAAGAAGTCTGGACATTAGTTGATCTGCCCAATGGAAAAATGGCAATTGGTACAAAATGGGTGTTCAGATGCAAGAGAGATGAAAGAGGCATTGTTATCAGAAACAAGGCTAGATTGGTAGCTCAGGGATACACTCAGGAAGAAGGAATAGATTATGATGAGGTATTTGCCCCAGTTGCAAGAATAGAGGCTATCAGACTATTCTTGGCATATGCCTCATACAAGAACTTTCCTGTGTATCAAATGGATGTGAAAAGTGCTTTCTTGTATGGAAAGATTGATGAAGAGGTATATGTGATGCAACCACCTGGTTTTGAAGATCCTAAGTATCCTGATAGGGTTTATAAGGTGGAGAAAGCACTGTATGGACTACATCAAGCTCCTAGAGCTTGGTATGACACCTTATCCAAGTATTTGCTGGCTAATGGTTTCAAAAGAGGAACCATTGACAAAACCTTGTTCATTAAGAAAGACAAAAATGATATTCTACTTGTTCAGGTTTATGTAGATGATATTATTTTTGGGTCTACAAATAAGGTGTTATGTGAACAATTTGAGAAGCTTATGCACAACAGGTTTGAGATGAGTTCTATGGGGGAACTCACTTTCTTTTTAGGATTTCAAGTTAAGCAAAAATCAGATGGGATTTTTATTAGCCAAGACAAGTATGTGGCTGATATTTTGAAGAAGTTTGGATGTAAAGATGTGAAGCCTACAAAGACAACAATAGAGACCAACAAACCTTTGCTCAAGGATGAAGATGGGGAAGAGGTTGATGTTAATCTTTATAGATCAATGATTGGTTCATTGATGTATCTGACTGCTTCAAGGCCAGACATTATGTTTGCCGTGTGTGCGTGTGCCAGATTTCAAGTGTCCCCAAAAGTTTCTCACTTGAATGCTGTTAAGAGGATTTTTAGGTATTTGAGGAGTCAACCTAGGTTGGGCCTCTGGTATCTTAAGGATTCACCTTTTGACTTGGTGGCATACTCTGATAGTGACTATGCTGGAGCAAGTTTGGATAGAAAATCAACCACTGGAGGCTGTCAGTATCTTGGACATAGGCTGATCTCTTGGCAATGTAAGAAACAAACAGTGGTGGCTAATTCAACAACTGAAGCAGAATATGTGGCTGCTTCTAGTTGTTGTGGACAAGTGCTCTGGATTCAGAATCAACTGCTGGATTATGGGTACAATTTCATGAACACCAAAATTTACATTGACAACAACAGCACAATGTGTATTATTAAAAATCCTGTTTTTCACTCTAAAACAAAACACATAGAGATAAGACATCATTTTATTAGAGATTGTTATGAGAAAAAGTTAATTCAAGTGGTTAAAATACATACTGACAACAATGTTGCTGATTTACTTACTAAAGGTTTTGATGTAGGTAGATTTCAATTTTTGGTTGCTAGTATTGGCATGATCAATCTTTAAACATCTTATCTCTGTATGTTTTTGTACAATTGTGTAAGGATTTGTGCTGTTGTTAAGTCAAAGTCTGTTGTTTCTTAAAATGTCTTTTGTAAGTTGTCTGCTGCTATGCTACTCTGCTGCTATGCTGTCTTTAGTGGTTATATGCATTATGGGATATTCTTGCTTGTGTTTTTGTGGCTTTCAACTAATCTTTTGCAGATATTCATAAGAACATATCAAGTAAAGCAAGGAAATTTCAAATTCATTAATCAGAAAGTGGAGTACAAAATAATGCTTCATTACATCCATAGTTCAACAGACCTCAAGACACAAGATTCTAAGACAAACAAAAGATCCTAATCAAGCTTTCTTTTACCCTTGTCGGTGGGATCAGGCATGGTCTTCTTCCTTCCTCTACCTTCCATTTGTCTTGACACTTGTGGACATGGAAGACACAACACAACTTGTCTGTGAGGCTGTGAAGATGCTTGCTTCTTTTCTGGCACCGGTATCTTGCTCATTCCTGCTACGACCCTCTCCATCTCTTTAGTAAGGAGTTTTGCTACGGATGGAACCCATGTTTCGTCATCCGGGTCAGAAGATGGGTCACTTTCATCAGTTGGAGGTGTGGAATGCTTATCGGAGTCTGAAGAGGAGATACTTATTGGTTCTTTGGGTTTCTTGAATCTTGCTGTTGCTTTCTTGGTTCTTCCCTTTGGTTTGCACCCTGGTGGAAAATAGGACGACCATCCATTACCATTGTATGATGATGAATCAGACCATCCATCATTATCATCAGATGGTGAATCGGATGAAAGCTCAATGATCGGTATTTTTGAAGAACTCATGGTTATTGGATTATTGTGCTGCTGAGTTTGGGATTTGTTATAATATCAGGGAAATTTATAGACTTATGGTATTCAATGAGGAGTTGGTGTTAGCAATTAATTTGATGGAGGGATTAACTAAGAGATTTGGGGAAAGTTGACTTTTAGTCAAACTTTCATTACTCTGCTGCTGAGTTTGAAAGTAAAGGGGCCAATTTGTAAAATTTGGCGCGCATAGAACCCTAATTAGATCCAAACGGTCTAAAACCCAATTCGATCTCATTACGCACCTTAAGCGCCCAAAGTTACAACCTTTTTAACCCTAAACATAAATTCACATCATTAAATCCAAAACCCCCAAAATCAAAATGGCAAGAAGACAATTCCCTGATGAGCATAATCAAATCGCGTTTCTTCGAAAAGTCCCTGAAGCTGATGGTTTCACTGATGTCATGGATTTTCTTAGTGCATCAAGATTAAGGTACGCATTAACGGTCGATCCTCCTATTGTTAAGTCCCATATGAAACAGTTTTGGTCGACGGTTAAGCTCAAAAGTCAACATGGGGAGGAAATGTTGATTGGTATAGTGGACGAAGAAAGTATTGTAGTTTCTGAAACATCTATAAAGCGAAGCCTTCGTCTTTCCGGTGTTCCAACACCCCCTTGTCTTTCTACAATTGATATTTTGGCTGAACTTGAGAAGATTGGGTATGAGAGGCAAAATACTAGTGGAAAATTTTTTAAAGGCCTCCTTTGCCCACATTGGAAGTTTCTTCTTCATACTCTTCAACATTGTTTATTTCCTAAAGTAGGTGGGTGGAATGAGTTCAGTGCACCTCAAGCCACAGCTTTGATTTTCCTGGCATCAGGACAACCATTTGATTTTTCTTCTATGATTTTTGAAGGGATGAAGAAGTATGTTACTAAGAAGTTTTATTTGTATCCAAGGTTTTTACAACTCATTATAAACCACCAGCTAAAAGAACCCTTGGAACATACAAATATTGAGCCAAGTAATAAAATGACTATCAAAATGTTTGCTTTTCTAAGGAAAAATGGGAAAGGTTTTTCTGGTACTATCACTCCCCTGACTCAATACATTTTGGATATTGTGGCTGCTGTTAATGAGGATGAAGAAGCTGGAACTCCCACAGCTTCCCATCACACATCCTCATCCACAAGTTTAAATGAATCTTCTTCCAATGAACCCCAAAATACCCATTCACCTAGGAACTCACAAGAAAAGGGCACTAAGTTACCTCAGACTAGTGCTAGTATGGTAGCAGATGAGGCTGCCATAGGTGATGGAGATGGCATGAAGGAAGGGGCTGACACTACTGTCTCTGGTTTAGTAACTGAGCAGGCCAGTGTCAACATAAGTAAGACCCCAACCTTGGCAATATCTATTGCTGAAGGTTCACTTGAACCTGCTGCACCAGATGGTAACCCCAGCCAACTGGCTAATATGGGGGGCTCAGATGTTCAACCTAGGGTTGAGACTGAGTTTCAGTCCCAAGATTCACCTCTCTGGGAAGTTAACACATCCCGAAGTGATGAGGACAGACATGGAACTACCAATGAATTGATGGATGATACTGTACACATTGTCAATGCCTATGATACACCTCTCAGACCAGGTCACACAGGTCGAAGTGATGAGGCTAGTCTTGAAAATCTACATATTGAATTGATGGCTAGTCCACTTGTACAAAATGTCAATGTCAATGATCCACCTCTCGGGTCAGGTAATACAGACCGAAGTGGTGAGACTATTATGAAACAACTTAATGAATTGACGGATAAATGTACAAAATTGTCAAAAGAGGTTCTCGCTCTTACTGAAGAGTTGCAGGTGATGAAGGATACTCAAAACTCTCAAGATGCAATCATTCACAGACTGAAGTTAAGGATACAGCATTTCGAGAGTGTTCAATGGAAAAGAGCAAGATCTTCTCATCTCATGAAATTTAAGAAAAGGAAGATTTCCAAACCATGTTTGGAGGAGGATGCTTCCGAATAGGGGAGGAATGATCAGGAGGATGTAATAGGTTCAGGGGAGGTAATCAAGGATTCAGGGGAGGTTGTAAAGGAAAAAGGTGAAAATGTTGCTGATACTGGTGAAAAGAGTGCACAAATTGAATTTGCTGTTGGTGCAGAACACTCTGCTGTTGGGCTAAAGAACTCTACTGCTGAATCAGATGATGATACACTACCCTTAGCCCAAGTACTGCTAAACCTTGCAACCAAAACATCCACACCATCCAAACAACAACAACTTTTACAACAAGAACAATCTGCTGTTGCTCCTACTTCAAAATCTGTTGTCTCTAGACCCAAGGCCAAATGTATTTTCATAAGAGAACCCATTCCCACACCAAAACCTGTACCATCATCCATTGCACCAAAAGATAAAGGAAAAGGTAAACTTGTTGAAGAACCTACACCTTATCCTACACACCTTCAATTTGAGTTCTGGTCAAAAGAAGATCAGGATAGACATGATGAAGATGATGCAAGAAAATTGGTGGAACAAGATGAACAGGAAGAGCTTGAAAGGCAAAGGAAGTTGGCTGAGAATGAAGCAAAGACTAGAGCATTGTTGGATGAATGGGATAATGAAAGGGCTAAGAATGAGGCTGTGATCAGATGGGCTAATATGGTAAAGGAGGAGTTACAAGATGATTTTACTGATAAGAATGAGTTTGATTTCTTGGAGGAGTTTAGAGCAGAACAGAAGAAGAAATTGATTGCTTCAAGGAAGAAGAAGAAAGTGCTTAAACCTCCTACTGTAAAACAACTCAGAACTCATCATGAATACTACTTGAAAAATATGAAGAATTGGAAGCTAAAAGACTTGAAAATTTATTCAGATGATGAAGTGAAAAAGATGTATGAAACAGCAAAGAAGGAGATTGATAAGAAGTTTGATGATGATGAGGTTGTTAAATTAACAAGAAGAGTAGATCCATGGACTTATAAAACTCCAGAGTCAAGTGCTACTTTGAAAGTATCTGGAAGTGATTTGGAGAAGCAAGGTGATAAGCAACCTTTGGAGGTTGAAAGGGAAAAGATTAAGGATGTCATTGGTTATAAGAGAACTGGTAAACGAAGTAAGATGGTGGCTAGGAAGAAAAGAAGAGTTACAACTGAAGATAGTTATAAGAACAAACAAGAGGAAGCAGATGCTATGAAAGCCATTATGGACTTCATAGTTCATAAACCACAGCCAGAACCTGAATTAATCAATGCAGTCCCGTTATCAAAAAAGTATCCGATCATCTCTTATACCTATGATGTGTTTGATGTATGTGAAGCAAAATGGGAAATCATGAGATCTAACTTTGCATGTGAAAAGTATGTTAGATTTTCTCAGATGCTGGAGTACATGGATAGGGATGATATTGTGCAACTCTGGAAACTTTACAAGGAAAGATATAGTGACAAGAAACCAGAGGTAGTGCCTGAAAGAGTACATTATCATTTTCTGAGTAACATGTTTGAGCCTAATGAAAGGAGTACTGAATGGAAAAATTTGAGAACTTCAAAGAAGGTTGTCAAGTGGTACTTATATCAGTCATGTGGAGTACATGATGTAATACCTGAAATTTGAAAATGTGCAAAAAGACCAAATTACCCTTGAATTTAAAATTTTACGTATTAATAAATTAAAATACCAAATAAGTTCCAAACACTTGTAAACGAATACCACACGAAGTAAAATAAATTGTACTTGAATATTTTATCATTTTAAGTGTTATAAAAATGTTTGTGATATTTATATATTTAAATATATGGCCGGTTATATTTTATATACAAAATATATATTATTTACTTAATTAGAAACTAGATTAATTATAAGAAAAATACATAAAATAAGAGATAATTAGGAAACAAATTTTGTACCTTATCACAACACCTAAACCGACATTCAATGCCCTCCCCTATATATTATGTTCGGTTTATTATTTTTTCGATTTCTAAATAATCCCTAAAAACCGACTATACAAACTAAAAATCCCTACGATCACATAATAATTTCTGGATCTTCACAAGTAATTTTCCTGGGTTCTAATCAGTCTAAAGAAGCTTAGAAAAATAGTTGGTCAAATTTAGGAGGCTTGGTTCGTGTGCTTGTGATTTTCTTGTTCGCTAAAACCGTCCGAGAGGTATAATTTTTGTACAACTTATTCGTTTGTTTTAAAACTCTTTTGGCATTTTTATAAGATTGTTTATGACCTATATAACCTGTAAAAATTAACTAAAACACACCATGCATTATATTCTGATCGCTAGAATTTAAATGAACAAAATATCCCAAATCGACCCAAAAACCTTGAATCAAACGTATATAATTTTCTGGGCTGTGACAATAATTTTTATGAGTCTTACATGATACTAGTAACATGAGAAAAATACAGATCCAATTTATAGAAGCTTGGTCTAGCTTAAAGTGAATTTTTTATAAAACCGGATTTAAGGATTAACGTTTAAAAACCAAAATAAAAATCGTGGGACTAGGGTTAGGGTTTTGGTGAGTAAGGTCTGATCATTTAATGTTAAATTAAGGTTGTTTTTAATGATTTGATGTGATGGGATAATTAGGGTTAGGTTTTACATGGTTTTGTTAATTACCGATTGATAATAATAAACTATAGGGTGTGTTTTGTAATTGTTTAAACTTAAAGGATAATTTTGTAACATACTTTAGGTCAGGGAAAACTAGAGAAAAATATAAGTTGGGGGTGCCATGTGTAAAATTTAGAAGATAAGGGTTTAATGGGTAAGTATTTATTCGAATTGTAAATAATTAAAGAAAAGGGACTAAAGGTGTAAATTTTGGAAACTTAGGGTTGATTCATATAAATAAATAGATCAAGGGTGTGATGCGTAAATTTGGATATTGAAGGCCTTATGTGTAAGATTTGGGACTAGAAGGGTTAATTTGTAATTTACTTAAATTATATATACGATTTGTGAAATAATATAATTTGAGGGACTTGTTTTGTAATTTATATAAATAGAAGGTCCATTTGTATAAACTTTTATTTAAGGGGTCTAAGGTGTAATTTTAAGAAATTAAGGGCTTAATGTGTAATTAAAAACATTGTAAGGGTTAGAATTGTTTTTCAAATGAACTATAGGTTTAAATTGTAATTAAATTACATTAAGGGACTAGGTTTGTAATTATGGTAACTTGTGGGATTAAAAGTATAACTTATGATATTTTCACTTTAAAACTTTATCTTTGATATATTTACATAATTAACCCTAAAGTATGGAAGTTGTCATAATAAACCCTAATTCTATAATAATCTTAAAGTAATGATTTAACCTAAAGTTAGGATACTTAAAAGATGGAAAGATAACTGAAACCCTTGTAATTTTGTCCTCTACTCTTTAGGTTCGAGGAAGGATTGATTTGATCTCTATCAGCTTTTGTCTTTGTTCTTGCTTGCAAATAAGGTACAGATATTCTGCCCTTCTTGTAAGGTGCCTTCGTTTCTCTTGATTTCTTATTTTGATTCGTTTAGGATTCCCCAAAGCCATTGCTATGTTCCCCTTGTTTCGTGAACCTTTGTCTTGAACCTTTTTCTTGAACCTTGCCTTGAACCTTTGTTATGAACCCTGATATGAACCTAGCCATTGAACTTTGACTTAAATATGGATATGAACTACTTGAACTAAAGCTTGAATTGAACCCATTGATATATAAACATGAACTTGAAACTTGAACTTGACTTGTACACTTGACCTTGACCTTGACCCACAGTTTGAGACTACGAGCCATACTAGGCATGAGGGTTTCATGTCCTTGTCATTGATGCACCAATGACTTGACTTTTGGGTAGGAAAGTGATGACCTATCCCGTCCCTGCCATGACTTGATATTTGAATTGTACACGTAGATGAAGACATTGTGGCAGCCTACAGGGGCGTATGGATGCATCCTAGATATGTACTTGACTTGACTTGTTAATTATATTACTTGTTATATTAGATGACTGATGGGTGTGTGCAGTACATGTCTTTCATCTCTTGGGAGCTTGCAACTCCAACCCTTGGAGGTATCCCCTCATATTATACTTGGCATACCGAGGTCACCCCTCCGTATACATGTATACTTGTTTACTTGATATGATTTGTTCTGGGCTCGTAGAGGATTTCTATTTTCCTGCACTTTATGACATGTACCTATGACACTTTAGTTTACATCTATCCTTTACCTTATCCCTGTGCCTTTACTCTTGATGACCTTTATTTCATTTACATTCCGTTATCATTTATTACTGCTTTTTGTACGTTATATCTGTTCACTGAGCTCTCGTAGCTCAGCCGCATTTTCTTTTCCTGCGGCAGGTTTTTAAGCTAGGAAGCTGGGTTTTGCTTTGGGATGAGAGCAACTTTGAGTGAAGCATGGACCTTAGTATCTTAGTTCTACCATTTAAATTTTAGACTTGTTATGCCTTGATTGGCTCTTGAATTGTTAAGTACTTTGTTTATTTCTTTCCATTTGTCTTGTTGAACTTGATATAAGTCTTGTGGGCTTATTATCTTTTGGTTTAATGTTAAGACTTCCACTGTTTTATTATTACTTGTTCTGATGTGAAACCATATTATTGTGACATCTTTGCCCTTGTCGGGTCGGGATGTTACAATTTATGGTATCAGAAATAGGTTGGACCCTTAGGTTTCCCGAAAACCCTTAGGCTTAGGCCATTGACCTGTGAGGATTGGGTAGACATTAGGTTTCTTTTCGCGCACTCTCTTTTCCTGTCCTGCTCTGTCATTTTCTGCTTGCTCTTACTAATCGTTTTGACAATCATTCAGATGGTGAATACGCGTTTTACCTAGTACACTGATGGGAATGATGGCCCTGATTTTGAGGCCATGATAGCCGCTGCTATGGCTGCTGCTCTTCCTGAATTGGTGGCCCAAGTCACCAATAACATCAGAAATGGTGCTAGTTCTTCTGGTGGTGGTGGTGGCGATGCTCCACCCACTGCTCCACCCGCTGCTCCACCTATCGGTATTCATGTATGGATTGAGAGGTTCAACAAGCTCAAGCCTCTCTCTTTCAAGTCCGCTGCCACTCCCCATGAGGCAGAGGACTGGATCACCCATGTCGAGAAGTTGTTTAGGGTTCTCGAATGTGCTGACGAGTTTAAAACTCGTTTGGCTACATTCAAGCTGGAGGGTGACGCTCTTAATTGGTGGACTGCTCTTGTTCAGGCAAAGGGAAATGATTATGCTGAGACCTGTTCTTGGGCGGATTTCATTGAGGTGTTCTATAGGCAGTATATTCCATTATCGGAGCAGCAGAGGTATGAGAGGGAGTATGGGACGATTCGTCAGGGGGATCGTGAGTCGTCGGGTGAGTTTATGCAGAGGTTCTTACGTTTGGCCAGCTTTGTGGGGCCGGAGGTTGCTGGGGATGCTCATCGTCAGGCACGTCATTTTAAGTGGGCATTAAAGACATGGGTATTAGACCGTATCGTGAACTTTGAACACGAGGATGTGGCTGCTGTTGCGGATGCTGCCCGCAACATTGAGTTGTTACATGCGGACGGGGGTTCTAATAAACGGGATCGGGATGGAAACCGGGTGAACTCTAAGGAGCAAAGTCGCCTGGACCAAGGATATGAGCAGCAAAGGCGGTCTACTTGGAGTTTTGAATCACGAGATCAGGTGGATCGTGGTCATGATCAGAGAGGTCGGGACTCGAAGTCAAATTCTAATCAGGGTGGTGATCGTTACGGGCGCAGTGACAGTCAGAGGAAGTGAAAGGATCAGTCTTCCAGGGATTACCAGCAGAATCGGGTTTCTGGATTGAATACTCAGAAGGGATCAGCTAAGAACCCACCTACTCCAGTTAGTTGTGCTTATTGTGGGAAGTATCATTCGGGAGTTTGTCGTAAGGCTTCGGGTTCTTGTTATGGATGTGGATCCACTGGACATATGGTGAAGGACTGCCCTAAGAATCCGTCGGCACTTGAAAAATATCTTGACCCTCCTCCTCCTACTCCTAGTACCGGTCGTGTTTTCATGCTTTCTCGTGATCAGGCAGACAAGGCGTCTGGTATGTGATTGTTTCGTTTCCATTCTATTTCCTTTCCGTTTCCTTGCAAATTTCGAGGACGAAATTTTTTTTTAGAGGGGAAGAAGTTGTAATACCTGAAATTTGAAAATGTGCAAAAAGACAAAATTACCCTTGAATTTAAAATTTTACGTATTAATAAATTAAAATACCAAATAAGTTCCAAACACTTGTAAACGAATACCACACGAAGTAAAATAAATTGTACTTGAACATTTTATCATTTTAAGAGTTATAAAAATGTTTGTGATATTTATATATTTAAATATATGGCCGGTTATATTTTATATACAAAATATATATTATTTACTTAATTAGAAACTAGATTAATTATAAGAAAAATACATAAAATAAGAGATAATTAGGAAACAAATTTTGTACCTTATCACAACACCTAAACCGACATTCCATGCCCTCCCCTATATAATATGTTCGGTTTATTATTTTTCCGATTTCTAAATAATCCCTAAAAACCGAATATACAAACTAAAAATCCCTACGATCACATAATAATTTTTGGATCTTCACAAGTAATTTTCCTGGGTTCTAATCAGTCTAAAGAAGCTTAGAAAAATAGTGGTTCGAATTTAGGAGGCTTGGTTCGTGTGCTTGTGATTTTCTTGTTCGCTAAAACCGTCCGAGAGGTATAATTTTTGTACAACTTATTCGTTCATTTTAAAACTCTTTTGGCATTTTTATAAGATTTTTTATGACCTATATAACCTGTAAAAATTAACTAAAACACACCATGCATTATATTCTGATCGCTAGAATTTAAATGAACAAAATATCCCAAATCGACCCAAAAACCTTGAATCAAACGTATATAATTTTCTGGGCTGTGACAATAATTTTTATGAGTCTTACATGATACTAGTAACATGAGAAAAATACAGATCCAATTTATAGAAGCTTGGTCTAGCTTAAAGTGAATTTTTTATAAAACCGGATTTAAGGATTAACGTTTAAAAACCAAAATAAAAATCGTGGGACTAGGGTTAGGGTTTTGGTGAGTAAGGTCTGATCATTTAATGTTAAATTAAGGTTGTTTTTAATGATTTGATGTGATGGGATAATTAGGGTTAGGTTTTACATGGTTTTGTTAATTACCGATTGATAATAAGAAACTATAGGGTGTGTTTTGTAATTGTTTAAACTTAAAGGATAATTTTGTAACATACTTTAGGTCAGGGAAAACTAGAGAAAAATATAAGTTGGGGGTGCCATGTGTAAAATTTAGAAGATAAGGGTTTAATGGGTAAGTATTTATTCGAATTGTAAATAATTAAAGAAAAGGGACTAAAGGTGTAAATTTTGGAAACTTAGGGTTGATTCGTATAAATAAATAGATCAAGGGTGTGATGCGTAAATTTGGATATTGAAGGCTTTATGTGTAAGATTTGGGACTAGAAGGGTTAATTTGTAATTTACTTAAATTATATATACGATTTGTGAAATAATATAATTTGAGGGACTTGTTTTGTAATTTATATAAATAGAAGGTCCATTCATATAAACCTTTATTTAAGGGGTCTAAGGTGTAATTTTAAGAAATTAAGGGCTTAATGTGTAATTAAAAACATTGTAAAGGTTAGAATTGTTTTTCAAATGAACTATAGGTTTAAATTGTAATTAAATTACATTAAGGGACTAGGTTTGTAATTATGGTAACTTGTGGGGTTAAAAGTATAACTTATGATATTTTCACTTTAAAACTTTATCTTTGATATATTTTCATAATTAACCCTAAAGTATGGAAGTTGTCATAAAAAACCCTAATTCTATAATAATCTTAAAGTAATGATTTAACCTAAAGTTAGGATACTTAAAAGATGGAAAGATAACTGAAACCCTTGTAATTTTGTCCTCTACTCTTTAGGTTCGAGGAAGGATTGATTTGATCTCTATCAGCTTTTGTCTTTGTTCTTGCTTGCAAATAAGGTACAGATATTCTGCCCTTCTTGTAAGGTGCCTTCGTTTCTCTTGATTTCTTATTTTGATTCGTTTAGGATTCCCCAAAGCCATTGCTATGTTCCCCTTGTTTCGTGAACCTTTGTCTTGAACCTTTTTCTTGAACCTTGCCTTGAACCTTTGTTATGAACCCTGATATGAACCTAGCCATTGAACTTTGACTTAAATATGGATATGACCTACTTGAACTAAAGCTTGAATTGAACCCATTGATATATAAACATGAACTTGAAACTTGACCTTGACCTTGACCCACAGTTTGAGACTACGAGCCATACTAGGCATGAGGGTTTCATGTCCTTGTCATTGATGCACCAATGACTTGACTTTTGGGTAGGAAAGTGATGACCTATCCCGTCCCTGCCATGACTTGATATTTGACTTGTACACGTAGATGAAGACATTGTGGCAGCCTACAGGGGCGTATGGATGCATCCTAGATATGTACTTGACTTGACTTGTTAATTATATTACTTGTTATATTAGATGACTGATGGGTGTGTGCAGTACACGTCTTTCATCTCTTGGGAGCTTGCAACTCCAACCCTTGGAGGTATCCCCTCATATTATACTTGGCATACCGAGGTCACCCCTCCGTATACATGTATACTTGTTTACTTGATATGATTTGTTCTGGGCTCGTAGAGGATTTCTGTTTTCCTGCACTTTATGACATGTACCTATGACACTTTAGTTTACATCTATCCTTTACCTTATCCCTGTGCCTTTACTCTTGATGACCTTTATTTCATTTACATTCTGTTATCATTTATTACTGCTTTGTGTACGTTATATCTGTTCACTGAGCTCTCGTAGCTCTGCCGCATTTTCTTTTCCTACGGCAGGTTTTTAAGCTAGGAAGCTGGGTTTTGCTTTGGGATGAGAGCAACTTTGAGTGAAGCATGGACCTTAGTATCTTAGTTCTACCATTTAAATTTTAGACTTGTTATGCCTTGATTGGCTCTTGAATTGTTAAGTACTTTGTTTATTTCTTTCCATTTGTCTTGTTGAACTTGATATAAGTCTTGTGGGCTTATTATCTTTTGGTTTAATGTTAAGACTTCCACTGTTTTATTATTACTTGTTCTGATGTGAAACCATATTATTGTGACATCTTTGCCCTTGTCGGGTCGGGGTGTTACACATGAACTGATTGGAAGTAGTGGTTTGGGTACCTACATGTTGATAGAAAAAAATTATCCTTTCTACAACAATGTTGATATTCTTACTGATATGTTGCAACCAGGAATGTTAATGTTACAAAGGCCATTTGTATCAGATTATCAAGCACATGTGCTAATTGAGAAGTATAAAAAGATTCTTCAAGAAAAGACTTCAAGGCAGTAAGTGTTTGGAAACATCCTCTAGGTGATTAGCTGGGCTTATAGGAAACTTGATGATTTTTGAAGAAAAATATCAAGTTTAGGGGAGGATTGTTGGGTTCTGAAGATTACTCTACTGCTTTTGGTACTTACAGAAATACACTAAGTATTACTCTGCTGCTAGTCTGAGTAACTCTGCTGCTAGTGTATTTACTCTGCTGCTGGATATCTGATGGTTGAACAATAAGCTAAGTGTGATTCTGCTGCTAGCTACGAAGACTCTGCTGCTAGAGAAATTATGCTGTTGCTTATTGGATATGTATAGTATGTTAAGGATAAGTATAGAAAAGATACGTAAAGATATTTTTCGTGTATAGAAAGTTTTGTAACCGACTAGGACTCCTTAGTCTATAAAAGGAGGATCTAGGGTTAGGTTTTACGTACGTATCATTATTGTTTTACACTTCAAGGTTTCTTGTAACCCCGTTGCTATTCAGAGTAATCGTATTAATATATTGAAGTGTTGGTTGAGAATTTGTTTTGTGTTTAATTCTTCTTAAGATCAAGTATTAGTTTCCGCAAAATATTTGATATACATCTCAAGATCAGTTATTATACCGATTGCTTTAGGTTTATATCTAAAGTAATTTATAATGTCGTTAAGCTCAACTGGGATCAACACTCTACCTTAGCCTTAGAATGCTCACCTGAAAATGATGCTTAAAACGTCAACATAAGTGAGACGCGTCGACTCCGCGACTCCATGATGTGTCCATATGCAAGCCAACATGCGATACCTTAATTACCTGAAAATACATTGCTAAAAATGGTCAACAAAAATGTTGGTGAGATCATAGGTTTATGTAAATGAAATGTTGTACGAATACCACAAGTATAAAGTGTATGACAAAACCATGCCACATAAAAATGATACATTAGCTCTAAGCTCATGACCCCGAAGCTAGACTGAATGAAATGCCCCAACCGAGTTTTTGTCAATCACTCTAATATGACAGAAATGAAATGCGTTCGTTTGACCAGTTGGTGCTACCAACCCGAACTCAGGAGTCACCCTCAATAGATCTACTCACTCACTCTCGCTTGCTAACAATTAACGGTTCATGATAATAAAAGGGGACTTTAATCTGGGCAATGATGTAACTTAAGCAATGTAATGAGTTTGTATACTTTGGTCCGCATATGAAAATGGTGCAATGTATTCTCCCCCGAGAGTTTAGAAATTAATAAACAATTTAAAACGGGGCTATGAAAACTCACCTGATATGATATAGCAACAATGACAAGGAAGGATTTGATGTAATTAAAGCTTGTGTCTCCCATTTATTTAGAATTAGCTAGTTTAAGGCATACATTAGGTGTTATCGGGTACCGAGTTAACTAGAAATAACTCGTGACGAGGTGAAATGAAATACGACGAAGTTGTAAAAATTGTAAAATCATGTTCCTTGCAAGAATCGGGTGTTAGAATGATTATCGGATTGAAATTTCATAAACTAACGGAGTTATAAGCGTCAAACGAAAAATATAGCGATTGGTTTAAAAACACCGGGTAAAGTAATAATATAATCTCTATATCATTATAATTAGTTTGAAAATGTGTTAGGATCATTTTCGAGAGTATTAGGTATAATGTTAGTAGAAATGACTGAGTGGTAACGTTAATTAAACAATTAAGCATACGTTAATGAAAATCACACAAACCCATGCATGAACTGATATGGTAATGATGTTACTGATGATATGCAGACTACTCTAGTCTGTATGATGTGTCTTTACTGATGATGCATGAATACGCAGCTAAACCTAACTAGTTACTCGCATTTGAATACCCGTAAACCAAGTTTACGACATGATGAATGATGCCCATAAATAGTGATTTTCCTCCGGGAATGAATAGTGTCACGTGAATAGTAAAATTTTTTACGACTTCTCAAAGTCTCAAACTGACTTCAAAAATGATGAATAGTGAAATGATGAATAGTGATCGGTGAATAGTGAATGATGAATAGTAACTCATGAATAGTAAATTGTCGAGGTTTGGAAAATGACCTGAAATTACGAGTTGTGACAGTCGACCACCCTAAAAGGAATTCAGTCCCTGAATTCAGCTAATGTTGGTCTCTGGAGTGGTCTCGGTGAAAAGATGTAGGTACTTGAGTCGCATCTGGTCTTCCCGTTCCCATGTAAACTCAGGACCTCTGCGAGAATTCCAGCAAGCTTTGATGATCGGAATTAGACTTTGCTTCAACTGTTTGACCTCTCGGTCCAAGATTTCTGCTGGTTCTTCCACAAAGTTAAGCTTATCATCGATTTGAATTTCTTCCAATGGGATTACGAGTGTTTCGTCTGAAAGACATTTCTTGAGGATTGAGACATGAAACGTGTTATGTACATTGTTGAGCTCTGACGGAAGCTCCAGTCTGTACGCAACCGGACCGATCCTTTCTAGAATCTTGAACGGCCCAATGTATCTCGGGTGCAACTTCCCGCGTTTCCCAAATCGTATTACGCCCTTCCAAGGCGAGATCTTCAGCATGACTTTGTCTCCAACATGAAATTCTAATGGTTTGCGTCGAACATCGACGTAACTTTTCTGTCTGCTTCTGGCTGTTTGGAGTCTCTCTCGAATCTGAATTATCTTTTCTGTTGTTTCTCTGACCAACTCTGGACCAGTTAGTTGTACATCACCAACTTCGGCCCAACAAACTGGGGATCTGCACTTACAACCGTAGAGTGCCTCGAATGGTGCGGCTTTTATGCTCAAATGATAACTGTTATTGTAAGAGAACTCGATCAATGGCAAATGGTTAGCCTAACCATTTCCAAAGTCAATGACACATGCCCTGAGCATGTCTTCCAATGTCTGAATTGTTCTCTCGCTTTGACCATCGGTCTGAGGATGATAGGCGGTACTCATGTCTAGTTTAGTCCCAAATGAATCTTGCAATGACTCCCAAAAGTTTGAAGTAAAGCGACTGTCTCTGTCGGAAATGATGGAAATTGGTGCACCGTGCCTTGAGACTATTTCCTTGACGTAAAGTCTGGTGAGCTGATCCATAGTATAAGTCTCTTTTATAGGAATGAAATGGGCTGACTTGGTGAGACGATCAACTATTACCCAAATAGCATCGTAACCTCTTGATGTTTTGGGAAGTTTAGTGACAAAATCCATTGTAATGCGTTCCCATTTCCACTATGGAATTTCTGGTTGCTGAAGTAATCCTGATGGCTTCTGGTACTCGGCTTTCACTTTAGCACAAGTAAGGCATTTACTGACATACGTAGCTATCTCTGCTTTCATATTTGGCCACTAATAAAGCTTCTTGAGATCCTGATACATCTTATCAGAACCTGGATGAATAGAGTACTTCGACTTGTGTGATTCGTGCATAATCAACTCTCGTATTCCACCATAGAGAGGTATCCAGCTTCTATCCTTGAAGCATAATGTTCCATCTGATCTCCTTACTAAACCGTTTGCATTATCTTGCATTCCTTTGAGTGTTTCACTTGGTAGGTTTTCTTCCTTGAGTGCCTCGACTTGGGCCTCGAGGATCTTTGATGGTAGTGGTGAAATGATTGTCATTCCCAATGATCTGACTCTCAAAGGCTTGAGTCTCTCTTTCCGACTGAGTGCATCTGCCACAACATTGGCTTTTCCTGGGTGATATCTGATTTCACAGTCGTAATCACTAAGTAGTTCCAACCAACGACGTTGCCTCATGTTAAGTTCCTTCTGATCAAGAATGTACTGTAAGCTTTTGTGGTCTGTAAATACTACACACTTTGTTCCGTAAGGATAATGCCTCCAAATCTTGAGTGCAAAAACCACGGCACCCAACTCTAAGTCGTGAGTAGTGTAATTCTTCTCATGCTTCTTAAGCTGACGAGATGCATAAGCTATCACTTTCTCGTTTTGCAGTAGCACTGCTCCAAGTCCTTTGTGTGAAGCATCGCAATATACCACGAAGTTTTCAATCCCTTCTGGCAATGACAAAATTAGCGCGCTGCAAAGTTTCTGTTTCAATAACTGAAAAGCGGTCTCTTACTTTTCTCCCCAATCGTACTTCTGGTTCTTTTGTGTCAACTTGGTCAGTGGCTTAGCTATCTTGGAAAACCCTTCAATGAACCTTCTCTAATATCCGGCAAGTCCTAAGAATTGACGAATTTCTGTGGGAGTTTTTGGTGTTGCCCAATCTTTAACTGCTTCAATCTTTGCTGGATCAACCTGTAGTCCTTGACTATCAATGACGTGACCAAGAAATTGTACTCTTCTGATCCAAAAATCACACTTCGAAAATTTGGCGTACAGTTTCTTTTTCTTGAGCAGCTCTAAAATCGTTCTAAGGTTTTCTCGGTGCTCTTCTTCACTCCTTGAGTAAATCAAGATATCGTCAATGAATTCGATCACAAACTTCTCTAGATATGGCTTGCACACCCTGTTCATGAGATCCATGAACACAGCTGGTGCATTGGTTAGTCCGGACGGCATTACCTGAAATTCATAATGGCCATAGCGTGTTCTGAACGTTGTCTTCGGGATATCTCCCTCCCGAACCCTAAGCTGATGGTAACCCGATCTCAAGTCGATTTGGAGTAATAACTGGAACCTTGCAACTGATCAAACAAAATTGTCGATCCTGGGAAGTGGATAACGATTCTTCACCGTTAAGTTTTTTAGCTCTCGATAATCAATGCACATTCTGAAAGATCCATCTTTCTTCTTTACAAACAAAACTGGTGCTCCCCAAGGCGAGGAACTTGGCCTAATGAATCCTTTATCCAAGAGCTCTTGCAATTGGTTCGACAACTCTTGCATTTCTGAAAGTGCAAGTCGATAAGGTGCTCGCGCAACTGGTGCGGCTCCCGGCACTAAGTCAATCTAAAATTCGACTTGGCGAGTAGGTGGAAGTCCTAGTAAGTCTTCTGGAAAATCTTTAACTGTTGGCACATCCTCTAGTCGCTTCTCCTCCGACTTCTTTTCTGTGATATGAGCCAAGAATGCATAACAACCCTTCTTTATGTATTTCTCTGTTTTAATGCACGAGATGATGCTGAGTCTAGTCCCACTGCGTTCTCCACGAACGACCAATGTTTCGCCATCATAAGGAAGATGAACAACTTTTTCATCACAGATGATTCTGGCATGATGTTGAGATAACCAATCCATTCCGATGACAATGTCGAAACTTCCAAGTTCTACTGGCATGAGATCTATATTGAACGGGTGATTGAGTAAATTGAGAGTGCAACCATGAATGATCGTGTCGGTGCCAACTAAACTACCGTTAGCTAGTTCAATGTGATATGGAGTGTCTAATGCGGTTGGTTCAATGTTGAGTAATGGTGCAAATGCAGTAGAAACAAAACTTCTGTCGGCTCCTGAATCAAATAGTATGGATGCATAACGATTATTAATGAGGAACGTACCCGTAACGACATTCGGGTCCTCCCTGACATCTTCTCTTCCAAGGACATAAGCTCTTCCTCTAGCTGTTCCACCTTGGTTATTGTTTCCCTGATTCTTTCCTTTCGGACATTCCTTCTTGAAGTGTCCAATTTCACCACAACCAAAACATGTTACTGGGGGCTTCTGAGTATCAACCACAATCGGAGCCTTGCAATCCCTGGTCGAATGACCAACCTTCTTACAGTTCCCACAAGGATTTGGACAATTTCCAGGGTTATGATGGGTTTGACATTTGTTTCACTTGGGTAAAGTACCATTGTAACCTCTTTTCTCAGCTTGACCTGCAACATAGGCCTTTGCAGTTTCCTGTCTCTTGGGTGGTGGTTGAGTAACATTGCTACTCTGGTTGTTATCCCGATTTCTTTTGTTGTTGTTGTTTCGGTAGTTGTTGGAATTGTTGTTGTAGTTACGGTTACTGTTGGTGTTGTTGTTGTTGTTTGAAGTAATTCCTTTCTTCACTATCTGAGCCATGAGTTTCTGAGACATTCTGATTGCCTCATCCAATGTTTGTGGGTCAAAAGAAATCACATCACCACGGATGTTGTGAGGTAATCCTCCAATGAAATTCTCTAATAGCTTCTCAGTGTCCGGAACCATTGTCGGACATAATGCTGCCAATTCCTGAAACCTCCTGATATATGTCTCAATATCATTACCTGCTGTCACTAGCTCATAAAACTCTGTTTCCATCTTTTTCACTTCTGTTCGTGGGCAAAACTTCTTTGTCAGCAACTTCTTAAATTCGTCCCATGTAAGCATGTGAGTATTCTCCATTCCCATTGGCTTTGCATACGAATTCCACCATGACATAGCTTCCCTAACGTGTGTACTAGTAGCAAACTTAACCTTGCTGTCTTCCGAACTGTTGCATAGAAGGAATACTGATTCTGTCTTTTCAAACCATCGGATCATGGCAGTGGCCCCTTCTGTGCCTTTGAATTTTTCCGGATCACCACTCTTGAAATCTTTATACGTACATTTACGACCATTTGTACCATTGGTATTTGTTCCTGCGGCTTCTGCGGTTTCTGCCCGCGAAGCGGCTTCAGCAGCAGTTGCAGCTACGACAGCTCTTTCTGTAACCAATGATGCCTCGATACTGTCGGCAACAAGCTTTCTAACTTCGGCTGGTGTCATAGCAGTAGTGGCTCTTTTGGGTGGCATAATTCTTCACAATCACAAAAGATAACAACAATGAGAATCCACAATAGAAAACGATCATCATACACAATATATACAACCACAATATGTATATACATCCACAACACGTATAAATACAACCACAGCATGTATAAATACAATGAAACCACAACGAAACATCATAAATATAATCACAACGCACATGAATATAATACATGAAAATTTCGGTTACGCAGACCGATATCATAAAATAGCACAATGAAAATCCTGCATAGTAGAGTCACACTTGATATATTTGTTTGTACTACAAGCAAAAGACAACAAGTCCTAACTATGTCCCACACCCCGGGACTAGGATAATAATGTACAAGCTACATGATAAAGGTCTAACACTAGGCACCTCCTCCGGGTGCTCCATCTAGCCTGCGGAAAATCCTCTGAAGATCCCTAGACATAGCAACAACGATCTCCTCTAGGTGCTGAACTCGAGGATGAAGATCAGTCTCCCTAGTCACTGATGCATACATCCTAGCCTGAACTGAAGATAACTCACCGGCCTGGCGATGATGCTCATCCTGGGACATCTGTGCTCTGTCGAACAACTCAGGCATCTCCTGCCTCAACTGGGTGATATGCTCTGAACTCTCTAACTGACGGGCCTCTAAACCCTGGTGTGACACATCGATGGCAACCCTGCCCTGGATCAATCCCTCGAACTCCTCCTCTATAGCCTCAATACGGCTCACTGGGGTCTCATCTAAATGAGCTAATGCCCGTTCAATCTCTCCCTGAAGCTGATCTAGTCGCGAGTCTAATGTAGCAGCAGTAAGCAGTCTGTCAGCAGCAGCCCTCGAGCTCTCACCAACCTCGAACCTGCTGGGTGGTGCTGTCTCTGTGGCATCTGAAGTATCTGGTGATGGAATATCAAGACGTGCCCGCTTCTTGAGCGGTAGGTCTGACATAGGAGTAGGATCCCTGGTGTGAACTGGTGCTGATAGGGATGGCAATGGTGGAGACAATGATGATAAGGATGGTAAGGGTGATAATGGTGATGGTGTACTGAATGCCACACTCCTCCTCGCTGTCGAGCGGCGACGGAGTGGATGAGATGAAGTAAGTGATGATGGTGGTGGTAGGGATACAAATGCAGCTGGTGACCTGACAGTGAGACGATGGACCCGCTTAGCAGCAGTGCGCTTCATGCTCGGCCCACCTGGATATGTACGGTAAACTCAACCATAGGGTACAAACTCTCCTGGCTGGATAACAGGAACAACTCTGGAACCACGACGGATCACAGGTGACAGTGGTGGGGTAGGCATGACTTCCCCCTCCTCAAAGGGTTCTGTCTCGGCCTCTGACATCACAGGTGAAGATTGTGGAGTAGGCTCCACTGATGACAATATGATAGTGGGTAGTGAGGATGATGTAACCGACTCTAGTATGATGGAGGGTAGTGAGGAAGTATCGTCTGACTCAGATTCTGTTGAGATAACAATAGGGTGTGAATCCGAAGACATCACTATGACAATAGATGTGAAATAAAAGTAAATAAACATTTACACAATGTGAGTTATGATGAAATGATATATGTATGAAATCGCAATCACTACATGTGATATAATGAATATGCACTTATTCTACAATGATGAGATGCTATGATGGTGTAGTTATAGTCTAGGATATAATGGACAACCTAGTTCGCTATAACCTTTTCTCTGGTACCAATCTGTCACACCCCCAAATTTCGTGACTTGCAGTGGAATGAAGCATTCAGGGGCGCGACTGGTCATAGCACCAAAGTTGCAGTTATATTGAACGACCTAAAGTGTCGTTTAGAAAATACATCGTTTGATTATTTAAAAACATTCAGAGTTACAAAGCTAGGTCCCAAAAGGTGAAACAAGTTTTCATAAAACAGGTTCATACAATTCAAACGATGGATAAGTGCATAAAATATAAAGTGATACGCGTCGACTCCGCGACTCCATGATGTGTCCATATGCAAGCCAACATGCGATACCTTAATTACCTAAACCTACATTGCTAAAAATGGTCAACAAAAATGTTGGTGAGATCATAGGTTTATGTAAATGAAATGTTGTACGGATACCACAAGTATAAAGTGTATGACAAAACCATGCCACATAAAAATGATACATTAGCTCTAAGCTCATGACCCCGAAGCTAGACTGAATGAAATGCCCCAACCGAGTGTTTCCCAATCACTCTAATATGACAGAAATGAAATGCGTTCGTTTGACCAGTTGGTGCTACCAACCCCAACGGAGGAGTCATCCTCAATAGATCTATTCACTCACTCTCGCTTACTAACAATTAACGGTTCATGATAATAAAAGGGGACCTTAATCTAGGCAATGATGTAACTTAAGCAATGTAATGAGTTTGTATACTTTGGTCCGCATATGAAAATGGTGCAATGTATTCTCCCTCGAGAGTTTAGAAATCAATAAAAAATTTAAAACGGGGCTATGAAAACTCACCTGATATGATATAGCAACAATGACAAGGAAGGATTTGATGTAATTAAAGCTTGTGTCTCCTATTTATTTAGAATTAGCTAGTTTAAGGCACACATTAGGTGTTATCGGGTACCGAGTTAACTAGAAATAACTAGTGACGAGGTGAAATGAAATACGACGAAGTTGTAAAAATTGTAAAATCATGTTCCTTGCAAGAATCGGGTGTTAGAATGATTATCGGATTGAAATTTCGTAAACCGACGGAGTTATAAGCGTCAAACGAAAAATATAGCGATTGGTTTAAAAACACCGTATAAAGTAATAATATAATCTCTATATCGTTATAATTAGTTTGAAAATGTGTTAGGATCATTGTCGGGAGTATTGGGTATAATGTTAGTAGAAATGACTGAGTGGTAACGTTAATTAAACAATTAAGCATACGTTAATGAAAATCACACAAACCCATGCATGAAATGATATGGTAATGACGTTACTGATGATATGCAGACTACTCTAGTCTGTATGATGTGTCTTTACTGATGATGCATGAATACGTAGCTAAACCTAACTGGTTATGCGCATTTGAATACCCGTAAACCAAGTTTACGACATGATGAATGATGCCCATGAATAGTGATTTTCCTTCGAGAATGAATAGTGTCACATGAATAGTAATTTTTTGACGACTTCTCAAAGTCTCAAACTGACTTCAAAAATGATGAATAGTGATCGGTGAATAGTGAATGATGAATAGTAACTCATGAATAGTAATTTGTCGAGGTTTGGAAAATGACCTGAAATTACGAGTTGTGCCAGGCCATAAGTCCACATGTGTCGTGATACATTTATAATTATGTTGGCTACCCATAATCATAGATGTATCATTTCACATGTGTACTCGCTTCCAATACCACGTCTAACAATAATAACACCTCACAATTATAGATACACAAACTCAAAAATTTATATAATACACCCATTAATCACATATCACACACATAAAATATTCAAACTTGCTCAAGCCTTATTATTAATTACTTGGGTAAAATCCCAGAATTCAAAGGAATTCGCGATCCAACATAATACCAAACATCAAAAGTCAACAGAAGACATCCCAAAACATAACACTAAACCAAACAGAATCGCACACGGCTCGAGCTCCACCCTAACGTTTGCCCCTTTCATTCAACTCGGATTAAATCAACTACTTGCCGTAGACTCTAGATCTGAATCCACTTCGTACTCTTCCTCTTCACTTATCCATCCATTTCGGTTTCCCTCATTCTGTGGTAGTGGATGACTGGCAAAACCACTCCTGAGGTTCCCTTTTTCCTCCTCTATACGGTCCACAAACCCATACAGATTATGAGGCTCATCCCAAACCTCTCCTCCATCTTCTAGGAATTTGGGACACTTTCCAGGGTACCTAATAATGTAGCCGTCTTTATTGGTCACCTTTGTCTCATACCTTTCTATCTCATTTCCACCCACGTTTACTAGAGTCATCTTCTCCTCGATCTTACATGGATACATGCTAGCAGGAACTAAGATCCTCTTGTTAGTCCGTTTCAAGCTACCAATCCTCTTGCAACCAGTAGCGACAACGGTAGTCCAACGAAACTTGCTACGCACGAGAGGTGCCATGCTAAGAGTGACATATATAATACTAAGTATAGGGGTTCAATAGGCGTCCAAAACTCGACAAAACCTCTCATAAACTTAAAAAAAAAAATAGACATATAAAATACCATACTTATACATAAGCCCTAAATGCAACTATATGAGGGACTCCTAGGTTATAGTCTAGGTTCAACCACCTACTTCTCTATAACCTGGCTGTGATACCAATCTGTCACACCTCGCCAAGGCGGAAACGCGAGTGTAACTTCATAGATATCATCACAACACATGGTATCTAAATAGAGAATTACTACATGCACATAAATAGTGCAAAGTACCGACACAAAGTCTCATAACGATACCCCAAAAGAAAATAACCAAAACAAATCTCCAAAAGGTATCTTCAATAGAACATAAAGTACTAGTCGAAAGACATTAAAGTATCACAATCAAAATCAAACATAGTCAAATCAAAACATAAAGATAAATCGTTCTCAAATGCAACTAAGTCTCGTCTAGTCGCTTCCCTCTACCTTAGCCTTAGAATGCTCACCTGAAAATGATGCTTAAAACGTCAACATAATGTTGGTGAGGTTCATAGGTTTAAGACACACAATATATCTCAGGCAACCAGTTCACTGTGATTATAAAACATAGCAGGACAGTAAGACTAGTCATTATACTAGATGTCATGCAATCTCAGTCATTCAACCAACATACCACTTAAGGGACATAAGGGACGGAACGTGCCCACGACCCAAATAGCAATATCCAACATCAATTGGGACGGAACGCGCCCACGATCCAAGTTCACAATAATGGGTAAACCATACCCTCTGATCAGACCACACAGAATAATAGTGAGTAGAGCTACTACTCTCCAATTGGATAATGGGAGCATAGCTACCCTCCAAATGGACCACACAGAATCACCACACAATAATCTTATAACATGAAATACACGTATAATAATACTTACAAGTCCATGCATTTACGACCACATAATCACAGTAACTCAAAAATATTTCAACACAAGCATCATTCCCATCCCAAGTTAAAACAAAGTAAAAATGGGACTATGAAACTCACCTCAAACTTTGCAGCTTCCAAATTATCAATCACAAATCTATACAACAAAATAAGATCACATTACACGCGACCAAGGTAAAAGCTATAGTCCATGTAGCACACATATGATGGATGTCTAAGGTTCATGTAAACCACCATGGATCACCTAGACTCCATACTAACCACTATCAAACACTTACACCCACTAAATCCCTTGCATAAACTTTTCCCTTGCATAAACTTTTCCAGAATACGCAGATTTTTGGGGTACTTTTACCCATATGAAATCACAACAAATTAAGCTCTAAAACTCACACCAAAAATTCACCATGGTCCTTCATGAGCATAAAATCTTCTCTTAGAAGGCCATGCACTAAAAACACACAAAAGTGCTCTGTGAAAAATCAAACATGAAAACTATCCAGATTTGGATCTAAACGCACACCAAAATGTTTTGACCTAACAAACATATTTGCACCACTTATTAACGTATACCCTTCGCGTGGAAGTCAAAGGGAATATAGAACTCAATTTTCCCAGAAGGGCTAACCCAAATTACACTTTTAAAACCACTTTTGACCTCAATACTTTTAACCTAAATCTGTCCCGGTTTAACAGTTTTGACACCTTTACTTGCAAAAATCATTAGACTGACTTCCGAACCTCGAAATCGCTCGTGGCCAGACTTTTTGGAAAGCAAGTTCTTTGAAATACAATTTAGACTCAAGATTCTTGTAATAACTCATCTCCATATATTAAATATCTTCGTATCTTTACAGCCTTATGAATATGTCCAAACCCTAACTCAATAACTAACATTTTTTATACCCTAATCTCTTCACCAATCATCATAATATTACTAATTATTGATCCCAACATGTTATACATCATTAATTTACAGAATTAAACATAAACCCTAATCCATCATATTTTTGTTACATGAATTATAATAATTAATTGAACACATGTGTTGATAATTATAACTTGACCTTGATTTTTTTCTGCCTAAAAAATAAACCCTAAAATTTTTCTGCTTCTCCTGCTCTCCTTGGTTCGACCGAATTTCACAAAAGAATGGTTTGGGGTGTTTTGGTTTTGTATTTATACCACCCTAAGATTATTCTAGATAACCTCCTTAATTAATAATTATAATTGGACTAAAATTTTGTTTTCTTTTTCCCCCCTAAAACCGAAAATCGGCCGCCCCCTATATATATAAAATTTTAATTTTTTTATTAATATTAATTATTACACTTAAAACCTTGTGTTTTCGTTATTTTATAAAAGCCTATACCGAAACCTAACATCTTACGCGGTAATCCTTCATTTTACGACAACTCGAATAATTATCATTTTTCAAACCAAAGTTCCCGAAAATAGAATTTCACGCTCATTGTTAATATAACCCATAAAACCGATCACCACTTAACTTACCAACGCTCACAAGCTTGAACAAAACTCTTTACACAAAACCCCGAACACAAAACCATACAAGTTATTTCCACGTCACCAAAGTGAGCAAAATGAACATAATCAAAACAACACTACTCAAGACACATCAATAGAGTCACACAAAGGATTTAGTGCCAAAACACGCGTATATCACACATATGCCACACAAAACACTTAAGTCACACCAAGCAAAAATTAAATTGACCGAAACTAGTAGTTAGACTAACCTGCTAAAATCACGGTTGTTACATCACGATTCTCATCCAGCTTCTGTTGCATAGTCTCCTAACCGGTAACTAGATCCTCAACTCTATATTCAATACCCTCGATGCGTTCCAAAGGCAACTCATCTAGATGACCTAGAGCAGTCTCGATCTGCTCTTCTTGCCGTTCTAATCGCGTGTCAGAATAGTAGAAATGGTCGGCTGTCGCTCCTGTGCTGCCTGCGAAATTTCTCCCACCTCAAAGACTCGTGGTGGAGTTGGGAAATCAGGAGTAGGTGATCGGGGTAGAGTGTGATACCGAGCGATAATGGTCCTAACTTCTTCAATAAATTCAAATGGGACAGATGGGGGATTGAAACTTTTAGATGATGGTGGAGGTGGAGGTGTGGATGTTGGGACTGACGGTACATATGTAGGTAACATATATGGGTGTGGATGTAGTAGTGGTGATGATGATGTAGGCACGGGGAGTGTTCTCATTCGTGCCGTTCTCCGGATTCTAGGGGAAACTGGTGGTATCTTCGATGATGATAGAGGTGGCAGGGACTCCGTAACTGAAGGAGAAACTGACTCATACGGCTCTGCTTTTGCGAAGGTGCGGACCTTCTCTCTGGCTTGCAAGTATGGATCATCAGGAAATGGTACGACATCAGGCATCAAAGTATCCTCGGATGGCTCTTCTGAGGGATCTGACTCCGTATCATGTCTGAATACTGAAGAGACCTCAGGTGTAACTCCCCGACCCGACAAGGGTAAAGATGTCACAATAATGGTTTCATATCAGAACAAACACAAGCATATGACACAAATAATACAATTGAATATCTAAGGTTACAAAGGAAATTCTGAAACTACAAGGTTACAATGAGAACAATAACAAAATACTAAGTTTGAAATGAAAATCTCTTCTAGTCATCACTATGTCCAGGATAGCAATCTAAGTATAGCCTTCTAAGCTCAAAGCACTCCACTCATAACCCAGCTTCTAACTAAAACCTGCCGCAGGAAAAGAAATTACGGCTGAGCTACGAGAGCTCAGTGAACAGATATAACGGTAACAAAGCAGTAATAGAAAATTATGAAAAGTAAATGAAGTACGATCAATAAGAGTTAAGGCATAAGTAAAGGACAAGAGTAAAGAAAAAGGTTAGGAACAGTAATCCTCCACGAGCCAAGTCAAATCAAGTAAACAAGTATACATGTATACGGAGGGGTGACCTCGGTATACCAAGTATAATATGAGGGGATACCTCCAAGGGGTTGGAGTAGCTAACTCCGAAGAGGTGAAAGACGTGTATCGCACACACCCATCAGTCACCTAATATAACAAGTAATATAATCAAATAAGTCAAGTCATGTCAATTCAAATCAAATCTAGGATGCATCCATACGCCCCAGTAGGCCAAGTTCTTCCTCTACGTAACAAATCAAGTCAGGGACGGGATAGGACATCACTCTCCTACCCTAGAGTCATGCCATCGGTGCATCAATGACACGGACATGAAACCCTCATGCCTAGTAGTGGCTCGTAGTCTCAAACTGTGGGTCAAGGGTCAAGTATCAAGTATCAAGTGGACCAAGTATCAAGTATCAAGTGTCAAGTATCAAGTGGACCAAGTATCAAGTATCAAATGTCAAGTATCAAGTGGACCAAGTATCAAGTATCAAATGTCAAGTATCAAGTGTCAAGTGGTCCAAGTCAAGTATCAAGTGGTCCAAGTCAAATATCAAGTTTATGTCAAGGTTCAAGTCAAGGTTCAAGACAAGAGACCATAGCAAGGGTTCATAGCAAAGGTTCAAATCAAGTGGTTCATATCAAAGGTTCACAATTCAAGGGAAGCATAGCAAGGTTCAATGAAACAAGATAACAAAAGAGAGAGAGTTCATGAGAAACCTGTGAGAAGGTCAGAATATATGTACCTTAAACCGTAAGTGAAAACACAAATAGAAACATAAAGATCGAAATCAAACTCCTTCTTCTACGAATCTACACGAATACATGATCGTCTTATTATTAATATCTTATTTAAACCAGATTACTTATTTTAGTCGGCTTTCCATTTTTAGTAACTTTCCAATTTTAGAAACTTTCTTCTTTTAGTAACTTCCTATTTTAGTAAAGTTCTCGAATTAAGTAAGTTTCTCATCTTGATAACTTTTAGGATCATAACTGACAATTACGTAAACTTAAAGGCTTTAAATGACCAATATTATAAAGTTGTTCATGTAAATATATAGCCTCATTAACTTACATGTATATCAGATTGTTAATGCTTGACTAGTGGTTTATTAGATTGACCAAATGAAGGCACATGTTACTCACCCACCACACACGAAGTGACGCCCCAAAATTCTTCATAAATCCCATCAATCAGTTCTTCTTTTACCTTCATACGCACGCACACTCACGTATTTTTATCACATAAATCTTACATGTTTACACCTCATTTTCTTGCATGTTTATCCAGCCCAACATAGTACGTATAATCACACATATTCAAGCTTTATATGACACACACTAACAACACCATTTCCAGCCCATGTATTCGACAAACAACACACACCAATACCACGTTTTATACCACACACCATCATGCGATCCACCGTCCAACAGATCACATAAACTCCCACATATTCAAGCCTTTACCCACACAACTGAATACATACACCCCACGTTTTATTTACTCAAAGTTTATATCCAGCTCTTAGTTGTATATTAAAGATCAAAGCATCATTTAGATGACCAAAAATACACGTGTGCATGACTACAAATTAAAAAAAAAAAAAAAACATAACAAGATATACATGTGTATTATTCACTGTTCATTTTATCTTGCGACCATAACATTTTCGTATATTTACGCGTCCATTTCAAACGTATACTTATCATTCTTGTGGCTTTTATATGTTCTTCACATACTTATACATCAATTCGTATACTGTGTTTAACACAACAATGATTAGTTTACATGTTCTACTATATATACCCGTTCATATATCGAATGTGAACACAAGGATGGAAATGAGAGGAGTACCTCAAGGACGATTAAATGAATAACCAGGATACGAGAACCCAAGACCAACCCCATTCGACCAAACCCTCCTTAAACTGAACACCCCCACGATCAACCTTGTCGAGTCCAAGCCAAAAGCCGCACTAGCACTCCTCGATCCAGCAGCACCCTTCGACTAGACCTCCGAGTAGCAGTCACCAAAGAGTCCTTTTGTTTTGCTGCCTTTGTGATTCGAACAGGGAAAAAGGGAAAAGAAAAGTAGCAGCCGACAATGGTGTGGGTTGTGTTTAGGGTTTTATGTTTGAGAGAATAAGTAACAAATGAATAAAAACGTGTGTATGGATCGGTTATAAAACAAACCGTGTGAAGGGGTTTTCCATAACAAGTCACAACCAATCTCCTTTGTACCTTCTTTGGTCGATCAGGAATGAAGAAAAGAAAGCATGCAGCAGCCGATTTTTGTGTAGGTTATAATTAGGGTTTGTGTGTGAGAGAAAATGTGATATACGAATGCAAAGGAGGGAGATGAATGAGCCGGATTTTAGTAATAAGAATAAAAGGAGCGTGACTTTTCTTTTCTTTTGGAAATGATTATGATTGTCTGATTTGATTGAGTAAGTTATGGAATAAATTTAAGGATCCTTATCTCCAATTGGCTATATGGGCCGTGTAATATTTGATGGACTAGGAGGGTTTTTTTTTTTTTTTTTTTTTTTTTTTTTTTTTAAACTTGTACATGTATTATTATTATGTAAGCCTTAGTTTAGTTTATATTAGTAACATATAGTTTTAGGTTTCTTACGTTTTCAAAGATTTAATTCATAACGTATAGTATGGATATTAAGTTAAGTTCAAATTTAATGCAAAAATGTGAATCCGGATTTTAGGGTTTTACAACTCTTCCCCTCTAGAAAAAAATTTTTGTCCTCGAAAATTGAAGTGAAATGAAACGGAAGCACAAAGGACCAGGAACGGAAGTGTGAATGACTTGTTTCTCATGACTCTATCTTGTTGACCAAAATAGCTTTGGTTTCTTCAGAAAGGACATACCATACCGAATCCAGATCAAAAGAATAAAATGCGAAACGTAACAAATGATAATCGTATTCTCTCGGGAGAGATACAGGAAATACGTAGGATTTGACGGATATGCCGTCCATAGAATTTGATTAGACAAATCAGATGAGAACGTATAGAAAACAGATTGTTTGGTAACATCAACCGGCATATAGCTTTACAACAAAGCCTAAGATTCTTATTGGAAGTGCATAGGTCAGCAAAATGCGTGACGAGAATCCAGACGTATCAAATCGCATAACGGTGAAATTAGATTAAACGCATTGGTAGAATGAACCTAAAGTCTCACTAACACAGACAATCTCCAACAGCTAACAGAATTCTAAGGCTTCTAAGGCACTCCTCGAAATATCTTATGCCCACAAAAAGTGCACGTTATATGACGTAAGTATTTTCAAGTTGGCCAGACGTCATAATACTGGGATCATATAAATATGCCCTCATGATGGTCATACTTTATCTCAAGTCGTGAACAAAATAACCTATCTAAATCCACCTAATCCTTCTACAGTCTCAGAGGTCATCAAAATCAAACAACATGACTAAAAGAAGAACGAAACTACTCGTAAGAGTAAAGGGGACTTTCAAAATGTCTATCAGAATTAAGGTACGTCGTTAGTAGCGTCAATCCTTCATCATTCACCAAGATCAACTCAGCCAAAGTAAGTGGTTGTTTCAAAAATCCGCCCATTTCTAGATATAAATCTCAAGGTTCCTTCCACAATTCGTCAAAATTCGCATAACAAAACCATCAGCCTACATACGCAGAATGAACACAGAACGGAATTACTAATAGAGAACCTAAATCATTCAAAGGATCTTTGTCATCAGGTAACGGAAATTTAAGTAGGTTAAGAGGAAGTGAATTACGTCATCCATAGCTTCATCCTTCACAAAATCAACTCTTCCAAACACAAACATTCACTTCAGAATTTTCATCCATTCAAATACATGATCTTAAACCTCTTCCAAGTCCAAGAAGTCTGTCTACGTCTGTCCATATGATCATAGGGTAGAAAGGAATTATAAACTTGAGTCTGGTCCCTCAAGCCTTCGGTACCTCTTCTGGACACTGTGGTGTGGTAAAATAAATCTCTGACATGATCATCGTGCATTCTTCCATTCGCGAGTCTGCTTCTGCTCTCAATTCATCTTAGTACAACTAAAATGAATAGAGAAGCAAGACTGCGTGTCTTTAACAGGTCTTCTAGCACGGTTCGAATTTTGTCAACTCAAACTGCTGTCATCACCGAATACCTGGTAGTGTTGTCTGCTAAAATCTCTGAAAGCCAATCAAATCTACTCTTCCAGACAAAGGGTCATTCCACTTAATATAAGATGATCTACATGTTCCTCGTTCGTCTCTAAGCACAAACACACTGTCATACTACGACAATTGTCCAAATACTCGCGAAAAACATGATTCTATTTGCGAATACAATTGGCATTATTTAAAACTCACAATGATCACAACGAGTACGAAAGCAGCTTCAGGAATCATCTTAGGAAAACTTCATATCTACTTCACATCACCAATCTTCCTCTTCACGAATAAAACTGAAATGCTTAGCGGGGTTACTCTCAGTTAGTCAACTTCCTTCTCAGAAGTTTTTGTGGTTGCCTCTTCCATCCTTCAAACTTAAATGAGGTCGTCTGATACGGAATTTCAAATTCACGATACGCGGAAATGGATAATGCTTTTGGATAGTGATACGATTAAATTCACGATAGTCGATACGTCGCGGCATACTTCCCTCTTTCTTCTTCATAAACAAATAGGAGCATTCAAAGAAAACACTGAGGTGAACAAAATCATATTCCATTAGCTCCTTCAATTTCTCAACTTCTATGGCATCATGGTTTCGTTAATTGAGATCGGTTCAAAGTCAAGTCTACTTCTCAAGCGGGAGGGAAAACTCCAAGAGGTCCATCAGAGAATATCGAAAAATTTGTATAACAAACTACTTCCAATGCCAGAGCTTTCTAAAGGTGGATACTAATAGGTGTCAGGAGAAATTTGAAAATCACACTAGATTAGAGTAAGTGTTTCCATAACAGCATTAATATTAACCGATTTGAGTGGTTGCGAGTCATCAAAGCAAAAGTAGGATGAAAATAGATTTCTAAAGGTCACATATCAGATATGGAAATCTCTGGCAACTTTAGGAAGAGCCAGCCAATCCATAACCTAAGGACCTCAAAATTGAATATATCAAAAGTAAACGGATTCGTAAGATGAGTACGGTCGTCAAGCCAGACGGATAGTTCATATGTCAAGGTTAAGTAAATGGTTCAATATAGTGTTGAGATAGATAAACGAACAGTTCAAGGTGTTGGAGTTTTGTTTAGCTTTAAAGCGTAAGTGGCAGGTAGGGTATACATCATTGGTAATACGAACATCGTATAGTTGTCAAAAGTGAGATGTATGGTATATTAGCTATCAGCATCATCATGCTCAGTTAACAATTTCGTGTTGAGATAGTATTTACATCGTATCCTTCCATGGGAAGACTGGTTGGCAGACAAGATTCATCATTCAAAGGGAGGGAATAAACATCCTATATCCATGGTTAATAATCACCAGAGTTCTCATAGGAGTAGTAATGGATTTTGCAGGACTGAGTAGTATTAGATGATACATTTATATCCAGCACGGGTAATGAATTCATAGAATGTGTCAAACACATATGTTCGAAAAGGTATCAAACTATTTATCAAATAGATCGGAAGTGGAGATCAAAATCAGGAAATGAAACCTAAATGGTGTAAGGTATTCATGCAGTTCTCGAGGATTTCCAAACTTACTTGGTTACTAAGCTCAAGTTGCAAAAATTTCTAGCTTCTGAAACAAATGTTCTTATAAGGCATAGCTAAAGGCAGAGGAACGAATCAGAGTGATGCGGAAGCAATGCTACTTACATAGATGTGCTAGTCTACCCATTCCTCACCGGCATAAGTAAAGGACAAGAGTAAAGAAAAAGGTTAGGAACAGTAATCCTCCACGAGCCAAGTCAAATCAAGTAAACAAGTATACATGTATACGGAGGGGTGACCTCGGTATACCAAGTATAATATGAGGGGATACCTCCAAGGGGTTGGAGTAGCTAACTCCCAAGAGGTGAAAGACGTGTATCGCACACACCCATCAGTCACCTAATATAACAAGTAATATAATCAAACAAGTCAAGTCAAGTCAAGTCAAATCAAATCTAGGATGCATCCATACGCCCCAGTAGGCCAAGTTCTTCCTCTACGTAACAAATCAAGTCAGGGACGGGATAGGACATCACTCTCCTACCCTAGAGTCATGCCATTGGTGCATCAATGACACGGACATGAAACCCTCATGCCTAGTAGTGGCTCGTAGTCTCAAACTGTGGGTCAAGGGTCAAGTATCAAGTATCAAGTGGACCAAGTATCAAGTGGACGAAGTATCAAGTATCAAATGTCAAGTATCAAGTATCAAATGTCAAGTATCAAGTGTCAAGTGGTCCAAGTCGAGTATCAAGTGGTCCAAGTCTAATATCAAGTTTATGTCAAGGTTCAAGTCAAGGTTCAAGACAAGAGACCATAGCAAGGGTTCATAGCAAAGGTTCAAATCAAGTGGTTCATATCAAAGGTTCACAATTCAAGGGAAGCATAGCAAGGTTCAATGAAACAAGATAACAAAAGAGAGAGAGTTCATGAGAAACCTGTGAGAAGGTCAGAATATCTGTACCTTAGACCGTAAGTGAAAACACAAATAGAAACATAAAGATCGGAATCAAACTCCTTTTTCAGCGAATCTATACGAATACATGATCGTCTTATTATTAATATCTTATTTAAACCAGATTACTTATTTTAGTCGGCTTTCCATTTTTAGTAACTTTCCAATTTTAGAAACTTTCTTCTTTTAGTAACTTCCTATTTTAGTAAAGTTATCAAATTAAGTAAGTTTCCCATCTTGATAACTTTTAGGATCATAACTGACAATTACGTAAACTTAAAGGCTTTAAATGACCAATATTATAAAGTTGCTCATGTAAATATATAGCCTCATTAACTTACATGTATATCAGATTGTTAATGCTTGACTAGTGGTTTATTAGATTGACCAAATGAAGGCACATGTTACTCACCCACCACACACGAAGTGACGCCCCAAAATTCTTCATAAATCCCATCAATCAGTTCTTCTTTTACCTACATACGCACGCACACTCACGCATTTTTATCACATAAATCTTACATGTTTACACCTCATTTTCTTGCATGTTTATCCAGCCCAACATAGTACGTAAAATCACACATATTCAAGCTTTACATGACACACACTAACAACACCATTTCCAGCCTATGTATTCGACACGCAAAACACACCAATAACACGTTTTATACCACACACCATCATGCGATCCACCGACCAACAGATCACATAAACTCCCACATATTCATGCCTTTACCCACACAACTGAATACATACACCCCACGTTTTATCTACTCAAAGTTTATATCCAGCTCTTAGTTGTACATTAAAGATCAAAGCATCATTTAGATGACCAAAAATACACGTTTGCATGACTACAAATTCAAAAAAAAAAAAAAAAAAAAAAAAAAAAAAAAAAAAAAAAAAAACATAACAAGATATACATGTGTAGTATTCAGTGTTCATTTTATCTTGCGACCAGAACATTTTCGTATATTTACGCGTCCATTTCAAACGTATACTTATCATTCTTGTGGCTTTTATATGTTCTTTACATACTTATACATCAATTCGTATACTGTGTTTAACACAACAATGATTAGTTTACATGTTCTACTATATATACCCGTTCATATATCGAATGTGAACACAAGGATGGAAATGAGAGGAGTACCTCAAGGACGATTAAATGAATAACCAGGATACGAGAACCCAAGACCAACCCCATTCGACCAAACCCTCCTTAAACTGAACACCCCCACGATCAACCTTGTCGAGTCCAAGCCAAAAGCCGCACTAGCACTCCTCGATCCAGCAGCACCCTTTGACTAGACCTCCGAGTAGCAGTCACCAAAGAGTCCTTTTGTTTTGCTGCCTTTGTGATTCGAACAAGGAAAGAGGGAAAAGAAAAGTAGCAGCCGACAATGGTGTGGGTTGTGTTTAGGGTTTTATGTTTGAGAGAATAAGTAACAAATGAATAAAAACGTGTGTATGGATCGGTTATAAAACAAACCGTGTGAAGGGGTTTTCCATAACAAGTCACAACCAATCTCCTTTGTACCTTCTTTGGTTGATCAGGAATGAAGAAAAGAAAGCATGCAGCAGCCGATTTTTGTGTAGGTTATAATTAGGGTTTGTGTGTGTGAAAAAATGTGATATACGAATGCAAAGGAGGGAGATGAATGAGCCAGATTTTAGTAATAAGAATAAAAGGAGCGTGACTTTTCTTTTCTTTTGGAAATGATTGTGATTGTCTGATTTGATTGAGTAAGTTATGGACTTAATTTAAGGATCCTTATCTCTAAATGGCTATATGGGCCGTGTAATATTTGATGGACTAGGAGGGGTTTTTTTTTTTTTTTTTTTTTTTTTTTTTTTTTTTTTTGTAACTTGTACAAGTATTATTATTATGTAAGCCTTAGTTTAGTTTATATTAGTAACATATAGTTTTAGGTTTCTCACGTTTTCAAAGATTTAATTCATAACATATAGTATTGATATTAAGTTAAGTTCAAATTTAATGCAAAAATGTGAATCCGGATTTTAGGGTTTTACATCAGGTACCACGGATACGTCTTCTGATGGATCTGACTCCGTCGCCCGTCTAGGTACTGTCGTGATTTCCGGTACTGTTGCGATATTTTCATTATCCGAGTCCGACATAAGAGTGATAGAATGGGTAGGGGATGTCATAACTCTGTAACCACCCGGTAATTTGTAAATATTTCACTATGTAACTAAATAATTAACAGTAAACATTTATAAATAGTATTTTAGTGGCATTGTGGCACGGAGGACTTTGGTTAAGCTTGTGAAAATTGGTTATAGTTTAGGTTTGAACCTTGTTCTCTATAACCATGAGCTCTGATACCAATCTGTAACACCCCCATTTTCGATATACGCAGCGAAATATAAGTTGGGGTATTACTTCAAGTATCACAGTCATGAAAATAGAAAACGACTCGAAAAGAGACGTTTTAATTAAAATTCTTATCATACATTTATTTAAATCAGAGTACATAATACAGGCCCCAAATGGGATGTTTCGAAGTACGTCATAAAAGTTACATTATTCGTTGAATGATAACAAATTGGACACTCTTTTTATAAAAAAAGTCCACCGCCACTTCGTGCCAAATCATGCTTCTAATTACCTCGGATAAAACATGCTAAGAAGTCAACACAAAGGTTGAGTGAATCCATAGCGTTTAAAGTTATAATCAGTTTGAACACAAGCTAGGTAGAAAGTAAATCAGCAATATTGCAGTTCAATATATAGCCCTAAGTCTCATGACACGCAAAACGTTAACTGTGGATCATCATAGTTATAAGCTAATGATGTATATTACTCCATAATTAAATGAAGTAATTTTTCCCCCGAGTAGGAGATTGCCGGTCTCTTTATTCATCTCAAATAAAGTACATTTGGTCACGTTACGGTAACACAAACGGGTCGTCACACCCAATAGATCTATTTACTATATTTGCGCTCACCTGAAAGTGATTAACGGTCCATGATGGGAGGTCTTTTAGGCAACAGGTAACTTACTCAATATAAGTCAGGATAGCATACAGGAAAATACTTGTGTTCGGTTTTGTAGCATGTATCTCCCCACAAGTTTGGAAAATGTATAAAAAGTGGGACTATGAACTTACCTTAGCAGTCTGGATGGAAAACAAATTTAAATAGAGTTGATAAATGTCTCCGGCACGCGACCTGGGTTGGTATGTCAAGTTTCAGTAATCGTATTTCAACATATATGAGTTTTAATATTCGTTTCGTAACGTTTTGGTCGACAGTTAAATATTTAATTGAGACAACATGAAGTCTCTTCAAAAGTTGGATAAGATTTTATCTTATTTCGTATTTTATGTTTTTGTTTCGTTTGTTCGTTAAATATATCTCATGATAGTTAAAAAAAGTTATGCTTTTTACCCCTATAGTTTCATATATTGACAGTGTATACCCCTGAACTTTCATAAAATGATAGTTTTTAAAACTCAACTTTTATAAAATTACAATTTTTACCCCTCAACTTTCATAAGTTGGCAACTTTTACCCCTCAACGATGGTGAAATGACAGTTTATACCCTATAGTTTCAAAATTGACACATTTTACCCCTAAACTGCAGGTCGACATCAATTAAAGTCCAAGTTATAAAACTAGTTGGAGTTTTGGCAGAAAATACCCTCCAAGCATTTTTGTTGTTTCACTCGTGGTCCTTATTTCATTAAAACGCGTTTTAAGCTTCGGGAAAAGGCACGACTTGCTACGACTCTTTTATATACGTTATTATCAGTTTACAAACACCTTATTCATGGCTTATTAGCATATGATTCGAGCTTAAAAGCTTGAATCAATTTAAAAATGATGCGTTGCATCAGTTTGCGAGAGGCAGAAAAGGAGCTCGAATAACTTTGAGACAAATCAACCTTTTTACGACGTTCTTTTTCCTACGGTTAGCTAGCTGGGTGGTCTTAATGTTGGCAGATTTTTAGAATTTTTGAGGGTCGCTTGGTGGTCGAAATATTTATGCAAAGTTGGGGCGTTGGGACTGTTTTGCGACAGAAAAAGGAAAAGAAAAATAATTGAGCTTTTTATTTTTAAGTGTTTCAACTAATTTTTAATGCATGTTAAAATGGTCATAATCATATTTAATCCATCTCTAATGTGTTTTAAGGTTTCTTGATTTTTTTTTCTTAAAAAAAATTATTAAGGTGCGTTTTGTTTTTGGTTCGACAAAGAGAAAAAGAAAAGAAAAAAAATAAAATAGTTTTTGATCATGTTGCTTACTAGGGATTATTTAGCATCATTTTTAAGTATATTTAAGGTTTATAAAAGTATTGAAATGAGCTAGAATACTTACTTGTTTATGTGAGTCGATTATATGGTATATGTGGTGAATTGTTTTGGAAATGGTATACTAACGCTTTTCTTCCTTCTAGGCTTCCTCAAAACCTTTCTTTAGCTTATATGGGGGCTGCTTAATCAGTAGCAAGTGAAGGTATGGCTGTTTTTAGTTTGTTCGAATGATATGGAGAAAGGAAATGGAAATTGTGGTTCGCTATTTATAGGAGGGAGTGAGCTAGGGTTTTCAAGGTGTTAAGTCACCTTGTTAGGGGAGTAGGGGAACAAGATGATGTGGCTAGGTCAAGTGGGACGCCATGTGTAAGGAGGGGGACGGAAAGGTTATGTGGTTTAACCCTAACCTTATGTTCTACCTACATTCCTAGACCTAAGGTAAATATGTAACACCCCAAGCCGATAAGGGTAGAAGTATTACATTATGGTGACATATCAAAGCAAACACAAGCATATGACTTAAATAATACAAAAGAATTTCTAAGGTTACAAAGGGAAAATCTAAAATACAAGGTTAAAAATGAGAATTACACTAAATACTAAGTCTAAAAATATAATCACTTCTAGTCCTCTCTAATCCAGAATAGCTATCAAGGTATAGTCTTCTAAGTCCAAAGTAATCTTCACTCATCACCCAGCTTCTAACTAAAACCTGCCGCAGGAAAAGAAATGCGGCTGAGCTTAAAAAGCCCAGTGAATAGATATATATATATATATATATATATTATATATATATATATATATATATATATAATATATATATATATATATATATATATATATATATATATATATATAACATAACATAACGGTAAAATAAGCATAAGCAACGAAGGAATAAGAATACAAAACGAAAAGTATAATCATGAAAGTCATACAAATTTTATAGAGAACTAAGAATCAAGAATGCATGAGAACTGAATAAGAAATGAATCAAGAGAATAATGAAATAAAGGAAAAGTCGAAATAAGGATGTGCCATAAGAACTACATATCATAATTCGTCAAATCATATAATATCTTAAAAGTGCACGAAGAGGGGAGACCTCTAAGTACTAAAATTGTGAGAAGGAGTGTAAGGCACACACCACCTGGTCACCATAATCATATAAACATAAAACCTAGGATGCATCAATACGCTCCCTAACATAAGTATGTATGTCAGTACTAGACTAAGCATACACACGCATTAATGGCCAATAGTGATCACAATATAATACATAAACATAAGGGGGAACGCCGTAGATCTATCACACCTCTACGGGAGTGTCATGCCTAGGGTGCCATCAAAGACATGGTCATGGTACCTCCACAACTAGGTTAGCTCAGGCACAGATCTATCATAGCATACAACAATATAGACATAACATGGTTAGAGAAACAAGATAGTGACTCAATTAAGCATGGCAAAGCATAAGCATATCATGGCAGTGACATTTATATTAAATGTCCGAAAGGATCATATAGGAATGACAATCATGCAATGAAAGTCAAGAATCAATAAAGGGAATCATATCAGGCAAAGGATCATAAGAAATATCTCTACTGAAAAGGGAAATAATATCTGTACGATAACATAAGTGTCTCAAAGTAAGACAGAATATCTGTACCTTGGACCGCAAGTGAAAACATAATAGGAACATAACGATCGGAAGCAACTCCTTCTTCAGCGAATCTACACGAATTTATGGTCGTCTTAGTTAATAACTTATTTTAAATCAGATTACTTATTTTAGTCGGCTTTCCATTTTTAGTAACTTTCCATTTATAGCAGCTTTCCAAAAGTAGTAACTTTCCAAAAATAGTAAGTTCCTCTTTAAGTAGTTTAACCATTTTAAGTAACTTTTTATTTTTAGCAGGTTTTCTGAATTAGTAAGTTTCCATAATTAGTAGGTTTCCATATAAAGTAAGTTTCCATATTTAGTAGGTTTTAACACGATCTCTTAATTTATTTTGAGTTCGGGTTTTGGATTCGGGATTGTCAAATAAATTAAACATATTCATAATCATGTTAAAACGTTACTTACTAATCATACATGTCATGGAATATAGCTTAGACCTCAATTTTCACATGAACACACTTTGAACACCTATTTTACACAAGTATAATTATTGGCAGATTTACTCCTGAAATTAAGCCCAGGTAATGAATTTTGAAAACGAAGTATAATCCCAAGGTAAAATTCCAAAAAATTCCCACAGTAACTCATGTGTCTTGTGAGTCTACAATAATTTTTCAAGATTTTTATTTCAATTAATGAACCCCTTTAAAAATCGTTCAAATCTGGTTGTTCAGATTCGTAATGAAATTTACACCTCAAAAGTATGCCTCCAAAAACATTATCATATGACTTTAAAAAAATCTACAAAAATTTCAGGAAGTAGTCTATATATGAAATACGACTCCTGTAAAATTTTAGCCATTATATCTTGATGGTTTAGGAATTAAAAATTGGTCAATTGGACTGATTTCCAGACCCTCAAATTCAGACACAACACTTTTTCACGCAAAAATCAAAAAATGACCAAAACAACTCGAAATCACCCAAACTCAATTGGAGAACTTGACTAAGACATAAAAATAAGTTTTCATGCAAAGAAACCGAATCAAAACACTCTATATCATGACCATAACTCACTCACAAAATCGGATATACCTGCTGTCCAGTTTTAGAATTTATTTTCGACCACCACAACACTTGTTTACGCACCCAAACGCATCCACGACCCTTATAATTCACCTAACCTGAATTTTAACATTATTTTAACATGATCACAACATCCCACCAAATCATCCACAAAAATTCTATCAAAAACCCTAACTTCAATTCATCATTGCATGTATAAATCTTATGATTTTATGTGACCTTTTATTCGTGTATATGGATTAATCATTTAGCCGATTCTCATTTAGTTCTCATGTGACATAATACACGATATAGCAAAGATCAAAATGGAGGAAAAAAAAAACAAGATAATACCCTAGAAGATCAAATCGATGACAAGACCAAGAATCAAAATCAAGAACAAAGCCGAGCACTTCACTACTCGAATTCAACCTCTCGGACCAAAATACAACCACGATCACCACTCCTATTGGACCTGAATTTGACCCACGATCACACCTATGTACGAACACCACGGAATCCTTGCTTGCTTGCTTATGATCGATCGGAAAATGGAGGACAAAGTGGGCGGCCGATTGTTATTACTAGGGTTTTTTTATTCTTTTTTTTTTTTTTTTTTTTTTTTTTTTTTTTTTTTAGAAGATGAAGAATAGAAACTCCGGTCCTTTTTTTTGTTTTTTTTCTCTTGTGGGTTTCGGATTGGGCCAAAATGGATTATGGGCTTAAGTAACATGGGTCTTGGGTTGGGTTGTTGTAGTATAACAAAAGATATACGGCCCAAAACTAAATTCATGTAACGTAATTGGTGCCTCGTATTTAGTTTATGTTTTAGAAATATTTTGGATTTCAAATATGTTCAAAAATTCCATGATGATGTTTTGTTCTAATTATTTGGATTAACGGTAAATTCGTTTAGTTACTTTCGGTTTTAATATTAATCGTATCCATAACTTAGGAAAATTTCAAATTAGACGTAAAATTAGGTATTTAGAATTTAGGGTTTTACAACTCTTCCCCTCTAAATGAAAATTTTCGTCCTCGAAAATTGAAGTGAAACAAAACGGAAAGCACAACGGACAGAGAACAGAAATGTGAATGACTTGTTTCTCATGACTCGATCTTATCGATCCAAAATAGCTTCGGGTTTCTCAGGAAAGACATACCATACTAAATCCATAACAAAAGAATAATATACCAAACGTAACAGATGATAATCGTATTCTCTCGGAAGAGATATGGGGAATACGTAGGATTTGACGTATATATCGTCCGTGGAATCTGATTAGACAAACCGGATGAGAACGTACCAAATCGTAGAAATATGAGGGTGATAAATACGCTTATGGAAGATAATTCAATCGATAACATCGGACGGTAGAAAGCTCTACAACGAACCCTAAGATCGTTATCAAAATATAGAGGTCAACAAACATATCTCGAGGATCCAAACATACCAAATCGTACGGCAATAGGGCAGATCAAACGTATAGGTCGAAAGATCCTAAAGTCTTACTATTCGCAGATAACCTCAAACAGCTATCAGAAATTCTAAGGTGTCTAAGGCACTCCTCGAAATATCCTATGATCACAATAAGTGCACGTTATATGATGTAAGTATTATCACGTTGGCCAGATGTCATAATACTAGCATCATATAATTATGCCCTTATAATGACCATACTTTATCTCAAGTCGTGAAATACAACTTATCTTAACCACCTAACAGTCCTTCTATTCTCTAGGGTTGGTCCGAATCGGTCATCATTACGAATTCAAAATCAGAGAAACAGAACGTACAAATAATGTAACGGAATTAGTAAGCATTAAATGAAGTAAGTCGTCCATCAGGTCTTCCACAATACATCAAAATTTTCATGTCAAAACCGTCATCCTATACACGTAGAGTGAACACAGAACGGAATTTCTAACAGAGAACCTAAATCATTCAAAGGATCTTATCATCTGGTGACGGAAACTTAAGTGGGTTAAGCAGAAGTGAAGACGTCATCAATAACTTCATCCTTCACGAAATCAACTCATCCAACCATAAATGTTTATTCCAAAATCGTCCACTCAAATACATGATTTCAAAATTTCTTCCAAGTTCGAGTAGTCTGCCTACGCTTGTCCATCTGATCATACGGTGAGAAGGGATGATAAACTTGAGTCTGGTCCCTGAAGCCTTCGGCAATTCTTCTTGAAATTGTGGTGTAGTAACGTGAATCTCTGACATGATCACTGTGCATCTTTCCACCTGCAAATCTGCTTCTGCTATCAATTCATCTTAGTACAACTAAAATGAATAGAGAAGCAAGTCTGCGTGTCTTCGACAGGTCTCCTAGCACAATTCAAAATTCGCCAACCCGATTACATTCTCCTTCTATGTTCGCCACCATGTTTGTCTTGCAAGCACTGTCTTCCAAGATTTAAGGTAAACACCGTTGCTGTAAATTTTAGGTTATGTGTTGAATAGTTCATCCCCTACGATATGATTATCCTGATGCCCAACTGAAATCTCTACGTGTTGCATGAAATATAATTGAGTCCTTTCTCAGTTTCTCTTTTCTTCTTATATGCTTCTTCCACGGTAACACCAGTCACGATCATCTCCTACTATTCTTCTACAATGTTTCTAGCTCCGATAACTGTCTTCAATCTTGGTCCTTTTGTAGGAAAACTCTGTCTTTGCAGGACATATGATAGTGCTGTCTGCTACAATCTCTGCACGCTAATCAAATCTACTCTTCAAAGGGTCATTCTACTTAATACGAAATTGATCTACATGTTCCTCTTTCGTCTCTGAACATAACACAATGTCATACTATGACAAATTGTCCAAATACTCGCGAAAACATGATTCTATTAGCCAATACAATTGGCATCATTAAAACTTATAATGATCACAACGAGTATGAAAACAGCTTCCGGAATCGCCCTAGGGAAACTTCATATCTACATCACATCACCTATCTTCTTCTTCACGAATAAAACTGAATTGCTTCACAGAGGTTACTCTCAATTAGTCAACTCCCTTCTTAGAAGTTCTTGTGGTTGCTTCTTCAGTCCTTCAAACCTAAATGAAGCCGTCTGATACGGAGTTTCAAAGATAGACCAAATTAATCATTGACACGCGGAAATGGATAATGATTACGGATAGTGATACGGTTAAGTTCGCGATAGTCGATACGCCGCCGCATACTTCCCTCTTTCTTCTTCATAAACCAATAGGAGCATCTCAAGAGAAACACTGAGGTGAACAAAATCATATTCCATCAGCTCTTCAAATCTCTCAACTTCTAAGGCACCATGGTTTCATCAATTGAGATCAGTTCAATGCCAACTCTACCTCCCTAGGAGGAGGGAATCCCAAGAGGTTCATCAGAAAACACCAGAAAAATCTTGTACAACAACTACTTCCGATGCCAGAGCTTTCTAAGGGTGGATGCTAATAGGTGTCAGGAGAAATTTGACAATCAAATGAGATCGGAGTAAGTGTTTCCATAGCAGCATTTATCTTAACAAATTTAAGTGGTTGAGAGTCATCAAAGCAAAAGTAGAACGAAGTAGATTGTTAAAGGTCACATATCGGATATGGTAGTCCATGGTAGCTTTACGAAAGCCATCCAATCCATAACCAAAAGACCTCAAAGTCAATTATATCAAAAGTAAACAGATTCGTAGAACGAATACGGTCGTCAAGCCAGATGGATAGTTCATATATCAAGTTCAAGTACATGGTTCATTAAGGTATTGAGAAAGATAAGCGAACAGTTCAAGGTGTTAGAATCTTGCTTAGCTCCTTAGCAAAATGACAGGTAGAGTGAGTATCATCGGTAATACGAACATCGCAAGGTTGTCAAAAGTGAGACGTATGGGATATCAGTTGTCAGCATCATTATGATTAGTTAACAAATCCATACTGAGATATTGTTTTCATCATATCCTTCCAAAGGAAATTGATTGGCAAACAAAGTTCATCATTCGAAGGGAGGGAACAACTCTCCATATATTCATGGCTAATAATTACCAGAGTTCTCATATGAGTAGTAATGGATTACGCAGAACTGAGTAGTATCAAATGATACATTTCACATCCGGCATGAGTAATGAATTCATAGAATGTGTCAAACACATTATGGTCGAATGACCTTCGGGATGGTCGGAAAAGTATCAAACTGTTTATCGAACAGATAGGAATTGGGGATCAAAATCAGAAGGTGAAAGTTAAATGGTGTAAGGTATCCATGTAGTTCCCGAGGTATTCCAAACTTACTTGGTTACTAAGCTTAGGTTGCAAAACTTTCTAGCTTCTGAAACAAATGTTCTTATAAGGCATAGCTAAAGGCAGAGGCACGAATCAGAGTGATGCGGAAGCAATGCTACTTACATAGATGTCCTAGTTTACCCATTCCTCACCGGTAATAACATAAGTTCCTATGGGAAAATCCTAAAGCAAATTATCAAAGGTTGTCTTATGAGCGCCTACAGTGGAAACTTAATGGTCCAAACTTCACAGGTCAAGGTTTGATATACTATAAGTCGTAGCCTGGTCTCTGATACCATAATTGTAATACCCCAAACCGATAGGGGTAGAAGTATTACGTTATGGTGACATATCAAAGCAAACACAAGCATATGACTTAAATAATAGAAAAGAATTTCTAAGGTTACAAAGGGAAAATCTAAAATACAAGGTTAAAAATGAGAATTACAATAAATACTAAGTCTAAAAATATAATCACTTCTAGTCCTCTCTAATCCATAATAGCTATCAAGGTATAGTCTTCTAAGTCCAAAGTACTCTCCACTCATAACCCAGCTTCTAACTAAAACCTGCCGCAGGAAAAGAAATGCGGCCGAGCTTAAAAAGCCCAGTGAACAGATATATATAACATAACATAACGGTAAAATAAGCATAAGCAACGAAGGAATAACAATACAAAACGAATAGTATAATCATGAAAGTCATACAAATTTTAAAGAGAACTAAGAATCAAGAATGCATGAGAACTGAATAAGAAATGAATCAAGAGAATAATGAAATAAAGGAAAAGTTCATATAAGGATGTGCCATAAGAACTACATATCATAATCCGTCAAATCATATAATATCTTAAAAGTGCACGAAGAGGGGAGACCTCTAAGTACTAAAATTGTGAGAAGGAGTGTGAGGCACACACCACCTGGTCACCATAATCATATAAACATAAAACCTAGGATGCATCCATATGCTCCCTAACATAAGTATGTATGTCAGTACTAGACTAAGCACACACACGCATTAATGGCCAATAGTGATAACAATATAATACATAAACATAAGGGGGAACGCCGTAGATCTATCACACCTCTACGGGAGTGTCATGCCTAGGGTGCCATCAAAGACATGGTCATGGTACCTCCACAACTAGGTTAGCTCAGGCACAGATCTATCATAGCATACAACAATATAGACATAACATGGTAAGAGAAACAAGATAGTGACTCAATTAAGCATGGCAAAGCATAAGCATATCATGGCAGAGACATTTATAATAAATGTCAGAAATGATCATATAGGAATGACAATCATGCAATGAAAGTTAAGAATCAATAAAGGGAATCATAGCAGGCAAAGGATCATAAGAAATATCTCTACTGAAAAGGGAAATAATATCTGTAGGATAACATAAGTGTCTCAAAGTAAGACAGAATATCTGTACCTTGGACCGCAAGTGAAAACATAACAGGAACATAACGATCGGAAGCAACTCCTTCTTCAGCGAATCTACACGAATTTATGGTTGTCTTAGTTAATAACTTATTTTAAATCAGATTACTTATTTTAGTCGGCTTTTAATTTTTAGTAACTTTCCTTTTATAGCAGCTTTCCAAAAGTAGTAACTTTCCAAAAATAGTAAGTTCCTCTTTAAATAGTTTAACCATTTTAAGTAACTTTTTATTTTTAGCAGGTTTCCCGAATTAGTAAGTTTCCATAATTAGTAGGTTTCCATATATAGTAAGTTTCCATATTTAGTAGGTTTTAACACGATCTCTTAATTTAGTTTAAGTTCGGGTTTTGGGTTCGGGATTGTCAAATAAATTAAACACATTCATAATCATGTTAAAACGTTACTTACTAATCATACATGTCATGGAATATAGCATAGACCTCAAATGGAAGCCCAATTTTCACATGAACACACTTTGAACACCTATTTTACACAAGTATAATTATTGGCAGATTTACTCCTGAAATTAAGCCCATGTAATGAATTTTGAAAATGTAGTATAAGCCCAATGTAAAAATCCAAAAAATTCCCACAGTAACCCATATGTCTTGTGAGTCTACAATAATTTTTCACGTCAAAAGTATGCCTCTAAACACCTAATCATACGACTTTAGAAAAATCTACAAAAATTCCAGGAAGTAGTCTATATATGAAATATGACTCCTATAAAATTTTAGCCATTATCTCTTTATGGTTTAGGAATTAAAAATCGGCCAAGTGGACTAATTTCCAGACCCTCAAATTCAGACTCAACACTTTATCACGCAAAAATAAAAAACATGACCAAAACAACTCGAAATCACCCAAACTCAATTGGAGAACTTGACTAAGACATAAAAATAAGTTTTCATGCAAAGAAACCGAATCAAAACACTTTATATCATGACCATAACTCACTCACAAAATCGGATATACCTGCTGTCCAGTTTTAGAATTTATTTTAGACCACCACAACACTTGTTTACGCACCCAAACGCATCCACGACCCTTATAATTCACCCAACCTGAATTTTAACATGATCACAACATCCCACCAAATCATCCACACAAATTCTATCAAAAACCCTAACTCCAATTCATCATTTCATGTATAAATCTTACGATTTTATGTGACCTTTTATTCGTGTATATGGATTAATCATTTAACCGATTCTCATTTAGTTCTCATGTGACATAATACACGATATAGCAATGATCAAAATGGAGGAAAAACAAAAACAAGATAATACCTTTGAAGATCAAATCGATGACAAGAACAAGAATCAAAATCAAGAACAAAGCCGAGCACTTCACTACTCGAATTCAACCTCTCGGACCAAAATACAACCACGATCACCACTCCTATTGGACCTGAATTTGACCCACGATCCCACCTACGTACGAACACCACAGAATCCTTACTTTCTTGCTTATGATCGATCGAAAAATGGAGGACAAAGGGGGCGGCCGATTGTTATTACTAGGGTTTTTTTTTTTTTTTTTTTTTTTTTTTTTTTTTTTTTTTTTTTTTTGAGAAGATGAAGAATAGAAACTCTGGTCCTTTTTTTTGTTTTTTTTCTCTTGTGGGTTTCAGATTGGGCCAAAATGGATTATGGGCTTAAGTAACATGGGTCTTGGGTTGGGTTGTTGTAGTATAACAAAAGATATACTGCCCGAAACTAAATTCATGTAACGTAATTGGTGCCTCGTATTTAGTTTATCTTTTAGAAATATTTTGGATTTCAAATATGCTCAAAAATTCCATGATGATGTTTTGTTCTAATTATTTGGATTAACGGTAAATTCGTTTAGTTACTTTCGGTTTTAAAATTAATCGTATCCATAACTTAGGAAAATTTCAAATTAGACGTAAAATTAGGTATTTAGAATTTAGGGTTTTACAAAATATCTAGGGGACAAGGGTATGTGGAAGCATACGGGACTTAGGAGGGGGTTTATGGTGTGTATTATACTTAGGAGTTTGTAAAGAAATGGTGTAGTTTATTTCTTGTTGGGATCGAACTAGGAAAAGTGAATGTGGATCGAATGGCATTAAGGAGTGGTACTATGGGCTATGACGTGTTGTACTCTAGGGTTTAGGGATGTAACTAGATTAGTTTAGGGTTTAGTTTAGGTATTTGTTAATTAGAAATTAAATTAGGGTTTATATATATATATATATATATATATATATGTCGAATTATTATGGAAATAAATAGAAATGGATTTGTGCTTTAAAGAGTTGTACCATAAGCTTTGTAGGGTTGTACTAGGGTTTAAGAAATATGAAAAATATATTTTTATACTTTAATTATATGTAAATTTTATTAGGTTTAAAAGTATATAAATGAGAATTTTGGTTTCTATGCATTGGACACTTGTACATTGGGTTTGAGGGACTTGTACTTATATTTAGTAAGTTTAAGAAATTTATTTTTTTAGTTGGTGCACAAAAGAGTTGGATAATGTGCTTTAAAATAAATACATTTAGGTTTATGATGGGATTTATATTAATATTTAGTTTTTATGCATAAATGACTTGTACATTGTCTTGAAAGACTTGTACAATTATAGTTTGTAAAAACTATATATTCATTAATTAGGGTTTGTGATTTTATTATATAAAATCATGATTTAATGAAATTAGGGTTTTTATCTGGAGTTAAAGTGAATTTAGGGTTTTTGTGCTTTAGATGCTTGTACATTAGCTTGGATGAGTTGTACTTTAGTGTTTTAGGGTTTAGTTATTCATATTCATTGTTATAATGGATTAGGGTTTCGTAGAAACTTTAATAAATAAGAAATGTTTAGTTTATACGTTTATAAATTGTATGTTAACGAATTAACATATAGTGGCAAATGGTATATCGTAGGATTTTATACTTGACATATATAAATGTTTATGTAAAATAAACATTGAGTACGTTAATGTTGGTCTGCGTGAGAGCACGTTTATCAAGGATGTGAGTTACGTCACATTAGATAGTAGTTATGATCAGATAAAAAAAATTATACGTTGAAAATGGATAAGTATTCTTTATTAGAATATATAAAATAGTTTATTACATAGTGAAATTTCTACAGTGTTTACAAATAAAGCCTATTTTGTTTGTGGTTGTTTTGACCATGTGCATGCTAACTGCAATTACCGTTAAAGGGAAAAGATGGTATATAGGAATACAATGGTATCTGGGAATGCTAATACAAGGGTGAATTACAACGGCTTTGATAAAAAGGCTCACCCCAATGTTCACAGAAACATGGCTCCATGAGCAGTTTTGATGAAAACTGGCCTAAAACTACTTAATACTGCTAGGCCTGTTAATATTGCTTACCCCAAATCAACATTTTTTAGTGCTAAACCAACATCATGTTTTTCTAAATCTGCACAACAAACTGTTAAAAGACCCTTTTATAAGAAAACAACATTTACCAACAGAAGTTTTGAGAAAAAGGTTAATAATGTTAATAAAAGAATTCATACTACCAGGCCAGTAGTTTATACTGCTAGGCCAAATTCAGCAGTTGTAAACGTTGTTAGGGTCAATCAGAGCAATGCTGTTAAGGCCTCAACATGTTGGGTTTGGAGACCTACCAAACTTGATAGTGCATCAATTGTATTGAAGAAACATAATTATATTGATGCACGAGGCAGATCCAAGTCAGTAATGGCTTGGGTCCCCAAAGTAAACTAATTTCCTTATTTTTATGTGCAGGATCATCTACAACATGAAAAAGAAGATCCAGGCTATTTTGACAGTGTATGCTCAAGGCACGTGACTGGGAACATATCCTATCTCACAGACTTCATTTAATTTGATGGTGGATATGTTGCCTTTGGGGGAAGAGCAAGAGGAGGAAGGATTACTGGTAAAGGTACTATCAGGACTGGTAAGCTTGATTTTGAAGATGTGTACTTTGGTCAAGAGTTAAAGTTTAACCTGTTTAGTGTCTCACAGATGTGTGACAAAAAGAACAGTGTTCGTTTTACTGAAACTAAATGTTTTGTTCTGTCTCCTGACTTTAAGTTAGCTGATAAAAGTCAGGTATTACTTAAAGTTCCTAGAAAGAACAACATGTACAGTGTTGATATGAAGAATATTGTTCCTAAAGAGAGTTTAACTTGTCTTGTTGCAAAGGCCACATTGGATGAATCAATGCTATGGCATAGGAGGCTTGGTCATGTAAATTTTAAAACCATTAATAAAATTGTTAAGGATAACCTTGTAAGAGGTTTACCTCAAAAACGTTTTGAAAATGACCAAACTTGTGTGGCTTTTCTTAAGGGAAAGCAACACAAAGCCACTTGAAGTCCAAGATTCAAAACTCTATTACTTAGCCTTTATTCATGTTACATATGGACTCTTTTGGTCCAACTTTTGTGAGTAGCTTGATGAATAAGAAATATTGTCTTGTTGTCACTAATGATTATAGCAGGTTTACTTGGGTTTTCTTTTTAGCTACCAAGGATGAGACTAGTGGCATCCTTGAGAGCTTTATTACCGAGATAGAAAATCTAGCTGATAAGAAAGTAAAAATAATCAGGTGTGACAATGAAACAGAATTCAAGAATAGAGTTATGAATGATTTTTGAGAACAGAAAGGTATTAAGAGGGAATTTAGTGTAGCTAGAACTCCTCAGCAGAATGGTGTTGCTGGGATTCTTTGTTGGATACTCTATGAATAGTAAGGCTTTTAGGGTATACAACATTAGAACAAGGAAGGTAGAAGAAAACTTGCATGTTGAGTTCTTGGAGAATAAGTCTAGTGTTGCTGGAGATGGACCTAAGTGGCTGTTTGATATTGATATGCTAACATAATCAATGAATTACGTACCAATTGTTGCAAGTACAAACTCTAATAATTTGCAGGTTCAAAAGATATTTTTGATGCATGTCAATCTAGCATGGAGACAGGATCTAGCTAAGACAACCTTATGATGCCACTATGGAAAGATGGTTCACTGTTTAATTCATCTTCAAAGGATGTTAGCAATGATGAACCACAACCTTCTAATGATGCTGAAAAGAAGGGTGGTGAAGATGGAAATAAAGAAAGCGGAGTTGGTGATCAATAGAATCCTGAAAACAGTACTAATGATGTAAGTATTGCTGGGCCAAATGTTAATACTGCTGGGCCAGATGATACTATTAGTCCAACAGTTTCTACTGGTCTTTCTAATGATGACATAGGAGTGGATATGAACAACATTCCTATTACATATCAAGCTTCTTCAACTCCACATACAAGAATTCATAAAGATTATTCACTTGATCATGTGATTGGTGATGTGCAGTCTGGTGTAATGACAAGGAGAATGACACATGCTACAAATGAACAAGGTTTTATTAGTGATGTTTATGAAGGAAAAGCTCATGAAGACCTTCATACTTGTTTGTTTGCTTGTTTCCTATCTCAGGAAGAACCAAAAAGAATTGCCAAAGCTCTTAGTAACCTATCCTGGGTAGAAGCAATGCAGGAAGAGCTTTTATAGTTTAAGCTACAAAAGGTTTGGGTTCTAGTAGATTTACCTAAGGGTAAGTGGGCAATTGGTACAAAATGGGTATTCAGGAACAAGAAAGATGAGAGAGGCATTGTGATTAGGAATAAAGCAAGGCTGGTTGCACAGGGCTATACTCAAGAAGAAGGCATAGACTATGATGAAGTTTTTGCCCCTGTAGCATGAATTGATGCAATAAGGCTGTTTTTGGCTTATGTTTCTTTTATGGGATTCATGGTGTATCAGATGGATGTGAAGAGCGCTTTCCTTTATGGTACAATTGATGAAGAGGTTTATGTTACTCAACCACTAGGGTTTGAAGATCCTGACTATCCAGATAAGGTCTACAAGGTGGTAAAGGCACTTTATGGTTTGCATCAAGCTCCAAGAGCCTGGTATGAAACCTTGGCCAAGTATTTGTTGGACAATTGGTTTCACAGAGGTAAGATAGATCATATATTGTTTATCAAGAGGCAAAAAGGAGATATTTTGCTTGTCCAGGTCTATGTTGATGACATCATTTTTGGCTCTATAGAGAAGGAGATGTGTACTGAGTTTGAGAAACTGATGCATGACAAGTTTCAAATGAGTTCTATTGGAGAACTTAATTTCTTCTTAGGGTTGCAAGTCAAGGAGAAGGAAGATGGTATATTTATCAGTCGGGATAAATGTGTAGCTCATATTTTGAAGAAATTTGGGTACATAGTTGTCAAGACAGCTAGCACCCCAATGGATCCAGACAAACCTTTGCTCAAAGACTTAGATGGTGATGATGTTGATGTTCATTTCTACAGGTCCATGATTGGATCATTGATGTATCTTACATCATCTAGACCAGACATTATGTTTGCAGTATGTGCATGTGCCAGATTCCAAGTTACACATAAGGTTTCACACTTACATGCTGTAAAAAGGATTTTTAGGTACCTAAAAGGTCAACCTAAATTAGGCCTTTGGTATCCTAGAGATTCTCCTTTTGATCTGGTGGCATATAGTGATAGTGATTATGCTAGAGTAGGTTTAGATAGGAAGTCAACAACAGGTGGTTGTCAGTTCCTAGGATGCAGGTTGATATCATGACAGTGTAAGAAGCAAACTGTCTTTACCAATTCAACAACTGAAGCTGAATATGTGGCTGCTGCTAGTTGCTGTGGACAAGTACTCTAGATTCAAAATCAAATGCTTGATTATGGGTATAATTTTATGCACACCATGATTTATATTCACAATAACAGTACTATTTGTATTATCAAAAATCTGTTTTACACTCTAAAACAAAACACATAGAGATTAGACATCATTTTATAAGAGACAGCAATGATAAAAAGTTAATTCAAGTTGTTAAAATTCACACAAATAACAATTTTGCAGATTTACTTACAAAAGGTCTTGATCTTGAAAGGTTTCAGTACTTGTTGGCAAGTATTGGAATGCTAAATCCGTAAAGTTTTAATCTCTTTTTGTCTTTGTAAAGTTTTGTAAAGGATTAGTACTATTATATGTTAATACTGCTAGTGCAAAATTAGTACTGCTAAGTTAAAATTGTTAGTCAAAATTGATACTGTTATGAAGAAAATGCTCTGGATTGTGTTTTCTTGGTTTTAGTCTAACATTTGCAGGATAAGCAAGCAGTATGATTGGAATTGGTGTTGTGTGAGAAGCAAATGTGGTGGATCGTTTGTAAATGATGGATTCATGATAGAAAGGATTTGGGGATCACTTGACAAAGGTTTTACACCTGAGCTGGGAGGTTCTTTAAAATCTTTTTCTTGAAATCAACCTATGTTTATCAGGTGGTATTTTGAACATGAATTGATGATCTTTAGTTAGTCAGATAGTAACTGAGCTAACTCACTCTTTACCATTCTATCATTTGATAGTGTGTTAGTCCAAGGACATTTGGTATAGAGAACTACGAGCAAAAGTGAATCTAATACATTTTTGTTAGAGGTAACACCTGCCACGAGCTGGAAACCCTGTCAAGAAAGCTCTTTTAATGAGTTTATCTGATTACAAGTAGTATTTATACTGAAAATATTGGTTTTCACATAACCAGAGGTTAATTGCAACCAAAAATGACTAAGTCTCTTCCTTTACACTTAATCCCTTCAAAAAGTTTGAGTGCATTATTGTTTTGAAAGAAAATTGAGTTAATACTGCTGAGAAAAAGTTTTTATAAAAGTTTGTACTACTAGGCAAAAGTTTGTACTGCTAGGCTAAAACTTAGGACTGCTGGGTAACCGTTAGTGCTGTTTGGGAATAACCGTTTTTTAATTATAGCCGTTGAGTTATTTTCGTTACTTACCTTACTTATAGGTTTCCTAAATTGGATAATTCACATAATTTCTTTAACTTAAAAGATTTCTTCACGCTAAAGAAACAAATTTCTTAAGTCGGTCCAATCGAAACCCTAAGTATACTCTATAAAATCTCAGTTGGCTTTACCAAACACACATTCTCTTCTAAACGACCATAACCCAGTACTCTAATCAAACTTTTCTCAATTTCAATGGCAACTTTGGCTTTTTGTGATAAACATAACATGGTTGCATACTTGGAGAAAACAGAGGGAAGTCATGGATTTCATCAGATAGTGAATTTTCTTAATGCTAGCCACATCAGGTATGCTCTCACAGTCAATCCTACTATCTATAGTTCTCTAATCAAATAGTTTTGGCAGACTGCTACTGCTAGAACACTTGATAATGGAGAACAACAAATAATTGCCACAATTGATGGCAAAACCTTGTCTATTATAGAATCATATGTTAGGAGACATCTCAAACTAGCAGATAATAATGGTATTAGTTCTTTGCCTAACACTGAAATTTTTGAAATTCTTTCCAGGATTATGTGTCCACTTCTGATAAATTAACTTTTCAAAAAGGGCAGTTTGCCCCTCAATGGAGATTTCTGATTCATACCATCTTACATTGTTTAAGTCCAAAGAAAACTGCTTGGGAACAATTCAGTAGCAATATTGCAACTGCTCTTATTTGTTTAGCCACAAAAAGGACTTTTAACTTTTCAAAATTGATTTTTGATGGTATGGTGAAAAACTTGGATAACAACTACAAATTTTTAATGTATCCAAGATTTATTCAACTGTTTTTGAATAAGCACAAAAATCTCCTTCTATCTCACAAAACTGTTTATAAAACTCATAGACTTACTCTAAAACTTTTTAGCAATATGAGGATGGCTTCTAAGGGTTATAATGGGATAGAAGTACCATTATTTTCAGAAATGATTGTGCAAGATCAAAACATTCAGGGTGACGGATCAACAATTCCAGTTGAGTAACATAACACACCCGTCAGTGCTCCATCTTCCTCACAACCTCTAATCACACACACATATAGGAGGAGAATCAGACAAGATTCTGTGGTTCCTCATCCCAGAACTCCTATTAATCCCGATGTAGCAGATGAGGCTGTCTCTGACAAAATTGTGAGGGCTGCCACTACTGTCTCTGGCTTAGAAGTTGGGCAGGCCAGTGGTAACATTGATAAGACCTAACCTACGGCAACATCTAATGAGTCCAGTTCTCATGAGATTGATTCAGGTGATAGAAACCCCAGCCACCAGGATACTATAGGGGACATGCCCCATGATTCACCTCTCCCAAGAGTTAACACACTTGGAAGTGATGAGGGCAGTCTAAAACTTAAAGAATTGATGGAATTATGTACCACATTGTTAGAAAGAGTTACAAGCTTGGAGCTGGAGCTGAATGAGACAAAGTAGCTATATGGTGCTGCATATACCAAATTGATCCAAAAGGTGAAGAAATTGGAGCAAAAGATCAAGTCGAGCAAAGCTAAAAGTAGAGCCAACATTGTGGAGTCTGATACTGAAGATGATGATAGAGATGCTGATTTGGAGGATCCTTCCAAACAGGGGAGAAAAATTGTTGATATTGATCACGATCCAAACATCACCTTGGTTGAAGAAGATGCAGACATTCAGGGGAGGTTTGATATTGGTTTGGGTGAAACAGTTGTTGATACTGCTCCTACAACTCAAGAAGATGTTAGTACTGCTGGTGTATCTATTAGTACTACTGATGCATCAGTTAGTACTGCCAGTGCTGCAGATAAGGGAAAGAGCATCATGAAAGAGTTTGAGCAACCAAAGAAGGTCAAAGAGAGAGTTCAAGCTCAAATAAGTTTTGATCAAGAAATTGCTCAAAGGGTACATAATGAAGAACAGGCAAAACTGGCAGAAGAACAAGTGCAATTTGAGATTGCAAGGTTTCTGGATGAACAGAGACTTGGAAGGGAAACAACTGAAGTAGAGAGATTGGCACAAGAAAAAGGAGATGAGCTTTTAGCTCAGAAAATTTATGAAGAAGACATGGCAACTATCAATGAAGAAGAAAGAGAAAATGCTCTTAATGATCTGCTAGAAATGATTAGAAAAAGTCAAAGTGCAAAGAGGGCTGCTGCTAGAAAGAATAAACCTCCAACTCAAGCAGAGAAGATGAAATATATGACCACTTACTTGAAGAACCAAGATCATTACACTGCTGGTCAACTTGCTGGAAGGTCATATGAAGAAATTGAAGGTTTATATTTTAGAGCTTACAAGAAAGTCCAAGATTTTATTCCTATGGACACAGAAGAAGAAAGCAGAAGAGTGAAGAGAGCAGGAATATCATTGGAGTCAGAGTCTTCAAAGAAACAAAAGATTAGTGAAGACTTACCCACAGCAGAAGAGAAAGAAGAAGAAGAATTGACTGAAGAACAACTTCAATAGATGATGATCATTGTTCCAGAAGAAAGGATGAATGTAGAAGCTTTACAAGTCAAATATCCTATCATTGATTGGGAAATTAAAGATGATGGAATTAAGAAGAGTTGGAAGATCATCTGGGTTGGTAATCATATTGAAGTATATCAACACTTTGATGATATGCTTAAAGTGTTTGACAGGGATGATCTGGTGAAGCTATGGAGTCTAATCAAAGAAAGATTTAACTTAATAGAGATAATTGATGACAAGGAAAGAATGCTATGGGTGGAGTTAAAAATATTTTTTGAGCCAGATGAAGGTGATAAATTATGGAAGTTTAAGTATGGGAATCAAGGTTTAACATGGACATTGTACAACTTATGTGCAGTGCATCATGTATCTACAAAGGCAGGAATAGACATATACATGCTAGTGAAGAAGGAATACCCATTTCCAAGGGGTACTCTCACTTTAATGTTGGCTGCAAAACTAACTGTGGATAAGCTGACTGAGATGGCAAAAGAATTGCTAAGGGAGAACTTCATGCAGGCTGAAAGAAGATAAAGTGTTTGGAAGAATCCTCTCAAAGTCAAAGGTGTAATTCAAGAAACTTGATGATTTGGAGGTAAATCACAATTTTAGGGGAGGATTGTTGGGAATTCCAAGTCTACACACTTTGTACTACTCAAGATATTTAGTACTGTCAAGCTAAATAGTTGGTACTGCTGAAGATTATAACTGCCAGTACTAACCAAGTTAATACTGCTAGAAGAAAGTTAGTACTGCCAGACTAACATGATACTGCTGTAGACTGCTGATGAAGATTGGTACTGTCAAAGATATGTATATTCTAGAAGATTGGTAGTTATCTTGTAAAGGACTCCTTAGTGTATAAAAGGAAGTCCTAGGTTATGATGTTTAATATGTTTTTTATATAAGCTTCAAGGTTGTAAACCCTAGTACTACATAGAGTACTCATATTATTGATTAATAATATTGAAGCATTTTGGTTTTTTTGTTTGTTTCATTTAAGTTCACTGTTACATTACATTGTTTATATTCTTCTAAATATTGAAGAGTAGATTCTGCATACTCTTTGATATTAACAAAGTTTCAAATAAAGTTGTTTTGGATTTATCCAAGGTAACTTAACCTTACAAGCTCAAGGAATCGGTTTGTGTTTTGGATCAACAAACCTCACAAAAGGTTTTACAATCCTCCAGGCAGTGTACCTGATCGCTGTAGTGTAGTATAGGTAAATTCGGGGGATTGTTCGTTCTCTAGGGGAATAGTATCGTTAGATCAAGATGTATGATTCTTTTTGTATTTTTTTAACTTTATGAAAGCAGTTTAAAATCTCGGGTTTTTAAAGAGTGGGCGGAATTAGTTGCTAATCAACTAACCCAAAACTAATTATAACTGAATTAAATAAATTAAAAAGAAAAGAAAATACAATTGGTGACTTCTTATGATAGGGAAAAGCATGTTTACTTCGATTTAATTACTCCCTAGTTATCTCCTATTGATCTGTCGAACTGTCACATCCTTGTTTTAGTTGAAGTGATGTATTTCTTAATATCGGTCGTGGGGAGGTGCCAAAGTCTCCAACTCTATGAATCTTAGTCAACCCTAAAATCCTTAAAGTCTATTAAGTTTTCTAGGATCTACAAGCCGCAATTCATGCAATAAATACAACGAGAAAAACCAATGGTGTACTCTACGGTGGCGTTTCTAAGACGTTCAAGCTAGTTACATATAAGAGGTCAGCCAGTTTTCTCAGCCTAACGCGAAGCAATCAACTAAACAATAGACGAAAAATCAATATTTAACAACTAGGTTTCACTAGATCTAAGCAAACACAAATAAGCTTAAGCTACCATGATAGATAGAGGAAAAGATAAACAATCAATCAAACAACACATAGACATATTGAATGATTAAATGAATAACTTATCTTCAATGAAACATAGGTTTTGAGGGTTGAAAAAACCCTTACAAAAGCTGCTAAAATCATCCTTAAACCCTACTCCAAGATGTTACCCAAAGATGTCACACCAATAATGAAAAACAAAGGAAAATATATATAGGAATACAATACTGACGGCGTCAGCTTATGGGTCCTAACTCCGTCAGCTCGCCGTGATTAGGGTATCGTCTTGTGCAAGTCGCCGTTATGGTGGCGTCACTTAGTAACTCCTGACGCCGTCACCTTCAGTTTGACACCGTCCTCTTGTAAAGTGTCTGGGCCGTCTCTTGTTAAATTAACACGTGAATTTCATCTTCAATTAACACCTGACGTCGTCAGGTTGTGGATTTCCAGAATTTGACTAAGGCGTCCCTTGTTAAACTTGAACCAAAAATCCAACATAATCAACAAGTGAGGGCATCACGTTGTAGCATGTGACACCGTAAGAGCTACAGGTTTGACAGGTTTTTCGCGACTTCGTCGTATTCTTCACTTTTTTGTCCGAATACATCCAAAAAGTGTCGATTTCCAGATTTCTCGTCCCAAGTACCTAAAATGAAAAAAGAAATGGTTTGAGGCAATATTTGATAATATTAATACGATTTTGGGCTTAAATGACCCCTTAAAAAGGTACCAAATAAATCGTTATCAAATATCTCTACACTTGGGATTTGCTTGTCCTCAAGCAAATATGATTTTATTCTAATCAATTTACAAGCTAGGGGTCATTTGACACTAATATAAAAGTAATTACAACTCATGATCGTTCCACGTTAGTCAAAACAAGCACGAAAATTAAATACTAGTACCTCGCATAAAGTGTTTGGATTCTCACATCTCTCGGGTGTATAAAGTTATAGAACAAATGGAAATGAGAAAATATAACACTCTCTACCTGTCATAGCAAATAGATTACCATAGGCTTGAGAACGGATCAAACCTCCACCACTTTGGCGTAAGCACCTAGGATAAACTATCAAAGAGGTCTTTTAAAGGGTTGTAACGTTAGGTGTAAAGGTATGGAAAACACGGTTCTGTTGGATAAGGGAAATTTACTGGTGGCAAGTTAATCATCTTAGTTAATTACATGTACAATGAGGCGTTGCTAAGCCAAGACTCGACTCGACTCGCTGACTACTAACTCTTTTTGTATTTTTCAAAACACTATTTTGACTTAAACAAAAATGAAAGACGGGATGGTAGTCCGTATGTTTTTTCTCTTGTCTTTTTCTACTTCTTTTTTTTACTTTTTTTTTCAATTTTTGTTCTTTTAATCTTTTTTTTTTGATTTTTTTTATATATATTTTTTCTCATACACTCTTGCTCTACCATCAAAAATAATACATCAAAGGGATCTTTCATCCTCCCTACACTTGAACTTTTACATAAATAAAAACTAACTAGCGACCTGAATCAAGAAAATCAAAACACGAGGAGTACCTTAAACATTAATGCACATATGGGGGTAAAATTTCCCATTACTCCATAACAAACTAGCACTTTTACCCATGAGTCCCAATCATCCCAAAACTGTATTTACAAGATATGACTCGACTTAGCAACCATGTAACCAATTAGATAATTAACAAAGGGTTTGACACAAATATTGTAATAATAATGTATTAAAGATGAGTGCATACAAGGAAGGCTAAGGCAATTTGGGTGTACATTTGAGGGTGGATTGTAAACAATGTTCTTCATTAATATTTCAAAATCCACCAAAATATCACGAGAACCGCGAAAAAGATAGGCTCTGAGGGGTGTACTAGGGGTATCGTGTACTAAAAGTGAGTACATCGCAAAGGTGTGAGAAAATTATTTGACTTTATTGGTCAAGTAACTTGGCTCATTTGTCAAGTAATTATAAAACAGGTGTAAAACAAGGGTTATCCTAAATCCTCTTATCATTTAGTAAATCCTAACTACACGAATGTAGTCTCACTAGCCATCTCGGAATGCATCACAAATGCAAGTTCTAGAATCTATATACTACCGGTACACTCATAAGCATTAAAGATAAATGCTTATTCCTAAAGATTTAAAGACGAACCTCACATTTTTCGGGTGGAAATTTTTGAGTGGAAGGGTTTTTTTGTGCTAGCTATATAATTCCTATACATGAGATGCTTATTAAGACTAAAGTTTCACTCCTACGTGTTTTAAAAAAATTTAAATTTGGTTCCAAAAGTACCCTAACAAGTATCTCTTTTAGCTTATTACACATTTACTCTTAAACGAAACAAATATCAAGCGAAGTTTTAGTGATGCAGGTTTTCTGACCAGCTTTTAATATTTATATTTTACTCGTCTACCAATGGTCTACCTTATGCACTAACGGGCAGAGAACCCAATCGTGTGTAGTATAGTATTGGCAAAACCAATGTCATCCCAAGAGCTATGTGTGTGTGGATTCTAACTTAAGCCTATGTCACGTTTTTAAAGGGGTTTTGAGTTGTTTGATTAACTAAATAATATAAATGAAATACAGAAATTAAATTGAGCTGAATGCAGTAGGGAGAAAGTGTACTAGCCTAATTATTCATCCTATCATGTGATGACTATGTTCTCTAATAATGCTTTTGTTGGGATCACTCCTAACACTTAAATGGATCGACATTTACGGGATTACATTAGCTGTCTTGTTAAGCCAAAACACATGGACTAGTTATGTAATATTGTAATGTTAAGCTTGTGTTAGGCTTTATATACCCCTCCATGCTTCCATGGAGGGGTGAGACTTAGTGTGTAAATTTACTCTTTCATCTTTATAATAAAACACATAGTTTCTTTCTCTCTCTAGTTTCTCTCACTAACCATGGCTATGTTATTCTTTCATTATCCCCGACCTCCCGAATCACATAATCAACCTAAAACACGATCCTACAAGTGGTATCAGAGCCAAGGTTTTTATTATTGGTTGATTTGTGTTTTTTATCTTGTCAAAACTGTCATTTTAAATATGTTAAAACAAGCCTTTTATTGATTTTACATATCTTTAGTCTTGACAGTTTTTTAAGAGATGTGTAGCTTATGGTCCAAAAAACGCGTATTGGTCAGTTTATGGTCAAAAAATCGTGTACTAGTCAGATCTGGTGTCTTTTGGTATTTATGGTCTGATCGTACTGGTCATAAAATGCGTAAACTTGATACCATCTTGATATTTAAGGTCAATAACTTCGTCGGAAACAGTGGTCGGAATACTGGTCGGAATATGGTTAGAAAAGACGCCGGAATAGATGGTCAACAAGTCAAAACCCTTAAGTTCCAAATTTATTGTAAAGATATTTTCGAGCAAGCCACAAACCCTAAACTTTCGAGCAAGCTTCATACCAGTTTTCGAGTATCTTGTAAAGATATTTCGAACAAGTCTAAAACTTTTGAGAAAGCTACAAACTTTCGAGCAAGGTATAAAGTTTCGAGCAAGCTATATCAAAACAAAATTAAACTATCACATCTGCTATATCCCATCACCTCTCATTGTCACAAACTTAAACTATCACAACAAGACTCGAACCAAACATAAGACAAAAGATCTCAGCTTTTCTCATTTCCGTGTAAGCAAAATTACTTCAGATCTTCAAAGATCATAACACAGAATGAATATCACATCATAGATCTATTTAAAGGCATAACCTTCATTGTTCATATCTGAAAATCAAAAAGGGAGGACAAAACAATTGTGTTTCACCCAACCTTTATTTCGGTTTTGAGAAACAAAAAAAAAGAAAAAGAAATCAGAAACAATGGTGTAGCAACCTACTAGAGACCTTCAATAAAGATCTTGAAGCCGACTTGTATCTTGAAGACGATTTAGCAATGACAAAAAGGGACCTGTTTGTAATTCGTTACATAAAAGGATGGATCTTGAGCCAACTATATCATGAAGTTACGAGTTGTGTTTATGTCTTTCATGTGATAAACTGAAATAAAGGGCACTTGGTTTGTGGATACATGATTCGTCTTGTGGTGATAAGAATGGAAGGATTTGTGTGTTAAGAAAGTTTGTTTGATGGTGGCTGCATTTGGTGTGTGAAAGGGGGCGAATAAAATGAAGGTTAGGGTTAAGAAAATGAAAATGATTAGGGTAAGAGTGTTCTTTATACCCGATTAATTAGGGTTGTTTATTGGACCAGGAATTTATTTTGACATCTCATTTTGGGCTGGTAACAATATGAAGTCACTTGGGCCGAGCAATGGACTGCACTTGGACTAGTTGTACCGAACAATTATAGAGACTTCAATGTGTTACTAACTTTTTGTTAGACAATATCAATATTTAGTATAATTATTGGTTTATCGGTTATTTTTGGGGTTCAATACGACAAAGTGAATTATTTTCACGGGGATACATTTTTGACAAGATCGGGATAAAACCATTATCAAAGTTCATTTAAAACCTCAATAAGGCTAGTTTTGGGCATGTAACCGCAAGATGTGACTACGAAGTTTATTCTTTATTATTTATTTTAGGTTGGAGTGGGAAATCACGGGCGTGTGTACTTAGTATCTGAAGATATCGGGGTTGGTTGGATGCATGATTCTTTGAGATCCTTGTTCGAGCTTTTAACCGCAAGAATGATTAAGACTTGATTTGTCTAGTTATACCTGATGTAAGGAGTTACGTTGTTGTGCTAACAGTGTATAGCTATCACTTTAAATGAGTTACGTTGTAGTGCTCAAGTGTCACAAAAAGATGTGGATAATTTGAGAGAAGTTGATATACAGTTAAGGATGGTTGGATGGGTATATGATTCTACCATTATTGAAATTCTCAGTATTGGTTCTTAGTTAGACAATAGTGCAAGTTTAAGTCACAAGTTCGGGTTATTTTATGATGCGTGGTTTTGCAACCTTACAACAGGTTTTACCTCTCAAGGGATCTTGAGAAGTTTATAATCCCCACCAGGCAGTGTACCTGACCGTTGTAGTATAGTGAAGTGGCAAGTACCGGGGATTGATCGTTCAACTCAAAGAATAGTGTTCGTTAGGATTGAAATTAATCTAACTAGGTCTAAAGGTGAGGGATGATTCTTTTTGTATTTTTATATTTTATGGTAAGCAAGTAAAAATCTCTGGTTTTGGAAGAAGGGGCGGAATTAGTTGCTAATCAACTAACCCAAAAGCTACTAATTAAACTAATATGCAAGAAAAGTAAACTAGGGTTCTACAAGGGAAATGAAGCATGTCTACCTATGATATGTTACTCCTTGCTAGCTATCCAATTCTACCTATTGAATTGTCACACCTTGTTTTAATTGACGGGTTGTATTCCTTAATACCAATCGTGGGGTGGCGTACGTACTTCCCCAACTCTATAAGCTCCTACTTCACTCCTATGTCGAGCCGGCTAAGAAGCTCCTAACATGGGATCACTAGATTTCGCTCATGCATTAAATACAACCAAATAAACCTAGTACGCATTGGTTCATGTTTCTTAAGACGTTCAAGCAAGTTACCGTATAGGAGGTTAGCCAGTTTTCTTAAGCCTAACATCGATATCACCCAATCAAACAAGAGACAATAGGAAACAAGAATTATAAACTAAACCAACTAGATCTATTGAAGTTGTCACGCCCTAATTGATGGAGATGGACACACACATCAACAAGAAATCAATAAGATCTAATTAGTTATACACAAGTTTCACACAATCATAAGTAGATACAAGGTGATTTAGCCAAGCATAATTAATGAAGAGCAATCAACAATAATCATAATTGAAGACATAACATAAGATTGAATCGATAAACAAACCATTACAAGATGTTTATGGCATGATTAAGACCCTCTAAGTTGCTGGAAAAACACCTACCTAAACCCTAGAATCGGACTTAGGGTTTAGGGCTTACAAATAATGAAGTTATGATGTTGTATTTATAGGCAGTTTGCTGTCCGAGGGGTTCTGACGGCGTCAGCCTTAACAAGTGACGCCATCACATCCAATTTTTCACCAAATTGTAGATCTTTTCGTCCCGATCACGTGGCCTTTTGAATCACCTAAATCCGAGTTCGTATGAGGATTTTATGGCCAAAACAGTAACAGCTACCACGAGCGCAAGTTGTGACTAGATAACACGTGATGGCCTTCTTGACGCCGTCTCCCTTTAAACCTCCAAAATCCGTTCTGGCCTATCAGAAGCTGACGCCGTCAGAATAAAGGCATGACGCCGTCCCTCTTTAAATTAAGCCGTGACGACCTTGATCACTCCAAAGGGTGACGCCGTCAGAATTCCCATGCAAATTTCTCTGGCTTATCATGAGTAATTTTCATATCCACCTTTTTCTTGCCAAGCCATGACGCCGTCTGGGGACATTTCTGACGCCGTCAAAGGCACTTTTCAGCCGATTTTGAGACTTTGTCGTTTTCTTCACTTTTATGCTCCAAAAACGTCCAAAATGCCTCCTTTTCCAGATTTCTTCTCCAAAGTACCTAAAATGACAAAAGAAACGATTTAGGGCAATATTTGATCAAATAAATACGATTTAGGGCTTAAATGACCCCTTAAAAGCGGTACACTTTTCGCTTCATCAAATACCCTTACACTTGAGATTTGCTTGTCCTCAAGCAAATGCGCTTTTATTCTAATCAAAATACAGGTTAGGGGTCATTTAATGCAAACATAAAAGTAATTACAACAAATAATCGTTCCACTTCAATCATAATAAGCACGGAGATTATAAACTAGTACCTCACAAGTAGTGTTTAGATACTCACATCTCTCAAGTGTCATCAAAATAAATCTCATAACTGAAAACGGATAATATCTCTCACTACCTGTCATAGCAAATAGATTACCATAGGCTTGGGAAAGGATCGAAAACCTCCTCCACTAGGCGTAAGCACCTAAGATAAACTATCAAAGAGGGCTTTTAAATGGGTTATAACGTTAGGTGTAGGGAAAAGGAAAACACGGTTTTGTTGGATAAAGGATATTTTACTGGTGGCGAGTTAAAGATCTTGATCAATTACATGTACTATACAATGTTGCTAAGCCAAGACTCGACTCAATCTTAAGCTAGAAACAAAATAACAAAATAACAAAAACATAAAAATAAACATAAAATGAAACGGGATGGTAGTCCGTATGTTTTTTCTATTTTTCTTTTTCTCATTTTTTTGTATTTTTTCTTGATTTTTTCGATTTTTTTTTTTTTTTTTTTTTTTTTTTTTTTTGCATACACTCTTGCCCTACCATCCAAAATAATACATCATAGGGGCGTTGCATTCCCCTTACACTTGAACTTTTACATAACTTTACAATTAACTATTCTAATGACTCGAATTAAGATAATTGAAAAACTTGGAGTACTTTTAAAATATTTAGCACATATGGGGGTAATAAATGATGTTCTTCCCCATTACTCCATTACACTAGTACTTTACCCATGAGTCCCAATCGTCCCAAAACAATATGTACAAGGATATGACTCGACTTAGCAACCATGTAATCAATTAGATAATTAACTTGGGTTTAAACAAATGTTGTAACAATAATGCACTAAAAATGAGTGCATACAAGGTAGGCTAAGGCGATTTGGGTGTACATTTAAGTGGGGTGTAAACAAATTTTTCCTTCAAGTAAAATGCTTAAAGGTCGAAACGAAAAGATAGGCTCTGAGGGGTGTACTAGGGGTATCGTGTACTAAAAATGAGTACAACGCAAAGGGTGTGGGAGAACTACTTGACCAATGTAGTCAAAGTAATTATAACAAAAACACAGGTGTAAAACAATGGGTTAATCCTAATGCCTCTTATCATGTAGTAAATCTAACTACACGAATGTAGTCTCACTTGTGGCTTCGGAATGGTCCTAACGCAAGTTCTAGAATCTAAGTGCTACCGGTACACACATCATAGCAAAATGCTTTTCCTACCAATTCTAGGGGCGAACCTCACATATTTGGGGGTGGAAAATTTTTTAGTGGTACGGTTTTTGTGCTAGTCATATAACTCCTATCCGTGAGACGCTCATTAAGATCAAAGTTTCACTCCTATATGTTGTAAAAAATTTTAAATTTGGCACTAAAATTGCCTTAACAAGTATTTCTCTCTGTTTTATTACACATCTACCATCAAACAAACAAAAATCAAGCGCAATTGTATTCTCTAAAATCGTACTTTTACCCCCTTACACTTAAGATGAACATTGTCCCCAATGTTCAAATAACAAGATGTAAAAGTAAATAAGGTAAAAGAATGAAATCAAATACTCCCCTGATTCGTTCGGTGGATAATGAAGTAACATGGTTAAATCTTCTTCCAAGGTAATGTAGAAGCTCCAAGACTAATGCATCGCCATAAGCTTGATTCCACATACATTTCCTTGTCCAAAATAACCTGTTAAACCTGAGAAAACAAACAAGAAAAACCAAAGCATCAAACCGAACAAAGAAAACTCACAACTAGATGTAATTCCAGACTTAGAAATAAAAACAAAACAATTAAAGATATAATGCTTGTGGAATGAATATTTGCAGATTTCCTGGAGTTTATAAAACTAAAGATTTAACAAAAAACTTTTACGACTCCTGTATAAACAAAACTCGCAAAATTTTTCAGAATTTATGTACCTGACGCCGTCAGGTTATAACTCCTGACGCCGTCAGAATGTTCCTGCAAAAATCTCATGTTAAGTTTTCGGAAAATTTCTGGAAAAACTTATGCCTTACTTCCTGGAAAATCCTGCAAAACATCATTATGACTCGATACAAGCATTTGACTCAAACAATTACTAATATACATGTTCATTTAATATTGTTGTGGTTCATGCTCAATTTCGTTCTTATAAACAAATTTGGGTCTCCCCTTACACTTAGCTTTTGCAAAATACCTTTATATGTAATTAAGACGAAGTTAAAAACAAAATAAAGCATTTTCACAATTTATTTTGAATCATGATCCACAAACAATAAAAATAAAACATGCATACGGAAAGAAATAAAATCAAATAAACAAACAAACAAACAATTAAATAAAGCTTGGGTTGCCTCCCAATAAGCGCTTGTTTTTTTTCGAGTCACGAGCCTGACTCTACCCTTATTTAACAAAAATAGGGGAGGTTTTCCCTACACTTAGGATTAAGTGCGGGTGAAAGTAGAGATACACACCCTTAGGGTGTGAATATGCCACGTGAGGTGAAGGGGGTGAGTGAATGGCTTCCTTCATCCTAAAACTACCCGGATAATTTTGGTTGATGGGTGGGTCGGTTCCTCTTTTTTCTCCTAGATGTAAATCTAAGGATGAAAAGTTCTGTAAAGGTTGAGGTTCCAATTCATCAACACTAGGAAATTCCCTAGAACTATGAGTAAGGTCATCACTAAAAGTGTGCAAACCTATATCCTCTAGTTGTGCTTGGTCCAAGGGTTCTACCTCCATCGGGATTCCTAAAGTCTCTACTACTTCTTCCGGGTAAGTCACGGGCGGTGTGGGTGCCTCAAATGATGGTTGAGTATTTTGTGGGCTTATGGTGTTTACCTCATTATTCCACGTGTCAAGATCACCTATATCCTCGTCAATTGTTTTCTTAGGTAGTGATAATAACAAACCTAGTGCTTCATCCAACTTATGATTTATTGATACGGCTCTATCCACAATTCCTTGGCAAACTAGGTCGCTTTTCCTATTAGCCTCACTAAAACAAGATCCTAAACATGGAGGTTGTTCATAAGAATCTATCCTAGGTGAAGGCTCATATGATTCATAAGTGTCTCTAAATGAGGTATTTTGAACTTCTAGGTGTTCTAGCCACTCAACCATATCATGCAATCTTAGAAATCTAAGTGAAAAGTCCATTTGAAGCAAATTACAAACAAAATCACAAAGAAAAGATAGACTACGAGAAAGCTACAAAATAAAAAGAAAAAATCTCACTTGATAGGAATCTTGTGAGTAGACCTAATAAAAATAAAATTTCAACCTAAGCAATAACTACTCCCCGGGCTGCGGCGCCAAAAACATGATGCGTGGTTTTGCAACCTTACAACAGGTTTTACCTCTCAAGGGATCTTGAGAAGTTTGCAATCCCCACCAGGCAGTGTACCTGACCGTTGTAGTATAGTGAAGTGGCAAGTACCGGGGATTGATCGTTCAACTCAAAGAATAGTGTTCGTTAGGATTGAAATTAATCTAACTAGGTCTAAAGGTGAGGGATGATTCTTTTTGTATTTTTAATTTTATGGTAAGCAAGTAAAAATCTCTGGTTTTGGAAGAAGGGGCGGAATTAGTTGCTAATCAACTAACCCAAAAGCTACTAATTAAACTAATATGCAAGAAAAGTAAACTAGGGTTCTACAAGGGAAATGAAGCATGTCTACCTATGATATGTTACTCCTTGCTAGCTATCCAATTCTACCTATTGAATTGTCACACCTTTTTTTAATTGACGGGTTGTATTCCTTAATACCAATCGTGGGGTGGCGTACGTACTTCCCCAACTCTATAAGCTCCTACTTCACTCCTATGTCGAGCCGGCTAAGAAGCTCCTAACATGGGATCACTAGAATTCGCTCATGCATTAAATACAACCAAATAAACCTAGTACGCATTGGTTCATGTTTCTTAAGACGTTCAAGCAAGTTACCGTATAGGAGGTTAGCCAGTTTTCTTAAGCCTAACATCGATATCACCCAATCAAACAAGAGACAATAGGAAACAAGAATTATAAACTAAACCAACTAGATCTATTGAAGTTGTCACGCCCTAATTGATGGAGATGGACACACACATCAACAAGAAATCAATAAGATCTAATTAGTTATACGCAAGTTTCACACAATCATAAGTAGACACAAGGTGATTTAGCCAAGCATAATTAATGAAGAGCAATCAACAATAATCATAATTGAAGACATAACATAAGATTGAATCGATAAACAAACCATTACAAGATGTTTATGGCATGATTAGGACCCTCTAAGTTGCTGGAAAAACACCTACCTAAACCCTAGAATCGGACTTAGGGTTTAGGGCTTACAAATAATGAAGTTATGATGTTGTATTTATAGGCAGTTTGCTGTCCGAGGGGTTCTGACGGCGTCAGCCTTAACAAGTGACGCCGTCACATCCAATTTTTCACCAAATTGTAGATCTTTTCGTCCCGATCGCGTGGCCTTTTGAATCACCTAAATCTGAGTTCGTATGAGGATTTTATGGCCAAAACAGTAACAGCTACCACGCGCGCAAGTTGTGACTAGATAACACGTGATGGCCTTCTTGACGCCGTCTCCCTTTAAACCTCCAAAATCCGTTCTGGCCTATCAGAAGCTGACGCCGTCAGAATAAAGGCATGACGCCGTCCCTCTTTAAATTAAGCCGTGACGACCTTGATCACTCCAAAGGGTGACGCCATCAGAATTCCCATGCAAATTTCTCTGGCTTATCATGAGTAATTTTCATATCCACCTTTTTCTTGCCAAGCCATGACGCCGTCTGGGGACATTTCTGACGCCGTCAAAGGCACTTTTCAGCCGATTTTGAGACTTTGTCATTTTCTTCACTTTTATGCTCCAAAAACGTCCAAAATGCCTCCTTTTCCAGATTTCTTCTCCAAAGTACCTAAAATGACAAAAGAAACGATTTAGGGCAATATTTGATCAAATAAATACGATTTAGGGCTTAAATGACCCCTTAAAAGCGGTACACTTTTCGCTTCATCATTTTACTTCAGTCTCAAGTTTGTCACATTGGGTTTTCTCCATCAGTAGTCACTACCAAAAGCCGTCAGAATGATAATGTGGTCGGTAAAGAGTTAGTTGAGAGGAGTATAAAAGAGTAGAGATGTTAACAGCAGTTGATTCTCACGGGATATTTTTTAAACTTAATAGAGATTTATGGTACTTCACTCTTGTTCGGTTAATCGGACATATGGGGTTACGCTGCCTCCGTTTTCCATTGTAAACATAGTGTGATGGAAACATAAAGGACCTACCTGTGACCTCTTGAGAACCTAATCTCAGATTATTAAATTAGATGAAGTCAGTCTTAGAATCTAATCTCTGATTCTTGATTAGATGAAGTCAGTCTTAGCGTCTGGGTTTGGATTTATGGTACTTCACACTTGTTCGGTTAATTGGACATATGGGGTTACGCTGCCTCCGTTTCCATCGTAAACATAGTGTATATGCTTCCGATTCTGCGAAGACACTGTGGGGGAAGAAAGGTGGATGTTCTTTGACTTTTTTTTTTTAATTTCTTTGCGAAAACACTCTTTTTCCACGAGTATCTGCAATCAGGGGGAAGAAATGTACACATCGGGGACGCACAACAGGTTCAGGTGATCGAGCTTAAAATGTTAAGACTACCGGAGAGACGTCTGCGGAGATGATCGGTGGGTCATTTTTGTGATTTTGGTGTTATCGTTTCAACTTTCACGGGTTGTGAAGTGGGAAGTAGCCTAAATATGTGAGAAAATCTTGCTGATTTCTTGCATGTTACCCCCAAACAGAGTTTTCGCATTGAGTATAATTGTGATTAAGTGACTAGTAAGATTTGCTTGGTGTGGTTTACTGTGTTGTCTACATATTCCGCTGCGTACTTAAAACTTCAAAAAGTTAGAAGACATGTTAACTACATCAAAGTTTTGAATCTCCTGAAGACGGTTTTCAATTTAGGGGGATGCTGATTCTGAAACTTTGCCAAAAAGAAGTGTACGAAGAAGCCGCTAAAGACATACATCTTGAATTGGGGGGAAGTTAATCCAGTTCATGCACATTACATCATTTGCCTACAAGTGAAGAAAAATTCTCAAGCGGAGGCACAAGATGAAGACAAAGAGCGTCAATTGAAGTCATCATCAGCATTTGAATAGCGTATGAAGACTTTATTTTACTTATATTTGTACTTATAGGAAATGTCCTAAGTAATCCCTTATGTCGTCCTATTGGGGGAAGATTGTTGGGATCACTCCTAACACTTAAATGGAACGGCATTTACGGGATTACATTAGTTATATTGTTAAGCCAAAACACATGGACTAGTTATGTAATATTGTAATAGTTAAGCTTGTGTTAGGCTTAATATACCCCTCCATACTTCCATGGAAGGGTGAGACTTAGTGTGTAAATTTACTCTTTCATCTTTATATTAAAACACATTGTTTCTTTCTCTCTCTACTTTCTCTCACTAACCATGGCTATGTTATTCTTTCATCATCTCCGACCTCCCGAATCACATAATCAACCTAAAATACAATCCTACAGCTTCCTATCGCTTCAAGTGGGGTTTAGATTCACTAGACTCCTATGGTCAATTCGTCTAGCCTATATCCCCTAGAATCCTACTCCGATTTCAAAGGTTCTACCCTTTGGATTGACAGAGGTCGTAGGTAGACTAGGTTAAGTCATCAAGTACCGCTACATGCTAGATTCATTCTAATATGTGATCCAGCCTCTCGGATCTTAGACCACACATCCCTAACTTCTTAAGTTTATCCAACATAGGAAGGTGATCCTTTTTTCAATTCACACACAAGGAATTGGTAGTCCTATGGTCAATTCTTACCAACCCTCGCAACCTACTACTCTAGGGACCTTTGGTCCATTCTCCTAATGTAATAAGTACAACCGCCCTTCAAAACTACCAAAGCTAGAGGATCTATGAATAAACTAAGCATGCATACACTAGAAGCAATAATAAAAGCGCGAAAACATAATCATAACATTAAAGGAATCATAACTAGGCTAGCACCAAAGGTGCTTAGCCGATCAGAAAAGTACAAAAGATTCAATGTTTTGCATGGTAATGAAAGACATGAAATGAAAAGTATAAATCAAATGTGATTTGCTAAAACTTATTGATGTTATGGCGTGATTTCTCCCTTGGAAAATGCTCCGTATGCTGTTGGTGATCGTCCTTGTGGAACCCTACTTTGTTCTTTGACTTTTTGTGGTGAGAAAGTTATATAAAATGCAGGGAATAGGGTTTCTATTTATAGGCACGACAAAGTTATGGTGTAACCTCTAGGTATGGTTACGCCATAACTAGTGTATCTTCTTTTGATCCTTATCCGATTAATAATATTTACGGCATAACTTGATGGATAGTTACGCCGTAATCTTCATACGGCAATAATTACGTCGTAATATTCTTGTTGGTTACGCCGTAATAACTTCAATCCCATTATGTGTAAATTTTACGCCGTAACCTCTTGCATTGGTTATGGCGTAACCTTCATGGTCACGAAATTCTTCTAGGTCTCCAAAATTTTATGGCGTAATCTCTGTGGTAGTTACGCCGTAATCCTTGATTTGTGTTGACTTGGTCATTGTGTATAAATCCTTAGTTACGGCGTAAGTGGAGAGTGTAACTACGCCGTAACTTCTTCAAAGTAAGCATACTAAAGTGTGTATCATCGTAAGTACTTTTCCAATTCCGCGTCTCTTTTGCTCCTATGCTCATTTATAACCTGGAAACAGAATATAAAGAAATCAAAGCATATATCCATATAAAACAATACAAATAATGAACATATTAGGGGAAGTTGACACTAAAATATCAGGGTTATTTGATGTCATCAAATATCCCCTTACTTAAACTCTACTCGCCCTCATGTAGACCTTAATGGAATCATTTCTAAAAAGATAGCCCCCACGTTACTTGGGAAATATGAGATTAAAAATTTCCTATGCTAGAATTTTGAAAGCCGAACACCTCACGAAATGGGAAACAAACACTCATACTCTCCCTAATCTAAGTGTCAATTTCGGGGTGATCACTCAACGCACAGTCATAGCATGTATTCTATCATAGGCTTGGCGGTTACACATATCTCCACCACTAGAGCTAAGTTCAAAACAATCTTCAAAGGCAATGTTGGGTGAACAAATTATAAGGCTAGGGTGATTTGTCATTACTAGCGTACTACGGCGAAGACGACAAAGACCATCGATACATGACCAAATCCATGGCCAAGACACCAATGACTGCTCACTCCCTCACCTAAGTACGGTTCATGACCTAAGGGTAGGATAAGACATGGGATTCACAAAAATGGTGAAGAATAAAAATTAAGAAACAAATAGTCTTGGCATATAACCAAGTTGTCACCGCCCACCGTCCATCCAAAGTTCAAGCTTTAAAACGCGAAAACCAGATCATGATGTAGTAAGTTAGTGTGCCAATACTGATGTCATATGGCGAGGTGCACACTAACTTAGTCTTCAATCACTAGTTGATGGAGATAAACAACTAACATCAATCTTCAAATGTGATCGAGGTAGGATCCTCGATTCTAGTCCAATAAGCTCCAATACTAGTGCTAATGATTCTTGCCCTAACCAATATACAACAAATGAATAAAACTACTACTATATTTTTTTTACTAATATATACAAATAACTCATCCCCCCACTTGAGATGAATCATATATGAGGAATATGGGGGGTCTTCAATGATCTTCAGATTTATGTCTTCAATGTAGGCATAATTCCCGAGTCTCTCTACCCAAACCTCAAACTTAAGTAAACGGCGACTTCCCAATCATAAACCAAGACTACACGGTAGGCTAAGGCGAATAGGTGTAACGAAACAATATTGATAAGGGTTTGAAATGAAATCAATGGCTAGGAAGGGTGTAACTATATCTTGCACTAAAGGTGAGTGCAACAAAAGGGTTTTAACACGGGGGTTGAAGAGTCGAGGTGACTAATCGATAAACGCACACAATTATATACACATATGGCTATTTGGGGTGTTAATCCTAAAAGATTGCCTTCTCGAATTGTCTCTTCCAAATGTATCAAGCTAACTCGACACACTACTCGTCTATGGTCTCGAAATGATGTAAATGCCAGGTTCTAAAGTTTACATACTACCGGCACACTCAATAATTGGTGGATTTGGGGTAAATAAGGGGAAACGGTGATAACACTCAAATTGTGCATGTTTTTAGTAGCATTATTCGTGCTTTGGTGTATATTATTTGGTTATATTTATATACTTTTGTTACTTAATCGCACCAAAGTATGTTTGCAATGTATATGTATCCAAGTATAGGGAAAAGGAGGAAAAAGTGAAAGAATGATGAATAAAGGAAGATTTACGAATGCACGAAGATTCCTGTGTCAAGATCCACACCAAAGGCATTTCAAAGAATGAAAATCCAAGTATTCAGCATCCCAAGTTTCAAGACAAAGAAAAGATCAAGTTTGGATGAATATTAAAGAGCTACGAACAAGAAACAAGCCAATCACCAAAAGACCAAGAAAGTGACTGCTAAAGCCCTCCATCCGATCGGATGCAACCCACATCCGATTCGGCTGGAGGTGGTAACGAAGACCAACCGATCGGATGGACTCTATGCCGATCGGTTGGAGTGTCCTGTCTTTCCATTTCTTCATTGTCAAGATTCAAGCTTGCACCAAATGATTCTAGGCCCTTCCATTGAGTATTCTAGGCTATTCTACTCTGTTTGTTGGCCAAGTTGAAGCATTAAACACCCTAGGCCTTGAGAGTAGTATAAATAGAGCCATTTACAATCATTTGAATACATACAATTACCAATCAACTCTCTAATCATCAACCACTCTCAAATACTCTCTCTCAAAAGCTCTCAATTTCGTCCTTAGAAGTCTAGGAAACTTTGGAGGTCCAAGAAGTCAACATTTGGAAGTCAAACATCAAGAAGTCAATACCAATATCTTTGGTATCATTACCTAATCATTTGTAATCTTATTCCAATCATCGTAAGACTTCAATCATGTTTTCTAATGTTCAAAATTCTGAGTTTATGTTCATGTTTATTATGAGTGGCTAAGTGCCTTTGTACACTTGCTTAGATGATGCTTATTATATAATGATTTGTTTATGATTGTGATAACATGTTTTAATTCAATTTCAAGTTAATTCTAAGATCCAATTATGCTTAAGTTTCATAGTGACATTTGTTAATCAAGTTTAACTAGTTGTTAGTAATTCTAAAGGTCGAAAGGTTTATTGTTATTTAACTAGTCATAATCATTTGTCTATGAATGATTGTTTTTACCCATTATTCTTGGTTAAACAAAGAGACTTAATTGTGGTTGTAATAAGAATGCTTTTGTCTATCAAATTGGATTGATTGAAAACTACCTCATAGGTCGAAAGATTAGTCGTTTACAATCAATTATAGCCTTTTTGTCTATGATCGGTTACCTTTTGTATTGACCATTTCCTAAGAAAATTTGATAAAACAAAAGAATGTTTTTGTGTATAACTTTGTGAAACTAAAGTGAATCAAACTTATGAAACTTGAATTGATTGGTTAAACTTAATGCTTGTTTTTATAAACTCTTGACGAAGGTTTAACTTGTAAGAACAATAGATTAGAACACCAACTAATTATCATAACCAACATGTTAAGAAGAGCTATCACAATCATACTTATCAAGAGTAGTAAACTAGTCTAAGCAAGTGTAGTTTTAATCATTCGAATTTTCACTATCATGTTTATTGCTTATTTTTGAGTACCTTGGGTTTACTATTAGTAGATTTAACACTTACGTCTCGATTCACACATAAATCCCTGTGAACGATCCCGACTTACCATCATAATCTTTATATAACGGACAAGTTCACTTGCTCGTATGTGTTCCTCATAGATTCGGTAAATCATTCTTATAAATTTAAAACTTGTACGTACACGTAACACATCAAACGGAAAGGCTAAATCTCACCATGGAAATCAAGGGTTATAGTGTGCTCGGCTAAGGTCTATTCTAGTTAGGTTAAGAAAAACATGTCAAAATTTTAAAAATGGCATAATTTTTCAAAATAAACTCGAAAAATGAGGGCAAACAAGTTCAAGTTATAATTCTCCTCCCGCCCCCCCCCTTGAAATGTACAAAGTCCGTTTTGTACTAAATATGAAATAAAGATGAGGTAAAAGTAGAATTAGAACGAGAACTTCCCTGAAATCACGACACTACCAACAAGCATAAATCTAAAATAAAAAGGAAAAATAAAAACAAAACCCTAACTCACTTTCGTAGGAATCACGGTTGCATTTAGCGTATGCAACAAGCCTTTTAAACCACTCGGTGTCCCGAGTAGACAAGTGAAGTCTCGTGAGGGTTTACAAGGAACACACCCACAAAGTTCATTTAAAACTAATATAAGGTTATGGTGAGTAAGATTATAAATTAAATTTGGTTACAAGATAGGTTACGGCGTAAACTCATTCCTAAGTTACACCGTAATTGTTTAAACCTGGGAGTCATCCGATATCGGAGGTTGGTTATGGCGTAATCATAGAATTTGGCTACCCCGTAAATTCTGCACATAATGGATTTTTCAGACTGGTTCCATCTATAGATAGCTTTGCGATATCCTCCTTGCTCCAATTACTGCAAAATATGAAAACAAACCCAACAAACCCAACTATACTAATAAAATGAAAAAGAAAAAGGATAATTCGGGTTGTCTCCCGAAAGATCACTTTTGTTTATTTAACGAGTCTTTAAGTTATACTCAAATTCATGACCGCTACGTTGGTGCGAAGAAGATGGTATTTGATAGCTCACTATTGTCATTCCCATAGTAAACTTTTGCCCTATGCCTATTTATGTTAAAACAGTCACCTTCTTTACCAACAACTTCAATTGTTCCGTACGGAAATACTTGACTTACCGTATAAGGCCGAATCCATCAGGATTTTAACTTCCATGGAAAGAGTTTCAGTATTGAATTGAATATGTGCACCTCCTGTCCCACCTTAAACTCATTTCCTTTAATTCTAGCATCAAGCCATCTTTTGGTTCTGTCCTTATAAGCTTTAGAATGATCATAGGCCTCATCTCTTAATTCGGCAAGTCGATTAATTTTTGAGAATCTGAGATTTTTTATCTCATCTATATCTAAATTAGCATTCTTAAGGGCCCAGAATGCTTTATGTTCCAATTCAGACGGAAGATGACAAGCTTTTCCATATACAATCTGAAATGGTGTGCTACCTATAAGCGTTTTATAGGCAGTCCTAAATGCCCACAAGGCATCGTCTAACTTATCCGCCCAGTCTTTTCGGTTACTACTGACGCATTTTTCCAAAATGCGTTTTATTGCTCGGTTGGTGTTTTCAGTTTGCCCGTTTGTTTGGGGGTGGTATGGTGTCGATAACTTATGATCCACCCCATATTTCATAAGCGCCTTTTCCATTATAGCACTACAAAAGTGTGTCCCTCTGTCACTTATAATTGATTTAGGAACCCTAAATTTTGAAAACAGCTTTTTTAGGAATCTGATTACGCTCCTAGCATCACATGTTGGCAGAGCCTTGGCTTCAACCCATTTTGATACGTAATCAACAGCGACTATGATATAACACTTTTTTCCCGAGGGGGTAAAAGGTCCTATAAAATCGATTCCCCAGACGTTAAACACCTCACAAACTATGACGTTATTCAAAGGCATTTGATTCCGCGAAGAAATGTTACCTGACCACTGGCATGCATTACATTTCCGCACATAATTCATATCATCTTTAAAAATACTTGGCCAATAGAACCCTGCTTCAAACACTTTTCTTGAAGTCGTGTCAGCTCCATGATGTCCTCCAGTTGGTCCTGTATGACAATGCTCCGATATTTGTTGTTGTTTTCCCCGAACACGCATCTTCTAATGATCCCATCGGCGCATGACCTGAAGAAGAATGGATCATCCCAGAAATAATATTTTAAATCCGAAAAGATTTTCTTCCTCTGATCGTACTTCTTATTGCTAGGGAGGACTCTGGCGGCTAGATAATTAGCATAGTCAGCATACCATGGATCCGGGTCCGGATTCGGATCCATAATTTTGACTGAAATTAAGTTTTCATCAGGGAACGAATCACGTATAGCCTGCTCGTTAAGTTCACCTAGTTCAGGATTTTCAAGATTAGACAAATGGTCAGCCGCCAGATTTTCAGCACCCTTTTTGTCTTTGATTTTGATCTTGAATTCTTGTAGTAGAAGCACCTATCTTATCAATCTAGGTTTAGCATCCTGTTTACTAAACAAATACTTCAAAGCTGAATGGTCAGTGTAGACAACAGTTTTGGACATTACTAAATAAGACCTGAATTTATCAAAAGCATAAACTACTGCTAACAGTTCTTTTTCCGTAGTAGTGTAGTGTTCTTGTGCGTCATTTAAGGTCTTATTCGCGTAGTAAATTGATTTACATTTTTTGTCAACCCTTTGTCCCAAAACAGCCCCTGCAGCATAGTCGCTAGCGTCGCACATGAGTTCAAAATCACTATTCCAATCCAGCGCGATAATAACAGGAGCTGTGGTTAGTTGTTTTTTAAAATATAGAAAGCATTTTTACATTCATTGTAAAAATCAAATTTTACGTCTTTCATGAGCAGTTGGGTCATAGGTTTAGCAATTTTCGAGAAATCCTTAATGAATCTCCTATAAAACCTTGCATACCCTAGAAAACTCCTACTTCCCTTAAGATTAGTAGGGTAAGGGAGCCTAGAGATAACGTTAATCTAGGCTCTATTAACCTCAATACCAGATTGGGAAATTTTATGTCATAAAACAATCCCTTCCTTAACCATGAAATGGCATTTTCCCAATTAAGGACAAGATTTGTTTCTTCACATATAGCTAGCATTTTAGATAAGTTGCTTAGACAGGAATTAAAAGAGTTACCAAAAACCGAGAAATCGTCCATGAAAACCTCCATGAAATCCTGGAACATATCAGAAAAGATTGTCGTCGTGCATCTCTACATATCAGAAAAGATTGCCGTTATGCATCTCTGAAAGGTGGCTGGGGCATTGCATAATCCAAAAGGCATTCTTCGATATGAAAATGTTCCGTATGCGCAAGTAAAAGTTGTCTTCTCTTGATCTTCAGGAGCTATGGGTATTTGAAAGTACCCAGAAAATCTATCAAGGGAACAATAGAATTCATACCCTGAAAGCCTTTCCAACATTTGCTCGATGAATGGAAGTGGGAAGTGGTCCTTCCGAGTTGCGTCGGTGAGTTTCCTGTAGTCGATGCAAACCCTCTAGCCTGTTATAGTTCTGGTAGGAACCATTTCGTTATCTTCGTTAACAACCACCGTCATTCCTCCTTTCTTAGGTACAACATGAATTGGGCTGACCCATGGCCTGTTAGAAATGGCATATATCAACCCTGCGTCTAAGAGTTTAATGATTTCATCGTTTACCACATCTTGAACTTTTAGGTTCAATCTTCTTTGAGGTTGTACCACAGGCTTGAAATCATCTTCCATTAAGATTTTATGGGAGCAGAACGAAGGGCTAATCCCTTTAATGTCTAAAACTTTCCGCTCCATTGCACCCTTATGCTTGCTCAAAACCTGTAATAAAAGCATTTTTTCAGTGTCAGATAATGATGAAGAAATAATAACAGGAAATTTAGGATTCCCATCTAGAAATGCATATTCTAACTAGGGAGGAAGCTCCTTGAGTTTTGGAGCATGAGCGACTTTTTCTGTAGTACTGGCGGAACATAAAGTCGAGGTTTCTCCACTACTCCTTTCATCCTTATTATTCACTTGAACAACAATGTCATCTTCTGGTTTTAATTCGCCAATGGTTGTGAGAAGGACTGAATCCAACAGGTCTTGTGTAAGGAACTTCTGCACATGATCTTGAACTATCAACTCAACCAAGTCAAGGTCTTGAAGGTTGTCATCAGTGAATGTGGCATATTTCATAGATTTCCCTAAATCGAAGGTTATCTTTTCCTTTCCAGTTTCCAAGGAGATTTTTTTATTAAACATGTCTATCATAGCGTGTGCAGTAGCTAGGAATGGTCTCCCAAGTAAAATTTTTACCTTCGCATCTTCTTCCATATCAAGGACTACAAAATCAACCGGGAACACGAATTTATCAATTTTTGCCAGAACATTTTTAGCAATTCCTTTAGGGAATTGAGTTGATTTTTTTGCCAGCTCAATGCACATTCGAGTAGGTTTCAACTCTTCTAGTTCTAATCTTGAATATAGCGAATAAGGAATAAGGCTGATGCTTGCTCCCAGATCAGCCAAAGCTTTCTCAAAGGTAATCCCATATTGTGCATGGTATGGTGTCATTGAGGAGTCCAGCAGAACACCTTTCGTTTAAGGTAATCCGTGTTGGGTCTGCAAGCCTTCTGCGAGTAAGAAGGTCTTTCATGAATTTAGCATACTTAGGCATTTGATCTAATGCCTCTATAAGAGGTATATTGATGCTAAGCTACTGTAGTTTTTCCATGAATTGCTTAAACTATTGCTGCTCCTGTTCCTTCTTAATCCTTCTTGGAAATGGAATGGGAGGTGTATATGGCTGAAGTTTCTCTTTATGTGTAGCTGGCTCATTTTTTTTCTTCCGCCTCCTTTTCATTTTCATGTTGTGGGGTCTCACTTTCGCGGTTCTCAGAGTTCGAAGGATAAGCTGGCTCCTCATAGTTTAACCCACACCTAGTGGTGATAGCGTGTGCCAGATCTCTAGGATTGGTTTCAGTGGTACTTGGTAGTTCTCATTCATCTCTATTTCTGACAGACTCGGCTAACTTCCCAACTTGGTTCTCCAACTTTCCTATTGCTGCTACTTGAGTTTTTAACGCTTGATCGTATTCCATCTTAATTTCCCAAACCATTTTTTCACTTTCATTATGTTTTCTGCTGGATTCCTTCATAATTTCTTTTATTGCCTTTTCAAGGCTGGTAAGTCTTCCTTCTATAGAGCTGTCGAAATTATGTTGAACCATCTTACCTTCTTCTGTTAGTGAATGCATATCAAACTCAAATTCTTCTAAGTTCTTAAACATGGATCGAACTTCAATAGGGTTGTTTGTATTTGGTGTTTGTTCTTCATGCCATGATGCAAAATGTTGGGCTATCTCTTCAACTTTCTTAAAACCTTCATCAGCAATCATCTTTGGAATAGGCTCCTTGAAGTCCAATATTCTCCTAGTCTCAACATTTAACCCATTGTAGAAAATTTGAAGTTGCTCGTGTTTATTGAGTTTATGATCCGGGCATTTTAAAAGTGCTTCTTCAAATCTTTCCTACGCTGCAAACAATGATTCTCCATTGTTTTGTTGAAACCTACTAATGATTTCTACTTGATGTATTATCATAGCTGGAGTACGGTATTCTTTCAAGAAGGCCCTTTTTAGTGAACTTCATGTTGCAACTGATCCGGAAGGTAACCTTTTGTATCCAGTCCCTAGCTTTTCCTTTTAAGGTAAAGGGAAATGCCATCATCATAACATGGTCTCTGGATACTCCTGGGGCGTGAAATAGATCGATGATTTCACAGACATTATAGATGTGTTCATGAGCTTCTTGGTCCTTGTTCTCGAAAAAACTGCAACTCTTTAACTCATCCAAACACAAACCCCAAAATTCGAATTTTATGTTATCTTCAAGTGCGGGTCTTATAATCCCATGTTCCACTGTATTAAGGGTCAAATAATCGTTCACGGTTAGAGCCATTATAAAAATAAAAAGAGTAAATAAAATTACTGAACTTAATTATAAAATCCTAATATAGCTTCTCGGCAGCGGCGCCAAAAACTTGATGCAGGTTTTCTGACCAGGTTTTAATATTTATATTTTACTCGGCTACCTATGGTCTACCTTATGCACTAACGGTCAGAGAACCCGATCTTGTGTAGTGCAGTATTTCGTAAAACTGAGGTCGTCCCAAGAGCTATGTGTGTGTGGATTGAAACTTAAGTCTATGTCACGTTTTAAAAGGGGTTTTGAGTTGTTTGATTAATTAAATAACAGAAATGAAATACAAAAATTAAATTGAGTTGAATGCAGTAGGGAGAAAGTGTACTAGCCTAATTATTCATCCTATCATGTAATGACTATGTTCTCTAATAATGCTTCCTATCGCTTCAAGTGGGGTTTAGATTCACTAGACTCCAATTGTCAATTCGTCTAGTCTATATCCCCTAGAATCCTACTCCGATATCAAAGTTCTACCCTTTGGATTGACAGAGGTCACCGGTAGACTAGCTTAAGTCATTAAGTACCGCAACATGCTAGATTCATTCTAATGTGTAATCCGGCCTCTTGGATCTTAGACCACACATCCCTAACTTCTTAAGTTTATCCAACACAGGAAGGTGATCCTTTTTTCAATTCACACACAAGGAATTGGTAGTCCTATGGTCAATTCTTACCAACCCTCACAACCTACTACTCTAGGGTCCTTTGGTCCATTCTCCTAATGTAATAAGTACAACCGCCCTTCAAAACTACCAAAGCTAGAGGATCTACGAATAAACTAAGCGTGCATACACTAGAAGCAATAATAAAAGTGCGAAAACATAATCATAACGTTAAAGGAATCGTAACTAGGCTAGCACCAAAGGTGCACAGCTGATCATTTCGAAAAGTACAAAAGATTCAATGTTTTGCATGGTAATGAAAGACATGAAATCAAAATTATAAATCAAATGTGATTTACTAAAACTTATTGATGTTATGGCGTGATTTCTCCCTTGCAAAAAGCTCCGTATGCTCTTGGTGATCATCCTTGTGTAACCCTACTTCATTCTCTGACTTTTTATGGTGAGAAAGTTATATAAAATGCAGGAAATAGGGTTTGTATTTATAGGCCCGACAAAGTTACGGCGTAACCTCTAGGTATGGTTACGCCGTAACTAGTGTATCTTCTTTTGATCCATATCCGATTAATAATATTTACGGCATAACTTGATAGATAGTTACGCCGTAATCTTCATACGGCGATAATAACGTCGTAATATTCTTGCTAGTTACGCCGTAATAACTTCAATCCCATTCTGTGTAAATTTTACGCCGTAACCTCTTGCATTGGTTACGGTGTAACCTTCATGGTCACGAAATTCTTCTAAGTCTCCAAAATGTTACGGCGTAATCTGTGTGGTAGTTACGCCGTAATCCTTGATTTGCGTTGACTTGGTCATCGTGTATAAATCCTTAGTTACGGCGTAAGTGGAGAGTGTAACTACGCCGTAACTTCTTCAAAGTAAGCATACTAAAGTGTCTATCATTGTAAGTACTTTTCCAATTCCGCGTCTCTTTTGCTCCTATGCTCATTTATAACCTGGAAATGAAATATAAAGAAATCAAAGCATATATCCATATAAAACAATACAAATAATGAGCATATTTGGGGGAAATTGACACTAAAATATCAGGATTATTTGATGTCATCATATAGTTTCTAAGGTATCCCATTTTACCCTCCCTGCACTTATATTGAACACTGTCCCCAATATTTTTGAAAAGTATCAAAGTTATGATAACGGGAAAATAAAATAAAGAAGAGAAACTGATACTCCTCTGATTTGCTCGTCATGGACAATGTGAAAACATGGTTAAATCCTCCTCCAAGAAAATAAATGCAATAAACGCTCATCATACTTCATCTTTTATCTTCTTGTCCAATATAACCTGTAATTCACTAAGAAAACAAACACAAAACCTCGCATAAAATCAGCGGTAAACACTATATATATAAAAACTAATTCCTAGAAAGCAATTAAGATATAATTCTTGCAAAATAAATGTCTACAGATTCCTGGAGATTTAAAATTTTGAAAATTTTCAAAAATTAAGTTCCACCAGAAAAACAAAATCTTGAAAAACTGTGCTGATACAGTGCCTAACGCCATCGGGTTATAGACCCTGACGTCGTCAGGTATGACCTAACAGTATTTTTGTGTTTTGTTTCTGGAAAATTTCTGGTAAAATCTGATAATTAAAACCTGGAAATTCTGTAAAACATTCATTGTGACTCGATACAAGCATTTGACACAAACAAACACATAAATATATGCTTATCATTCATTGTTAACTTTCATGCTCGAATTTGTTCTTATAAACAAATATGATCTTCCCTACACTTATCTTTTTGTAAAATACCTTTATATGCAATTAAGACGAGGTTAAAAACAAAATAAAGCATTTCACTATTTATTCGAAATATGAAAGATTAAACAATAAAGATAAGATATATATATGACTCAAACAAAAATAACAATCAAACAAATAAACAAAAATCTTGGGTTGCCTCCCAAGAAGCGCTTGTTTTTGTTCGAGTCACAAGCCTGAATATACCCTTATTTAACGGATAAAAGGGAATTTTTCACTACACTTAAGATTAAGTGCGGGTGATAGTAGCGATACACACCAACTCGGTGGTAGTATGCCGTGTGAGGAAAGAGTGGTGGATGAATTTTATGCTCGAAGATGTGTGATCCTTTCATCATAACCTTACCTAGTTCAATTTGGTCAATGGGTGAATTAAAGTTTCCTACTAAAAAGGGATCATCTTCTATCAATTTCAGGAGACTCCCAGTTAGGGATCCATCTTGACCTTATAAACCCAGTTTAAACCCATAATGTTTCTTGTGATCTAACATAAATGGGTGATGTAAGTATGTATGGTCATGGTTCACTCCTATATTTGCTTCCACTCCAAATGGTTTAGAGTCTACTACCTTTATCCCAAAACTACCCGGTCTATATGGTTTGATGGTTGGATCGGGGCCTATTTTGTCTCTTAGATTCACATCAAAGGATGGAAAATTAGGTAACGAGATTGGTTGAGGCTCCAGTTCATCAAAACTAGGAACTTACATAGAACTAAGAGAAAGGTTATGACTGCAAATATTCAAAACTATTTCCTCTAGTTGTGTTTCTTCCAAAGGTTCTACTTCAATCGGGGTTCCTATAGTCTCTTTTACTTATTCCGGGTAAGTCATGGGTGGTGTGTGTACATTAAGTGATACTGGACTTGTGGGGCACTTTGTGGACTTGGATTTTCTTCTCTATCCTCCATCTTATCTTGATTACCTATGTTGGGTTTTAGAGCTGCTGCTGTTTGTTTGTTAAGACTGCTAATGGAATTTGCTCAAAGACTTTGTTGCTGCTAGCACAAATTGTTACTACTGCCAGTTCAACATTACAACTGCTGAAAAGTTTATACTGCTGGAGTTAGAGTTAAGACTGCTAGAGTGTATAGTTAGTACTGCTTATGAGATAAACATGTATAGTCAGTTAGATAATTATAGAAAAGATCCTGTTAAGGTTTATCTTGTATAGCAAGAAATTGTAAGCCGACTAGGACTCCTTAGTCTATAAAAGGAGGACCTAGGGCATAGAGATAGTTACTTAAAAAAATACGTACGATTCTTTAGAAAACTTGAAGGTTGTAAACCCTAATACTCAAGAGTATTCGTATTATTATTAATAATATTGAAGTGATTTGTTTGAGATTGTTTTGTTTAATTCTTCTTAAGATTAATGTTTAGATTCCGCATAGACTTTAATACAAATCAAAGACAGTTTCTACATAAGTTATATTAGATTTATTAATATTAGCTTAACCTTTACAAGCTAAGGGAAATTGGTCAAGTGCTCAACTAGGATCAACAAGTGGTATCAGAGCTTGAGATCTAGAGACTGTGAGTCAAGAAGAACCTGTTTAATCTCATCTCACTAAAGAAGGAAGATATGGAGTCAGAATATACTCACATGATTACTGCATCAAAGGTGCCCATGCTCAAGTATGGAGAGTATGAGCTATGGGGAATGAGGATTGAGCAATACATTCAGATGGTTTATTACTTTATGTGGGAGGTCATAGAGAATGGCAATCAACTACCTAAGACTACAACTTCTTCTGAGGGTATTACCATTACTTTGCCTATCAAGACTACTGAAGATAAGGCTCAAAGAAGGCTGAAAGTGAAGGCTAGAAGCACTCTTATGATGGGGATTCCAAATGACCATCAACTAACCTTTAATCACATCAAGGATGCTAAACAGTTGCTACAAGCAATTGAGAAAAGGTTTGGAGGGAATGTTGCAACCAAGAAGACAAGGAAGAACCCCTTGAAGCAACAATATGAAAATTTTGCTACTTCAAGTTCTGAAAATCTTGATCAAACTTCTGACAGAATTCAGAAACTCATCAGTCAATTGGCACTCGTAGAAGTCTCAATTTCTCAAGAAGATATCAATCAAAAGTTTCTGAGAAGCTTGTCATTAGAATGGAATACACACACTGTGGTATGGAGAAACAAGGATGATCTTGATACCATGATTTTGGATGATCTTTACAACAACCTTAAAGTATATGAACCTGAAGTTTAAGGATCATTAAGCTCATCAACAAGCACATAAAACTTAGCTTTTGTGTCCTTTTCCAATAACAATACTAGCAGTACTAATGAAGCAGTTAATACTGCTCATGGAGTTAGTACTGCTGGCACACAAGTTAATGCTGCTGGGTCTTCAACCCTTGATAACTTGAGTGATGCTGTTATATATGCTTTCTTGGCTGGTCAGTCTACTAGTCCTCAGATTATGCATGAAGATTTGGAACAGATCCATCCACATGATCTTGAAGAGATGGATTTAAAGTGGCAAATGGCCATGTTAACAATGAAGGAAAGAAGATTTTTGAAGAAGAATGGAAGGAACCTCAAAGTTAATGGGCAGGATAACTTGGGTTTTGATAAATCCAAGATTGAATGCTACAACTGTCATAGGAAGGGTTACTTTGCAAGAGAATGCAGGGCTCCAAGAAGTCAAGATTACAAGACTAGAGAGAGTTCAAGGAAAGCTGGGGAAACAACAACTTCTAGAGCTTTGGGTTTTGATAAATCCAAGATTGAATGCTACAACTGTCATAGGAACAATATTCTTTTTACTGACACTGAATGCATTGTCTTATCACCTGACTTTAAGTTGTCTAATGAAAGTCATGTTCTACTTAAAGTTCCTAGAACAGACAATATATACAGTGTTTGATTTAAAGAATATGGTTCCCAAAGGATGTTTGACTTGTCTCTTTGCAAAGGCCACATCAGATGAATCCAAACTTTGCCATAGAAGACTTGAACATTTAAATTTCAAAACTATGAATAAACTGGTTAAGAGAAACCTTGTAAGGGGTTTACCTTCAAAAGTTTTTGAAAATTCTAAAATATGTGTTGCTTGTCAGAAGGGAAAACAACATAGAGCTTCTTGTAAGGCCAAAGTAGTGAACTCTACCAGTCAGCCATTACATATGTTGAACATGGACTTATTTGGACCAACATTTGTTAAGAGTTTAATGAAAAAGATGTATTGCCTAGTTGTCACAGGTGACTATAGTAGGTTTACTTGGGTGTTCTGTTTTGCAACTAAGGATGAAACCAATAGAATTCTCAAGGCTTTCATAACCAAGGTAGAAAACCTAGTTAACCAATTTTGTGAGGTGAAAGGCATTGAGAGACAGTATAGGGAGGTGAATCAATTTTGTGAGGTGAAAGGTATTGAGAGACGGTATAGTATATCTAGAACTCCTCAGCAAAATGGAGTTGCTGAGAGGAGGAATAGGACACTTATTGAGGCTGCTAGAACAATGTTAGCTGATTCTAAATTACCTACTACTTTTTGGGCTGAATTAGTTAATACTGCTTGTTATGTGCAGAATAGGAGTAAGGTAGTTAAGCCTCATAACAAGACCCCTTATGAACTTTTACATGGTAGAAAACCATTGCTAGATTACTTAAGACCATTTGGATGTCTTGGTACTATCTTAAATACCATAGATCACTAGGCAAGTTTGATGGCAAGGCTGATGAAGGATTCTTTATTGGATACTCAATGAATAGCAAAGCTGTTAGAGTATTCAATAGTAGGACTAGGAAAGTGGAAGAGAACTTGCATGTTAGGTTTAGTGAGAGTACACTTAATGTTGCAGGGAGTGGACCAACCTGGCTTTTTGATATTAATTTTCTAACCAAAACCATGAATTATGAGCCAGTTGTTGCAGGTACAGAGTCTAACAATTTTTCAGGTACAAAAGCAAGTAATGATGTAGGTTAAGCTAATATGGAGTCAAGGCCTGACAAAGATTATATTTTGCTGCCTATTTGGATTGCTGATCCACCATTCTCATTTTTTATTTTTTTTACATAGGTAAAAAAAAAAATTATATGGAGTTAAGCTAATGATGCTGGTCAAGTTAATATGGAGTCAAGGCCTGACAAAGATTATATTTTGCTGCCTATTTGGACTGCTGATCCACCATTCTCATCCCAAGAGTCAAAGAGTTCATAGGAAGATGATCTTGCTGGAGATCTACAAGATAATAAAGAAGATGGTGCAAAATCTTCTGATAATGATAAGGAGGATAATGAAACAAGCTTCCCCTTAAATCAGACTTCCTTTGCACCATGCTATACCACCAATGAAGAAAAGCAGAATGATGAAAAGGATGATGTATCAGATGATATTAACACTAGCAGTACTAATTCTGTTAATATTGCTGATCCAAGTGTGAATGCTGCTGACAAGGAAGGCTGTTGATCCCAGTTGAGCACTTGATCGAATCTCTTAGCTTGTAAAGGTTTAGCTATGCTAGATAAATCTAACACAACTAGGTATAGAAACTGCCTTGTAATTTATCAAACACAATGCGAAATCTTGTATTTGATCTTAAGAAGAACTTTATAATGAATGAAACAATGAACAACGAATATCAAACTAAACACTTCAATATTATTAATAATACGAATGCTCTTTGAGTATTAGGGTTTACAACCATGAAGTAAATCGTAAAAAGCATCTATTCATCTATGCCCTAGTTCCTCCTTTTATAGACTAAAGAGTCCTAGTCGGCTTACAATAACTTTCTACACAAGATAAATCTTTATAGAATCTTTTCTATACTTATCTAAACATACTATACATAATAACCGACTCTAATACTCTAGCAACATTAACAATGTATTAGCAATACTAACTATGTGTTCTAGCAATATTTATCTTGTAGCTGCATTAATCTTCCAAAACCAGCAGCAGTAATGACTTGTTGTATTTCCTTTGTAGTACCTGAGCAGTCTTAATAATGTAAGCAGCAGTAACTTCAATAAACCTTTAAAACCCAACAATCCTCCCCTAAACTTGATATTTTCTTTCAAAATCATCAAGTTTCAATCTAAGCTTGAACCTTCACCAGGTGGATGTTTCCAAACACTTACTTTCTCATTTTCCTGTAATCAGCCCCATAAAGTTGTTTCTGCATTTTCGTAAGAAGCTGATATACCATTTCACTCCAATGCTCAGTTTGAAGTTTAATAGACCCATTAAGCATCATATTAAGTGTACTCTTTTCCAGAAGATAGTCTTTTTCTGCTAGCATGTAGATTTGTAGTCCTCTCATGTTAGGAATATAAATATTCATGTGAAGACTCGGTCACCCCGAGTATCTATTAAGCATCCATGTAGCTCGTAGGCTTATTAGTATTAGTTTAGTTAACGTAATATTACTTTAGTTATATTGGTATTTGTGGAGTGGGTCAGGTCTTTACCCACTGTTAGCTCACTCCACAGCCCAGTCGAGGCACTTAAGTATGTAACTATATATACCCCTTCCCATGCATGGGAAGGGTTGGAGCTCTTAATCATTCAACCATTTTCTCTTCATTCTCTCTCTCTCTAGAACTCCCAATCTCTCATCCCTCTCTCTCTCTAGAATTCATCCAACATTGAATCCAAGTATGCAAGTATTGCAATTGGTATCAAGAGCCAAGGTTAGGTTCGATTAATTTTGTGTGCTTGGATTCGTGATTTCTATTCTCTTGTTTTTTTTACTTCTTTGGTTCGAACAGTAACTCTAGAAAGCTTGCTATCAACTTTTTGTTGTTCGAATATCACCTTTAATGTCACTTTTGTTTACAAGTCTTTGGGTGTTTTGGGCTTTAACAATTTGTGGATTTGGGTTGTATGCCAACTTTTTTGTTCAATATTTGGTCTCTACTTTCTTGTTTATATGTTGCATTCAACGAGTTAAATCTGGTTTGTTAGAACCATTTTTTGTCTTAGTTCATGTGCTGCTAACTTACACATTATTTCTACAAAGCCTGTTATTCACTTTTGGTTACAAGTCCATCGACTAGCAAAAGTGGTGCAATCAGTCATATGTTGCTAAATTACATAGTATTTCTACAAAGCCTGGTTTATGTTGATTAAGTTTTGTTTCTTGCTGTGCTATGGCTTATTTGAGAGGTTAAAAGTTCAGTTTTAAAAGTTTTTCTTGGTAGAGGTTTGCCTCATTTCTTGGTAGCGGTTTGACTGGTGTAAGAATAGAGGTTTGGATTATAACCAAAATGGGAAAAAAGACAACTAGGTTGAAAGTGACTGTTTTGTTATGTACCATAGCGGTTTGACCAAAAGCTCCAGCGGTTTGACCAACAGCTCTAGCGGTTTGACTTTAAGTCTTAGCAGTTTCAGCGGTTTCAGATCTGACTGGCGGTTTGATAGACTTATAACGGCTTGTGAGTTGCAGTTTGGTCCTTCAGTGTAGCGGTTTTATGATCTAGCGGTTTGCTCATTTTTTTCTTTGTAGCGGTTGGATACACCTATTGTGGTTTAATTAATCAAGCGGTGTGTGATAATATTGTGTCTAGTCCACGCTAATAAAAAACGGCTCACATCTTTTCAACAACAACAAAACAACAACCTCAGTCAACTACACTTAAACCGAACCAAATTCAATAAAATCTAATTCCAGTAACCTCAATAATCAACAAATCTCAATTCAAAACTAAATCAACGAAGTTGAAAAGAAAAAAAAACAACCAACCAGTACCTCATAACAACAACAATTATGTTCGAGAATACAATCAGTCATAAAATAAACCCAATTCCAAACCATCTTAGTATCCGAAAGAAAAAGAAAAACAAACAAACAACGACAACTACATCCCCTAGTCTCATCTCAACAAAGCTTCTTATTCAGTGTAAACAAAAAGGGGGAAAAGAATGAAAGATCTCAGCCTTGTTATTTACTTGTCTCCAAATCCTTAAAGATTCAACAAGCCTTAACAATAACCATCATAGATCTTGTCCAAAGCAAACACTTCTTCCTATTTTCGAACAATAATTAAAGAAAGAACAAAACCATAAGTTTCATTCTTCTTTCAGTTCGGATTAAAAGAAAATATTAACTAAATCACGCCTACCTTAAACCTTTGAAGATCCTATCACTTGGGTTTATTACTTGTGTTGTGGTTTGAGCGATAATCAAAAAGAAAGGGGGTGACGATTTTTTTTGTATCTTTGATCTGTGTTTCTTGTGGGGGTTGAAAATTAGGATGAGTGGATTTCTTTTCTATGACTGCGTTTTAGTTTAAGTGAGATTAGGGATAAAGTATGATTTGTGTTCCTTTTATACCGAAAAGATTAGGGTTAACTTGTTTTGGATTGGGCTTGAATCGATTCTCACTTTGGGCTAAAATTGTGATCATATTGTGGACTGATAACAAAAACAAGAACGTGGTTGTGTATATCTTCATTGGGCTTATATTGTTTACTAATAACACAAGGACGATTTTCTTCTTTCTTTAGGTTGAAATTCTAGTGCAATAACATAAGGACCTTTTTTTTTTTTTTTTTTTTTTTTTGTGGGTTTAAGTGTTTTTTTTTTGGTTGAATATTCTTGGTACTTATCACGAGGACGAACTTCTTGGTTGGTAAAGAATTTTTGGGTATAATTTTGGAAAACAACTTTGATTGAGCTTCAAAATTCCGAGAGTGACAAGTATCTTGGATTGAGATATATCGGATTTATTGGATATTGCTACAGGGTTTTATTCGGATTTCAAAACACAAGCGTTGTCTGAAACTCACTGTGACTTAACTACTTCATCATTCAAACCCATTTCAACCAAACCAAATCATAATCATAACACATTCAAGTATTCATTATCATTTCACGGTTTATTCTTGATTTTTGTAAAATCCCGCGAAAGAATCTATTTCTCGGTTTAAATCGTAGAATTGTAAAATCCCGTGCAAGTTTACATCATGTCTACTACTTTAGATTCCCTCATATCTGAGGTACTCAAGTTGTACGACATGTATGATAAACAAATGATTTCCTATTCTGGACAACAAATAAACATGTGTGATTCTGATAATACTAATGTGGAATCTTCGTGCTCAAATTCGCAAGAGAGAGAGAGTTGATTCAGTCACTAATGGTGCCTAATTCAAAGGAAAGCTGAATTGAATGTTTTCGATTACTTAATTCACATGTCAAGATTCTCCTCGAACAGCCCGGATACTTGGGAGGATACGGGCGTGCATTCGCATCACTCTTTGGTCAACATGTTCAGACTTTCACAGTCAAGATGATTCTATATTTGGATCAACTTGAACAACAACTTGATAAAGGAGATTTTTTTGAAGATAGATCCATGGCTGCTTTGGGTGTGATTAACAACCAATTCCAAGTGTTCATTGATTCGCAATACACTGAAGATTATGATGATGATTGTCAAATGGCAAAAAAGTGTTTTGCTAATTACACTGGAACTGAGGTTGACATGTTCAGAAGGACATTACTTCAATTTATGAGTAATGTTACGGGGTTCATTAATGAAAGGGCTCAACATGTGGGAAATGGAACAGTATCAGACAAGCATGATGCAAGCAGCAGTTATGTAACTCATATCACACATGTTGTGGATGCTGATATCAGACCAGTAAATGACCAAGAGCCATTTGCTGAGGTACATGTAACTGTTCAACATAATGTCCTTGCTAATGAACATCAACACACTGATCAAATTAAACCTACTTATGACACAAATCTGTTGGAAAAGACTGATAGCAATATCATCTCTGATTTAATAAATGTGAGTCATAAGGGGGGAGAAATTGATCAGGATGATGAACATGATGATGCGTCAAGTTCTTTGCCTACATCTGAGTTTTCTAAATCAAATGATATGGTTGAAAAGGATGTTTATAATGAACTTTCAAAAAGATTTTTAAAGCTTGAAAAAAATTGTATTTCTCTTGAAATTGCAATGCAACAAAAGGAAGAAAGTTTTCAAACTAAACTACCATGTAAAAATCCGAAACTCCCTGAATTCCGTGAATTCTTAATAATAAATGATTTGAAAGCTCAGCTAGAAGCCAAAAACCTAACGATCAAAAACCTGAAAAATAGTTTGACTGAGATGCGTGACATGTGCAATGATGTTAAGACTAAACATGACATTAATGTGGCTGAATTACTTTATGAAAATGTGACTTTGAAAATTCATTGCAAAGAACTGTGTGACTCAATGAAAGAAGCAAAAACTAAGACTGTAGAGCAAACAACCTCTTTGATTGCCAAAAATAATGAATCCAAAGCTCAACTTCAGGAAAAGGGTTTTGCAATTGCAGCGTTGAAAAACGAGTTAAGAAAATCGACAGGAAATAGTATGAAAACTAAGTTAGCAAAACCATCAATCTTGGGGAAACCACCACTTAGAAACCAATCAGTTGTTTGACAACCGACTGCGTTTAGATCTGAACGACCAAAATAATCAAAACCACGGTTTGCCTCCCAAGTTGATTCGAAACAAGTTTTGTCAAAAATAGTCACTTCACAGGATAGACCTATGAAAAAGGAATATACGCTTGGAAAACCTCATCATATGAGTGCATCTAGGTCTTCTAGGATTAGTTCAAAGCGTGTGTCATTTGTGACACCAAAGGAACATGTTAGACATGAAAATAGTGTTCATAATCACAACCTAGAGGATGCTAAGAAAAACACCCATGAAAAGACTAGGAATTTGTCTGTTCTTAAGAATAGTTGCGTATCGACTAATGCGATTCCCATAGCAGATCACTCTAAGAATCCTAGATCTTTCTCTGACTCCAAACATTTTGTTTGCTCAACTTGTCAGAAACATGTTTTTAATGCAACCCATGATGATTGTATAACAAAATTCCTGAAGGAAGTGAATGCTCGTGCTAAGGTTCAGACCTTTAAGATTAGAAACAACAACAAGCCCGCATAACAAAAAAGGTATACTCAGAAACCTGGTAGGCAGATTGTTGTAGGACAAAGGTCTTCTCTAAACAAGTCTTCCACTGTTCAGGAGAAACCAAACACTCCTAGATCTTGCCTTAGGTGGATTCCAACGGGTAGAATTTTTAAGATTGTTGGTCTTAGATGGATACCTACTAGTAAGCAGTTCACTGATTGCAAAGATAAGGTTGACAGTAAAACCCCAAATGGTCAAGATGCTGATATCACTAACCCATATAAATGCAAACAAACCCTTAATGTCTGTGCAGGTAGTCTTTACTTAAGTGCAGGTACAATGTTCACTCCTATTAAGGAAAGAATCAGGGTTTGGGTGCCAAAAAGATTGATATCTCATAAATCAGGGGTTCAAGCTAGTCAATCTTGATCTTCATCGTCGATGACGTCTGTTCACATCAGTTCAGGCCTCGTTCTTCATCGACAATGACGTTTGAACACAGCAGTTCAAGCCTCGGGCTTCAATGTCAACATAATGGCGTCTGCTAACAACTCTTCAGGCCCCGTTCCTTAAAGAAAAGAAAGGCGTACGCTTGAGTGCGCTTTATCTTCGGAAGAAGAGAAATCTTCTTGTTTCTGACTATTCTCATCAACAAGCTTCATACATGCTCCATGCTCGTTCAGTCATCAAGTGGATCTACTTTCATTAGATTGGACGTTTATTCACTCGATCAAAAATGGCAACTTCAAATGCAATTTTTGAGGGGGAGAAGTGTGAACAGTGGATCAACCTCATATATACTTGTTCAATCAAAAATGGCATTCTCATATGCAATTTTTAAGGGGGAGAAGTGTGAACAAGTGGATCGACGTACATTTGATTGGTTGTTCACTCACTTGTTGGGCATCTAACTGTGACCATGGAGTTTGATCAGGTATCACTTATGTGAGGTTGAAGTTAACTTTCTCAAAGGCATGATCTTATTCTATCTTGAAGTCGGGGTTGGTTGGATGCATGACTTTCAATGATAACTTGCTCGTGCTTAAGATTTAAGTTGAAGACTTGGTTTATCTAGTTACCAGCAGTCGAGGTGGATGGTTGAAGACCTGGTTAACTATCTATTAAAGGAGTTATGTTGTAATACTCAATGTCACACGCCGATGACGTTGTGGATAATCGCAAGAGATGTTAATGTCTCATACTTTGGTTGTGTATTGAGTACTTAGAGATTTGCTTGGAGCATAAATTCTCTACACCGTTCTTCCAACATTAGTGCAAGCTTAAGTCACAAGAATAGGGAATCCTACTTCAGTTTCAAGTTTAGTATATCGGGTCTGCTCCATCAGTTATCACTTCAGATAGCCTAATTAAGGGTTGGTAAAGATAGTCAGGAAGAGTTTCAGTAGCGGTTGATTCTCACTTGTATCATTTGAGCTAATTTTTGTTCTTCTCACAAGATTTCAAGTATTTGTGCACAAAATGTGTTGCTGATTCTTAGGTATCAAAACCAGCAAAGGGGAAGGAGACATACATCTGAACGCACAACGAGTACACGTGATGAACTTTATACCTCTTCTGAGTTAGGGTTATTCCGGGAAGACAAATGTCATAACCGCAGAGAAAATCAGTGTTTTAACTCGTTCCTTATGGTGTATCATTCCAACTACGTGGGGGAAGAGATGTATGAAACAGTTTCTGATGATTAAAGAGGTACACAATGGTATGATGATTCCTCTAGTTAGTTTGTATCATTTCGACTACATACGGGATAAATTGCCTACACTCGGGACTTAGTTGACTTGGGTGTAACAATTCTCATCTGCAATTTTCTGAAGGGAGAAAAGTGCATCTCCGAGTCTTAATTGATCTTGATGTTACGTTTTCTACTTCATTAATGGGATTGAGTGTGTACTTCGGGTTTTTGGGCTTCATACAATGAGACTGATGGCATCACTTAAACTACTTGGGGGAAATGGTCTCTGGATACTTTCGGTATGCATTCCTTCAGTCTTCAGCGGGAAGAAATGTGAGAAGAATCATTCAAGCGTGAGATGATTCATTGCTGATCTATTTGATAGTCCCCTGAACGGAGAATCACGATGATTATTCTTAAAAGGAGCAGCAATTTTTGTTGTGGTTTGCTACGGTTTCTGCTGTACACTTACCTTTCGTAAGCTTGAAAGAGAGCTTTGAAACTGCTCAAAGGAAGATTGACGGTGCAGGGGGAAACTGTCAAAGCTTCAAATTGAGAAGGCTCGAGTTCAGTCTATTATTCAGGAGCCTCGAAAGCTTTGGTGGTGAAAGTTTAAGAGATGCTGACTACAGACTTCTACAACGTACAGAACGATATCCTTATTTCGGTATTCACGTCAACATTTTCTTAAACTGAATAAGATAGTTTGTACATATATTATACCATAATGTAAATAGTATATTATAAAACCATCAAATTGTAAATAGAAAAACTTAAACCCAGAAAAAAACATAAAAATCAGAAAAATAGAAAATACCAAAAATAGTTTCCTCTAGGCATGTCTTCTGTTTATCGATAACATTTACGGTCTTAGAAATGTCATTCAATAATGACACGGGACTTTAAATGAAGCTCGAGCAGAAGTTATATAAACTGGTTAAAACATGTCTAAATGGCTTGCTATTACTTTAGATAGCAACCCGCGTTTCAAAATGAGGAAAGCACGTCGGCAAAAAGACGGCTGTTCCTAACAACGGGTGAAGTTCACCCGGGCATGGATTACTTCATATCCATGCATCCCTGATTTGATGTACGTTTCAGTGCATCATTTCTTGTAAAAGAAGAGAAATCTTCTTAGTATACAAATAGTTTTCCTTTTATGATTCTTCTAAAAATTATTTGTGAGACACTTGGTGATTACGTGTTGTTTGAAACTCTTTTAGACTTGGATTGTTCATAAAATTTATCACTCAATCAATGACTACAGCTTTTTAACTAGAATACGGGTCACTGATTGAGGGGGAGAGTGATTTCAAATTTTATTTCATCAAATAGGTTTCTTGGTTATCTCATAATTGTTAGAAAAGGTTTTGTAGTTAATGGGGTATTAGTTGAAGAGGATCTTGCTAAGCTTTATCTCAAATGGCCAAATGTGTTAGTTGTTAGAAATATTAGGGCATTATGTGCAATTTGCTTATAGTATCCTAACTTTATGTAACTATAAGGTTCATTTGTGTCACTCTGGAATCCTCGTTTAATCCCCTAAGTACTTTAAAACTCAAAATCTAAAAGAAGTTAGAAAACCCATTGTGTTTGATGTTCTTGAATACTCCACAGGCATTTGTATGATTTAAATGAATGAGTTTCAATTGTTGATTGATTTTTGTTAGTCGATAGCTGCTTAATTGTTGTTGATTCAGTGCATGTGCACTCAGGATATGCTTAGGTGTGTAGCTATCGTGTTAGAATCATGTCCCTAAGATCCTGAGTTGAATGTTGAAATATGTGTGAATTGCCATGTTCATGATTGCTGATTGCTCTTCATGCTAGATAGCGGTTTGATGTATTTCCTGACTATGGTTTGATTATGAGATGAATATGGTATTATGAGTTGGCAAGTTGCTACGTGGTAGCTATTAATGAAAAGTTAATCTGTATGTATGTATATCTATGTTGATATTCTTATGCAGACTCCATGGCCAATATGAATGTGCCAGTTCCCGCTCTAACCATTTGATCAGATGTTCAAACTCTATTGACTGGCTCTGAATTCACCACAACAACATCAGCAACAACAACAACAACAACAACAACACTGTCATCACCACCACCACCTTCATTTCAACAAAGCAATACTTATTCTGGTCTCGCCAAGTGGGGATCTACAATACTTGGGAAGTTTTGTTGGTGGATGGATAATTGATGTTGACTACTGACTCCCTCAGAGAAGTGGATGATCACCTCGTCTGCGCAAAAAGGTCAGTATCATTTGTGTCACAACGATTACCTTTGTACATGATAAGTATGGATCTCCCTCATAAATTGAGGGGGAGCAGTTGTATGCTCCATCATCAGAATATATTAAATCTGACTACATTTTCTCCCACATTTTCTAACTTATTTAAATCAATTGGGATCACAAATCTCAAAAGGTTTGAAATTTTTGATCGGGGAAGAGAATGTGATTTAAATATGAAACCTGATGAAAATGTGATTCTTTGGACTTAAATGTAAGCTCTTCTATATGTGCTAAACTCTTTCGCATATCGATGCACATATTGAGGGGGAGCAAATGGTTTGTGATGACAAAAAGGATATGGCATTTCATGTGAGCGTGACTCAGACTTCACCAAAGAATTGACGAAACAAAACTGTCATTAATCGAAAGGACTTGTCCTGGCCAGGTAATAATTTCAAGCTGGTCTAACCAGTGATGTAAGCGTGTCTCGAAGAGGACTTGTCTGAGTAGAGTGTACCGTTTCGAGAAACTTTCTGTGGACTTGACCATGCCGGGTAATAATTTCAAGCTAGTCTAACTAGTGATGTAAGCGTGTCTCGAATCGGTCATGTTCACTGAAAGTGGATCAATTCAAAAAGTGCGATCTCCACCCAACATGTGCAAATTTATAATAAAATCATCTGAGCACATGTTAAGGGGGAGAATTTGAAAAATATAGAACTCTCAAAGTGTTAGCAAAATGTGTTTCATAATCATGAACATAGGATAGTCATGGTGTTATAAGGTGGCTAAGGTTAGGAAAACCGTCCTATGATCCGCCAGAGCCGGAGGGATCTACCCAAGGACAATACCAAATAGTTAGTATTAGAAAGTCCTTAGGTATGATTATGAAAAAGGAGTAATATGAGAAAGGAGAAAGAAGGGGTTGAAGAATTAAAAAGAAAAGTAATGTGAAAGGGTGAAAAGAAATAGCCCTCCAAATTATTCAACCTTAGGGCAGAAACCGGGTTCAATTCATATGCTACTGGTTGTTACTAAGGTGACGCCGGTATTGAAGACAAGACGTCATGGACCCAGTGACGCACTTTACTAAACCTACTAAGCCACTCAAGTTCTCAAGTTCTCTTAAAAGGACTTGTTTCATTCTCACGGGGAACCCTGCATAATCTATCGACCGCTCATTACGAGTAATGTTGATATTAAAACAGGCGACACCGCTCCAGTCTCCGACTACTAAAAATGCACTTATCGAGTCTCCGACTACAGTCATGGAGTGAACTCCAGCGGCTCACCTAATCGTTGATTTACTACGGTAGATCTTGTAAGCCCTCTGTGGGTTTTCAATTTAGGAACGGCCTTGGTAAGGATTAGAGAGAGTTTTCACACTATGCTGTTAACAATCTCGAAGTCCGAACCTGTAAGTACCAGACATTTTATTGCTAATTGTCGTATGCAGGAACACCTGGCGGTTGTAGCTGATTGCTGATGCAACTGATTGCGGTTGTAGCTGATTGCCAAACAAGATGCCAATCCATCACCACATGCTCACACTTAACCATCATCGTGTTCAAAGAAGTCATGATAAACTAAAAGACCTTCAACATTGCTTCCGAAAACTCTGATGCTGAAAATCATGACCCAGAACAGTGTGAGCATGTCGGTTCAAAGTGTACCACATCACATGGAGACATACTACTGAAAGATGACTTGGAGACATACGTTGGATGATGACATCAAAGAATTACCAAAGATCATCCACGACAGAAGAATAGTCATCTAAAGTTCGCTGCTGAATGTACAAAGACTAATGAACTTGAAGAATCAAAGACTACGAGCTAGGAAGTCAAAATCATGTAATAGATGCTAGAATTCAAAATATTATTTCCGGGGTGACCTCCCTTAGGGGGAGATTGTTTGGAATATAAATATTCATGTGAAGACTCGGTCACCCCGAGTATCTATTTAGCATCTATGTAGCTCGTAGGCTTATTAGTATTAGTTTAGTTAACGTAATATTAGTTTAGTTATATTGGTATTTGTGGAGTGGGTCGGGTCTTTACCCACTGTCAACTCACTCCACAGCCCACTCGGGGCACTTAAGTATGTAACTATATATACCCCTTCCCACACATGGGAAGGGTTGGAGCTCTTAATCATTCAACCATTTTCTCTTCATTCTCTCTCTCTCTAGAACTCCCAATCTCTCATCCCTCTCTCTCTCTAGAATTCATCCAACATTGAATCCAAGTATGCAAGTATTACATCTCATCATGACAGTGTAAACTCCACATGATTGAAAAAGTTTCCAAAGCAAAACTTTACTAGAGTATTGCTGATTCCAAACTCTATTTTCATGATGAACTTCAAACATAATCTTCAAGTCTCCTCAAAGAACTCTATCCAAAATATTTTCTGGCCTTGAATCTCCATATCTGTTCTTGATCAATGCCCATAAAGTCTCCAAATCTTCTATATCAAATTTTTTGAGCATTTTAGGAAATGTTACAAACCTTTGAGACTCTCCACCAATTCTGATTATCTCCCACCAAGGAGTTTTACCATTTTAACCAGTCTTCCAATCAATGATAGGAACTTTAGTCTTCAATGGAACAGCATCAACAAATGAATCATCATCATTGTCTGCAATTGCAATCATTTGTTGTAGATCAGCTGTTTCTTTTACATCCCTCTCTGGAAACTGCTCTGTCTGCTCTTGTTTTTGCTCTGTTTGCTCATCTATTTTCTGCTTCTTGCTACTTTCAGATTCTAACTCTTCTCTAGCTCTTTTTGAACCTCCTACCACCTCATCTTCATTCATAGCAATGAAAGTGTTAACCCTTCTAAAAATTATGTCAAACTCTTTTTTGATTCTGTTATAGCTCATCCCCTTGAACTGAGCTTGTTTCCATCCACCAATATTTTTCAGATAGGTCTGCATAATTTGCCTTTGCTGTGCTATGGTAGGTGGTTTGTTCCTCTTTTCTTCAGTTCTTTTCTGTGCAAAGAACTTCTTCTTTTGAGCCAAGAATTTCATAAAGAGCTTTGATTTTTCTTCCATAGATCGCTCTTCCTATTCATCTTCCCACATTCTCTGGGCTACCATATGATCTGCTTCACATTTGGCTTGAATGTCATCACTGGAAGCAATAATTTCAAGACTTGCTTGTTCTTCTTTTTGAGCTTGCTTTCTTCTTGCCTCTTTTTCTTCAGCATCAAGATCAGCTTGCACCTGTCTTGCAACTTTTTCATCTGTAATAAGTTGTTGTTGTTGTTGACTGAGTGACTGAAATTTCTTCTTAGGTTCTTCAATCAACATACCTTTGCCTTTCTCTGATGGTCAAATGGTTGTTGATGGTGTTGCTGATACTGATACTGGCTCTTTAATCACAACTCCCTTTGCCTTAGGTCTTGTACTCTTTAACTTTGTTAATACTTGAGCTATAGTAATATCATCATCACCTTGAGTAGCAGCAATACTAACTTCAGTCTCAGCAGCACTAACCTTTTCACTAGCAATATTAACTTCAACACTAGCAATATTAACTTCATCATTGGCAGTCTTAAGTGTAGCAGTATCAAGTAACACTTTTTAGTATGAAAGAGAGCAGAATAAACCTTTTTATGATCCTTTTTATTTGCAAATTGTTTGTCCATAAGAAGTTGTAAAAACCTTGGATATAAGTAATATTTATTTGATGAACAATCCAGGCCCTTAACCACACTATAAAAATTAATTTTGAAAAATTAAATCTTTGATTTCTTTGATTTTGAGCCAAGCAGATAATGGCAGAAGCCATATTACTACTAAACTCATTTGTTGGGAATTAAACCAATAGTTAGTACTGCCAGGTGTAACTTAGTACTGCTGAAGATTCGTTCAAGATTACACTACCAGTATTAAGTCAGTTACTACTGCTAGTAGAAGTAGTTAGTATTGGCTATAAGATAAAGATAGAAGGTGAAAGACGCGTAATGATATATATAGAATAGATTGTATGTATATCTTATTAAGTTAGATTGATACGTATAATAGTTTTACTTGTATAGGACTCCTTGTTCTATAAAAGGAGATCCTAATTAGGGTTTCATATATATCTCTCTAATATCCCTAAGTACAAATTATTATTAGAGCTTCAAGGTTTTTGTAACCCTGATGATATTGTAGATCATCCGTATTAATATATTGAAGCTAATCATTGTGTTAAACATTGTGTTCTTGTCTTCAACTGTTACATTCATAATATCATACACATTACCAAACATAAAATCTTCAAAGTGCTTTGTAGTAAATTCCGCGTGCTACTTAGCATTATACTCAAAGTATCTTCAACACAAGTCGTGTGTTTAGATCCGGTCAAGTGGTATTAGAGCCAGGTTTATGATACTTTGAATTAGAAGATCCAAAAGTATTTACTCACTTGCTACCAAGAAGATGGACATGGAGACACCACAAACCTCAATCCTTGCTAAACTCCGCATGCTAAAACAGAATGAATATGATCTATGGCGGCTCAGAATTGAGCAGTATTTCATGGTGCAAGACTATGCATTATGGGATATCATAATCAATGGTGATTCCTTCAAACCTACTACTTCTGAAGAAACTCATGATGACGGTTCCAAGACCACAAAGTTGAACACAGAACCAGTCACAAATGATGAGAGAATCAAAAAGAAGAATGATCAGAAGGCTAGGAATTTGTTACTCATGGCAATTCCTATTGATCAAGTGTTAAACTTTAGCCAATATGAGACTTCTAAGACACTCTTTGAAGCAGTTGTGGAGAGATTTGGTGGTAATGAATTCACCAAGAAGGCGCAAAGAACCTTGCTTAAGCAAAGTTATGAGAACTTCAGTGCCTCAAGTTCTGAATCACTTGATCATATCTTTAATAGACTTCAAAAGATTGTCAGCCAGCTTACTGTTCTAAAAATTGTGATTCCACAAGAAGATCTCAATATGAAGTTTCTCAATAGTCTACCTGCTGAATGGAACACCTATGTGGTTGTCTGGAGCAATAAGCCAGAACTGGAAAAGATGTCACTGAATGAATTGTACAACAATCTCAAGATCGTTGAACAAAAAGTGAAGAAAGGAGGAAGCACTAGTTCTAGTTCTGGAAACATAGCGTTCTTATCATCTTCCAACAATAACAGTCCTGAAGATGTTGAAGCAGTTGGTACTGCTAGCCCTAAAGTTAGCACTGCTAGTGTAAAAACTAGTACTGCTGGCTTAACTGATGAGACCATATATGCATTTGTGTCAGGACAATCTGGTGGGTCTCAGATCTTCAATGAAGACCTTCTTCAGATTGCTGAAGATGATTTGGAAGCTATGGATTTAAAGTGGCAGTTGGCATTGATAAGTATCAGGGCTAAGAATTATTATCAAAGGACTGGGAAAAAGATTACCTTCAATGGAAGAGATGTTGCTGGGTATGATAAGTTCAAGGTGGAGTGCTATAATTGTCACAAGATGGGGCACTTTGCCAGGGAATGTAGGAGCCCAAGACAACAAAATAACAAGGGCCAAGGGTTCAAGAGTCAACAAGGAACAAGGAGAACAGTGAATGTGGAAGATACTTCTTCCAAAGCAATGGTAGCTATAGATGGAGCAGGTTTTGATTGGAGCTTTATGGAAGAGGAGGAGGAACCAGCCAATTTGGGATTAATGGCTTTCTCAGACTCAGAGGTACATTTTGTTCAAAAATGTTCAAATTCCTGTTCAGCTTTAAAAGATTATGAAACTCTTAAGAAATAGTATGATGATCTTAGAGTAGAATTTAATCAAGTAAATTTTAGTCTGTTTAATCATAAAAGAGGACTAGCTGTTTTGGAAGAACAACTTGATTTTTATAGAAAGAATGAATCAAACTTTAATGATGATATAGCTGTTTTAAATAGGTATTTGCAACTGAGAGATGATAAAATGAGTGGGCTTGTATATGAACTAGAGACACTTAAGAAATAAAAAATAAAATATAAAGTTAAGTGTTGACACTCTTGAGTATACATCTAATGGGGTTCAAAGAATTATAGAGAGTCAAGTAGTTCATAAAGCTACATCTGGTTTAGGTTACAAGTCTGTTGCTCCCCCAAATAGAGGAATGTTTGTCCCTCCAGGAATTGATTTAGCTCATACAGGTTTAGAAGAGTTTAAGGACATTGAGTTTCCTGGGTATGGTGCTAAAACAAGTGAGAATCCTGTTAAATTTGTTAAGGCTGAGGATTCTTATGTTAGTGCAAGTGATAAATCACTTTCTGAGGATAAGGTGTCCTCTGGTAGGAACTCAGATGCACAAACCATAGAGGATTGGACATCTGATGATGAGGATGATCAGGTTAAGGCTACACCTGATGTTGTTAAGGTAGAAGTTAAACATGCTCCTAAGGTGGTTAAAACTGAAAATAGAAAACCAGTTAGGAAAAATGTTAAGTATGCTGAGATGTATAGGAGTACACATAGATCTTCAGTTCCTAGGGGTAACCAGAGGAACTGGAATGGTTTAAAATCTCAACAATTAGGTGATAAGTTTGTTATTCAGAACAAAGTATGTTTTGTATGTGGAAATTTTGACCATTTGGCTGCTTATTGTGACTTAAACCCATAGAAAAAGAGGGTTTTTGGGAATTCAAGGGTGAATAGGAACAAAAATGCTAGGGGAACTCAAAACAGTCCAACTAGATTGACTAAACCTAATGAAAATCATAAGATGACACCCAGAGTAGTTATGTTAAGGTCTGGCATTAAAGCAGTTTCAACTGCTAGACCAAACAAATGGTTTAATAACAAACAAACAAACTATTACTAGTGCAAAACCACTTTCAAAACATGCACAAACAGTTAAAAGGCCCTTTTATAAGAAAACATCTTTGAGTAATCAAAAATGGGTGCCTAAAGTTAAACCAGCAGTTCCAACTGCTAGGCCAGCAGTTCCAACTGCTAGGCCAGCAATTCCTACTGCTAGGCATATGAGTGTTAAGGGTCAATGGGGCAATGCTGTGAAGGCCTCAGCACGTTGGGTCAGGAAACCTACCAAAACCAATGGTGCATCAATGACTTTCAACAAATATTCTTATATTGATGCATAAGGCAGATCCAAGTCAGTGATGGCTTGGGTCCCCAAAAGGAACTAACCCCCTTATTTTGTATGCAGGAACATTCTACAAGTAATGGAGAAGATAAAGGATACTCAGACAGTGGATGTTCCAGGCACATGACTGGTAACATGTCATGCCTTTCAGACTTTGTGGCTTTGGATGGTGGACCTGTTATCTTTGGAGGTGGAGTTGGTGTCAAGATTACTGGTAAAGGTGTAATTAAAACTGGTAATCTAGACTTTGAAAATGTGTATTTTGTACTAGAGCTAAAGTATAACCTTTTTAGTGTATCACAAATTTATGATAAAAAGAACAAGGTTCTATTCACTGATACAGATTGTCTTATTCTTTCTCCTGATTTCAAGCTACCTGATGAAAGTCAAGTATTGCTTAAAATCCCCATAAAGGGTAACACATACAGTGTTGAGATGAATAAACTTGATCCCAAAGAAGGTCTTACTTGCCTTGTTGCAAAAGCCACATTGGAGGAGTCAATGTTGTGGCCCAGAAGGCTTGGTCATGTTAATTTTAAAACCATTAACAAAACTGCTAAAAATGGTTTGGTAAGAGGTTTACCTAACAAAACTTTTCAAAATGAACAAACCTGTGTTTCTTGCCTTAAAGGTAAGCAACACAGAGCTTCTTGTAAGCCAAAGGTGCATAACTCTAATAACCAAGCTTTATACTTACTTCATATGGACTTGTTTGCTCCAACTTCTGTGAATAGCTTGAATCATAAAAGATATTGTTTAGTTATCACTGATGATTATTCTAGGTTTACTTGGGTTTTCTTTTTGAGAACTAAGGATGAGACTAGTGAAATCCTTAAATCCTTTATAGTTGAGGTAGAAAACCTAGCTGATAAGAAAGTAAAAATAATCAGATGTGATAATGGAACAAAATTTAAGAATAGGGTTATGGATGAGTTTTGCAGAGAAAAATGTATTAAAAGGGAATTTAGTGTAGTTAGAACCCCACAGCAAAATGGAGTAGCTGAAAGGAAAAATAGGACTTTAATAGAGGTTGCTAGGTCAATTTTAGCAGATTCTAAGTTACCTATTTCATTTTTGGCTGAAGCAGTTAGTATTGCTTGTTATGTTCAGAATAGGGTTCTAGTAGTGCAACCTTACAATAAGACTCCTTATGAGCTTTTTAGAGGTAGAACCCCTGCCTTAAGCTTCATGAGACCTTTTGGTTGTCATGTCACTATCCTTAATACCAAAGACCAACTAGGAAAATTTGATGGGAAATCTGAAGAGGGTTTCTTTGTTGGTTACTCTTTGAACAGCAAAGCTTTTAGGGTGTACAATAAGAGCACCAAACATGTTGAAGAGAATCTGCACATTGAATTTCAGGAAAATATACAAAATGTTGCAGGTACAAATACTAACCATGATACAGGTTCAGAAGAAGATGATGAAGAGTATATCTTGATGCCAATTTTGGAAGATAGTCCAGTGTATGATTCTTCCTCAAAGGATGCTAATGGAGAGAAGAATGATGGTGTCAACAATGGACAAGATGGAAAAGAAACAGAAATTCCTGAGAGCAGTACAAATGGAGTTAGTACTGCTGAGCCAAAAGAAGGTACTGATGGTTCAAATCTTCATACTGATGAACCAACAGTTGATATTGTTAGTCTTTCTGATGAAGAAGTGGAGCTGCACAACATGCCAATGAATTATGATGTTACTCCTACACCTCAAACAACAATTCACTAGAATCATCCGCTTTCCAATGTCATTGGAGATGTTTAGTCTGGAGTGAAAACCAGAAGACAAACACAAGAACCAGATCATCATGGATTTCTCAGTGTTGTTTATGAAGAGAAACACGATGAAGATGAGCATGAATGTATGTTTGTCTGCTTCCTATCCCAAATAGAACCCAAAAATGTGCTCAAAGCTTTAGAAGAATCCAGCTGGGTTGAGGCAATGCAAGAAGAACTGATTCAATTCAAAATTCAGAAGGTTTGGGTTCTGGTTGATCTACCAAAAGGGATGAGAGTGATTGGTACTAAGTGGGTATTCAGGAACAAGAAGGATGAGAGAGGTATAGTAATAAAGAACAAAGCAAGACTTTTAACTCAAGGCTATACTTAGGAAGAAGGGATTGATTATAAGGAGGTTTTTGCTCCTGTTGCCAGGATTGAAGCAATAAGGTTATTTCTTGCCTATGCTTCCTTTATGGGGTTCATGGTCTATCAAATAGATGTGAAAAGTGCCTTTTTGTATGGTGCTATTGATGAGGAGGTCTATGTTTCTCAACCTCCAGGTTTTATTGACCCTGAACATCCTGACAAAGTTTACAAGGTGGTTAAAGCCCTCTATGGCTTGCATCAAGCTCTAAGAGCTTGGTATGGAACTCTTGCAACTTATCTTTTGAAGAATGGGTTCCATAGGGGAAAGATTGATCAAACACTGTTTATCAAAAAGAACAAGGGTGATATACTACTGGTTCAAGTTTATGTAGATGATATCATCTTTGGTTCTACAAAGAAAGAAATGTGTAAAGAGTTTGAAAAGCTAATGAAAGATCAGTTTCAGATGAGCTCTATGGGTGAGCTTACTTTCTTTTTGGGACTCCAAGTGAAGCAGAAATCAGATGGAATATTTATCTCTCAAGATAAATATGTAGTTGAAATTTTGAGAAAGTTCCAATTTATAAATGTTAAAGCTGCAAGTACACCTATTGATAAGGAGACACATTTACTATTAAAAGAACAAAGTGGTAAAGATGTGGATGTGCACAGGTATAGATCTATGATTGGGTCTTTGATGTATCTCATATCATCCAGGCCTGATATTATGTTTGCAATTTGTGCTTGTGCAAGATTCCAAGTCAATCCTAAAGTATCTCATCTGACAACAGTGAAGAGAATCTTTAGATACCTTAAAGGTCAACCTAATTTAGGTCTGTGGTATCCTAAAGAGTCTGCATTTGATTTGGTGGCTTACTCAGATTCTGATTATGCTGGAGCTAGTATGGATAGAAAATCTACAACAAGTGGTTGTCAGTTCTTGGGTTGTAGATTAATTTCATGGCAGTGTAAAAAGCAGACTAAGGTAGCTACTTCTACAACAGAGGCAGAATATGTGGCAGCAGCAAGCTGTTGTGCTCAAGTTCTTTGGCTTCAGAATCAATTGCTTGATTATGGGTATAATTTCTTGAATACAATAATTTTCATAGACAATAGCAGTACAATGTGCATAGTTAAAAATCCAGTTCAACATTCAAAAACTAAACATATTAAGATTAGACATCATTTTATAAGAGATTGTAATGAAAAGAAGTTGGTTCAGGTTTTCAAAATTCATACTGATGACAATTTTGTTGACTTACTAACTAAAGGTTTTGATGTGACAAGGTTTCAGTACTTGGTAACAGGTATTGGAATGCTTAATCCTTGAAAAATTTGATGTCGAAGTGTTTTTGTAATAATAAGGAATTTGTACTGCTAGGTGTGTCTGATGAAACTGCTAGGTATAGTTTGTACTGCTTGGTAATTTTTAGTACTACTTATGGAAATTTGTTAATCCCTTGTGATAACTGTTAAAAAGGAAATGTTTTGTACTGCATTTTCTTTGGTTTTGGACTAACTTTTACAAGTTAAGAAAGCATTTTGAATTGGATTGTGCTTTGAAAAGTATGGTGATTTGGAATGTCAAGTGTGAGATATTGTCACACAACAAATGGTAATTGGTTCACCGTGTCTAACCCACATAAGAACCAACTAGTCCAGATCAAACGGTTTTTGGTAAAGACTCATCAAATCCGTTCATGGTTGACAGTTTACCAAAAACTGGATGGTCATCAACTCACCATATCTTAAAGTAAAGAGTTGACTAGTCCAAAGCAAACGGCTATTGGTAAAGACACATCAAATCCGTTTATAGCTGATAGTTTGCAAAAAACTATCAGTGGGCAAAAATGTTTTCAAGTCCACATTGAGTTTATCTTGATGTCTGAAAAGTTTTTTTTAAACAGTTTGTACTGCAAGTTCCAACTAGTTTGTACTGCTCATTTAAACTTGGTTTAAAACTGAGTTTATACTCTATGATTCACCTCTCTCAGAAGGTTACACATCTGGAAGTGATGAGAGTACGTATGAAACTAAACAACTGAATTGATGGAAACTTGTAAACATTGTCATATTGGAAGCTACGCTCAAATGTCATATGTTCAAATTCAAGAGATGGTGAAGATTCTTCCAAACAGGGGAGGAATTAAAGTTTGTTTACTGTTAAAATTCAAAGATTATTGCTGGAGTGCTTACTGTTATGGTTTCTTCATTCTGAAGTGATTCAAGATTGAAGATAAGTGTTTGAAAGAATCCACCCCATCATCTACAGAGATTAATTCATGAAGAAACTTAATGATTTGCACAGAAATCATAAGTTTAGGGGAGGATTGTTGGGAATTAAACTAACAGTTAGTACTGCCAGGTGTAACTTAGTACTGCTGAAGATTCGTTCAAGATTACACTACCAGTATTAAGTCAGTTAGTATTGCTAGTAGAAGTAGTTAGTATTGGTTATAAGATAAAGATAGAAGGTGAAAGACGTGTAATGATATATATAGAATAGATTGTATGTATATCTTATTAAGTTAGATTGATATGTATAATTGTTTTACTTGTATAGGACTCCTTGTTCTATAAAAGGAGATCCTAATTAGGGTTTCATATATATCTCTCTAATATCCCTAAGTACGAATTATTATTAGAGCTTCAAGGTTTTTGTAACCCTGGTGATATTGTAGATCATCCGTATTAATATATTGAAGCTAATCATTGTGTTAAACATTGTTTTCTTGTCTTCAACTGTTACATTTATACTATCATACACATTACCAAACACAAAATCTTCTAAATGCTTTGTAGTAAATTTTGCGTGCTACTTAACATTATACTCAAAGTATCTTCAACACAAGTCGCGTGTTTAGATCCGGTCATCATTCCAACCAGTAGTCTTTGGACTAAGACACTGTAAGATAGTGTGTATTAAGAATTTTTTCATTGTTGATAGAAAGCACCTTTTGAAAATTTTAAAGAAGTACTCTGGCTTTCATACCCCATCAATGCAATGTTTTCAAAAATTGTAGAATTTAGAAGATTGTTAATACCTTCAGCATCTTCAAGATGAAGAAAATCTCTAATAGAAGCTTCAGTAATAATAATCTTCTGCCCATCCACAAGGGCATGTACCTGTACTTCCTCATCAATAGTTTTGACCTTTGCAGTAGCCCAAAACTGTTTGATGTTGGAAACATATATAGTTGGATTCACTGTTAATGCGTACCTAATATGAGCAGCATTAAGAAAATCAATGATTTCAGTAAAACCTTCACTTTCTTTGGGCTTTTGCAAAAACACAATCGTGTTATCTTGATCTGCGAATGACAGAGTCGACATTGTGAATTTTGAAAATTTTTGGTAGGATTTGGCTAGGATTTTACAATTAATGGAGAAAAAGAGTTGGGGTTTATGTTTGAAAGAGTTTTGATCGAGCCGCACTAACTTTTGGGAATGAGTGAAGGACATAAACCCTTAATCGTTCATATTTTTAAAACAGTACCCTGTTCTTTCAAACATAGCAGCAGAACCCTAACAACACTAAATTAGGTCTAGCCGCATTAACTTATGCCTACCAACATAAAGTCAGTCTCTACTCCAAACAGCTTTTTAATTAGCACTCCAACACTTTTCTCAACTTTTCCTGCAAAAGATTAGTCCCAAAATACAAAACCACAAACATAACACAATTTACAATAATCACATCATCAATTATACTTAGCAATACTAAGTATAACTGGTAACATTAACACAACAATTGTAAGAAAACTAGCAATACTAATTATAACTAGCTATACTAAAAACTAGCAATACTAATTTTACTTAGCAGTAGAAACAATTTATTATCCTAATAACAATACAAATCCTTATAAAACTTTACAAAGACACAGAGAGATATAAGAATTTTTCAAACATTTATCATTCCAATACTAACAACCAAAAATTGAAATCTACCCACATCAAAAGCTTTTGTGAGTAAATCTGCAATATTATTATCAGTATGAATTTTAACGATTTGAATTAACTTCTTTTTATAACAATCTCTTATAAAATGATGTCTTATCTCAATATGTTTTGTTTTTGAGTGATAAACAAGATTTTTAATAATGCACATAGTACTGCTATTATCAATATATATATTTTTGTATGCATAAAATTATACCCATAATCCTGCAACTGATTTTGAATCCAGAGCTGTTAGGATTCAATACACTATCAAGGTGGTTAAACCTTTATCGCTTTGTGTATGTGATACTTTAGTTAATATGATCAAGTACGCGGAATTTACTTAATCACACTTAGAAGGTAATTTGTTGTATGGAAATGGAACAGTGATGCTTATGAGATTAACAAAGAACACAAAAAGTATTTCACCAAACGATTAATATTATTGATAATAATACAAAGGTTTGATGTTGTTTTTGTTGTAAGTTTTAGAAAAAATTCTATCAAGTTCTAAGTAAGCACTATAACTTTAAACACACTTATATCTCTAGTCTAAGATCTTTCTTTTATAACATAAGAAAGATCTTTACAATAATGTTAAGTCTTGTCGAACGCTTGCTTTGAGAGTGTCAGTCATTAAGATACAACTTGTATCTATGTTTGCAACTTGTTCTGTGAATATAACATTATGACTGATCACATGGGGTAAGATATTATCTACCGTATATTGTTGACTTTAATACACATAATATCTTTTCATACTTATCCGCTCAGCAGCAGAAAGTTAATTACCAGCAGCAATGTTAACGCTAGCAGCAGAATCCTTCAGCAGCAGAATGTTTAACGCTAGCAGCAGATTCAAACACTAGCAGCAGAAACCAAATGCTCTAGCAGCAGAATCATACTTAGAGTATTTCTTTGAGTAGAACCCGATATTAAACTTCTTGAATATTTAATTCCCAACAATCCTCCCCTAAACATGTGAATCCATTTCAACATGTTTCTGAATTAAATTATGGATTGTGAAGATCTTTCAAACACTTCTATTCTTCAAGATTGAATATCTTTCTTAGTAACTCATCTGCTTTCTTGTTCTTTGACTTTAACAATATCAATACATATGTTCAGGCTTAAAACATTTGACCTAAAAGATGGTGCAATTTCCTTGGATGGAGGAATTATAAGAGGCAATGGTGCTGTGTATCTTGGATGATTGTTTCAACAAGTGAAATCATCTATCAGCATGCCTTTGCAAGTGATGAACAAACGTAGTGAACTGAAATTGAAACTGAAAGCTTTCTTTGTTTGACCTAGATAGAACTTTCTACTTTGGAATGCTTCATCCCTTCTGAATATATATAATACTCCAGAATAAGCTCTATTCTTATCATTTTCAACCTCCATGTTATCATCTTGTATGCTCTTGACTTTTCCTCCCTTTCATTGGTTAATTCTTCCTTCTTTGGGATTTATTTCTTCTCCTGAGATATTACCTACCCTGAGATGTAAATAACATTTTATCCTCCCCTGTTTGGAAGATCTCTCACTATGTACCAAAATATTTCACTCCATCATCTGAGCTATCCATTAGAACATGTTATCAGACAATGTTGTACATGAAGCCATCAATTCCTTAAGAGTTTAATTTGCCGCCCTCATCACTTTTAGGTGTGTTAACTCCTATGAGAGGTAATTCATGGGGCATTTGATTCATGGTCCATCAATGGATGGTTTTTTTGAATCCTTTGAAAATCCTTGTTTAAGAAATTATTTGACTTAGCAGTAGGTACTTGATTTTATTATGAAAAAGCATACTGCTTTCAACCATTTTGAAGGGATTAAGTGTGTAACAGACACTTAATCAAAATTTCGATTTAAAGCAACCTCTGGTTGTGTGAGAACCAATGTTTTCAGTCATAAATAACTGCCTGTGTAAAGATAAACCAATTCAAAAGGCTTTCTTGACAGGGTTTCCAGCTCATAGCAATTGTTGCCTCTAACACAAGTGTTAGATTCACTTTCACTAGCTGTTCTTTCTATCAGATGTCCTTAGACTTGCTCATTATACTTAAAAGTATAAAATGATAGAAAGTGAGTTGTATCAGTTACTATCTGATCAACTAAGTCATCAATTCAATGTGAAATATCATAATCAAGCTTCAAGAAAGAAGTTTTAAGGAGGTTTGAAATTCCCAAACTCTTTCTATCATAAACCTATTAGGTTAGCAACTTTGTATAACATTTTGCTGCTTCCATTTCACTTGAAACATCCTTTTTGCTCAAAGTTCATTCCTGAAAATGTTAGTCCAAAACCAAGAAACAATATGCAAAGCATATGTCTTATAGCAGCATTATCATATGACTAACAGAATAAACTTTTGCAATTTACTAGTATCATTACCAGTAATTATGTAACCTATTCCTTCTTTGATGGTAACATATCCAATGATTTAAAAATGTGATGTGTTGTCAGTTATGTGTCTTGAACATTCATTATTTGAGTATCCATGATATCCTTGTTTAGCATTTGAATGTTCCTGCACATGTATAAAGAAATTAGTTTTCTTTGGGGATCCAAGCCATTACTGACTTGGATCTGCCTCTTGCATCAATGTAATCAATCCTTTTTAAAATGATTGATGCACCATTGGGTTTAATTGGTCTCCAAACCCAACATGCTGAGGACTTAACAGCATTTGCCTTCTTTTCCCTAGCAGTAGAACCTTTAGGTTTCCAAATTTGTTTTTGAATCACTGCTTTTGATTGAAAAGGCCTTCTAGTAGTTTTTAATAAGTGGTCGAACAGACTTAACTTGTTTTAAGCCAGACTTAATTAAGTCTGTTTTGGGTTTAGTTCTGTTAAGATTAGAACTAGAGTGAAAGTGAGTTTGAGGAGTTTGCCTTTTGAAATTCACTCTATTGTTTTCATACCCAGATACCCATTGGTTGCAGAAAGCTGTAAGATGGTCAAAACTTCCACAAGTGAAACAAGCTTTGTTGTAAAATCCAAAGTCATCATTTTGGTGAGACTTAAAGGTATTCCATTTTCTATGGTCACCTTTGGGCTTTTTTGTGGACCTATATTGTTCACAATATCTTACTGGTTGCCTAACATGTTTTACATTAGACTTAGGCCTATCAGTATGATTTCTAACCAACTTAGGAACACTTGTTCCTACTTTCATAACCACTTCAGGTTTAGACATAACCTGTTTATCTTCTTCATCATCAGATGTCCAGTCTTCAATGACTACTTTATCTGATCTTATATCAGAGGACACCTTGTCCTCAGAGAGTGAAGTTTTACTTAAACTTTCACTTAACTCCTTAGGCTCATCAACAACTAGCTTTGTTTTTGGTTGTACACCATATTGTAGCTTTGGTAGTTGAAATTCTGGTAAGCCTGAGTGTTCTAGGTCAATCCCTGGGGGTTTAGGGATACCTCTGTATGGAGGTGGGACACTCTTATATCCTAACCCTGACTTGGCTCTATTAATCACTTGACATTCTATCATGTTGGTGACACCTCTAGACGCATGTTCTAGTGTCTGTGTAGTCAAATGAATGTTTCCATTTTCCTTTTTGACCCTATCAAAAGCCTCTCTTAAAAGCTTAATTTCAGCATCTTTAAAGAATATGTCCTGTCTTAGGAGAGCTTTGTCATCAGAAAAAGCAAGTTCATTTTCTTTGTAGTATAAGATCTGCTTTTCTGTTGATTCTAAACCACACTTATAATTAATGTAGTTTTGATGAGTTTTGCTTAGCTCTTTCTTTTGTTCATCATAATGTTTGATTAAAGTTTGTAATTCTTTAAGAGCAGTACAAGCAATTGAACAAGCTTTATGAGATTGTACCTCAGTAGTAGAAAAAGCCATAAGTGTCATTTGAGTAGGAATTTCTTCTTCATCTGCCATGAAGCTCCAATCAAAACCTAAACCATCAATAGCTACCATAGCTTTTGGCTCAGAAACCTCCCTTGTTTTGGATGTGCTTCCAAAACCTTTGTTCTTGATATCTTGCTACCTTGTCCTTCTACATTCTCTTGAGAAGTGACCCATCATGTGACAGTTATAGCACTTTATCTTTGACTTATGAAAACCAGCAACATCAGTGTTGCAGATTACGAGCTTCTTCCCCGTCCTTTGATAGAACTTCTTGGCTCTCATGCTAAGAAGATAAATTTGCCATTTTAGGTCCATTTCCTCCAGATCATCATCATTGATCTCTTGGAGGTCTTCATAGGTGAGCATGGACCCATTATTTTGACTTGTAAGAAATGCACAACAAGTCTTTTCATCCAAAATACCCATGGTACTGCTTGATGAACTAGCAGCACCAACACCATCAACAACTTTCACCTCTTCAATTGATTTTGAAGTACTAGGAGATGACATAAATGCCAAGTTCCCAGTACTTGAACTAGTACCTCCAGTTTTCTTTAAATCATGTTCCACAATCTTGAAGTTGCTATAAAAGTCCATCAGTTCCATGATGTCTAGGTCTGGCTTGTTCTTCCAGACAACAACATGCATAGCCCACTCTTCTGGTAAGCTTCTCAAAAATTTTGAGTTCAAATCTTCTTGAGGTATTTCAACCCCAAGAATAGCAAGTTGGCTCACAATATTCTGAAGCCTATTAAACATATGGTCAAGAGATTCATTGTATGTTAAGGAGAAGTTTTCAAACTGCTGCTTGAGCAGTATCTTGTGGGTTTTCTTGGTGGCTTCATTTCCACCATACCTGGCAATAATAGCTTCAAATAATGACTTGGCATCTTTGAACTTGCTGAAGTTTAAAAGTTGATCATTGGGAATGGTCATCATCAGCATGCTTCTTGCCTTTAAGTCATTTTTCTTCTTTATTCTATCTTCTGCAGTTGTTGGCTTTGTCTGCAGAGTTGACACCACTTTGCCGTCCGCTGTTGATGTAGTGGTGGTAGGCTTGAAAGAGTCTCCATCTTCAATAATTTCCCATAGTGCATAGTCTTGCACTTGGAAATATTGCTCTATCCTCAGCCTCCACATCTCAAACTCATTCTGTTTGAGAATGGGTATCTTTGCAGCAACATTCGTCTGAATAGATTCAACATCCATTTCTTCTTCTTCTAAATCAAATATCAGCCTTGCTCTGATACCACTTGTTAGGATTCGATACACTATCAAGGTGGTTAAACCTTTATCGCTTTGTGTATGTGATACTTTAGTTAATATGATCAAGTACACAGAATTTACTTAATCACACTTAGAAGGTAATTTGTTGTATGGAAATGGAACAGTGATGCTTATGAGATTAACAAAGAACACAAAAAGTATTTCACCAAACGATTAATATTATTGATAATGATACAAAGGTTTGATGTTGTTTTTGTTGTAAGTTTTAGAAAAAATTCTATCAAGTTCTAAGTAAGCACTATAACTTTAAACACACTTATATCTCTAGTCTAAGATCTTTCTTTTATAACATAAGAAAGATCTTTACAATAATGTTAAGTCTTGTCGAACGCTTGCTTTGAGAGTGTCAGTCATTAAGATACAACTTGTATCTATGTTTACAACTTGTTCTGTGAATATAACATTATGACTGATCACATGGGGTAAGATATTATCTACCGTATATTGTTAACTTTAATACACATAATATCTTTTCATACTTATCTGCTCAGCAGCAGAAAGTTAATTACCAGCAGCAATGTTAACGCTAGCAGCAGAATGTTTAACGCTAGCAGCAGAATCAAACACTAGCAGCAGAAACCAAATGCTCTAGCAGCAGAATCATACTTAGAGTATTTCTTTGAGTAGAACCTGATATTAAATTGTCCATAGAAACTTGAAGCAGCAACATACTCAGCTTCAGTTGTTGAATTTGCAACCACAGTTTGTTTCTTGCACTGCCATGAAATCAACATGCTCCTCAAAAACTGACAACCTCCTATAGTTGATTTTCTATCCAAGCTAGCTCCAGCATAGTCACTATTAGAGTATGCAATCAAGTCAAAAGGTGAATTTTTTGGATACCAAAGGCCTAATTTGGGTTGACCTTTTAAATATCTAAAAATCCTTTTCACAGCATTAAGATGTGAAACTTTTGGTGTGACTTGATATCTTGCACAGGCACAGACATCAAACATTATGTCGGGTCTTGAAGTTGTAAGATACATCAATGATCCAATCATTGATCTATACAAATGAACATCAACTTCTTCACCATCTTCATCTTTGAGCAAGGGCTTGGATTTTTCCATAGTTGTCTTTGCAGGCTTCACATCAGTAAATCCAAACTTCTTCAAAATTTCAGCCACATATTTATCTTAACTGATAAATATGCCTTCTTCTTTTTGTCTAACTTGCAGTCCTTAAAAGAATGTAAGTTCTCCCATTGAACTCATCTGAAATCTTTCATGCACAAGCTTATCAAATTCAACACATAAAGCCTTGTGTGTTGATCCAAAGATGATATCATCAACATAAACTTGAACTAACAAGATATCATCTTTGTTCCTTTTGATAAAAAAAGTTTTATCAATCTTCCCTCTACTAAAACCATTGTTCAACAGGTATGCTAACAATGTATCATACCAAGCTGTGGGAGCTTGATGTAATCCATATAGTGCCTTTTCCACCTTGTAAACCTTGTCAGGAAAATTAGGATCTTCAAAACCAGGTGGTTGTGAGACATAAACTTCTTCTTCAATATTCCCATACAGAAAAGCACTTTTAACATCCATTTGATACACTACAAAGTCTTTGTATGAAGCATAGGCCAAGAATAATCTGATATCCTCAATTCTTGCAACTGGAGCAAAGACTTCATCATAATCAATACCTTCTTCTTGTATATATCCTTGAGCTACTAACCTTGCCTTGTTTCTAATCACAATGCCTTTTTCATCCATTTTGCATCTAAAAACCCACTTAGTACCAATTGCCCTCTTCCCATTAGGCAAATCTACCAGTGGCCAAACTTCTTGAAGCTTGAATTGTAGAAGTTCTTCTTGCATAGCTTCCACCCAGCTTGGATCTTGTAATGCTTTGTGAGCAGTCTTGGGTTCTATTTGTGATAGAAAACATGCAAACAAATAGTTTTGAAGGTCTTTGTGACTGTTTCTTTGATGAAGGGATCTTGCAAAGAAACCTTGTTCCTTCAAATATTGAACCATTTTCCTTGTTTGAACAACAGACTTTGGCTATCCAATGATCTGTTCCTTTGGATGATTCTTGTGAACTCTTGTAGTTAGAATAAGACTGACTTTTAATTCTTCATTCAAATTGGTTGAGTCAGCCTCTGCACCAAGTACATCTTCATCAGTATCAGGATAAATGTCTTCCAATATAGGTATGTCTGGATTATCTGGGTAGACATCAGCATCAAAAGATATGCCTTTCTTGCCAGTAACATTAACACTTGGCTCAGCAGTATCAACTATGTTAGAACTGCCAATGTTAATATCATCTGATATATAATCCTTTGCTTGATCATTAGACTCCTTTTCTTCACGCAACTCTTGATCACTATTAAAAGATTTTGCACCAACTTCTTTATCATCATTAGGAGCTTCATCAAAGTCATCTGCTTGTGAACTCTTTGACTCTTGGGTTGAGAAGGGTGGATCAGCAGTCCAAATAGGCAGCAAAACATAATCTTTGTCATGTCCTGGCTCTTTTCCAGCTTGACCTGCATCAGTACTTGCTTTTGTACCTGCACACTTGTTAGACTCTGTTCCTGCAACAACTGGCTCATAATTCATAGTCTTGGTTAGAGAATCAATATCAAACAGCCTGTTTGGTCCACTCCCTGCAACATTAGGTGTACTCTCCCTAAACCTAACATGCAAGTTCTCTTCCACTTTCTTGGTCCTACTATTGAATACTCTAAAAGCTTTGCTATTTAATGAGTATCCAACAAAGAATCATTTATCAGCCTTTCCATCAAACTTGCCTAAGTGATCTATGGCATTCAAGATAGTAACAGGACACCCAAATGGTCTTAAGAAATCAAGTAATGGTTTTCTACCATGTAAAAGTTCATAAGGGGTCTTGTTATGAGACTTAACTACTTTACTTCTATTCTGTACATAACAAGCAGTATTAACTTCTTCAGCCCAAAAAGTAGTAGGTAATTTAGAATCAGCTAACATTATTCTAGCAACCTCAATAAGTGTCATATTCCTCTTCTCAGCCACTTCATTTTGCTCAGGAGTTCTAGCTACACTATACTGTCTTTCAATACCTTTCATCTCACAAAACTAGTTCATTTCCCTTTTCTTGAACTCAGTTCCATTGTCACATCTTATCACTTTAACCTTATGAATAACCAGGTTTTCTACCTTGGTTATGAAAGCCTTAAGAATGCTACAGGTTTCATCCTTAGTTGCTAAAAATAACACCCAAGTAAACCTACTATAATCATCTGTGACAACTAGGCAATACATCTTTTTCATTAAACTCTTTACAAATGTTGGTCCAAATAAATCCATTTGCAACATATGTAATGGCTGACTAATAGAGTTCACTACTTTGGCCTTACAAGAAGCTCTATGTTGTTTTCTCTTCTGACAAGCAACACAGATTTTAGAATTTACAAAAACTTTTGAAGGGAAACCTCTTACAAGGTTTCCCTTAACCAATTTATTCATTGTTTTGAAATTCAAATGACCAAGTCTTCTATGCCAAAGTTTAGATTCATTTGATGTGGCCTTTGCAAAGAGACAAGTCAATCCTCTTTTGGGAACCATATTCTTTAAATCAACACTGTATATGTTGTCTGTTCTAGGAACTTTAAGTAGAACATGACTTTCATCAGTCAACTTAAAGTCAGGAGATAACACAACACATTCAGTGTCAGTAAAAAGAACACTATTCTTTTTTACACACATTTGTGAGAGACTAAAGAGATTAAACTTAAGTTCTTTGACAAAGTACACATTATCAAAATCTAATTTACTAGTTTTTATTGTACCTTTACCAGTAATTTTCCCTCCTTTGGGATTACTCCCAAAAGCAACATATCCTCCATCAATAGCTTCAAAATCTTCAAGATAGGACATGTTTCCAGTCATGTGCCTTGAGCATCCACTGTTAAATACTCCTTTATCTTCCAATTCTACCTGTGGATTGCCCTGCACATAAAGTAAGAAAATCAGTTCATTTTGGGGACCCAAGCCAATACTGACTTGGATCTGCCTTGTGCATCTACATAATCATATCTCTTTAAAACTATAGATGCACTGCTGTGTCTGGAAAAATGATCTAAAACTTTAATTTTTGGTTTCCAGACCCAACAAGCTGAGGACTTCACAGCATAAAAATAATTTCTCAAAACAGTATCAGTTATTACTTTTGGCTTAGCAGTAGAAACTACTATTTTTGCCTTAGCAGCACTAATAGCTGTTGGCTTTTGAATGGGTTGTTTTACAGTGGAATGTGCTTTGTTTGAAAACTTTGACAATTTATTTGCACCATTCACTGTCCTTTTGGTGTTAGTAGTACTAACTGATCTAGCAGTATTAGTTACCACTGCTTGTTTAGAAACATTTTGATTAGCAGTTGTAACTGATACTACACCAAATCTCATTTGTACTGCTTTTGGAACCATGTTTCTTTTAGCATGTGGGTGAGTATTCTTAGAAAAAAATTTATGATTCACCCTCTTAGCATAGTTCCACACTGGTTTTTGATAGTAAAAACAATTATCTTGTAAGTGTTCAAAACTACCACAATGATAACAAGCCTTATTGATCATCTCAAAGTCACTTCCTAACCTTTGAGATATCATGCCATTCCAACTCCTCTGGTTACCTCTAGACCTATTTGTGATCTGCCTAGGTTGCTCAGTGTACTTAACAAATTTCTTAGACACTTTGGTACCAAAACTAGGTTTAACAAATTTAATCTGTTCAACACTAGGTTTGACTGTTACATTCTCAACCTTAGGTTTATCCTTTTCCTGTTCCTCATCATCATCAGACACCCAATCCTCAATAATAGGTGCATCAGAATACTCTCTTTCAGTCTTAGGTTTTTCCTTATTAGATTCACTACTTTCTCCAAAAAACTTAACATTTGACTCACTTAAACAAGACAATTCTGGAATAGGAGGTACATACTTTCCTATTTTTGAGGGAGGAACTTCATTATAACCTATGCCACTACCTCTCCTCATTAACTGACACTCAATTGTCTTATTTACACTTTCAGATGCAAACTCAAGCTTATTAACCTTAACCTGATGTTTTTCTAATTCCTTATAAGCTGCATCTTTTTCCTTTTCAGTCTTTTCCAATCTTTTAGAAAGTCCATTAACTGTTCTTTACCAAAAAGGTTACCTTCAAGAAAATTCACTTTTTCTACTTATTCTAACTCATTTTGTTTGAAAAAGTCAAGTCTTTCCTCAACAGATTTTAGACCTACCTTATAGCCTAAATTGTTTAATTTTAACATTTTTAGCTCTTCCATTAGCTTTTCATTCCTAGCCTTAATTTCTTCAATAGTATCTAAACAAGACTTATATGAATAACTAGAACTGTTAGATACCTCAGAATCAGAACTTGATGCAGAAGAGTAGGCCATAAGCGCAAAGTTAGGTCCTTCAGCTGCTTTATCACTCCAGTCTTATCCTCCAAGACCATCACATTGAGACACCAAAGCTGTAGAAGTTGTTGTTTCCCCAGCTTTCCTAAAGCTTTCCCCAGTCTTGTAATCTTGGCTTTTTGGAGCTCTACATTCTCTTGCAAAGTGACCCTTCCTATGACGGTTGTAGCATTCAATCTTGGATTTGTCAAAACCCAAGTTATCCTTCCCAATAATCTTGAGATTCTTTCTAGTCTTGTTCAAAAATCTTCTTGCCCTTACAATCAACATTGCCATCTGCCACTTCAAGTCCATCTCCTCAAGATCATCTGGATGGATCTGCTCCAAATCTTCATGCATAATTTGAGAACTAGTAGATGCACCAGCCAAGAAAGCATAGATAACAGCATCACTCAAGTTATCAAGGGTTGTAGAACCAGCAGCATTAACTTGTGTGCCAGCAGTACTAACGCCATTAGCAGTATTAACTACTTCATTAGGACTGCTAGAATTGTTGTTGGAGGAGGACACAAAAGCTAAATTTTGTGTGCTTGTTGATGAGCTAGATGACCCTTTAACTTCAGGTTCATAAACTTTAAGATTGTTGTACATATCATCTAAACTCATAGTATCAAGATCATCATTGTTTCTCCATACCACAATGTGTGTGTTCCACTCTGGTGATAAGCTTCTCAAAAACTTTTGATTGACATCTTCTTGAGAAATTGAGACGTCTACAAGTGCCAATTGACTGATGAGTTTCTGAAGCCTGTCAAAAGTTTGATCAAGATTTTCAGAACTTGAAGCAGTAAAGTTTTCATATTGTTGCTTCAAGAGATTCTTCTTTGTCTTCTTGGTTGCAGCATTCCCTCCCAATCTTGTCTCAATTGCTTGTAGCAGCTGTTTAGCATCCTTGATATGATTAAAGGTCAGCTGATGATCATTAGGAATCCCCATCATAAGAGTACTTCTGGGCTTTACTTCAAGCCTTCTTTGTGCCTTGTCTTCAGTAGTTTTAATAGGCAAGATAGTGACAACACCAGCATCAGAAGTTTCTGTTTTAGGTAAAGTATTGCCAGTCTCTATGACCTCCCACATAGAGTAATCAACCATCTGGATGTACTGCTCTATCCTCATTCTCTATAGCTCATATTCTCCAGGCTTGAGCATGGGGACCTTTGATGCAGTAATTATGAGAGTAGATTCTGAGTCCATGTCTTCCTTCTTCAGTGAGATGAGTTGCAACAGGTTCTTCTTGATTCACAGTCTCTAGATCACAAGCTCTGATACCACTTTTTGTTCCCAGTTGAGCACTTGATCGAATCCCTTAGCTTGTAAAGGTTTAGCTATGCTAGATAAATCTAACACAACTAGGTATAGAAACTGCCTTGTAATTTATCAAACACAATGCGGAATCTTGTATTTGATCTTAAGAATAACTTTATAATGAATGAAACAATGAACAACGAATATCAAACTAAACACTTCAATATTATTAATAATACGAATACTCTTTGAGTATTAGGGTTTACAACCTTGAAGTAAATCGTAAAAAGTATCTATTCATCTATGCCCTAGGTCATCCTTTTATAAACTAAGGAGTCCTAGTCGGATTACAATAACTTTCTACACAACATATCTTTATAGAATCTTTTCTATACTTATCTAAACATACTATACATAATAACCGAATCGAATATTCTAGCAACATTAACAATGTATTAGCAATACTAACTATGTGTTCTAGCAGTATTAATCTTGTAGCAGCATTAATCTTCCAAAACCAGCAGCAGTAATGACTTGTTGTATTTCCTTTGTAGTACCTGAGCAGTCTTAATAATGTAAGCAGCAGTAACTTCAATAAACCTTTAAAACCCAACAAAGGCATATCTTTTGATGATGATGACTATCCAGATGATCCAGACATGCCTAAGTTGGAAGAAATCTATCCTGATACTGTTGAAGATGTACTTGGGGCAAAGGCTGACTTAACCAATATGGAACCTGAAGTACCTGTCAGTCCTATTCCAACTACAAGAGTTCACAAGAATCATCCTAAGGAACAAATCATTGGAGAGCCAAAGTCTGCTGTTCAAACAAGGAAAATGGTTAAAGATTTGAAGGAACAAGGTTTCTTTGCTATATCCCTTCATCAAAGAAACAGTCACAAAGACTTTCAAAACTGTTTGTTTGCATATTTTCTATCACAAATAGAACCCAAGAATGCTTACAAAGCATTGCAAGATCCAAGCTGGGTGGAAGCTATGCAAGAAGAACTTCTACAATTCAAGCTTCAAGAAGTTTAGACACTGGTATATTTACCTAATGGGAAGAGGGCAATTGGTATTAAATGGGTTTTTAGATGCAAAAAGGATGAAAGAGGCATTGTGATTAGAAACAAGGCATGGTTTGTAGCTCAGGGATACGCACAAGAAGAAGTTATTGATTATGATGAAGTATTTGCTCTAGTTGCAAGAATAGAAGCCATCAGATTATTCTTGGCTTATGCTTCTTACAAAGATTTTGTTGTGTATCAAATGGATGTTAAAAGTTCTTTTCTATATGGGACTATTGAAGATCCTAATTTTCCTGACAAGGTTTACAAGGTGGAGAAGGCACTGTATGGTCTACATCAAGCTCCTAAAGCTTGGTATGACACATTGTCAGCATAATTGTTGAACAATAGTTTTAGTAGAGGGACGATTGATAAAACTTTGTTTATCAAAAGGGACAAAGATGATATCTTGTTAGTTCAAGTTTATGTTGATGATATTATCTTTGGATCAACAAACAAGGCTTTATGTGTTGAATTTGAAAAACTTATGCATGAGAGATTTCAGATGAGTTCAATGGGTGAACTTACATTCTTCTTAGGACTACAAGTTAAACAAAAGGAAGATGGCATATTTATCAGTCAAGATAAATATGTGGCTGAAATTTTGAAGAAGTTTGGATTTACTGATGTGAAGCCTGCAAAGACAACTATGGAAACATCCAAGCCCTTGCTCAAAGATGAAGATGGTGAAGAAGTTGATGTTCACCTATACAGATCAATGATTGGCTCATTGATGTATCTTACAGCTTCAAGACCTGACATCATGTTTGCAGTGTGTGCCTGTGCAAGATATCAAGTCACACCTAAAGTTTCACATCTTAATGCTGTGAAGAGAATTTTTAGATACTTGAAAGGTCAACCCAAATTAGGCCTCTGATATCCAAAAGATTCACCTTTTGACTTGGTTTCATACACTGACAGTGACTATGCTGGAGCTAGCTTGGATAGAAAATCAATAACAGGAGGTTGTCAATTTTTGGGGTGCAGATTGATTTCATGGCAGTGCAAGAAATATACTGCGGTTGCTAATTCCACAACTGAAGCTGAGTATGTAGCTGCTTCAAGTTGCTATGGATAAGTGCTCTAGATTCAGAATCAGTTGCTGGATTATGGGTACAACTTTATGCATATTAAAATATATATTGATAATAGCAGTACTATGTGCATTATTAAAAATCATGTTTATCACTCAAAAACAAAACATATTGAGATAAGACATCATTTTATAAGAGATTGTTAAGAAAAGAAGTTGATTCAAATTGTTAAAATCCATACTAATAATAATGTTGCAGATTTACTCAAAAAATCTTTTGATGTGGGTCGATTTCAATTTTTGGTTGTCAGTATTGGAATGATTAATCTTTGAAATTTCTTATAAGTTCTATCAGGTGGTATCTAATAAAAATTCTTATCTCTTTGTGTTTTTGTAAAGGTTTTTAAAGGATTAGTACTGTTATTAGGTAAATAAATTGTTTCTGCTAATAAGTATACTTAAGTGTTGCTGGTGTACTTACAATTGCTATGTTATTGCAGCCAATTATTCTTAGAACTGCCAAGTTTAAATTTTAGATCTGCTAGTTAATGTTGCTAGTTTTTCTGAACAACTGCTAAGTCTAATTAGATGATTTAAAATGTTATTGCTTGTGTTTTTCTTGGTTTTGGACTAACATTTGCAGGTTAAGCAAGCAATATCGGGTGATACTGATGGTGTATGAGAAGCAATGTGGTACTTTGTTTGCTGTGATGCATCTGATTAATGATAGTCTGGATTTGAGAATCTCTTGACAAAGGTTTACACCTGAGTTAGGAAGTTCTTTAAAGTCTTTTTTTGAAATCAATCTATCTTTGAACATGAATTGATGGCATGGTTAGTCAGATAGTAACTGCACTAACTCACTCTTTACCATTTTATACTAGTCATTAGTATAATGTGTTAGTCTAAGGACATCTGGTAATGAGAACAGCGACCAATAATGAACCTAATGCATCTGTATTAAAGGCAACACCTGCCACGAGCTGGAAACCCTGTCAAGAAAGCTCTTTTAATGATTTTATCTGATCACTGGCAGTATTTATACTGATATTGATGGTTCTCACACAACCAGATGTTAAAAGCAACCTAAAAAGATTAAGTGTCTTCCTTTACACTTAATACCTTCAAAATTATTGGGTGCAGTATTACTTTTAAAGAATTTGGGAAAATACTGCTGGGCAAATTGTTGTTGTTAAAAGTTAGTGTTGCTAAGCATAAACTTATTGTTGTTGGGTTTCTGCTGCTAGGGTTGGAAGTGCAGGGTATGTTTGTTTTATTTTTACTTAAAGGGTATAAATCCCCAATTGCGTCACAGAATTTGTTTTACGCACACATAACTCTCTCTCCTTCAAGTCCTAATCGAATTTTAATTGTCATATTGAAAAATTCCCAAATCAACTCATAATGTCGAACCTAACTTTTACCGAACCTCATAATAATGTTGCCTTTTTAAAAAAATCTAACGAGTCTATAGATTTTACTGAGATCATTGATTTTCTTAATGCAAGTTATATTCGATTTGCATTAACAGTAAAACCCACTATATATACTTCTAACATTAGCTTTGGTCGTCTGCTAAGGTCAAAACTATTAATGGAGAAGTACAAATCCATGCTCTTGTAGATGGGCAGAGGATTCTCATTACAGAGGCGTCTATTTGAAGAGATCTTCTCCTAGATGATGCTAATGGAGTTGAGAATCTTCTAAATACTACAATCTTTGAAAAACTTTCACTGATGGGCTATGAGAGAAAATCGAATGCTTTAAAGTTTTATAAAGGTAATTTTTCTCATCAGTGGAAATTTTTAATCCATACAGTCTTAGTGTGTCTAAGTCCAAAGACCATTGCGTGGAATGAATTTAGCAGTAATTTAACTTCTGCTATAATTTGTTTGGCTGAAAATACTCAAAGATTTAATTTTTCAAAATTAATTTTTGATAGTATGGTTAAGAACTTGGATAGTTCATCGGGTAAATATTTTCTATATCCAAGGTTTTTTCAACTCTTTTTGGACAACCAATTTGAAAATAAGAAAAGTCACAAACGAGTTTATTCCACTCCCTGCCATACCAAAAAGGTGTTTTCTAACATGAGGAGCGATGGAAAAGATTTTTCAGGGAAAGTGACACCTTTGTTTCTGACAATGGTGGCACTAGCCCAAACCCAAGTGGGTAAAGGTTCAGCAATCCCAGCTGATACCCATCATACACCCATAATTTTGGCAACATCTCATCAACAACAACAAAAGACCTATAAACGTAGGACTCACACTAAGAACACTGAGCTACCTCAGGCTAGTGGTTCTATAACAATTGTTGCAGATGAGGCTGTCACTAGTGGGGAGCGTGACATGTTGGCTAGGGCTGCCACTACTTTGTCCAGCTTAGAAACAGCACAGGACAGTGGTAACATCATTAAGACCCAAACCAAGACAACTTCTAATGAGTCAGGTCCACATGGAACTGATTCAGGTGAAGGACCCAGTCACCTGGAAACAATGGGGGCTTCAGATGTTCATCCTAGGGGTGAGACTGAACTTAACTTTTCCAATAATCCACCTCTCGGGCTAGGTAACACAAGCCGAAGTGGTGAGGATAGTATGCAACTTTTGAATGAATTGATGGATACATGTACGAAGCTGTCTGCACAAATTCTTGATCTGTAAACACAAGCTGCTTCTCAAGATGGAGTCATCAAAGCTCAAGGTGGGGAAATAAAGGCTTTAAAGAGAAGGGTTAGGTATTTAGAAGGAGTCAAATGATCAAGAATTTCTAAACACAAGGTTAAATCTTCTGAAGCTTCAAAGGATGCTCCCAAACAGGTGGGGAATGAAGGCAAAGTTTCAGGGGAGGCTAAAGAGGGTGAAAATGTTGGTGCAGATAGTGAACCTATGGATTTTGTAGTTGCTGATAACCAAGGGAATCAAGTGGTGATTGATAGTTATTTGGCTAAGGTTACTACTGCTGATAGTGCTGCTGATCTGGGTGTTAGTACTGCTAGTGGTCCAGAAGTTATTGCTGCTAGTGAGCTAGTTACAGTTGCTAGTACAAAAGATAATGCTGCTACACCAGAGGATAAAACTGCTGCTAGTGTACTTGCTGAGCTGAAGACATCAAAACCAGTAACCAAAGGTGTGGTGATACAAGAGCCATCATCAAAGCCAAAAGCAAAAGAATCAACTCCACAAGTAAAAGGCAAAGGCAAAGGGATTCTTATTAAAGAGCCTGTGGAAAAACCATTATCAAAAGAAAAGCAATTACAACTTGATGCTGAAGTTGCTGAGAAATTAGCACAAGAGTTTGAAGCAGAAAATCAGAGAATTTTGGAACAAAAGAGAATGCAAAAAGAAAAAGATGCTAAAAATGCAGAGTTAATGGCTGCATGGGATGAGGAAAGGGCTCAGGTGGATGCTGATTGTGAACTTGCCAGGAAACTACAACAGGAAGAGCAAGATCAGTACTCAATAGATGAAAGAGCTAGGATGCTGAAAGAACTCATTGATACAAGAAAGAAGTTCTATGCAGCACAAAGATATGCAGCTAAGAAGAATAAGCCACCTACTCCAGCACAAAGAAGAGCTTTCATTTGTGCTTATTTGAAGAATATGGACAATTGGAAACTAAAGGATTTAAAATTGTTGAATGATAAAAGAATTGAAGAATTATATGCAATTTCCAAGAGAAAGACAGAAAGCTTTTTGAATGTTGAGGTGGTGAAGGGCAGTGAAGAAAAGAAAGAAGAGAAAACAAGTTCAAAGAGGGCAGGTGAACAGTTGGAAAGAAAAAGTAGTAAAAAGAAGAAGACTCAGCACAAAGTAGAGAATAAGAGAAAACTGAGCAAGCTGATGCTGATATAGAACAAATGCAAGCTCACACTGAACTTGCAGTTGTACCTGTAGAAAAACCTGAAGGAGAAGCCATGGATGCAGAACCTTTAAGTGTTAAACAACCCATTGTTGATTTCAAGTATGGATTTCATGGGAAAACAGTTTATTATGATATTAAGTGGCATGATGGTTCTTCTAGAATGTTTGTAAGCTTTCATTAAATGGTTCATAATTTTGATAGAGAAGATATGGTGGCTCTATGAAAGTTACTCAAAGAAAGATTTGGTTATAAGGCACCCGAAAAAATATATGATACAGTCGTCTGGGAGTACTTGAAGGTAATGTTTGAACCAAGTCATGAGGATGAATGTTGGAGAAAGCTAAGGCACAACAATTTTATAGAATGGAAGCTTTATCAGGGATGTGGAGTACATGTTTTAACTGTACATGAGTTGGTGATCTACATGCTTGTAGAAAAGGATTATCCTTTAAAGTTCCACAAAGACATTCTACATCAGATGTTGTTTGGGAAGAAAAGACTCCAGCTTCAGTTTACTTATGATGATATGGCTTATAAGTTGCTCAAGAAAATGGAAAAGAATCTAGGACCCAAGAATATGTCACATAATTAATTGTTTGGGATCATCCTCTTAGTGTTTGTTCAAGCTTAACGAGAAACTTGATGATTTTAGGAGAAAATATCAAGTTTAGGGGAGGATTGTTGGGTTTTAGAGCTGCTGTTGTTTGTTTGTTAAGACTGCTAATGGAATTTGCTCAAAGATTTTGTTGCTGCTAGTACAAATTGTTACTACTGCTAGTTCAACATTACAACTGCTGAAAAGTTTATACTGCAAGAGTTAGAGTTAAGACTGCTAGATTATATAGTTAGTACTGCTTATGAGATAAACATGTATAGTCGGTTAGATAATTACAGAAAAGATTCTGTTAAGGTTTATCTTGTATAGCAAGAAATTGTAAGCCGAATAGGACTCCTTAGTCTATAAAAGGAGGACCTAGGACATAGAGATAGTTACTTAAAAAAATACATACGATTCTTTAGAAAACTTCAAGGTTGTAAACCCTAATACTCAAGAGTATCCGTATTATTATTAATAATATTGAAGTGATTTGTTTGAGATTGTTTTGTTTAATTCTTCTTAAAATTAAAGTTTAGATTCCACATAGACTTTAATACAAATCAAAGACAGTTTCTACATAAGTTATATTGGATTTATTCAATATTAACTTAACCTTTACAAGCTAAGGGAAATCGATCACGTGCTCATCTGGGATCAACAACCTATGTGTTCATCATGTATTATGGTGTCACCTAACCACGACATGTACCTAGGTATCTCAACTCTAACCTTTTTATCCCCAAACAAACTTCTTGCTTGATCCCTCAAACTTGTTATTAATTGATCTGTAATGAAGTTTGTTGGGTTGTCCCATCTATATTCTCTTTGAGCTAAATCCTCAATGATTTCCCTTGCTTCTTCAGCATTTAATTCCCTAAATTTCCCATCTGCTGCATTGTCCATGTCCATTAGGGTATAGTGGTTGACACGATGGTAAAATATTTGAATTTGGGACCATAAATCGAAGCTATGATGAGGGACTTTTCGGAGTAAATATTTAAAACGAGTCCATGCATCATAAAGAGGTTCATCTTGATGTTGTTGGAACATCAAGATGTCATTTTTTATTGGAGTGGGTGAATTTCGTTGTTGGTAGTACGGTGGATTCGCGTTCTCCATAATGGTGCATGGAAGAGTCAATGAAAAGGTTTTTACGAATAAAGACATAAGGAAAAGATAAACTACGAGAAAGCTAATAAAAAGAAAATAAAATCTCACTTGATAGGAATCTAGTGAGTAGACCTAAATGAGATAGAAATTGAACCTAAACAATAACTATTCCCCGGAAGTGGCGCCAAAAAACTTGATGAGAGGGTTGCGAACCTCACAAAAGGTTTTACAATCCTCCAGGCAGTGTACCTGATCGATGTAGTGTAGTATAGGTAAATCCGAGGGATTGATTGTTCTCTAGGGGAATAGTGTTTTTAGGTCAAAATGTATGACGAGATAGGTCTAGAGGTGAGGGATGGTTCTTTTTGTATTTTTATAATTTTATGAAAGCAGTTTAAAATCTCGGGTTTTTGAAGAGTGGGCGGAATTAGTTTCTAATCAACTAACCCAAAACTAATTATAACTGAATTAAATAAATTAAAAAGAAAATAAAATACAATTGGTGACTTCTTATGATAGTAAAAAGCGTGTTTACTTAGATTTAATTACTCTTTAGTTATCTCCTATTGATCTGTCGAATTGCCACGTCCTTGTTTTAGTTGAAGCGTTGTATTCCTTAATACCGGTCGTGGGGAGGTGTCGAAGTCCCCAACTCTATGAATCTTAGTCTCCCCTAAAAACCTTAAAGTCTATTAAGTTTTCTAGGATCAACAAGCAGTAATTCATGCAATAAATACAACGAGAAAAACCAATAGTGCACTCTACGGTTGCGTTTCTAAGACATTCAATCCAGTTACATATAAGAGGTCGGCCAGTTTTCTTAGCCTAACGCGAAGTAATCAACTAAACAATAGATCTAAGCAAACACAAATAAACTTAAGCTAGCATGATAGATAGAAGAAAAGATAAACAATCAATCAAACAACACATAGACATATTGAATGATTAAATGAGTAACTTATCTTCAATGAAACATAGGTTTTGAGGGTTGAAAAACCCTTACAAAAGCTGCTGAAATCGTCTTTAAACCCTACTCCAAGATGTTGCCTAAAGATGTCACACCAATAATGAAAAACAAAGGAAAATATATATTGGAATACAACTCTGAAGGCGTCAGCTTATAGGTCCTGACGCCGTCAGCTCGCCGTGATTAGGGTTTCGTCTTGTGCAAGTCGCCGTTATGACGGCGTCACTTAGTAACTCCTGACGCCATCACCTTCAGTTTAACGTCGTCCTCTTGTAAAGCGTCTTGGCCGTCTCTTGTTAAATTAACACGTGACCCTCATCTTTAATTAACACCTGACGCCGTTAGGTTGTGGATCTCCAGAATTTGACTGAGGCATCTCTTATTAAACTTGAATAAAAAATCCAGCATAATCAACAAGTTACGGCGTCACGTTGTAGCATGTGACGCCGTCAGAGCTCCAGGTCTGACATGTTTTTTGTGACTTCGTCGTTTTTTTCACTTTTTCGTCCAAATACATCCAAAAAGTGCCGATTTCCATTTTTCTCATCCCAAGTACCTAAAATGCAAAAAGAAATGATTTGAGGCAATATTTGATCATATTAATATGACTTTGGGCTTAAATGACCCATTAAAAAGGTACCAAATAAATCCTTATCAATTTGTGAAGCTCTTCATAAAATCCTTGTAGAACTTGTTTTCAGCTCTCGTGTCCATCAGCTCCATGTAGTACATCTTTTTAACTCTTTTCAAGTAAAAACAAACACCTAACCTGACAATAGTAGTTGCGAAAATATCAACCACTCCCATTGTGGTTTCTTCAAGTGCCACAACCCGGTAGTCACAAAACCTAAAACTACCCAAAAACTCCCTGATACACAATACTTTCTCACTTTAAAGCCATGGACTAGGTCCAAGACTTTAGCACAAAATGTGGAAACTACACCCAAGCAAATGTAAAAAATAAGAAAATGTTGAATCATGGCGGAGGTACCAAAAAATTGTTTTTTAATATTGACTGCCCCCAAACACCCTTGTGCTACTAACAATAAACAGATACAACACATCAATCAATTTAAACAAGTTTTCCTTGTAGCTTTTAAACTCTTTTTTTTTTCGATATAACCTTTCTTGGGGTTTGTTGTTCCCTATCGATATTCCTCTCTAAGTCTTCAATGGTTGTTTCCATGTCGATAGCGTGGTTATGATTACATGCACGCCATTAGACATCAGTTACCAACCATCTATTCTGACACGAGATTGACAATTAAATAAAACTCATACGACACAAAACGCCGGTGTTCTTAAAATGCGTTCCCAATTTTATTAGGGTTTCAAAACACGTGCATTTTGTTTGAAAACACCTATTAGGTTTTGTAAATGTGTATTAGGTTTTGAAAAATCTAATTCTATACACTTATTTAGGTTTTGAAAATGCCTATTAGCTTTTGAAAATGCTTAGGTTTTGAAAACGCCTATTAGGTCTTCAAAATGCCTATTAGGATTTGAAAACGCCGATCGGCTTTTGAAAACGCCTATCAGCTTCTGAAAACGCTTAGGTTTTAAAAATGCATATTAGGTCTTCAAAACGCCTATTTCCTTTTGAAAACGCCTATTAGCTTTAAAAACGTCTATCAGCTTTGAAAACGTCTATCAACTTTTTAAAACGCCTATTTGGTCTTCAAAATGCCTATTAGGTTTTGAAAATGCCTATTAGCTTTTGAAAATGCCTAGGTTTTGAAAAACCGCCTATTAGGTCTTTAAAACGCTAAAAAATGCCTATTAGTTTTTGAAAATGCCTATTATGTCTTCAAACACTTGAAAACGCCTATCAGCTTTTGAAAACGCCTATCAGGTATTCAAATCACCCTATTAGCTTTTGAAAACGCATAATAGGTCTTCAAAACGCTTGAAAACGCCTATCAGCTTTTGAAAACGCCTATTATGTCTTCAAAACGCTTGAAAACGCCTATCAGCTTTTGAAAATGCCTATTAGGTCTTCAAAATGCCCACTATCTTTTGAAAACGCCTATTAGGTCTTCAAAAAGTGTATCAGCTTTTGAAAATGTCTATCAGCTTTTGAAAACGTCTATTAGCTTTTGAAAATGCCTATTAGTATTCAAAATGCCTATTAGGTTTTGAAAACGCCTATCAGGGTTTGAAAACGTCTGTTAGGTTTTGAAAATGCCTATCACGTTTTGAGAACAAATTTTGAAAATGCCTCACCAAAACAACACTTAGCTTCGTGTTATAAAACGCTTGTGGAAGTATAATGTAAGAACGTGTAATTTACCAAGTCATTAATACTTATTAAACATGAAGTAATTCATTTCGAAAGTTTATTTAACCATTTTCTCGCGTAATTTTTTTATTTACTTGAACAATACTACAACGAATCATATTCATCAACAAATTACATGACGTAACTCACATTTCATATCGAACGAGCTCACAAGCATGCTAAGACTAAAAATTAACAAATCGGGATATTCACAGCTCACCTTCTTATTTGGGACACAACCATACGTTAAGTACAACACACCCTTAAATTAAAATTGGGCTTCGGCCCGTGTCACTCAGCCAAATGAACCACCTTATTCACTATGGGCTTAGTGATAACGAAACCCAAACTCTTGGCTGTGTTCCTATGGCCTTGTAAACAAATAAACAAACACCCTGGTGACTTGATAATAAATGCACCCTAATTCCTTTGTATATACACACTTTTTTTTCTTTTTTCTTTTTCCTTTTTTTAATTGAAACTAAAACACAACTTTAGATAGTAATCATATTATGAGTACACACATGTTTTTCCTCAACCATCATTACCTCTGAAACTATGTAACACCCCGGGAAAATATAGGTTTTTGCAGCGGAATAAAAATATAATTTGCAGCGAAAAATAAGGTTTGGGGGTTACTTCACAATAAGACAGCCACAATCATAGAAACGAACTCAAGTGAGTCATTTTAAATACATACCATTCAAATCATAGCAAAATACCAAAGTCAAAAGGTTCTCAATAGTGCAAAGCACTCAAGAAGACATAAGTAGTTTAAAGGTTTTCTGAATGGTAGTAATTAAGGAAAATGAAAATAGATAGCCATCAATAATCTTCATGCCACTCCAAAGCCAGAAAAGCAACACATCAAATACCTGAGATAAAACATGCTAAAAAGTCAACACAATGGTTGAGTGAAATTCATAGGTTTAAAATATATAGTTGAACAAAAGATTTTTAAAGTCTGGATGATATGAGTAACAAATACAAATATCGGGTAAAGCGTCGTATAATTTGCTAAGCTCATGACACGCAAAACGTTAACAGGCATCAATAACATTGATGTAATCGATAATAACAATCTCTAATTTGCCCTCAAGTAGGTAGTTTGTCGTCTACCTAGGTAAATCGAATATAGCACACACATGTTGCCTATCTGGTCAACAGAGTGGGGTGTGTCAGTCCTATAGGCCTATACACTATATTCACCCTCACTCGTAAGTGATTAATGGTTCATGATAAAGGGACTTGCTGGTGGCAATAACGGTGCTTAGCATAAGCATCATAATCAGGAAAGCATACGTTTAAACAATTGTGTTCATAAAAAGTAAGTAGCATGTATCTCTCCCATGGGTTTATAAAACAATTTAAAAGTAAAGAGTGGGGCTATGAATCACACCTTAGTAGTAAAAGAAACAAGATATCACAATATGATCAGATAGTAGAGCACAGCAGATAAGCCTCAGCACAACCTAGTTATTTAGATAATATGTCTCAGAAAATGATACTCGAAAAGTAATATATAAAATAACGTTTGTGGAATACTCATGTTGTTGAATAAAAGGCTTTGTTTCTCGTGTGGTTTTTAGAAGATATAGTTTTATGATCAAATCACGATAAGACGATGAAATTCGGTGAAACACAATCAAACACATAGGAAAGAATCAAGAAACGAAAATGAAATAATAAAGAATCAAGAATAAAGAAAAGAAATAAGAAATAACGAAATAACACGTCAAATAGTTGTTTCGGTGTTTTACCCGTAACCCAAAATAGTTGAGAAAACGTTATAGCTTTAGAAAATAAAATAGTTGATAAAAGTTTATAACATTAACAAAATTGTGATCGTTTAATTTATAAAACGGTTTTCATAAAATTTGGACATGAAGCGTCCGTTTATACAACATTTTCCAAGTTGTTACTATTTTTGAATAACAAATTATAATTATTACAATTTACTAAATTATTACAAATTTATACAAATTACAAGTTAAATACGAATTAAATACAAATTAATAAAATTTTTACAAGTTTTAAATAATTAATCGCCGTTATCATTCGTGTCAATATTAGTGTCGGGTTTATCGGCTATTTTGTACTTGTGGTACAAAATTGTCCATAAGTCCTTCAGCTAATACTGTAAATCCAATAACGAGCATCCATATCATCCAAGCATTGGTATTAGTAACAAATATCCAGGTTTTCCATGTCGGTATCCAATTACTCCCAAATAGCATCCGAAACACCATCGACAAAACAAAAATATAAATTAAGTTAGTAAATGGTAAATGAAATAATTAACGATAAATGAAAACAATTAACACACCATTGGGCTTTTGGGCCCAATATAGACATATAACCCAACTTATGTTAACGGGCTCCTTAGCCTATTAACCAAACCCAAACACATAAATTTTAGTTTTAAACCAATAATTTTCGACATAAACGGTTTTGACTAACCCGAGGTCACCTAAACCTCATTCGCGACTCAAAAGACATTTGGTCAGTGCCATTTTAAATCAATTATATCCACAAACAAAAACCACGGCCAAATTAATAATCCAAATACACTAATATTTTGCCAAAAATTATTTTACAGCACCTCGACCTTGGCTAAATGCCTTGGTTACTAAAACTTGTGGGCGTGACTCCCCATGAGTCACGGCTCATACCAACGAGCTCAACAACATAACCATGGCCAAGTATCAAATCCATTTATCACTATCGACACAAAAATAATCTAAACAAACCCATGGCTCAATATATCGACCACAAAATAAACACCACAAGCCACGGCTCCAACCAAACTCAACCACAAATAAATCCTAGACACGGCTAACTCAAACTACACGAGTCGTGACTCACCTCGAGTCACGACTCACCCCCTACTCGACATAGACACCAATCGGCCAACCCTTAAACTCAACCAAATCAATATCAAACTCAAAATAAATCATCACATAAACAAATATAACTCGAAATAATAATAATAACACGAAATAAACACGGATCGGGTCCGAGTCAACTCAACTCTTGAGTTGACTCCGACGAGTCACATGACTCGGTGGCAAGTCACGGTGATTCGAGAGCCAAAAACAAAGATCCACACGTTTTCTTTATAAAACATTAAGTTTTTGATTAGTTTTTATATCAAAAGCGTTTTTATTAATTTTATAAGTTTAGAGTTTGATAAAATGAAGAAATAAACAATGGAGGGTGGCGCGTGAGCTTACCAACGAGAGAGAAAGAGAGGAGAGGGGTGGCAGCGTGTGGTGGTGATGGTGGTAGTCGTGGCGTTGTGCTCCAAAAATGAATCAAACAAGCCCCCTAGGTCTTCAAAAGCTCCAGGAATGATGAGGGGGAATAGATCTACACGGCGAGGGATTATTTGGGGTGGTTGGAATTTTCGTCGGAGAGGAGGTGCGGCGCCGGAATAGTAGATTCCGGTTAGGTGACTATCAAAGGGGAGAAACCCTAAATGGGGGTATTTATATCCCACGCAGGGACTAAACACGGAAAAAGGAAAGTAGGGGGTGGATGGTGTAACTTTGGGCGCGGGGTAGAAAGTGTAAATTTGGCTAATCTTTTAATAAAATCCTTGTGGGCCCCATTTAACTTAAAAAACTTCCGTTTTAATTTACGGGACTTGCGCCATTGTGTCCGAAATAATTTTTCTGATAAATTTGAGTATTCGCGTGTATAATTTTCTCGGGTTTAATTTAATTAACAAATCAAATTGTTTTGAGCATTTTGGGTTGTGCCGGCTTAATTAACGAATAACGCTCATGTTTAACAAGATATCCACTGTTTTTAAAGCCCAAACAAGTTCAAAAGAAATTAAAAAACTAAGGGAATCCAAAAATAAATATTTTGGCTAGTAAAATAAGTTTAGGAAAATTATCGGATGTTACAGCACCTACATCATATTTTGAAATCCGTCCCAGATTTCAGTTCGTGTTACTAGTTGGGTTCCAGAAAAGGTTAGGGTATTTGCGTTTGAACTAGTCCTTGCGCTCCCAAGTATACTCGGGACCTCTTTTGGAATTCCAACGGACCTTAATTATTGGGATACGGCTCTGCTTAAGTTGCTTAACTTTGCGGTCCATTATTTCGATGGGTTCCTCAATGAAGTTCAACTGCTCATCGATCTGAATCTCTTCCAGCGGGATCACGAGTGGTTAATCCGATAGACACTTCTTCAGGTGAAACGTGGGGTGTACTTTACAGAGCTCGGGTGAAAGTTCAAGTCTATACGCTACTGGACCAACCCTGTTTAAAATCTTGAATGGTCCAATGTATCTCGGGTTCAGCTTCCCTCATTTATCGAACCGTATCATGCCTTTCCAAAGAGAGACTTTCAACATCACCTTATCTCCGACTGGAAACTCCAGGGGTTTTAGCCTAACATCGGCGTAGCTCTTCTGTCGGTCTCTTGCAACTTGAAGTCGATTCCTATTTTGCACGATCTTCTTAGTTGTCTCGCGGAAAATCTCTGGTCCAGTGAGCTGGGCTTCTCCTTCTTCGGCCTAACAGACAGGTGATCGGCACTTTTGACCATATAATGCCTCAAACGGAGCAGCCTTAATACTCGCATAACTGTTGTTATAAGAAAACTCGATCAACCGTAAATGGGTGTCCCATCCATTTCTAAAGTCAATGATGCAAGCTCGGAGCATGTCTTCTAATGTCTGAATGGTCCTCTCACTCTGACCATCGGTCTGAGGGTGATACGCAGTGCTCATATCTAGCTTGGTTCCAAAGGCATCCTGGAGTGATTGCCAAAAGTTGGAAGTAAACATGCTGTCTAGGTCACATATGATAGAGATTGGCACGCCATGCCTCGAGACTACTTCCTTAATGTAGAGCCTAGTCAACGTATCCATACCGTAGGTCTCCTTGATGGGTAGAAAGTGTGCAGATTTGGTGAGTCGGTTGACTATTACCCAGATCACGTGGTGACCATTTGAAGTTCTCAAAAGCTAAGTGATAAAATCCATGGTAATCCGTTCACACTTCCACAAGGGAATCTCGGATTGTTGTAGAAGTCCAGATGGTTTCCGATGCTCGACCTTAACCTTAGAGCACGTAAGACACTTGCAGACATAGTCGGCAATGTCAGGCTTCATGTTTGGCCACCAATACATCTTCTTGAGATCTTGATACATCTTCTCGGCTCCTGGTTGCACAGAGTACTTTGACTTGTGAGACTTGTGCATGATCAAATCTCGCAGACCACCAGAACGTGGTATCCAACTTCGTCCTTTGAAGCATAAAGTCTCGTCCGGACATTTCTCGAACTTCTTCTTTATCATGCCGTATAGGTTCTCACTCTTGAGATCTTCTTGATTCACTGCTTCTAGCTGAGCACTGAGAATCTGAGCGGGAAGATTTAAGTCGATGGTCATAACCAAGGCTCGAACTCGTAATGGCTTCAACCGTTCCTTTCGGCTCAAAGCGTCAGCCACAACGTTCGCTTTTCCCGGATGGTATCGAATCTCACAATCATAATCGCTTAACAACTCCAACCATCGTCGCTGTCTCATATTCAGATTCTTTTGATCTAAAATATGTTAAAGACTCTTGTGATCGGTAAAGACAATACACTTCGTACCTTATAGGTAGTGCCTCCACATCTTAAGTGCAAAAACCATGGCTCCTAACTCCAAATCATGTGTGGTATAATTCTCCTCGTAAACCTTAAGTTGTCGTGAAGCATACGCCATAACCTTTCCTCGTTGTATCAGAACTGCTCCAAATCCTTGATGCGATGCATCACAGTTTACCACAAAATCTTCAGTCCCTTCCGGCAATGATAAAATCGATGCACTACAAAGTCTTCGCTTCAGGGTTTGAAACGCTTCTTCTTCATCCTTACCCCATTCGTACTTCTTATCCTTCTGGGTTAACTTAGTTAACGGCTTAGCTACTTTGGAGAATCCCTTGATGAATCTCCTGTAGTACCCAGCCAGACCAAAAAAATTGATGAATTTCTGTAGCATTAGAGGGTGTCGACCAGTTTTCAATAGCGTCAATCTTTGCGGGGTCGACGTGCAAACCTTTTTTGTCAATCACTGTTGATCCCAGCAATATACTTGATTGGATTCCTTAGCTTGTAAGATTTAGTTATCTTAGATAAATCTAAAACAACTAAGTATAGAAACTGTCTTGAAGTATATCAAACACAATGCGGAATCTTGTATTTGTTCTTAAGAAGAACTTTGTATTGAATGTAACAGTGAATAAAGAACATAATTGTATCAAACAAAACACTTCAATATTATTAATAATACGAATACTCAAAAGTATTAGGGTTTACAACCTTGAAGTTCTATGAAAAACGTATTTATCTCTATGCCCTAGGACCTCCTTTTATAGACTAAGGAGTCCTAGTCGGCTTACAATTACTTGCTGTACAAGATAAATCTTTATAGAATCTTTTCTATACTTATCTAGACATACTATACATATCTAACCGACTCTAATACTCTAGCAACACTAATAATCAATCAGCAGTACTAACTCTTTGTTCTGGCAGTATTAAATCTTTAGCAGCACTAACTTAGTATCAGCAGTACTAAGTTTCCTTCTAGCAGCATTAACTACTTAGAGTATTTTCTTTGAAGTCTTCCAGTAGTTATAACATACTCTAGCAGTCTTAACTTTAATCAGCAGCCTTAATATATATACTAGCAGTAGAAACACACTTAAAGCATTTTTCTTTAATCCCTAAGCAGTTGTAATCACATGAGCAGTCTTAACCATCTTGAGCAGCATTAACATCTTGGAAGCTTTAATTCCCAACAATCCTCCCCTAAACTTGATATTTTCACCTAAAATCATCAAGTTTCAATCTAAGCTTGAACAAACACTAGGAGGATGCTTCCAAACATATTAATTCTTTTTCTTTTCTTTGGGAGTGAGAATTCTCTCCATCTTTTTAAGAAGTTGATAAGCTGTTTCATTATAAGGATAATCAAGTTAAAGTCTGATATTTCCATTCAACATCTGATGAACAATGTCTTTGCGATATTGTAGAGAATAATCTTTCTCCACAAGCATATAAATAATTAGACCATGTGCATTCTGAACATGAGCTACACAAGATTGATAGAGCTTCCAAGACAAAACTGTGTTATGTCTTAGTCTTCTCCACTCATCATCCTCATAGTGCGGTTCAAACATCACCTTCAAATATCCCCAGAAGACCCTATTTAAAATACTTTCTGGTTGTTTAAGACCAAATTTATCCTTAAATAGCTTCCAAAGGGTCACCAAATCCTCACTGTCAAAATGATGCAGCAATTGTGGAAAACTAATGAATCCTACAGAACTTCCACCAACTCTCTTGATATCCCACCATGTTGTCTTTCCATGTAGTCCTGAAGTCCAACCAATTATTGGAACTTTGATCTTGAGTGGAACAGCATCAATTCTGTAAGTGCTTGCATTTTGACTGTATCATCTTCAACTTCAGCTTCTTGCTCTGGCTCATGCTTATCTGGCTCATCAATTTGCTCTTTCTTTGTTTCTATTACAGGTTCATATGCTTTTGGCTTTTTGACAGTTTCAAATTCCAACACATCACCTGCTCTCTTAGAATTAGAGCTTTCTTGTATTCTTTCCATCACCACCTCTGTCTCCATAGGCACAAATCTACTTATCTCCCTTTTTGCAGATTCATAAAGCTCTTGAATCTTGCCATCATCAAAATCAGTTAGAACATTTAGTTTCCAACCTTTCATGTTTTTCAGATAAGTGCATATAAACTTTCTTCTTTGAGCTCTGGTGGGTGGTTTATTCTTCTTAGCCTCTAATCTCTGTGCAGCATACAATTTTCTCCTCTGTTCAAAGAACTCCTTTAGCATTCTAGCCCTTTTATCAATGGAATATTGTGCTTGTTCTTCTTCTGTCAACTTTTTAGCCAGTTCCCAATTAGCATCACATTGGGCTCTTTCATCATCCCATTCAGTTATTAATGCTAATCTTTGAGCTTCTTTTTCAGCTGCAATTCTTTTTTGTTCAGCTATAACCTTGTTTTCTTCTACAAATTCTGCAGCTAAAGATTCTGCAACTTCAGCATCATGCTTCATTTGTGCTGCTCTTGATAGTTGTTTTACCACAGGCTCTTCAATTAGTATTGCCTTGCCTTTGCCTTGTGGTGGTGGTTGTGTAGCTTTTGTTGTTGTTGTTGTTGTTGTTGTTGTTGTTGTAGAAGATGGGTCTTTTATTTTAACACCTTTGACTGGTGACTTTGACTTCTTCAGATCAATCATAGCTTGAGCCAAAACAGTCTCATCATCCATAACATCTTCACTAGCAGCAGATACTATTTCTGTACCAGCAGCATTAAGTTTTTCATTGGCAGCACTAACTGGTACATTGGTAGTATTAACTTCAAAATCAGCAGTAGAATTATTTCAACAGTATTAACTTTTTCTACTTCTTCCACCAGCTTAGCAGCTTCAACTAACTTTTCAACAACACTTAATCCAACATAAATAGCAACAACATTTCCTTCTTTATCCTGAACCACATAATCATCTACCATATCATCAACATTTACTGTCACACCCCGCCGAAGGCGGAAATGCTAGGTGCGACGAAATCTATATACACCACAAAAGAGATATAGCACAATACCATTATCAAAATTTAAGGAAAGAGTACAACATTACAATAGTGTTTTAGCTGACATCGGAAATAAAAACATAGGACTTAGTTTTCCAAAAGACAAAATCTTTTAATATGACGACAACAGCGATGACATGTGAAGACTTCTAATGAACTTTATGAAAACACGTATTGACGATCACCTGAAATGCATGAGAGAAAACAGGTCAACTATGAAAATAGTTGGTGAGTACACACGTTTTATATAATATGAAAACTTTTAAGAGAGAGTAAGTTTTTGGTCTTTGAAAATAGTCCACAAGGCAAAGGCGTTGTCAATCCATTCAATTGCAAGTCCCGCCCATACAAGACTTGTAACCTGTGTGTTTATAACCCACTGCTAAAATATAGTATGAGTAAATGTTGAAAACGTTGTGAGTAGGACATATGTGTATATGATATATGCAAGAACTTAATATAAAGAATAACAGCCAACTAAACCTCATGACAAGTCTACATAAGTTTACACGTTGCACAAGAATACAAGATTATATTCACCCAAGGTCAAGAATAAGGGACACAAGGGTGGGGACGTCAACCCGATAGTACTATTAATACCTCTCCATCGGCTCCATCCAGGAGTTAAACAGTTGCTAAAGAACACACGTCGAAGTATACAAAAACAAATTTACAAATTAAGGCACATATCGTAATAAAGGCACACACCATGTCCAAAAAGTATAAAAAGTATAGCGTCGCACAGAAGTATAAACGTTTTGAGTTTAAGGGTGCAATTCAAGTTTTTGAGTTCAAAGTCAAGTCTAAAGGTTCAAATCAAGTTTAAGAGTTCAAAACAAGTTATAAGGTCAAGACAAGTCAAAAGAGTTCAAAGTAGTTAAAGGGTTCAAAATCAAGTCAAAGGTTCAAGATAAGTTAACTGGTTCAAAATCAAGTCTAACAAGGTTAAAATAGTCAAAGGTTCAAATGATAGTGTTCATAAAAGAATAGTCAATTTAGTCAAATATGATTAATTTCTCACTAGCATAAATAGTGAAACAACAGTTCAAAATAGTAATCAATTTAGTTCAAGTATAATTCATGCATCCACCCCAAAGCGATTAAAATAGTTACAAAAAAGGGGGTTCGTGAATACTCACCTCAAAGCAAATGCGTTACAAGCTAGTGTGTATGGAAATCGAGACGTGTTAACTCTAACAGCAACCTAAGTAATAATAGGCTTTAAGTCGTATAATAATGTCGTGTATGCAATTTTATAAAATGTTATATCACCCGTACATGTTTGTTTGTAAGTTGAGTTGTAAAAATAACGTCACTTTGGAAATCCATGGAAATAGTCAAAGTAATACATTTTTTTATTTTTAGCAAGTATGTATTGTAACTACGATACGGATGTTTCAGTAATATATAAGTGGAAAAGTCTCTGGCTCGAATAAAGTATGTAACCAAAACACTACAACTTTTGTTTATGACATTTTATCAAAAATCACACCTAAAGTGTCCAAAATCCATTTCTAAAAACAAAAACTGGTTACTATTCCCTATTAGAAAAACAGTCAAAATTATATTTTTCGTCGGGAACTTCGTTAAGTCATAACTTCTTCGTTATAGCTCGGTTTTAAAAGTTCTATCTATCCCCGCGAAGGTGTTTAAGTATACTAATATATTTTAAGGTCTCGGGGACTCGGTTTATCTTTTAAAGCTCGGTTTTACTAACTCGAAAATCCATACAGCAACTATTAAATTTTCTAAAAAAAATAGTTATCAATAATATACTTAGAAAACTCGTATTTTATTCATTACAAATCCGTTTTAATCCATTCAAATGACCACGTTTTCTTTATAAAAATCTTTTTTCTATTTCTTTGACCAAATCTTGTAAGATGAATTTTTTTTCTGAAAATTAGAAATTTGGGCAGCGCTTCCGCGTATATTTTCAAAAATCCATTTTCCAAAATAAATCGTTTTCAAATCAACTCCAAACTATCCTAATCTCTTCCACAAATTTATTCAACAATTTTTATAGTTTCACAATGACAATAATAACACAATAAAAATGTAATACTTGAATAAATGACTAAAAATCAAGTAAAATAGTTATGAATCCATATAAACCCTTTTAGAACAATGCTTTCTACAAATCAAACAAAAATGATTCTAGACTTGTATGTAAATATTTTTCTCGTCCAAATAACCTTGAAATATATATATATACTTGTTTTTGTCCTAAAATTCACAAACATGTATTAAGGTGATATATGAAATTTAGTGAGCTTAAATAAGGATTTAAGCTTTAAGAATGTATAAATATGCATAATAAATGTATAAAACGCATATGTAAATGTATAAAAGTAATTTTTATACTTACTTGAATATAATGGATATGTGGTAGAAACAAGAACAATATAACCCGAGTATAACTCCAAAACCTTTTGCAACTAGTTTATAAACCCGAATAAGCACTAATAAGCACTAAAATAAGCAAAACCGAATTTTCCTTATTCTTTTCTTCCTATGGACGAAATTTACAAGAGAGAAACAAGTGTGTAGGTGTTTCCTTTGGTAAAAAAAAATAAACTACTAGTTACTCCTTTATATACTAGAATTTAGGTATGGTTTACTTATTATAATATAAGCTAGTACTTTTAAGCCATTAATAAGCTAGGACTTTTTGTTAAAAGGGTATGGTGGTGGTGATGGGATTTTGGCTGAAAAATGGGGAGGGGAGGAATGGGCTTGCCATGCTTCATTTAATGTTTGTGTTTCTTTGTCCATAAATATCTAGGTTTTTAGATCATTAAATATAGTATATAATTATTTAGGTATTAATTTAGCTAGAAATAAATTTTAGTGGAACAAAATAATGTGTAATGAAGTTATAAAAATGTATTTTGTATAGGTATCGGGTGTTTAAATAATTATCGTTTCGCAAAAACTTACGTTATCGTAAATATATATATTTAAGAATATATATACTAAATGAATTTAGAACACCGGGTGAAATAATATTAGAATTCTTGTAACATTGTAATGAGTGTAAAAAATATGTTAGAACCATTGTTGGGAGTATCGGGTATATTGTTCATGTATAAAAATCGTGTAAAAGCGTTTATTTATTTAAATGTAAACTGCAAAATACATCCCTATGGTTTACACCTTTTGCCATTTTACATCCCTGTCAGAAACTATTGGCAAGATACATCACCCGTTAGGCAAACGTTTTCCACATTACATCCTTAGTCCCTACCTTCGTTAGTGTTTAGTCCTAACTGACGTTAAGTGGGAAAAAAAGAGGGGCATTAATGTCTTTTTACCTATAATAGGGGATGTATTTTGCAGTTTACTCCTTTACTTCTAAGAGGGATGTATTTTGCAGTTTACTTTTATACTTTTATTATTATTATTATATATTATTATTATTATTATTATTATTATTATTATTATTATTATTATTATTATTATTATTATTATTTTTATTATTATTATTTATTATTACTAATACTAATATTATTACTATTATTATTATTACTATTATTATAATAATAAAAAAAGGTAAAAAATACAAACTAAAAAGTAAAAAATACGGACAAAAACGTAAAAAAACATACGAAAAAGTCAAAAAACAGACGAGAACATAAAAAACGGATAAAAATGTAAAAAAACGGACGAGAACAGATAAAAGTGGCTGAAACGTAAAAAAAATGGAAGAGAACGTAAAAAAATGGACAAAAATGTAAAAAAAAATGGACGAGAATGTAAAAACGGACAAAAATGTAAAAAAACATACAAAAACGTAAAATAAACGGACAAAAATGTAAAAAACGTAGGAAAACGTAAAAAAAGGACGAGAACGGAAAAAAATGGACAAATACGTAATAAAAGGACGAAAACGTATAAAAACGTAAAAAACGGACGAAAACGTAAAAAAACAGACAAGAACAGATAAGAATGGTTGAAAACATAAAGAAAACGTACGAAAACGTAAAAAAACGGACGAAAAGAAAACGGACGAAAAATTATAAAAATGTATATAAACTGATGACAACGGACGAAACGTAAGAAAAGTATAGAAATAGACTAAAACGTATAAAAACGTAAAAAAAAAGACTGATGAAAACGTAAGACAGCGTATAAAAACGAAAAAAATGACGAAAACGTATAAAAACTGATGAAAACGGACGAAAACGAATAAAAATGGACGAAAACGGATAAAAACGTAAGAAAATAAAATAAGAACAAATAATAATGATAATAATAATAATAATAGTAATAATAATAATAATAATAATAATAATAATAATAATAATAATAATAATATTGCTTTATTCTTGGGATGAAGGAAAGGACGTATGTGTCGACTTGACCGGGTCGTCTCCCTTGACGCAATCTGGTATGATTGATTTTGTGCCAGGTCGTGTGGTAACTGACGCTGCACAACGCAAACGCGTCAAGTATGGGGCTAAGTGTGCGGAGATTGGATATGGGTTCCTCCCTTTCTCATTCTCCTCTCTGGGGGAACTTGAGACTGATGCGGTGACCTTACTAAAGCGGATCCGGAAGTTCTCTATAACTCAAGATATTGGAGCGCGCGCTGCTATTCATATCTTCAGTAGGATTAGCTTTGCTATTCCTAGAGGTGTGGGGGCTCAGATAGTGTCGAGGCTCCCTACTAATTTCTTTTAAATCTTTTGATTTTCTAATGAAGTGATGTTTTATAATAATAAAATAATAATAATAATAATAATAATAATAATAATAATAATAATAATAATAATAATAATAATAATAATAATAATAATAATAATAATAATAATAATAATAATAATAAAGTGATGTTTATAATAAAAAAGAAAAAAAATAAAATAAAAAAAAATAATAATAATAATAATAATAATAATAATAATAATTTAAAAAAAGTAAAGTATAAAAGTAAACTGCAAAATACATCTCTCTTAGAAGTAAAAAAGTAAACTGCAAAATACATCCCTCTTATAGGTAAAAAGAAATTAATACCCCTCATTTTTTCCAACTTAACGTCAATTAGGACTAAACACTAACGAAGGTAGGGACTAAGGATGTAATGTGGCAAACGTTTGCCCAACGGGTGATGTATCTTGCCAATAGTTTCTGACAGGGATGTAAAGTGGCAAAAGGTGTAAACCACAGGGATGTATTTTGCAGTTTACTCTTTATTTAATTAAATAAAATAAATAATAATGTAAACACAAGTAAGACCAAAAATGAAAATGATATTAATTGCAATGTTTTTGGAATAGTAATTTTTTCGGGAATGAATAGTAAAAGTTCGAGTTTAAATAATGACCTAAAAATACGAGTTGTCACAGTCTCCACCTGTTAAAGGAATTCAGTCCCTGAATTTAGCTCATTCGTTCTACATACGTACGTTCTCGTGGTCGAATTTGACGAGGCAAACTTTCCCATTCTCGAGCGTAGCCCTCAAAAGACCTTTAGGTGGTCGATTCTAACTTAATCTCTCAACTCATCAAACAAGAACTGTCATGAGATTAAACTGAATCGGCTTGGGTAACAACTCGACTCTTAGCTTCATTTTCACAACTCATCAAACAAGAACTGTCACTAGATCAAGCTAGGAAGCAAGTTTAAACCTGTTGTTACATAGATTTATCACACAAGCTACTTAGATCTAGAGAGAGAAAGTTAGAGAGAGAAAGTTAGAGAAGGTTACTTAAACATAATGAACTTTGTTATTACAATTAACCAACTAACCCTCTCCCTTGAATGGGAGGGGGTATTTATAGTGTTTCTACATGAAGGGGCTTTAGCCCTTATCAACTACACAATTAACATAAATAAATAGACAAAACCCATGGGCCTTCTACACAGGCTGAGTCATAAAACTAACATAAAGGCCTAAGTAACCTATTACAATCTATGATCAATACTTGATAAATAATAACGTGTTCCCAATAATCTCCTCCTAAGTATTGGTCATCAAGGTTGCTTGACGTTTTCTTTACTTCTTTGGCTTTGACGTCATTTGCATCTTTGTTCTTTGTTCTTGTTGTGATATGATATGGTAACTTCTCGATCATATGTCTTTTGACTTTTGTTCTTCAAACGGTTCTCACTTCATAAGCTTCAATCTTTGACTTATGAAAGTTTGTAATGCTTCATCTTTGACTGTTCTTTAACTTCTTTGAACTTTGGTTATCTCTTAGTCTTTGTGAGAACTTTTCAACGAGATATGATCATGATGGAATGGTGGTGGAACTCCAGGTTTCCATGATTAGCTGTAGGTAAACAGTTAGCAATAAATCATCCGGCACTTACAGGTTCGGACTTCGAGATTGTCAACAGCATAGTGTGAAGACTTTCTCTAATCTTAGCCAAGGCCGTTCTGAATCGGATACCCCCGAAAGGGCTTACACAGAAACACCGAAGTGCATCAACGATTCAGTGAGCCGCTGAAGATCACCCAACGACTGTAGACCATTTTGGAGCTCACACTAAGCATAATCCACAAGGGATTATCGAAGTGAGCTGCTGGCAGGGCTGTTTGATGTTGACCTTGGCAGGATTTCCATTCAATCGCTGAGAGTCACAATATGTGAGTTCTCTCATGAATGTTCTCGGCAGATTGCTAAGATCTACGTAGGACACTCTTATATTTTACAACCGGTGTTCTTTTTGTTGAACAACCAGTGTATTAATGCTAAGTGTTCCTAAGAGATCTTTGATGTATCTCATGGCTCTAGACTTAATCAAGTGCTTATATTTGGTAGTCGGAGGCATGGAGCAGAGTGCCTCCTTTTTCAATATCAACACATCTCGGAGTGAGAGGTCAATAGATAGTGAAGGATTCTCTGTGAGAAATGAAACAAGTGTCTTTTGAGAGACACCTGAGTGGCTAGAAGGTTTAGTGCAGTGCGTCACTCGGTCCATGACGGCTTAATCTTCAATACCGGTGTTACCGTAATAACAACCAATAGCATATGTATTGAACCCGGTGTCTGCCCTAAGGTTGATCAAATGGAGTGGTATTTCTTTTCACTCTTTTCTTTACTTTTCTTTTTCTTTCTTCAACCCCTTTTTTCTCCTTTTTTTTCATCATACCTAGGACTTTCTAGTTCTAAACTATTGGTATTGTCCTTGGGTAGATCCCTCCGGCTCTGGCGGATCATATGACGGTTTTCCTAACCTTAGTTACCTTATATCTTCATGACTATCCTATTGTTGCCATAAACCAAACCTTTTGAAAATCTCTCAAAGTGCTTTTGATTGTAAACACATATTTTGTTAACACTTTGAGAGTTTTGTGATTTTAAAAAATACTCCCCCTTAACATGTGCTCATAAGTATTTAATTTAAATTTGCACATGTCGAGTAGCGTTAGCACTTTTTGATTGATTTTCATTGAACCTGATCGTCACGAGACACGTTTACATCACTAGTAAAACTAGCTTGAAATTATTATCCGTCCAGATCATATTCAAGGAAAATCTCTCGAAATCGGTACATTCTACTCAGACACATCCTTTGCAAGACACGTTTACATCACCGGATAAACCGGCTTGAAATTATTACCCGTCCCGAACATGTCTTTTTGATTACTAACTTGTGATATCGTCAATTCGAGGGTTCAATACTGAGTCGAGCTCTTGTGAGATTTCAACTTTTTATTACCATATTTTAATCATATCTTTATTCTCCCCCTCAAAAATTTCATACTTGTGCTGTTTTCGATAAACTTTTTGATTAAAATATGCTTTTTGATGTTTGTGGGAAGAATTTCAAGAACTTTTGTTTATTAGAACAAAGATTCTATTTCAAATACTCCCCCTTAACAAGGGAATACTTGTCCTTATGAGCAGAATTTTGAAAAACATAGAAAAATTCTGGTTTAATTCTAGACATAAATAAGAAGCTTTCGCTCCTTTGATCAGGATTGAGGCACTGAAGTGTACCTCAGGGTCCTTTCTTTACAAGAACGGGTTGTGCACTGTTATGTGCGCAAAAGCCATAATCAAAGATAACAAATGATGAAAGATGATGAAATATTACAATGATACCAGTGATTACTGCTCAGGTCGATGGAAAGTGAGAATGTTAGGGATTTTGGCGCGTCCTCCCATATAGCTTTCCAATCGTCTCATCGTCACCCGAAACTTGATTCTTCAGTCAATCTTCTCCATGAATTTGATAGCTTGCTTAACATGATTCTTACCCCAGGTCATATGCCTTAGCCACCCCTGCTTCAACCCCTTTCTATGGTTCTCCAGAATTTTCTCAAGTTCAGACTTGACAAGTATCAAAGTTTCATCGCTGAATTTGTGAATGTCTTGATAACCCATGAACTTTGATGAATTTCATCTGATGTATACTACCCCGAATGGTCTATCACCGAAAGTATAAGGCCTCTTTTCTGCTATCCCCGGAGGTTTGAGATTAGGCTTGACTAAGTTCAATTTCTTCTGGTAGCTTTCTACCCCAAGATGCACGTCTTCAACTCTTGATCTGATGACAATATTGCGGATGTACAGCAGAACCGAGTTGAATATGTCATACTGAAGACACCCAGGAAGATGTTCGAGTTTTCCTTGAACTTTTAGGAGATACATGTCTTCAATATCGTTGATGTGCAGGTAGGGATAATCTGCTTCGCTGAAGGTGTATTCTTGATCATCCAGCCTCCTCACGGTGATCTTTTTCAGAAAGTTGTATCCATATTTCGATTCTGTTTTAGCACTTGCTGAACACCCAAGACTGGAACATCTGCAATTCTTTTGGGGTGTCGTCAACTTCTTTCATATGGACTTCGCTAAGTACATATGGAAAGATATGATTTACCAAGCTCAACAGTTCCAACAAAAGAAGGGATACAAGATACCCTTTCCATGATTCACCAAGCTGATAATCTCACATTTCATGAAAAACCACCCAGTAATTGATAGATGATTAAATGAGAAAGCACATACCGAACAGATGGATCATATACTCACCAAGGTTAAAGTGCAGATGACCAACACCACAAAAAGGGGTTTGAGAATTCCACCAAAGATGTTAACAGAAGCAATGATGGGAACTAAAGCTTACAAATGGTATGACAAGGCAGAACAGGTAATACAGTGGATAATGATGGTGTAGAGGGATAACCAAGGTTGAGGAATATGCTTCTTATCCACCTTAGAATAAGAGGTGAGCTCATCACCCTGATCCTCATAGCCGAGGCGTGTTAATGTTTCAGCCATGGTTTCAAAGTCAGGGTCATCATGAAATCTGCCTCTTGGGCCTGAAGCTTTTGACGGAAGATCAAGAATATTACGAAGAGTATCAACACCAAACTGGATCTCCGTGTTATCAATGGTGACTTTCATTGTTTTGTTGTCTCTGCCTATGATCATGGTGTGCCAAAAATGATTCATATAAACTTTAGGTACACTGGCTGTCTTAGTCATAACAGAACTGGCGTAGTGTCTCTTGAGTATTTCCACAACTATTTGACATGACTGATGACATAGTAAATTCTCAAAGTCGATTCTTGAGTTGGATTCACTGATTTTACGTTCGTCTCCTTCGGGGATCATATTTTTTCGAGTAACAGATGCTTGAGACATGATTAACCTGTATTCCACACACACCAACAACAACACACAATGGATATTGCATATATATGTTAGTGTATGTTATTTGTTGCATGATTTTAGCCTAACTAGCATGATGCATCATGCAGTAAGACTTAATCATGAATAACATTCACATATCAATCAAACAAGCAACCTCATTCTTACTAACTTTTTCATTTTCCTAACTTCATTCCTAAAACGAATTCTAAGTCTAAAAAATTAACAAACTTGAAGAATTCATGGTTACTCAAAGAATGGTCATAAACTCGAAGGATTTGAAGTTTCTTGAAGAGATACAATCTTGGAGAGATACACTCTAGGAGAGATACAAACTCGAATATTTCCAAACTCGAAGAGTCACAAACTCGAAGAGTATGAAACTCGAAGAGTTTCATGACTTTCTCAGAGAACAAATTTTAACTTAGAAAATTTTATTTAAAAAATCCAAAGTCGAAGGATTTGTTCAATACTCGGAGAGTAATGAATAAACACATTCTCGAAGGATATTTTGATAAGATTTTCTAAGTATATCCGGGAAAGTCGAAGGAAAACTTCAATCTCCTAACTCGGAGACAAAGTCGAAGGCATCCATTTAATCAACAAAGTCGAAGGAGTTTACAATTAAACACAAAGTCGAAGGATTTTAAACACAAAGTCGAAGGATTTAATAACAGAAACTCGGAGACAGTCATATCACTTAGATCTCATGTAATTCAGTTATAAGCCACAAGCAATAATCAACTATCATTCCAACTATGTTCAATCAAAACCAAGTACACAGAAATCAAATGACAGCAGCACATTTATCTCCACAGATGATTCAAGCATATGCAATCATTCGTTTAAGACCATATGATAAATTCAAGTTATGACAGTTCAAACGCATGATCTAGGTCTATAAACAAGCATATCCCACCACACAAATCACTTAAAAAAAGCATCAACAAGCATCAGAAAAAAATGTCGACTGCCTAAACCCTAGTTCACTCGAACTACATCAATTGATGTTATTGAATCTAATTAACCATATACAAATCATTCTAAGACATGTTATTGTACTTTTGCACAAGATTAATCAGATTAAAACACAACTAACAAGAAATACCCAATTCAATTGTCTAAACCCTTAGTCGTAAAACATGAAACACATCCACAGAAATGTTGAGCGAATGATAATTAAGCATCAGTGATCATTTTTTAACACTTACAATTGAGTTTTAACGAAGAATCGAAAAAATCTTGTTATAGCAGTGTTTTGGCGGGTTTTTAGCAAGAGGATATAAATTCTGAGTTTTGTGTGTTATGATTGTTTGACTCTGGTCTTATATATATACTAAAGTTTAGTCGTTTGTCACTATAAGTCCCTTAACTAGTTTCTTCCGTTCACACAATGTCCTAATGTGACAACTTTTTACACCATGACAAATTCAACCCTTGAGGTTTATAATGGTTATAACCTTGATCCAATTTGATGAAAACTTGAATTATTTGCATTCCTCCCCCTTGAACTAAGACATATTTTTGAAATTTTGACAAGCTAGTAGTTCAAGAGATCATTGAAATACTGTTTGATGAAGATTTTGAAAATGATGAAGAATTTAAGACAAAATGTGCAAAAGTTAGAAAAAATGCTCCCCCTCAAAATATGTTCGTGATTTGAAATTGATTAAATTTGAAATGACGAGAACATATTTTGATTCGTTTTGACTTTTGCACATTTGGAGAGATTTTTTTTTTTTTAGATATAAATTGAATAATCTTTTTGTGTTTTTGATAAATTATTTACAAAGATAGTTATGATGTTTGATTCACTTAATTTGTTTAAGAAAATTGTTTAAATCGTCAGGAGTCAAACATCGCATACCAATCTGGTGAACCAATTCAATAAATCTTGCATGACGCAAGGCTTTGGTGAATAAATCCGCCAGTTGGTATTCTATACCCACGAAATAAAGTTCAATTGTACCCTGTTCCACGTGCTCTTTGATGAAGTGGTAACGAAGAGCAATATGCTTGGATTTTGAGTGCTGAACGGTGTTGCATGAAATAGCAATGGCGCTCTTGGAGTCACAATACATCGAAATCTTGTTGAAGACGTATCCCTAGTCCATCAACTGTGATCTCATCCAGGTGACTTGAGCGCAGCATGCTGACATGGTGACGTATTCTGATTCAATGGATGATAGTGATGTACAGTCCTGCTTCTTTGACTGCCAAGAGACAAGCTTGTCACCCAAAAATTGTACTCCCCCAGATGTACTTTTCCTTGTGTCTAAGCATCCTGCATGGTCAGCGTCTGAAAAGGCAATAAGTTCAAAACCAGAATCCTTCGGATACCAAATCCCCAAGTGAATGGTTCCCTTTATGTATTGAAGGATTCTCTTAACTGCAGAAAGGTGACTTTCAGTTGGTCTTGACTGATAACGGGAGCATAGATATGTGGCAAATACAATATCCGGTCGGCTAGCTGTGAGATACATGAGAGACCCAATCATACTACGATATTTGGTAGGATCAATGGGTGTCCCATGTAGATCAGCATCTAGTTTCGGGGATGATACAGACATTGGGGTGTTATACGTGTCACAGCTTGTCATACCATGTTTTTTCAAAATCTCTTGAGCATATTTGGACTGACTTAACAAAATACTACGAGGTGATTGATGAACTTGCAGTCCTAAGAAGAACTTGAGTTCACCCATCATGGACATCTCAAAGTTTTTTTTCATTAATTTAGCAAAAGCGTTTGAGTACTTTTTATGGGTAGACCCAAAAATGATGTCATCCACATAAATTTGAACCATTAAAATGTCCTCCCCATGTTTTTGTATAAACAAAGTTGGGTCAACTGATCTTTTAGTGAAATAATTAGCAAGTAGAAATGCAGATAGTTTGTCATACCATGCCCTCGGGGCTTGCTTAAGGCCATAGAGGGCTTTCTTGAGCCGGTAAACGTGGTTCGGATGCTCTGGGTCGACGAAGCCCTCTGGTTGTGTGACGTACACCTCTTCACGGAGTTAACCATTTAGAAAAGCCGTCTTCATGTCCATTTGATATACGGTGATATTCTTGTGAGCTGCATACGCCAAAAACATTCGAACAGCCTCAAGTCTTGCCACTGGTGCAAAAGATTCCTCGAAGTCGATCCCTTCTTCTTGACTGAATCCTTTAGCAACCAACCGAGACTTGTTATGAATAATCGTGCCATCCGCATCCAACTTGTTCTTCCAGATCCATTTCAGCCCGACTACGTATACTCCATCTGGTCTCTCTACCAATTCCAAAACTTCCAAATGCTTGAATTGATCAAGTTCCTTTTGCATTGACTCAATCCAATTGTCGTAGGTAAGGGCTTCTTTAATGTTTTTCGGTTCTGATTGAAAAACGGTGAGTGCATAAATGCAAGTTTCACCGTCTGTGTGGAGTCGTTTTCGTGTCATGACCGGGTTTTCTGGGTTGCCAATCATGTTCACTAGCGGGTGATCCTTAGTCCACTTGTGGGTTAAATGGTAGTGTTGAAAATTTTGGTGCATATTTGATGGATCCAAATTTTGGTGGGAGCCGGAGCATATGGATTGAAGAAAGCGTTTCCGTCATAATTTACGGGTGTAGGTACTTCAGAAGATTGTAGAGGGGGATCTTCAGCTGTAGTCGCTGTGTTAGAAGCTGTTTGTTATACTGATGATGAGGTTTCCATTGGAGGTGCATCTTCAGCAACTGCTGTCGTTGTAGTTCCTGGTGTATCAGGTGCTTGAATGTTGACGGTTTGTATAGCGGAACTTGTGGATATATCAGAAGCACGACTAATGAGAGTATCATCAAATAGCGGAGCAAAAAAATATTCCAAGTCTTTGCGGTTATGAGATAGAGGTGAAGCTGAATGATCTGGGAAGTTTAGACGGTTAGAATCGGGTCCTAAGCTGTTTTGCTTAGAAGCCATATCGGTGAGTTCATCGAAATTAGCTTGTATGGTCTCTTGAATTTCTCAGGTTCGAAGGTTCCAGATGCGAAATCCTTTAGAGTTCTCGCAATATCCGACAAAGATTCCTATATCAGCTTTGGCTTTTAACTTTCCAAGGTCTTCACGATCATTCATTGGGTAGCAGAGAGCCCCAAAGACATGAAAGTAATTTATGACCAGTTTTCTTCTGTGAACAATTTCATATGGGGTTTTGGTGTGCCTTTTGGTGATCATACATCTATTTTGGGTGTAGCAGGCGGTTGAAACGGCTTCAGCCCAGAGGTAATCCGGTAATTGAGCATTTATCAACATCGTTCTTGCAGCTTCCACCAATGTATGGTTTCGTCTTTCGACTACTCCATTCTGTTCTGGGCTACGTGCAATTGATGTTTGGTGTTCAATCCCAACTTTCTCATAGAACTCATGAAGAGTTTGATTCTTAAATTCAGTTCCGTTGTCTGTTCGAACTTTTCTGACGGTGTTGCGTAGCTGAACCTGAATTTTGGTGAGAAAGGTGATGATCATCGGAGGAGCTTGATCATTGGTGCGAAGAAAGTAGACCCAAGTCCATCTCAAGAATTCATCCACGATTACCAATATATATCGCTTCCCATTAATTGTCTGAACACGAATCGGACCACAAAGATCCATATGCAGAAGTTGGAGTACATGATCCGTACTGTGCTCAGTTTTTGGAGGAAAATGAGCACGAGTACTCTTCCCTTGTTCACAAGCTGGACAAAGGTGATCTTTGGCGTATCTGAATCTTGAAAGACCATCGACCAACTTTTTATGAGCGAGATCGGTCATCGTTTTGAAATTCAGGTGAGACAAACGTTTATGCCATAGCCATGCTTCTGTCGAGTGTGCCTTGGATAGTAAGCAAATCGGAGAAGAAGCGGTTATGTCTGAGAAGGAAATTGTGTATAGACTTGTTTCGCATTTTCCTGACATTAGGTCGTTTCCTTGAAGATCACGAACAAAGCAGGTTTTCTCTCTAAAAGCCACTTCCAAGTCACTATCACAAAACTGCCCGACGGAGAAAAGATTATGACCAAGGCCCTCAACGTAGTATACACGATCGATTTCGATGTTCCCGTTGACGTAATCCCCATATCCCATGATAGTTGCAAAATGGTCATTCCCGAATCTGACAGTTCATATGAACTTTGCGACAAAGTTTACTAGAAGCTTTAAGTTGCCTGTCATGTGTCGAGAACACCCACTATCAACAATCCAAAGGACGATTTGAATCACCTGCATCATAAGAAGATGACACAGATGCAGAGTTGGTAACGGTGGATCCCGTTGGGTTACTAGCACGGTTTATAAGCATCTTTGGTACCCAAGTAAAACTAGGTTTATGCTGTAGCCAACGCTGCCAAGTCCAACTAGATTATGCTTTCTTCCTAGTGAATACACTTGGTGAGTGAATTGTTTTAGGGGCCACTGTGGTCTTGTCAACGGTGGTCTTAGAAACTACTTTTGGCGGTTTTTCTAGGATTGACTTAGCAGCGGTAGTGCACCTAGAGGAAATGCCATTCGTATGTTTCTGCTTACGTGACAAAAGGGTCTTTGCAACACATTTTTGATGATTACCAGACAAAATACTAGTACGACAAAACACACAATAAGCATCAACCATAACATCATTCAGAACATTCAGAGGTTTAGCATTCGTTACATCACATTTACAATTACACTTTGTACAGTTTGATTCTACTTTAGACATAACATGCGTCTTATTCGATTTCCTAGTGTGAACTTCTACTTCTTCATCTTTCGGTGAGCCGCTCTTAGGTTTCTAGACACTAATCTTCATTTTACTCTTTCTGGTCTTGGATCTGCTAACTTTAGGAGGGTTGCCTAGTCCTGTGGAAGTTGAAGCATGCACATTAATGGTCTGTGAAGATTCTTTCTTAGGTGGCTCATCTACTTTGTACATGCCTGGCGCAATCACATTCTTTTGTACAGATTTTCCTTTTTCAAGTACTATAAGTTTCTATTTCAACTCAATGATGATGTGTTTTTGTTCTTGAATTTTTGAGTCCAATTTTCTGTTTAAACGAACAGTGTCATTTCTATTTTGGCAAACATCAGCAATGTCCGTCTCATATTTAGAATTTTGATGTTTTAAAACAACATTTTCTTTTTCAATATTTTGAATTTTGAAAGTATGACTATTTTGAGAGGACAATGACTCTTTTTGGCTTTGTAATTTTAACTCAAAGTTAAGACTCTGAGTCTGACACCATTACAATTTCTTGTTGAGTTGGAAAATTTATTTTGACAATTTGTTTTCCACATCACCATTGACTTGTCAAAGTCTCTCATTTTCTTTTTCAAACAATCAATCTCAAATCTCAACATCTCAACATCAACAGAGTGATCATCAACAAGCATTTCATTACACAATAGATAAATGGAATTCATAATCACAGACACAATATCAAAATATAGAACATTCTCCAAGAGTCGATCTGCTTCTGTTTTCAAAGCTTTAGTTTGACGTTTTTGTTTTGAGATCTTTTTTTCTGTTGCTTCAAAAATGTTCTTCATGAATGAAACCTCTGAGAGAAGTTCCTGTTCCCAATGTGTAGCACAAAGTCGCAGGTGTTGAACGTGTGGTAAAAATTGCTTTTGAAAAACTTCTCTCTTTTCTTTCTAATAGGGAGAGAGAAAAGTAGAGACTTTTATCTCAGAATTTTGTTCAATTGCGTCTTCCAAAAGTTTTATGTCATCCATAAATGTATTAAAATATCAAAGGACACGACATTGTTTTGGCAAAGGGGCAATGACAACTGGATTTGGTAAAGGGCCATTAACTTGTGCTACTTTGGTTACAGGGCCAACCTCAGAAGAATCATTTATTTCAATTAAAGACCATGTTTGGTCTGATTTGTCTTTTTGTGGTACGAAAGTTTCACTTATATGAGGTGCTTTTGAGTAGTCATATGGTTTATTAAAATGGACATTACTCAATTTAGATTGACTCTCGTCCTCGTGTTCCATTTCCTCTTCATTATTATACACAACAACACGCATGAAAGAATCATCAAGTAAATGTTCTGCACTGTATAACTTTGGATTTTCCTTGAGTGCCTTATGTAAAAAACGTTGTTGATCGCTCCCAATTGCAAAGCCATATCCTTGGGGATTTGGTTTTACGGTTAATTTCTGAATGGTTGTTACAGATTCACCAATTTTATACACAACATTTTGAAATTGTTTAAGTTTGGATTCCAACGTAACAATTTCCTCAAGATATGAATCAACACATTTCCTTGAAATTTGTTTTTGTTCAACAAGATCATCTTTACAAGTTGACAACTCTGTTTTTGTTTTGGAAAGTTCAGAGTGTAAAATGTCAACTTGTTTTTGAAAGTCTAATCACTCTTGTTCTTTTTGAGAAATCTATTCATTTTTGGAAACGGTTAACTCACATACTTGATGTTCTAAATCTTTTGCTTTCACATATGATTGTTGGAATGCAACCTCAAAGCTTTTCTCCCATTTTTCTTTATTTTCATAAATTGAAAGTTGTAGTTTGTAGCACTCAAGATCCTTAGTTAACAATGCAACCTTTACTTTTAAGTTTCTATTAATTTCATTGCATTTATCAATCTGGGATTTTTGTGCATCAAATTGTGTTTGGGTGGTCAATAGCAAGGTCATGAGCTCTGGATCTGTATCATGCAAAAGATCATCTTGGTCAATGTGATCATTGTTATCATCATCAAGAGGATCATCAAATGAAACAACGGGGTTAATTTGATCATCGTCTTGAGTGGATAATGATGAGTCATTTTGACCAATATTTTCTTGTGAAGATGAAGATGCAAAGGGTGAAACAATTTCATGAATGAGACATTCAGATTCAGGTACCTGAGACAAGCCGTCGGTATCATAAACCGGGCCTGTTTCACCCATATGCATTTCTTGCATGTTATCCATCAACATTACTGCTGCATTTGCCTCCAGATCTTCCATGTCATCATTTGAGTATGCATTTGCCATAAAGTTGTGCTCTTTCTCAGTCAAAGTGCCTCCACCTTCATCTTTAAGTGCCAACAGAAGAGCTTCCTTGTGATATGCACTACCCATTGTCCTTGGTTTGGTGCATGCATTAGCCATGTGACCTTTCCCTCCACAATTATAGCACATTATCGATGTATTTGCAATCCCTTGCTTCTCTGTGTCAACAATCTAAGCCCTCCTCTGTGTGTTACCCATGTTGTTCCGAATACCCCCAGCTGTATTAAACCTCTGTCCACCTGAATTGAACCTTTGTCCACCTGAATTGAACCTTTGTCCACCCCATATAACTTCCTGAACCATATCTCCCAGAAGCCCTGTTTTGAATTTCAACTCTGTCATCATTAACAATTGCCTGATTTCGAGTGTTTGATGAAGACCTAAGACGGTTGTTGGATTTCTTTGAAAATTTGCTGAAAGCTCTAGCAATTAAAGCAAATCCTTCATTCAGTGAGTTAAAATCATCATCTTCATCATTCTCAACGTTGGAGTACATCATAGAATCGGTGTTGTCATATGAAACCAGTTGATTATCAGAATATTGTGGTGATGCTTCATAAGGGACGATTTGGTTTGATGGAGGTTATGAGGGATAACTCGAATGATGTGGTGGTTAACCAAAATCCTGATTTGTTGGTGGTGCAAAGTGAGACTGAGCAAGTAAAGCAAGTGAGTTTGAAGTAGGTAATGATGAAAATCCTCCACGAGCTTCTCTGTCCTTGTCAACTTCTGATTGGTGATGTTTTAAGTAATCATACAACAACCCATAGGAGGCGTTGTGTAGATTCTTGGCTTGTCGAACAAAAGTTACATATTTCTGCCAATCCGGTCCGAGACAACCTAAGAACTTAGTATTCACAGCAATCCTTGGTAAGACGATGTTGTGACGGTCCAAGTCATTGATGATATTGGTAAACCTATAGTAGTATGACTCTAAAGATTCCCCAGCTTCAATCATAAAATGTGTGTATTCCATATAAAGCTTAGATTCCATGTCCTCTTGGTTTAACTCAGTTCCTTCCATAAGAAGATGTACATACTCCAACATATCCTTTGCTGTCTTTTATGCATCGATACTCCGGAAGATAGTATTGGGAATTCCTTGGAGGATGTAATACATTGCTAGCTCATTAGCCTCTTGCTGAAGTACTTGTTCGTTTGTGAGTTGAGCTAGAGGAATAGGGGTTGTGGTTGCTTCTCTTGGAGGAATGTGATTTGGATCTGCAGGAATCGTTGTAGTAGGAACTGGATATGGTCCTTCAATGATAACCTTATTCAGATACTTTCCATGAGGATTCTTTAGCTCAATAAATCAGAGAAAACAAATTGACCACTGCACATAATTCCCTGGTGTTAACATTGGTGGTGTGCCTAAGGATCTTGCTTCATGACTGGACTGTTGACTGCTGATTGCCTTGCACATTTGGTCAAACCAATGAGGTTGTTTAGGAGGAAGCTGGTAAGTCTGCATTGGTTGTTGAGGGACTTGTTGTTGAGGAATAAATTGATGTTGCTGCATTAACATGTGTTGTTGCTGATACTGTGGTTGATACTGTGGTTGAGGATACTGTTGCTGATATGGTTGTTGTTGACGATACTGTTGTTGTTGATTATAGAAGTAGTTATGGTTTGGTGGTTGAGACATCTTGAAGTAACTTGTGGATGTAGGATCTTTAAAGGATAATGACGGTTGTTGTTGAAAATTAGGTTTGTACATAGAAGACTCTTGAAGAAAAATCCCAAGAAAATTGAAGAATCCAAACTTGAAAAATCCAAGAAAGTCGAAGAAACTTAAATCGGAGAAATCTTACAAAGTCGAAGAAGTCTGAAACTTAGAAAGTCGAAGAAATCTTAAACTTTAGAAAGTCGAAGAAATTCTTAAGCCTAGAAAGTCGAAGAAATTCTTAGATTTTGAAAGTCGAAGAAATTCTGAAACTTTGAAAGTCGAAGAAATTCTGAAACTTTGAAAGTCGAAGAAATTCTTAGAAACTCGAAGCTTTATACTTCTAGCTCGAAGTAAAGAAACTCGAAGGATCATAGTTTCTCAAAGTCTGCAACAAACTCGGAGAAACTTAACTTTCTCGAAGTATTCAAACTCGAAGACTTCTTCAAACTTGAAGAGAAAGTCGAAGAAAACTCCAAACTCGGAGAAATGTGCACGTGAACAGTAACCGAGATGAAAATTCTTCAAATTTCACTTAGATCTAATCTAGAACAACCTAAATTACCCCTTGGCGATTGATACCACTTGTTGTTACATAGATTTATCACACAAGCTACTTAGATCAAGAGAGAGAAAATTAGAGAGAGAAAGAGATGGAAGGTTACTTAAACATAATGAACTTTGCTATTACAATTAACCAACCAACCATCTCCCTTGAATAGGAGGGTGTATTTATAGTGTTTCTACATGAAGGGGCTTTAGCCCTTCTCAACTACATAATTAACATAAATAAATAGACACAGCCCATGGGCCTTCTACACAGGCTGAGTCATAAAACTAACATAAAGGCTTAAGCAACCTATTACAATCTATAATCAATACTTGATAAATAATAACGTGTTCCCAACAAAACCTTTAGGTTGTTGACTCCAAGTTAATCTCAAAACTCATCAGACAAGAACTGTCATGAGATTAAACTAAATCGGCTTGGGTAACACTTGACTCTTAGCTTGATTTTCGCAACTCATGAAACAAGAACTGTCACCATATCAAGCTAGAAAGCAAGTTGTCAGAAAGAAAGGATTCAACATCCTGGAAGGAGGTCTTTTGAAAGATTAGCTCGATCTTGAAATTGCTTACACCAATCAAATCAACAAAAGAAATGTAACTAAGTTCGATGTTGTTAGGTCTCGGATTAATCAATGTCGTGAACTTGGATAGATGATGTACGGTACAACGACAGTCGTGACATAGAAATCTAACATGACGGGAACAAGGACGTGCCTAGTCTAATGAGTCATAAGGTAGCAAAGAGAAAGCATATACATAAATGCATATATAAGGTATGGTAACATAAACGTGAACATATGAACAGGCTATACACACCCACCCAACCAATGCAGTTTTAGGTGAACAGACTCTTAAGACTTGACTAAACATGATCTGAGAGGATCTAAACACACGACTTGTGTTGAAGATACTTTGAGTATATGCTAAGTAGCACGTGGAATTTACTACAAAGCACTTAGAATATTTGTGTGTATTGTGATGTAGTTAATGGAACAGTATGAACACAATGTAAACAACCAAATAACTAGCTTCAATATTATTGATAATACGAGTGATCTTTTGCTTATCACTAGGGTTATAAAAACCTTGAAGCTCTATGAATAATGCGTACATAAAACCTAACCTAGGACCTCCTTTTATATCACAAGGAGTCCTTTCCAAGTGAACAATTATACTTATCAATCTATATTAATAAGATATACATCATATCTATTCTATATATATCCATACACTTTTTTGTCTTTATCTTATAACCAGTACTAACTTCTTGTACTAGCAGTACTAACTGACTTAGTACTGTTAGTGTAATCTTCAGCAGTTTTAACTTTAATTCTGGCAGTACTAACTGTTGGTTTAATTCCCAACATGATCCAAGACTACTACTCTTATCATTACATGATTCTTCCTGAATTAGACATAGGTGATCAGGTTTAATTCCCAACAATCCTCCCCTAAACTTATGATTTCTTTGCAAATCACAAGTTTCTTGAATTAAACACCAGTTTTACAGATGAGGGGGGGGATTCTTTCAAACACACTTATCTTCGATCTTGAATCACTTCAAAATTTTCTTCACATCTAGCTTTGAAGAAACCATAACAGCAAGTACTCCAGCACTTAACTTCATCAGCATCAATATTTCTTTGAATCTTCTCTGTATAAATTATGTTCTTCATTCTTTTCTTCAGACTTTGAGCAAATTCTTCATCAGGAACAATGTTTTCCTCCCATGAGTTACATACATCATTTGAATCAACAAATCTAAGCTATAAACGATCTTCATAATATTCAAGCATATCCTCCCCTGTTTGGAAGAATTCTCACCATTACTTGAACTTGAACTTTCAACTTAAACTCTGGGAAGAACTTAAAACTTAGCATCCAATGTTGTCAGACAATTTGTACAAGTTTCCATCAATTCCTTTAAGTTTCAAACTGCTCTCATCACTGCCAGGTGTGTAATCTCTTGGGAGAGGTGAGTCATAGAGCATAAACTCAGTGTTAAACCAAGTTTTAACCATCAGTACAAACTGTTTATCAAAAAATTTCAAAGGGCAGTATAAACTGAATTTTGAAACCATTTTTGCACACTTATAGTTTTTAGCAAACTACCAGCTATCAACGGATTTGATGTGTCTTTACCAATAGCCGTTTGCTTTGGACTAGCCAACTCTTCACTTTAAGATATGGTGAGTTGATTACCATACAGTTTTTGGTAAATTGTCAACCATAAACGGATTTGATTAGTCTTTACCAGAAACCGTTTGATCTGGACTAGTTGCTTCTTGATGTGTGTTAGACATGGTGAACCAATTACCATTTTTTGTGTGACAAGATCTCACACTTGAAATTCCAAATCACCATACTTGCTAAAGCATAATATAATTAAAACACAATCCATTCCAAAACGCTTTCTTAACCTGTAAATGTTAGTCCAAAACCAAAGAAAACACAAGACAAAGTATTTTCTATTTGACAGTTATCAAAAATGACTAACAGTTGACATAAGCAGTACCAAAATTTATACTAACAGTACAAACTATCACAAAGAGCACAACTAGCAGTACAAAATCCTTTTGATAACAAAAACACTTAGACATTAAACCTTTAAGGGTTGACCATTCCAATACCTGTTACCAAGTACTGAAACCGCCCCACATCAAAACCTTTAGTTAACAAGTCAGCAAAGTTGTCATCAGTATGAATTTTGACAACTTGAACTAACCTCTTTTCAGCACAATCTCTTATAAAGTGATGTCTAATTTCAATGGGTTTAGTTTTTGAATGTTGAACTGCATTTCTAATTATACACATTGTACTACTATTATCTATGTAAATTATTGTGTTCAAGAAATTATACCCATAATCAAGTAAATAATTCTGAATCCAAAGAACTTGAGCACAACAACTTGCAGCAGCCACATATTCAGCTTCTGTTGTAGAAGTGGCCACCATAGTTTCCTTTTTGCACTGCCATGAGATAAGCCTGCATCCTAGGAACTGAAAACCACCAGTTGTAGACTTCCTATCCATACTAGCACCAGCATAATCACTGTCTGAATATGCCACCAAATCAAATGGAGACTCCATAGGATACCACAAACCTAGGTTGGGTTGACCTTTAAGATACCTAAAGATTCTCTTCACTGCTGTCAAATAAGACACGTTGGGATTGACTTGGAATCTTGCACAAGCACATACTGCAAACATAATATCAGGCCTGGATGATGTGAGATACATCAAAGACCCAATCATAGATCTATACATGTGCACATCCACAGCTTCACCACTTTGATCTTTCAAAAGCAAATGTGTCTCCTTATCAGCAGGTGTACTAGCAGCTTTCACATATGTGAACTGAAACTTCCTTAAGATTTCAGATACATACTTATCTTGGCTTATAAAAATCCCATCCAGTTTTTGATTCACTTGTAGTCCCAAAAAGAAAGTAAGCTCACCCATAGAGCTCATCAGAAATTGATCTTTCATTAAATTTTCAAACTCTTTGCACATCTCCTTCTTAGTAGAACCAAAAATGATATCATCCACATATACTTGAACCAATAAGATATCACCTTTGTTTTTCTTGATAAAAAGAGTCTGATCAATCTTTCCCCTATGGAACCCATTATTCAATAGATAGTTAGCAAGAGTTTCATACCAAGCTCTTGGAGCTTGATGCAAGCCATAAAGAGCTTTCACCACCTTGTATACTTTCTCAGCATGATCAGGGTCAATAAAACCTGGAGGTTGAGAAACATAGACCTCCTCATCAATAGTACCATATAGAAAGGCACTCTTCACATCCATCTGGTAGACCATGAATCCCATGAATAAAGCATAAGCTAGAAAAAGCCTTATTGCCTCAATCCTTGCAACAGGTGCAAAAACTTCCTCATAATCAATTCCCTCTTTCTGAGTATAGCCTTAGGCTACAAGCCTTGCTTTGTTCTTTATTACTATATCTCTTTCATCCTTCTTGTTCCTGAACACCCACTTGGTACCAATAACCTTCATTCCCTTTGGTAAATCAACTAAAACCTAAACTTTTTGAATTTTCAATTGAAGCAGTTCTTCTTGCATTGCCTCACCCCAACTAGAGTCTTCTAATGCCTTGAGCACATTCTTTGGTTCTATCTGTGATAGGAAACACACAAACAGACATTCATTCTCATCTTCATGGTGTTTTTCTTCATATACAACACTAAGGAAACCATGATGATCTGGATCTTGTATCTGTCTACTAGTCTTTACTCCAGATTGTACATCTCCAATCACATTAGTAAGTGGATGATTCTTGTGAACTGTTGTTTGGGGAGTAGAAGGAACTTCATAGGTGAAAGGCATGTTGTGCAAACCAGCTCCAAATAAATCAAAATCATCAACTTGTGGAGCAGTAGTAACTGTTGGAACAATAGTAGCTTGACTTGATCCAGCAGTAGCTTCATTTGGCTCAGCAGTACTAACTCCATTTGTACTGCTCTCAGGAACTTCTATTTCTTTACCATTTTTTCCGTTGTTTTCATCAACATTCTTCTCTTTAGCAACACCACTTGATGATGGAGCATCATCATTCTTTGAAGAAGAAGCATACAATGGACTGTCTTCCAAAATTGGCATCAAGATATATTCTTCATCAGAATCTTCATCACCTGCATTATCATTAGTATTTGTACCTGTAACAGGCACATAATTCATAGATTCTGAAAGACCATCAATATCAAAAATCCAATCTGGACCACCACCTGCAACATTTGGAATATTCTCCTGAAACTCTATGTGCAGATTTTCCTCTACATGCCTAGTGCTTTTATTGTACACCCTAAAAGCTTTACTATGAAATGAATAACCAATAAAAAAACCCTCATTTGATTTCCCATCAAACTTTCCTAATTGGTCTTTGGTATTAAGAATTGTGACATGACAACCAAAAGGTCTCATGAACCTTAAGGCAGGGGTGCTACCTCTGAAAAGTTCATAAGCAGTCTTATTGTGAGGTTGTACTACTAAAACCCTGTTTTGAACATAACAAGCAGTACTAACTGCTTCAGCCCAAAATGAAATAGGTAACTTAGAGTCAACTAACATAGTTCTAGCAGCCTCTATTAAAGTCCTATTCTTTCTTTTAGCTACCCCATTTTGTTGTGGGGTTCTAGCTACACTGAATTCTCTTTTAATACCCTTTTCTTTGCATAACTCATCCATAACCCTGTTCTTAAACTCTATCCCATTATCACATCTGATTATTTTTACCTTCTTATCAGCTAGGTGATTGCGTGGTTTTGTAACCTTACAACAGGTTTTACCTCTCGAGGGATCTCAAGAGGCTTACAACCCCACCAGGCAGTGTACCTGACCGATGTAGTATAGTGTAGTGGTAAGTACGGGGGATTGATCGTTCTCCACAGGGAATAGTGTTCGTTAGGTATGAAAGGCTATTCTAATTAGGTCTAAGGGTTGAGGAAGATTCTTTTTTATGTTTTTATAATTTTATGAAAGCAAGTAAAATCTCGGGTTTGAAGGAGTGGGCGGAATTAGTTGCTAGTCAACTAACCCAAAATTACTACGGATGCAAATAAAATAAAATAACAAAAATGAAAATGTGGTGAGAAACTTATGTGTAGAGAAATGTGTTTACTTAGATTTCCTTACTCCCTAACTATCTTTTACCGGTTAATTAGTGTGTATTAGTCGCGTGGATGACGGGTGTATTCCTTAATACCATTCGTGGGGTGGCGTACTTACTTCCCCAACTCTACAAGCTCCTACTTCACTCCTATGTCGAGCCGGCTAGGAAGCTCCTAACATGGGATCACTAGAATTCGCTTGTGCATTAAATACAACCATAAAAACCTTTAGTACGCATTTGGTTCATGTTTCTTAAGACGTTCAAGCAAGTTACCGAATAGGAAGTTAGCCAGTTTTCTTAAGCCTAACATAGATAAACAATCATCCAATACAACTAACAACACACTAACAACCAATAATCAATAGCTAGGTTTCATTAGATCTAAGCAAACACAAGATAAAATTAGCCTAACATGTTAAACAAAAGACAGGAATAAGATAGAATCAAACAACACATAGACATATTGAATGATTAATTGATAACTTATCTTTCAATGAAACATGGAAGATCTCAAGGCAAAAAGCCCTGAAAAAGTAGCTAAAATCGTCTTAGGGTTTTATCCCAAAATTCCACACACTAAGCCCTCTTTAATGACAAAAAATTAGAAAACTATATATAGATTTTTGGATCTGACGGCGTCACCTTATGGAGTGTGACGCCGTCACCTCGCCGCTTTTAGGGTTCCCGGATGACCTTCTTGACGCCGTCCCTCTTTAGCTCTTCAAAAATCCATTCTGGCTTATCAAGGCTTGACGCCGTCTAACCATGAACGTGACGCCGTCCCCTTATGATTTAAGCCGTGACGCCCTCGATCAAGTTAAAGCGTGACGCCGTCAGAATTCACATGCTATTTTCACTGGCCCGTCATGAGTAAATTTCACATCCAACTTTTCTTGCCAAGGCATGACGCCGTCCAGAGTAAAGTCTGACGCCGTCAAGAGTAACTTTTAGCCGATTTTTGAGACTTTGTCGTTTTCTTCACTTTAATGCTCCAAAAACGTCCAAAATGCCTCCTTTTCCAGATTTCTCCTCAAAAGTACCTAAAATGACAAAAGGAACGATTTAGGGCAATATTTGATCAAATAAATATGATTTAAGGCTTAAATGACCCCTTAAAAGCGGTACACTTTTCGCTTCATCAAATACCCTTACACTTGAGATTTGCTTGTCCTCAAGCAAATGCGCTTTTATTCTAATCAAAATATAAGTTAGGGGTCATTTAATGCTAATATAAAAGTAATTACAACAAATAATCGTTCCACTTCAATCATAATAAGCACGGAGATTATAAACTAGCACCTCACAAGTAGTGTTTAGATACTCACATCTCTCAAGTGTCATCAAAATAAATCTCATAAATGAAAACGGAAAATATCTCTCACTACCTGTCATAGCAAATAGATTACCATAGGCTTGGGAAAGGATCGAAAACCTCCTCCACTAGGCGTAAGCACCTAAGATAAACTATCAAAGAGGGCTTTTAAATGGGTTATAACGTTAGGTGTAGGGAAAAGGAAAACACGGTTTTGTTGGATAAAGGATATTTTACTGGTGGCGAGTTAAAGATCTTGATCAATTACATGTACTATACAATGTTGCTAAGCCAAGACTCGACTCAATCTTAAGCTAACAAAAACATTAAACAAACATAAAATGAAACGGGATGGTAGTCCGTATGTTTTTTTTTTTCTACTTTTCTTTTTCTCATTTTTTTGTATTTTTCTTGATTTTTTTTCGATTTTTTTTTTTTTTTTTTTTTTTTTTTTTTTTTTTTTGCATACACTTTTGCCCTACCATCCAAAATAATACATCATAGGGGCATTGCATCCCCCTTACACTTGAATTTTTACATAACTTTACAATTACTAATCTAATGACTCGAATTAAGATAATTGAAAAACTTGGAGTACTTTTAAAATATTTAGCACATATGGGGGTAATAAATGATGTTCTTCCCCATTACTCCATTACACTAGTACTTTACCCATGAGTCCCAATCGTCCCAAAACAATATATACAAGGATATGACTTGACTTAGCAACCATGTAATCAACTAGATAATTAACTTGGGTTTAAACAAATGTTGTAACAATAATGCACTAAAAATGAGTGCATACAAGGTAGGCTAAGGCGATTTGGGTGTACATTTAAGTGGGGTGTAACAAATTCTTCCTTTAAGTAAAATGCTTAAAGGTCGAAACGAAAAGATAGGCTCTGAGGGGTGTACTAGGGGTATCGTGTACTAAAAATGAGTACAACGCAAAGGGTGTGGGAGAATTACTTGACCAATGTAGCCAACGTAATTATAACAAAAACACAGGTGTAAAACAATGGGTTAATCCTAATGCCTCTTATCATGTAGTAAATCTAACTACACGAATTTAGTCTCACTTGTGGCCTTGGAATGGTCCTAACGCAAGTTCTAGAATCTAAGTGCTACCGGTACACACATCATAGCATAAATGCTTTTCCTACCAATTCTAGGGGCGAACCTCACATATTTGGGGGTGGAAAATTTTTTTAGTGGTACGGTTTTTTGTGCTAGTCATATAACTCCTATCCGTGAGACGCTCATTAAGATCAAAGTTTCACTCCTATATGTTGTAAAAAATTTTAAATTTGGCACTAAAATTACCTTAACAAGTATTTCTCTCAGTTTTATTACACATCTATTATTAAACCAACAAAAATCAAGCGTAATAGCATTCTCTAAAATCGTACTTTTACCCTCCCCTTACACTTAAGATGAACATTGTCCCCAATGTTCAAATAATAAGATGTAAAAGCATAAAGTAAAAGAATGAAATCAAATACTCCCCTGATTCGCTCGGTGGATAATGAAATTACACGGTTAAATCTTCCTCCAAAGAGAATGTTGAAGCTCCATGACTAATGCATCGCCATAAGCTTGATTCCATAAACATCTCCTTGTCCAAAATAACTTGTTAAACCTGAGAAAACAAACACGAAAACCTGCATAACATCGGCGGGATAAAATCTATATATAAGGATATAATGCTTGTGGAATGATAATTTTGCAGATTCCTGGAGATTATAAGTTGGAGATTTTAATAAAAACTTTTTATGAAAACAAAACTTTCAAAAATTTCTGGAAATTAAATCTGACGCCGTCAGGTTATAAACCCTGATGCCGTCAGAAATGACCTGACAAAAATTTTCATTTTAAGTTTCCGGAAAATTTCTGGAAAAACCTTTACCTTACTTCCTGGAAATCCTGCAAAACATCATTATGACTCGATACAAGCATTTGACTCAAACAAATACTAATATGTATGCTAATTTATTATTATTATGATTCATGTTCATTTGTGTTCTAATAAACCGATTTAGATTTCCCTTACACTTAACTTTTGCAAAATACCTTTATATGTAGTTAAGACGAAGTTAAAAACAAAATAAAGCATTTTCACAAATTAGTTTTGAACATGAATCAATAATGATAAAAATTAAACACACATACGGAAACAAATAAAATCAAACAAACAAACAAATAAACACACAAAGCAAATAAAGAAAATAAAGCTTGGGTTGCCTCCCAAGAAGCGCTTTTCTTTATTAACGAGTCTTGTAGCTAGACTCAAAGTCACGTACATTACGTGATTCCATCATTCATAATGACGTATCCCTGATAGATATGATCCTTGTTATCAGGGTGGTGGTGTCTCAATCGCTCGACATTCGCAGTTACTTCACCTCCTCCTTTGCTGGTCAAGCTTACTATCCCATCTTGGTGTAAACTTTTAATTGTGAATGGTCCGTACCACTAGGGACTTAGTTCATTGGTAGGTGCTTCTGTTTCTGAATGCCTTAGGAGCACTGAGTCTCCTTTTGTAAATTCAACGGGGTTATTGGGTTGCTCATCAGCCTCAATATAATCGTTATTTCCATCCTTACATTCTATAATCTCATTTTCCATATAACTCTTAATCCTTGCCTCCCATGCAAGAATTTTCTCTCGAACATTACCACGGACTACATTAGTGTTAGCCTCCATCTTCTTCTGCCGAGCAACATCTCTTATATGTCGTGGGATCGTTGGGAAGTTTATTGTTTTCTTCCCCTTCTTCATTTGGATGGTGCTATTTTCGTAATTGATTTGTGCTCTAGTGGTAGCGAGAAAGGGTGCCCCAAGGATTATTGGCATATTCATATCATTTCTCTCAATGATCATGAAGTCGACCGGATACAGGAATCCGGCAACGTTGACCAACACATCTTCTGCAATTCCTAACGGATACTCATAAGAATGTTTCGCAAAGGAGAGTTTAGTATGGGTGATGGATGGCAACTCATCGGTTAACTGAACATAAACGGATAAAGGCATCAAATTTACGTCGGAACCTTGGTCAGCTATCGCATCCAGATACTTGTGTTTTCCAATGCTGCATGGTATTTCAAAGACCCCGTAGAATTTCTGCTTTTCCACTAACTTTTGTCCTATGAGGCATTCATACAATTGCCCACCGGGTAATGTGTCAGATTTATCATCCGGTTCCATCTTCTTGGACTTCTTGTTGGGTAGATGAATACGTCGATAGTTTCTCACCCAATCGTTTATGGTCTCCTTGTTTATTTCGTGCTTCAAGTAATGCTTCACTTGTTGTGACACTGGCGGTTCAACCAATTGGCGCTCCTCAGAGGGCGCCTCCTCTCCCTTGTCGGAATCGCATTTGTACGCATTGGTGTTTCCATTATTAAGTGGGATGAGGTCAATTTTGTTAACTTCCATAGTTATGGATTTCCCTCTTCCATCATTTCCGCCCTCTTGGACGACGGAGGTGGCCTTGACAAATTTAGTGTTAGGAACATCAGCGTCATTCCTCACCAATACTTTTTCAGGGGCTTTTGTATTTGTATATTCTTTCAAAAGATTCATCATCTCCGCCATCTTCTCTTCCATTTCCTCCTTTTGTTTGTAGACGGCTTCCTCAAATTTTGCCAACCGTTCGGAGTGTTTTGACATGTACTCTCTCATTCGAGCTTCGAATGTTGGACTAAGTTCCTGAGGTGGCGAGTTGGGTGGGGCGTGCTTATGGAAGGGTTTAGTATTTTCCCTACGGGGTGATTCGGACAATGGTATTTGCTTAACGCTTGAGACTGAGTTAATTGTTGCTTTTTGTGGACTTAAGGGTCTCTTTTGCTTTTCCATAAGATATGCAACCCTTTTCTCAAGTTCACTAACGCTTTCCTCAGTGATTTGATTGGCGGTATCGGGCGATGAATATGTCTTGACTGCCGAGCGCACGTCGTGGGAGACTTGCCACAATTCATCATCGTCGGATGCAAGCTCATCAATGATCTCCCATGATTCCTCGGCGCTTTTGTCGCGCAATCTGCCCCCGACGGCTCGATCGATGGCACGCTTGGTGTGGTAATCAACATGGTCATAGAAGATTTGGATTTGAAGCCATAGATTTATGCCATGGTGAGGGACTTTTTGAAGTAAGTCCTTGAATCGAATCCATGCCCCGTAGAGGGTTTCGCCTCGACGTTGTTCAAACATCAAGATATCCTTCCTTAGCTTGGTAGTTCTCCCCGGTGGGAAAAACTGAGCAATGAAACGAGTAGTGAGATCATCCCAAGAGGTGATGGATCCTGCGGGTTGACGTTCTAGCCACTGACTAGCTTGGTCCCGCAGAGAGAATTGGAAGAGACGCAATCGGGTCGTCTCTCGAGTGGCAACATCAAGGTCTATAGAATCAACGATTTTAAGAAAGTCCTTGAGATGTTGATTAGGATCTTCAGAACGAAGTCCATGGAATGCGCATCCACTTTGCACCAACCGGATGGTGTCGGATCGCAAGGGTGTGATATTGGCTCCTTGAGTGAGCTCAATGGTGTTTCGATAGCCATGGTGGCTAGGACGGGAATACTCTCCTAAAGTACGGGCTCTAGGAGGTGGTTGTGGTTGTTGTGGTGGTGGGTTGTGGGGGTTAAGGATATTACCATCTTCCATGATGTCGGACGGTAATGGTTACGAACAAAGACACGAAGAAAATAGATAGACTAAAGAAAACCTAGAAAAATAAAATAAAAATCTCACTAGAAAGGAATCTAGTGAGTAGACCTAATAGAAATAAAAATTCAACCTAAACAATAACTATTCCCCGGCAGCGGCGCCAAAAACTTGATTGCGTGGTTTTGTAACCTTACAACAGGTTTTACCTCTCGAGGGATCTCAAGAGGCTTACAACCCCACCAGGCAGTGTACCTGACCGATGTAGTATAGTGTAGTGGTAAGTACGGGGGATTGATCGTTCTCCACAGGGAATAGTGTTCGTTAGGTATGAAAGGCTATTCTAATTAGGTCTAAGGGTTGAGGAAGATTCTTTTTTATGTTTTTATAATTTTATGAAAGCAAGTAAAATCTCGGGTTTGAAGGAGTGGGCGGAATTAGTTGCTAGTCAACTAACCCAAAATTACTACGGATGCAAATAAAATAAAATAACAAAAATGAAAATGTGGTGAGAAACTTATGTGTAGAGAAATGTGTTTACTTAGATTTCCTTACTCCCTAACTATCTTTTACCGGTTAATTAGTGTGTATTAGTCGCGTGGATGACGGGTGTATTCCTTAATACCATTCGTGGGGTGGCGTACTTACTTCCCCAACTCTACAAGCTCCTACTTCACTCCTATGTCGAGCCGGCTAGGAAGCTCCTAACATGGGATCACTAGAATTCGCTTGTGCATTAAATACAACCATAAAAACCTTTAGTACGCATTTGGTTCATGTTTCTTAAGACGTTCAAGCAAGTTACCGAATAGGAAGTTAGCCAGTTTTCTTAAGCCTAACATAGATAAACAATCATCCAATACAACTAACAACACACTAACAACCAATAATCAATAGCTAGGTTTCATTAGATCTAAGCAAACACAAGATAAAATTAGCCTAACATGTTAAACAAAAGACAGGAATAAGATAGAATCAAACAACACATAGACATATTGAATGATTAATTGATAACTTATCTTTCAATGAAACATGGAAGATCTCAAGGCAAAAAGCCCTGAAAAAGTAGCTAAAATCGTCTTAGGGTTTTATCCCAAAATTCCACACACTAAGCCCTCTTTAATGACAAAAAATTAGAAAACTATATATAGATTTTTGGATCTGACGGCGTCACCTTATGGAGTGTGACGCCGTCACCTCGCCGCTTTTAGGGTTCCCGGATGACCTTCTTGACGCCGTCCCTCTTTAGCTCTTCAAAAATCCATTCTGGCTTATCAAGGCTTGACGCCGTCTAACCATGAACGTGACGCCGTCCCCTTATAATTTAAGCCGTGACGCCCTCGATCAAGTTAAAGCGTGACGCCGTCAGAATTCACATGCTATTTTCACTGGCCCGTCATGAGTAAATTTCACATCCAACTTTTCTTGCCAAGGCATGACGCCGTCCAGAGTAAAGTCTGACGCCGTCAAGAGTAACTTTTAGCCAATTTTTGAGACTTTGTCGTTTTCTTCACTTTAATGCTCCAAAAACGTCCAAAATGCCTCCTTTTCCAGATTTCTCCTCAAAAGTACCTAAAATGACAAAAGGAACGATTTAGGGCAATATTTGATCAAATAAATATGATTTAAGGCTTAAATGACCCCTTAAAAGCGGTACACTTTTCGCTTCATCACTAGGTTTTCTACCTCAACTATAAATGAATTAAGGATCTCACTAGTATCATCCTTAGTTCTTAAAAAGAAAACCCAAGAAAATCTGCTGTAATCATCAGTGATTACAAGACAATATCTTTTACGATTCAAGCTATTAACAGAAGTAGGACCAAACAAGTCCATATGTAACATGTATAAAGCTTGAGTATTAGAGTTACGAACCTTGGGCTTACAAGAAGCTCTGTGTTGTTTACCCTTAAGGCAAGAAACACAGGTTTGGTCATTTTGAAAAATCTTGTTAGGTAAACCTCTTACCAAACCATTTTTAGCAAGTTTATTAATGGTTTTGAAATTAACATGACCAAACCTTCTATGCCACAACATTGAATCATCCAATGTGGCTTTTGTAACAAGGAAAGTAAGACCTTCTTTAGGAACAAGCTTATTCATCTCAACACTGTATGTGTTACCCTTTTTGGGGATTTTAAGCAATACTTGATTTTCATCAGGTAGCTTGAAATCAGGAGAAAGAATAAGACAGTCAGTATCAGTAAAAAGAACCTTGTTCTTTTTATCACAGATTTGTGACACACTAAAAAGGTTGTACTTAAGCTCTAGTACAAAATATACATTTTCAAAGTGAAGATTACCAGTTTTAATTACACCTTTACCAGTAATCCTACCACCAACACCTCCTCCAAAGATAACTGGTCCTCCATCCAGAGCTATGAAATCTGAAAGGTATGACATGTTACCAGTCATATGCCTTGAACATCCACTATCTGAGTATCCTCTATCTTCTCCATCATTTGTAGGATGTTCCTACACATAAAATAAAGGAATTATTTCCTTTTGGGGACCCAAGCCATCACTGACTTGGATCTGCCTCGTGCATCAATATAAGAATATTTATTGAAAGTCATTGATGCACCATTGGGTTTGGTAGGTTTCCAGACCCAACATGCTGAGGGCTTCACAGCATTTCCCCATTGACCCTTAACAACATTCATTTGCCTAGCAGTAGAAACTGTTTGTCTAGCAGTAGAAACTGCTGGCTTAGTAGGTTTAACTTTAGGCACCCATTTTTGATTATTCAAAGCTGTTTTCTTGTAAAAGGGCCTGTTAACTGTTTGTGCATGATTTGAAAATGGTTTTGCCCTTGAAACAGTCTGTTTGTTATTAACACCTTTGTTTTGTCTAGCAGTAGAAACTGATTTGATGCCAGACTTCAACATGACTGCTCTGGGTGTCATCTTATGATTTACATTAGGGTGAGTCATTCTATTTGGACTGTTTTGGTTCACCTTAGCATTGGTATTCCCATACACCCTTGAAACCCCAAAAACCCTCTTTTTCCATGGATTTGAGTCACAATATGCAGCTAGATGATCAAATTTACCACACACAAAACAAACTTTATTCTACATAACAAACTCATCACCAAGCTGTTGAGATTTTAAATTATTCCAGTTCCTTTTATTGCCCCTAGGAACTGAAGATCTACTTGTAAACCTATACATCTCAGCATATCTAACAGCTTTCCTAACTGGTTTTACATTTTCATTTTTGACCACTTTAGGAGCATTTTCAACTTCTATCTTAACCTCAGACTTATTCTCAGACACAACCCTATTAACCTGATCATCCATTTCATCATCAGAAGTCCAATCCTCTATGGTTGGAGCATCTGACTCCCTAGGAGAGGACACCTTGTCCTCAGAGAGTGAAGCATCACTTGCACTCTCAAAGGAATCCTCAGCCTTGACAAATTTAGTAGGACTCTCTTTGGTTTTGGGACCATAACCAGGAAACTCAATATCCTTAAACTCCTTTAAGCCTGTATGAGCTAAGTCAATTCCTGGAGGTACAAACATTCCTCTAATGGGGGTGCAACAGACTTATATCCTAAACCAGATGTAGCTTTATTCACCAGTTGACTCTCTATTATTTTCTGAACCCCTGTTGATGTATATTCAAGAGTGTCAACACTTAATTTTATATTTTCCTTTTCTTTCTTAAGCTTTTCTAGTTCATATACAAGCCCACTCATCTTATCATCTCTAAGTTGCAAATCTATTTTTAAGATAGCTATTTCATCTGTAAAGTTTGATTCATTCTGTCTATAAAAAGCAAGTTGTTCTTCTAAAACAGCTAGTCCTCTTTTATGATTTGAAAGACTAAAATTTACTTGATTAAATTCTACTCTAAGATCATCATATTGTTTCTTAAGTAACCCATAATCTTTCAAAGCAGGACATGAATTTGAACACTTTTAAACCTCATGTACCTCTGAGTCTGAGAAAGCCATCAGTCCAAAGTTGGCTGGTTTCTCCTCTTCTTCCATGAAGCTCCAGTCAAAGCCAGCTCCATCAACAACTACCATTGCCTTAGAAGAAGTCTCTTCCACATTTACTGTCCTCATGTTTCCTTGCTGACCTTTGTGCCCTTTACCCCTGTTGTCCTGTTGTCTGGGGCTTCTACATTCTCTGGCAAAGTGTCCCATCTTGTGACAATTATAATACTCCACCTTGGATTTGTCATATCCAGCAACATCCCCTCTATTGAAAGTAAGTTTCTTTTCAGTCCTTTGAAAGTACTTCTTTGCCCTTATGCTTATCAAAGCCATTTGCCACTTCAAGTCCATTGCTTCCAAGTCATCTTCATGAATTTGAAGAAGGTCTTCATTGTAGATTTGAGACCCACTGGATTGCTCTGACACAAATGTATATATAGTTTCATCACTTAAGCTAGCAGTGCTAGTTTTTACACTAGCAGTACTAACTTTAGGGCTAGCAGTACAAACTGCTTCATCATCTTTAGGACTGCTATTGCTGGGGGATGATAAGAATGCCATGTTTCCAGAACCAGAAATGGTGCTTCCTCCCTTTTTCACCTTTTGTTCAACAATCTTAAGATTGTTGTATAGCTCATTTAATAACATCTTCTCTAGTTCAGGCTTGTTGCTCCAAACAACAACATGAGTGTTCCATTCAGCAGGTAGGCTATTGAGAAACTTCATGTTAAGATCTTTTTGTGGAATTACTATCTTCAAAATAGTAAGTTGGCTAACAATCCTCTATAACCTATTAAAAACATGATCAAGAGTTTCGGTGCTTGAGGCACAAAAGTTCTCATAGCTCTGCTTCAGAAGTGTTCTTTGTGCCTTCTTAGTGGCTTCATTACCACCAAATCTCTCCACAATTGCTTCAAAAAGTGTCTTTACAGTCTCATAATGGCTGAAGTTCAACACCTGATCATTGGGAATTGCCATGAGTAGCAGATTCCTGACCTTTTGATCATTCTTCTTCTTGATCCTTTCATCATTGGTGACTGGTTCAGTGTTGAGCTTAGTGGTTTTGGAACCATCAGCAAGTGTCTCTTCAGAAGTTGTTGGTTTAAAGGAATCACCATGCAGAATGATATCCCATAGTGCATAATCTTGCACCATGAAGTACTGCTCAATTCTGAGCCTCCAGAGATCATACTCATTCTGTTTGAGCATTGGTAGTTTGGCAGTGATTGAGGTTTGTGAAGTTTCCATGTCCATCTTCCTTGTTGAACAGAGAAAAGGTTTCTTCTGGATCTTCCAATTCAAAGTATTAGAACCTGTCTCTGATACCACTTGAGAGGATCTAAACACACGACTTATGTTGAAGATACTTTGAGTATATGCTAAGTAGCACTCGAAATTTACTACAAAGCACTTAGAAGATTTGTGTGTATTGTGATGTGGTTAATGGAACAGTATGAACACAATGTAAACAACCAAATAACTAGCTTCAATATTATTGATAATACGAGTGATCTTTTGCTTATTACTAGGGTTATAAAAACCTTGAAGCTCTATGAATAATGCGTACATAAAACCTAACCTAGGACCTCCTTTTATATCACAAGGAGTCCTTTACAAGTGAACTATTATACGTATCAATCTATATTAATAAGATATACATCATATCTATTCTATATATATCCACACGCTTTTCTGTCTTTATGTTATAACCAGTACTATCTTCTTGTACTAGCAGTACTAACTGATTCAGTACTGTTAGTGTAATCTTCAGCAGTTTTAACTTTAAGTCTAGCTGTACTAACTGTTGGTTTAATTCCCAACATGATCCAAGACTACTACTCTTATCATTACATGATTCATCCTGAATTAGAAATAAGTGATCAGGCTATGTATAATTTAGGATTAACGATGCAACGCTAAGACTAGCCGACTCGTATGATCTTCAATGTTTAATAAAACTTTATTCTGGTTATAGTTGCAATTTTTATTTTTGAAAAATCGGCATTCTCTATAACCTTAGGCTCTGATACCAATCTGTCACACCCCGTCGAAGGCGAAAACGCGAGGTACGGCGAAATCAATATACATCGCAAAAGAGATATAACACAATACCATGATTAAAATTTAAGGAAAGAGTACAACATTACAATAGTGTTTTAGCTAACATCGGAAATAAAAACATAAGACATAGTTTTCCAAAAGACAAAATCTTGTAATAGGACGACAACAGTGATGACATGTGAAGACTTCAAATGACCTTTATGAAATCACTTATTGACGATCACCTGAAATGCATGAGAGAAAACGGAAAAATAGATGGTGAGTACACATGTTTTATACAATATGAAAACTTTTAAGAGAGTCTAAGTTTTTGGTCTTTGAGAATAGTCCACAAGGCAAAGGCGTTATCAATCCATTCAGTTGCAAGTCCCGCCCATACAAGACTTGTAACCTATGTGTTCACAACCCACTGCTAAAATATAGTATGAGTAAATGTTGAAAACGTTGTGAGTAGGACATATATGTCTACGATATATGCAAGAACTTAATGTAAAGAATAACAGCCAACTGAACCTCGTGACAAGTCTACAAAAGTTTACACGTTGCACAAGAATACCATATTATATTCACCCAATGACAACAATAAGGTACACAAGGGTGGGGGCGTTAACCTGATAGTACTATCAATACCTCTCCATCGGCTCCATCCAGGAGTTAAACAGTTGCTAAAGAATACACGTTGAAGTATACAAAAACAAGTTTACACATTAAGGCACATATCGTAATAAAGCCACACATTATGTCCAAAAAGTATAAAAATATAGTGTTGCACAGAAGTATAAACGATTTGAGTTTAAGGGTCCAAATCAAGTTTAAGAGTTCAAAGTCAAGTTTAAAGGTTCAAATCAAGTTTAAGAGTTCAAAACAAGTTATAAGGTCAAGACAAGTCAAAAGAGTTCAAAATAGTTAAAGGGTTCAAAATCAAGTCAAAGGTTTAAGATAAGTTAACTGGTTCAAAATCAAGTCTAACAAGGTTAAAATAGTCAAAGGTTCAAATGATAGTGTTTATAAAAGAATAGTCAATTTAGTCAAATATGATTAATTTCTCACTAGCATAAGTAGTGAAACAAAAGTTCAAAATAGTAATCAATTTAGTTCAAGTATAATTCATGCATCCACCCCAAAGCGATTAAAATAGTTACAAAAAATGGGGTTCGTGAATACTCACCTCAAAGCAAATGCGTTACAAGCTAGTGTGTATGGAAATCGAGACGCGTTAACTCTAACCGCAACCTAAGTAATAATAGGCCTTAAGTCGTATAATAATGTCATGTACGCAATTTTATAAAATGTTATATCACCCGTACATGTTTGTTTGTAAGTTTAGTTGTAAAAATAACGTCACTTTTGAAATCCTAAGAAATAATCAAAATAATATATTTTTGGATTTTTAACAAGTATGTATCGTAACTATGATACGGATGTTTCAATAATATATATGTTGAAAAGTCTCTGACTCGATTAAAGTATGTAACCAAAACACTACAACTTTTGTTTATGACATTTTATCCAAAATCACACCTAAAGTGTCCAAAATCCATTTCTAAAAATAATAATGGGTTACTATTCCCTATTAGAAAAGCTGTCAAAATAATATTTTTCGTCGGTAACTTCGTTAAGTCATAACTCCTTGTTTATACCTCGGTTTTAAAAATTCTATCTATCCCCGCGAAGGTGTTTAAGTATACTAAGATATTTTAAGGTCTCGTTGACTCGGTTTATCTTTTAAAGATCGGTTTTAATAACTCAAAAATCCATACAGCAACTATTAAGTTTTCTAAAAAAAATAGTTATCGATAATATATTTAGAAAACTCGTATCTTATTCGTTATAAATCTGCTTTAATCCATTCAAACGACCACGTTTTCGTTATAAAAATCTATTTTCTATTTCTTTGACCAAATCTTGTAAGATTAGCTTATTTTTCTGAAAATTAGAAATTTGGGCAGCGCTTTCGCGTATATTTTCAAAAAATAATTTTCTAAACTAAATCACTTTCAAATCAACTCCAAACTATCCTAATCTCTTCCACCAATTTCTTCAACAATTTTTATAGTTTCACAATGATAATAATAACACAATAAAAATGTAATACTTGAAGAAATGATTAAAATCAAGTAAAATAGTTATGAATCCATATAAACCCTTTTAAAACAATGCTTTCTACAAATCAAGCAAAAATGATTCAAGACTTGTATGTAAATATTTTTCTCATCCAAATAACCTTGAAAAATATATATTTACTTGTTTTTGTCATAAAAATTCACAGACATGTATTAAGGTGATATATGAAATTTCGTGAGTTTAAATAAGGATTTAAGCTTTAAGAATGTATAAATATGCATAATAATTGTATAAAACACGTATGTAAATGTATAAAAGTAATTTTTATACTTACTTGAATATAATGGATATGTGGTAAAAACAAGAACATTATAACCCGAGTATAACTCCAAAACCTTTCATAACTAGTTTATAAACCTGAATAAGCACTAAAATAAGCAAAACCGAATTTTCCTTCTTCTTTTCTTCCTATGGACGAAATTTACAAGAGAGAAAGAAGTGTGTAGGTGTTTTCTTTGGTAAAAAAAATAAACTACTAGTTACTCCTTTATATACTAGAATTTAGGTATGGTTTACTTATTATAATATAAGCTAGTACTTTTAAGCCATTAATAAGCTAGGACTTTTTGTCAAAAGGGTATGGTGGTGGTGGTGGGATTTTGGCTTAAAAAATGGGGAGGGGAGGAATGGGCTTTCCATGCTTCATTTAATGTTTGTGTTTCTTTGTCCATAAATATCTAGGTTTTTAGATTATAAAATGTAGTATATAATTATTTATTCACAACCTCATCTGCATCCATACCAACACTAGCCTGAGGTAGCTTAGTGCCCTTTTGTGTGAGCCTATGGGTATAGATCTTTTGAGGTTGAGATGTGGATGGGAAAATTATGGGTGTGTGATGGGTATCAGCTGGGAGTGCTGAACCTTCACCTGATTTGACCTAGTTCCAACATTGTTTGAAACAATGGTGTAACTATGCCTGAAAAGTCCTTTCCCTCTTTCTTGATGTTAGCAAAAATCATTTTAGTATGAGAGAGAGCAGGGTAAACCTTGTTATGAATTTTCTTATTTGAAAATTGTTTGTCCATAAGAAGTTGCAAAAATCTCGGATATAAGTAATGTTTGTCTGAAGAACTATCCAAGCCTTTAACCACACTATCAAAAACTAATTTTGAAAAATTGAATCTTTGATTTTTAGCCAAACAGATAATGGCAGAAGCCATATTACTGCTAAACTCATTCCAACCAGTTGTCTTTGGACTAAGACACTGCAAGATAGTGTGAATTAAGAATTTCCGCTATGGGGGAAAGGCACCTTTTGAAAATTTCAATGAATCATTTTTCCTTTCATACCCCATTAGTGTAAGGTTTTCAAAAATTTTAGAGTTTGGAAGATTTTCAATACCTTCAACATCTGCTAAATGAAGAATATCCCTAACAGAAGACTCAGTAATGAGAATCTTCTGCCCATCCATAAGGGCATGTATATGTGTTTCCCCATTAATAGTTTTGACCTTAGTAGCAGCCCAAAATTGTTTGATGTTGGAAATATATATATGGTTGGTTTCAATGTTAATGCATACTTAATATTAGTAGCATTAAGAAAATCAATGATTTCAGAAAAACCTTCACTTTCTCTAGGTTTTTGCAAGAATGCGATCATGTTATGTTGGTCTGCAAAAGACAGAGTCAACATTGTGAATTTTGAAAAAATTTGTAGGGTTTTGTTGGGATTTGCAATTGATGGATAAAATTGAGTTAGGGTGTATGTTTGAGAGAGTTTTGATCGGATAAAAACACTTATGTGAATGATTGAATGATATAAACCCTTAATCGTTCATATTTCTAAACCAGTATCCTGCACTCTTAAACATAGTAGCAGAAACCTAGCAGCCCTAAGTTAGGGTTAGCAACACTAACTTATGCCTAGCAGCACAAAGACAGTTTCCACTCCAAACATCTTAATTTTCAGCGCTCCATCACTTTTCTCAGCTTATCCTACAAAAGACTAGTCCCAAAAACACAAAACCACAAACATAACACAATTTACAATAATCACATCATCAATTATACTTAGCAGCACTAAGTATAACTGGCAACATTAACACAACAGTTTTAAGTAAACTAGCAACACTAAGTATACTTTGCAGCAGAAACAATTTATTGACCAAATAATAATACTAATCCTTACAAAAATTTACAAAACACAAAGAGATAAGAATTTTCAAAGATTTAACATTCCAATACTGGCAATCCAAAATTGGAATCTGCCCACATCAAAAGCTTTTGTGAGCAAATCTGCAACATTATTATCAGTACGGAATTTAATCATTTGAATTTACTTCTTTTCCTAGCAATCTCTTATAAAATGATGTCTTATCTCAATATGCTTTGTTTTTTTAGTGATAAACAAGATTTCTAATTATGCAAATAGTACTGCTATTATCAATAAATATTTTGGTATGCATGAAATTGTACCCATAATCCAGCAATTGATTTTGAATCCAGGGCACTTGTCCATAACAACTTGAAGCAGCCACATACACATCTTCTGTTGTGGAATTTGCAACCACAGTTTGTTTTTTGCACTGCTATGAGATCAACCTGCATCCTAGAAATTGACAACCTCCTGTTGTAGATTTCCTATCCAAGCTAGCTCCAGCATAATCACTATTAGTGTATGCTACCAAATCAAAAGGTGAATCTTTTGGATACCAAAGACCTAATTTGGGTTGACCTTTCAAGTATCTAAAAATTCTTTTCATTGCATTAAGATGTGAAACATTTGGTGTGACTTGGTATCTGGCACAGGCACACACTGCAAACATAATGTCAGTTCTTGAAGCTGTAAGATACATTAATGACCCAATCATTGATCTGTATAAGTGAACATCAACTTCTTTACCATCTTCATCTTTAAGTAGGGGCATGGAAGTTTCTATTGTTGTCTTTGCAGGCTTCACTTCAGTAAACCCAAACTTCTTCAAAATTTCAGCTACATACTTATCTTGACTGGTAAATATGCCATCCTCTTTTTGCTTGACTTGTAACCCTAAGAAGAATGTGAGTTCACCCATAGAACTCACATGAAATCTTTCATGCATAAGCTTCTCAAATTCAACACATAACACCTTTTTTGTTGATCCAAAGATGATATCATCTACATAAACTTGAACTAGCAAGATATCGTATTTGTGTCTTCTGATAAAAAAAGTTTTATCAATCTTCCCTCTACTGAAACCATTGTCCAACAAGTATGTTGACAATGTGTCATACCAAGCTCTGGGAGCTTGATGTAAACCATGTAGTGCTTTTTCTACCTTGTATACCTTGTCCGGAAAATCAGGATCTTCAAATCCAGGTGATTGGGAGACATAAACTTCCTCTTCAATTGTCCCATACAGAAAAGCACTCTTCATATCCATTTGATACACTACAAAGTCTTTGTATGAAGCTTAAGCCAAGAACAACCTTATAGCTTCAATTCTTGCAACTGGGGCAAATACTTCATCATAATCAATACCTTCTTCTTGAGTGTATCCTTGAGCTACTAACCTTGCCGTGTTTCTAATCACAATGCCTCTTTCATCCTTTATGCTTCTAAAGACCCATTTAGTACCAATTGCCCTCTTCCCATTAGGTAAATCTACTAGAGTCCAAACTTCTTGAAGCTTGAATTGTAAAAGCTTTTCTTGCATAGCCTCCACCCAGCTTGGATCCTGTAATGCTTTATGTGCATTCTTGGGTTCTATTTGTGACAGAAAATAAGCAAACAGACAATTTTGGAGGTCTTTATGACTGTTTCTTTGATGAAGGGATCGAGCAAAGAAACCTTGTTCCTCTAAATTCTTTGTCATTCTTCTTTTCTGAACAGAAGACTGGACTTCTCCAATGATTTGTTCTTTAGGATGATCTTTATGAATTCTGGTTGTTGGAATAGGACTGACAGGGATAGTATAATCCAAGTTGTTTATGTTAGCCTCTGCACCAACCTTTTCATCATCTGTATTAGCATATATATTCTCCAAAGGAGGCATGTGGGATCATCTGGATAGTCATCATCATCAAAAGATATGCCTTCCTTGTCAGCAACACTAACACTTAGCTTAGCAGTATTAACAAAGTTAGTACTGCTAGTGTTATTTCCTTTATTGACAGTATTAGCTGACATATCATCCTTCTCTTGATCTCTATTTCCAAAGTCTGTGCTTGGAACTTCATTACCATTCTTTTCATCAGATGAGCTATTGTTCCATGGATCTTTATTAATCACTTTAGCATCATCAAAAAATTTTGCACCATCTTCTGGAAAACTTTTTGAATCTTTGGCTGAGAAAGATGGATCAGCAGTCCAAATGGGTAGCAAAATATAATATTTGCTAGGTCTTGTCTCCTTACCAGCTTGACCTGCATTATTACTTGCTTTTGTACCTGCAAAATTGTTAGACTCTGTACCTGCAGCAACTGGCTCATAATTCATAGTTTTCGTTAGTGCATCAATATCAAAAAGCCAGTTTGGTCCACTTCCTACCACATTAGGTGTACTCTCACTAATCCTAACATGTAAGTTCTCTTCTACAATCCTGGTTTTACTATTGAACACTCTAAAAGCTTTGCTATTCATTGAGTATCCAACGAAGAAACCATCATCAGCCTTTCCATTAAACTTGCCTAAGTGATCTATGTTATTCAAGATAGTCACAGGACACCCAAATGGTTTTAAGAAATCCTAACATTGGTTTTCTACCATATAAAAGTTCATAAGGGATCTTGTTGTGAGGCTTAACTACTATACTTCTATTCTGCACATAATAAGCAGTATTGACTGCTTCAGCCCAAAAAAGTTGGTAACTTAGAATCAGCTAACATTGTTCTAGCAGCCTCAATTAGTGTCTTATTCGTCCTTTCAGCAACACCATTCTGCTGTGGAGTTCTAGCTACACTAAATTGTCTCATTATACCTTTCATCTCATAAAACTGGTTCATATCGCTATTCTTGAACTCAGTCACATTGTCACATCTTATTACCTTAACTTTATGATTAACTAGGTTTTCTATCCTGGTTATGAATGACTTAAGAAAGCCAATGGTTTCATCCTTAGTTGCTAAAAAGAAAACTCAAATAAACCTGCTATAATCATCTGTAACAACTAGGCAATACCTCTTTTTCATCAAACTTTTCACAAATGTTGGTCCAAATAAATCCATGTGCAACATATGTAAAGGCTAACTTAGTGAGTTTACTGCTTTGGTCTTACAAGAAGCTCTGTGTTGTTTTCCCTTCTGATAAGCAACACAGGTTTCAAAATTTTCAAAAACTTTTGAAGGTAAACCTCTTACAAGGTTTCCCTTAACCAATTTATTCAGTGTTTTGAAATTTAAATGTCCAATCCTTCTATGCCAAATCTTAGATTCATCAGATGTGGCCTTTGCAAAGAGACAAGTCAAACCTCTTTTTGGAACCATATTCTTCAAATCAACACTGTATATGTTCTCTTGTAAAACCCTAAAGTTTCCGTTTTCACATTTTAAATTTAATTTAAATTTTTAACCTAAGATTAGTATTAATTAAACCTAAGACTATATGTTATATGTAACTAATACATTATATAAAATATAAACCTAAGTCAACACCTAATAAGACTTTGTTACAATCAAATCCAATCCTATCCTAATCAAAAACCGGTTTCCCTTTTTTTTCAGCCCATCAATCGACACATATTTTGGACCCAATCAAATCAGTGTTGATTACTTTCCTAAAACCTATACACGCTCCTCCATTAATTATCAAACCGGTATTTTTTTTCTTTTCTCTATTCCGCACGACACAAACAGAAACAAACAACAAAACATCACAACATTTGGTTATCTTTTTCTCCCAAGACACAAGAAGTTTGAAGGCTACAGGGGTGGTACGATCGTGGGTTACTGCTGATCATTCATGGATGCTAGGGTTCTTTCAATTTAGGTATACGTTGGAGTTGAGTTCTTGTTCCTTTCTCTTTGTCTGATTAATCAGCAAAGGTACACCATACAAATCCCTTTTTGTCACTCTGATTTATATGACTCAATAACATCAATAACCTAATCAATATCATGTTTAAATGCTCATAAAGTCTATTTGAAATAAGGGCTGCTCGTTAACCTATAACATACTTGAATATCGTCACACGAAATCATAAGTATCACATACTAAAACTTGTGTGTAATCGACCATATTTCTGTCTTTAATCGACCCTTGTTTTTCTGCAGATCGACCCTATGTTCGAACCATGGTTCTGTTTGTGATTCGACCATAGTTTGCAGTTGTAATTCGACCCAGCATATAAAAAGCCTAGATTGATCTTCAAGCTCTAATCGACCTTTAAATGCAACACTTAATAAGCTATAAAACCCTAAAAAATAAGTGGGGCATACTCATTGTATTATGGACTAGGGCTCGTTGGTGTGATCATTATAGCGTTAAGTTATATTTGTGTGTGAGTCGTGTGTGAATGAATGAGCTGTGTGTCGAGTGTAGGGGCTGTAAAAGATAAGGTGTGTCGTATATAAAGAGTGATGAATAATATATGTGGGTATGTATAAAGTTTTGTGTTGTGATGTGTGAATTGTGTATAAAGAATAGATGTGTGTGTCGTATCATGTGTGAGGGTGTCATATATGGGAGAGTTAAGGACTTTTATGTCTCATTAAAAATGGTGTGTGTGAGTATGTCATTCATTTAGATGCCTTTTCGTCCATTCAGAGAAATTTTAAATGTATGAATCCAATATGTTGGACACATTTTCTGGTTCCTCTTGCTTTTGCTAAGCATATTAAGGTCCCCTCAACACTGTTAGGTTTTGCTATACCTATTTCTATCTCTATGAGAAATCGTGTGGTTATTCGCCACGAGTATTACAATTATCCGCTACATTTGAAGATATTTGAAGATAAATTCCGTTCTGCTAATCTGTTTCCTTTGGGAATGCTTGATTCGATATTATTCTGAATATGGATTTGTTGATTGAGCATGGAGATGCTAACAACAGTCATATTAGATTTGTCATCTTTCGCGATTTGAGAAACTCAAAATTATGTACCATGGTTCCCAACCTGGTAAACAATTATGATCACCTTTGCTTTGAAAACTCGTACGTTAATCCCTCACGTTTGTGAAGAAGTTTTGATCTGGTTATGAGAATTTGTTTAGTAATGACTCAAGGTAGAATGTGATTGCAATAAAGGCATGTGTATATGATGCAAGTATTATGACGCCTGGCCAACGTGATAATAGTTACATCATATAACTTGAACTTATTGGAATCATAGGATGTCTAGAGAAGTACCTGAGAACATTAAGTTGGTTGATTCAGAAACTCTATCCATATAAGAGCTACGTTTCGCCTAATTCTAAAACTTCGTATCTTATGACATCAGTTGAATGGAAAGAAAATTGAAGGACCAGCTTTTAGAAAGTGGTTTTATCCGTCTGAGTGTGTATATGTGGTGTACTCCAGTTTTATTCGTAAAGAAGAATGATTATAGTATGAGGTTGTGTATTGAGTTCTGGAAGCTGCATAGTATTACGGTTAGAACCATTATCCGTTACCTTGAATCCACGAGTTGTCAAATCAATTTCTGGTTGTGAAGTTTCTCTATGATTGATTTAAGATCTGATTATTTTCAGTTACGTTTAAAGGGGCGAGATGTTCCTAGAATTACCTTTCGTATTCATTATGGTCTTCATGAGTATTAGTGATGCCAATTGTATTGGCTACTGCTCCGACTGTTCCTATGGACTTGATTAAATCGTGTCTTTCATGAATACTTGGAAATTTTTTCATAGTATGACATATTGGTATATTCAGAGATGAAATAGAAACACGAGGATCATCTTCGTATTTTGTTTTGGAATTTCTACATTAGAAGAAGCTCTATGTAGTATCCTCGAAGAGTAAATTTTGGTTGGGATGAAGAAGGAGAGGAGAATTTTGAAGAGCTGAAAAGAAATTTGTCCCTACTCAAGAAAGAGACTTAGTTATGTCCTTATGCAACACGGGAAGATTATTGGTTATGCATCAATATAGCTAGAACCGTAGGTGGTGAACTATCCTAGACATGAAAAAGCTCAGGAGCAAGACGATGGAACATGATCTATGTTAGAAGACTTGAAGGAAGCAGTTTTGATTGAAGCACACAGTTCTATTTGCTCTATTCATCTTAGTTGTACTATTATGCGTAGAGACTTGAAGCAGAATTTTGACGGAATGGTATGAAGATCATTGTGACTACAATGGTGGCAAAGTGTTTACCGTGTCAACATGTTAAGATTAGCATCAGCATACAAGTGGTTTTCCTTAGTTTTGGGTGTTCGTATGTGGAAGTGGGATTAAACTTTCAGGAACTTTGTAACGGGATTTCCGTGCACATTTAGGAAGGAAAACACGAATTGAGTTGTAGTGGATCATTTGACTAGGTTGGCTCACTTGGAAGATTGGAAGAGATTTCTTTCGGCAGAAGATTATTCAAGTTACATGGCGCACCTGTAGTGATCGTATCAGAGATTCGCGTTTCTACTTCACATTCCTAGGAAGAGCTACTGAAGGCTTGAGGAACTAGACTCAAGTTTAGTAATGTTTTGCACGTCCAAACCGATGGATAAGCAGAACAACTATTTGAACTTGGAAGATGTGTTGAGCAGGAACTTGACAAGTGTTAGTTCTGGTTGTGTTTGCTCACTATGATTAGATGGCTCGCAAGTGACAAGGATTTTTCTTTCATAGTTTTGTATGAACAGTGATTAAGAACACCTTTTAGTTAAATTAGGTCTGGGAGCTGTTTATTGAAGGTCCGGAGTTGATTACAGTGACTAATGGATTAGTTATCATTGTGGAAGAGAAACTTTGAAATTTTAGACCGAGAATTTGTGTGTTCCGTATGATGTCCTTGTACTACAGTGTCAGATGTTTTAGCATATAAGGAAGATTTAGTTCGTGATATGTTAGTCCTTATGTTCATTCTTATCCGTACGATTATCATCAAATCCGATCCTATCCTAATCAAAAACCGGTTTCCCTTTTTTTCAGCCCATCAATCGACACAAATTTAGGACCCAATCAAATCGGTGTTGATTACTTTCCTAAAACCTATAGACACTCCTCCATTAATTATCAAATCGGTATTTTTTTTTTCTTTCCTCTATTCCACACGACACAAACAAAAACAAACAACAAAACATCACAACATCTGGTTATCTTCTTCTCCCAAGACACAAGAAGTTTGAAGGCTACAGGGGTAGTACGATCGTGGGTTACTGCTAATCATTCGTGGGTGCTAGGGTTCTTTCAGTTTAGGTATACGTTGGAGTTGAGTTCTTGTTCCTTTCTCTTTGTCTCATTAATCAACAAAGGAACACCATACAAATCCCTTTTTGTCACTCTGATTTATACGAATCAATAACATCAATAACCTAATCAATATCATGTTTAAATGCTCGTAAAATCTGTTTGAAATAAGGGCTGCTCGTTAACCTATAACACACTTGAATATCGTCACATGAAATCATAAGTATCACATACTAAAACTTGTGTGTAATCGACCATATTTCTGTCTTTAATCGACCCTTGAGAGGATTTAAAACACTTAGGATGTTACTCCTTTATGATGTGTTTAAGATACTTTGAGGTTATACTTTTAAGTATGCGAAATCTACTTAACAATACTTAGAAGAGTTTGTTTGATGTAACAGTAATGCAATATGAACAATGAACACAATGTTTAACTCCAAATGATTCAATATTATTCAAGAATAATACGAGTGATCTCAATATCACTAGGTGTTAGGAATATAAATATTCATGTGAAGACTCGGTCACCCCGAGTATCTGTTTAGCATTTATGTAGCTCGTAGGATTATTAGTATTAATATTATTAGGATAGTTATATTAGTATTTGTGGAGTTGGGTCGGGTCTTTACCCACTGTCAGCTCACTCCATAGCCCACTCGGGGTACTTAAGTATGTAAGTATAAATACCCCTCTCCACCTAGGGAGAGGGTTGGAGCTTTTCACTCTTCTAATCTAACCTACACATATTTCTCTCCACTCTCTCTCTAGAAAAGTTCCCAACTCTTCTCTTCCTCTCTCTAAGATTCAATCCTTCATTAATCTTGTGTTTGTGTTATGAATTATAGATCTCTACAATTGGTATCAAGAGCCTTGGTTTGATCTTGGGTACTTGGATTTCTTTGATTGGTTCTCACAAACACAGATTCGTGGCTTATACAATTATACAATTTTTTTTGGTTGTTGTGTTTGTTGTTTTGGTTCAAACAGTGATCATTTGGTTTCTATTTTTTTTGTTTGCTTTGGTTTCTATTGAATTGGGCTTTAACTGTTTAAGGCCTTAACTGATTAAGGATTTGATTTGCTTGCTTTTATTTAACTGTTCTTGAAAGATTGATGTAGAACTCTTGGGTATCTCAAGGTTTTTTGCGGATAAAAGTATGTTCTAAATAGGTTTTTTTATTGGTTGATAGGATTAAATTTCTGTTGTTCTGTTCGAATTCGAGTTTCTTGACTGCGATTTGGGTTGTATTATTGTTGGGTTTGCATTGGTTATGACCTTTGTTTTGGATATTAACTAAATTTGGCACTGTGACAAAACCGGGTATTGTACTTTCTCAAAAGTGACTTTTTCAGTTGCAGTTTTGGCATTGCGATTTGATGAAAGAGAAAACACAGATCTGACTTTTCTTGAAAAGTGCGCTTTGACTGGTCAACTGCGATTTGATTGTGGTGTTGCGATTTAACTTGGAGTTGCGATTTGGCATGTGAGTTGCGATTTGGCATCTAATTGATTAAAGTTGCGACTTGGGTATTGAGTTTTGCAGTTTGCTATTTGTGTTCGGTTCAAACTAATCCAAACTAAACCCGGACAAATCAACCTCAGTTAAAACATCATTAGTCACAAAACAAACCCATACCTAATCCAACAACAAACCTCAATACAAATCATCTTAAACTCATCGACAACTTCATTTCAAACTTCAACAAACATCCAACACTATCCTAAACTGTTTGAAAAGGTGACAACAAACCTACAACTATAATAGATCTCAGTTTTCTCTTAAGATAATCCAAGATACGTTGGCTAAAGAAGTGCTTAAGAGAGAAACCATCATCGATCTTCTGAAGCTAAATTTTTTATAATCCGAATATTTCAAATCAAGAACAAAACACTTGGGTCTCATTTTTTTCTTTTCGGGTCGAACAATAAACAAGTATTATAACAATCCTAAAGGGGATCTCAGTCTATCTCGTTGTGATATGATTAGATTTGTTCAAACTACAAAACCACAAGAGACGTACCATCATTGATCCGTGTTCGAAGCTAGACTTTTTCACATGTCCGAAAACTCTCAAAGAAAAACGATAACAAGTATGTTATCATTGTTCTTTTGTTCGGTTTAAACAAATACAACGACACTAAAATCTTACCTTGACAACTCCTTGGTAACGTATGAAATAAATCACAATCAGGTGTGATTTGTTATTCGAGGTAAACTGAATCTCAAGGATTGAATATTTCTGGTGTGGCTGCTGTGTGTTTATTTGGTGTGGCTGCAGGGATTATTAAGGTTGAAGATTATTTGGGTTGTGAGTGAGATTAGTGTGCTTCTTATACACAGATTAATTTGGGTTAATTGGATTAGTGTGGGCTTGTTCCTGAATGCTCATTGGGCCGTGTGATAGTGGATTGCTTGTGTGCATTCCGAATTTGACATTGGGCCTCAATCCATTTAAAGTGTTGTGCGTTGGTGGGATAACACAAGGACGAATTTGTCACTTAAAATTCGTTTATTTGAGATAAAGTTTTGGGCATAATTTTTGGATCACGATTTCGATTGATCCTCAATTATCCGAGATTAACTTTAATTTTGGGAGAAATTTTTCGGGTTCGTTGGATATACCTACCGTGCTAGTTATTAGATATCTTCGAGTTTATTGGATATAACTACGGTGGTTATTTGGATTCACTTAAACCCTTTCAACCAAAATCAAACAACCGTTCACAAATTCTAACAATCAATCATCACCCTCAACACACAATCACTAATCATCGAACCGATCCAACCGTTATCATAACACACTCAATTAATCATTGTTTCACGGTTTTTCTCTTGATTTTGTAAAATCCCGCTAAAGATTCTATTTCTTGGTTTAAATCATAGAATTGTAAAATCCCGTGCGCGTTTACATCATGTCTACTACTTCAGATTCCTTCATATCTGAGGTACTCAAGTTGTACGACACGTATGATAAACAAATGATTTCCAATTATGGACAACAAATAAACGTGTGTGATTCTGATAATGCTAATTTGGAATCTTCGTTCTCAAATTCGCAAGAGAGAGAGGTTCTTCAGTCACTAATGTTGCCTAATACAAAGGAAAGTCGCATTGAATGTTTTCGTCTACTTCACTCACATCTCAAGGTTCTATCAAAAAGACCTGAATCCATGGGAGGATTCGAATGAGCTTTTGCATCACTCTTTGGTCAAGATGTTCAGACCTTCACAGGCACTATGTTCCTGAACTTAGATCAACTAGAACAACAACTTGACAAAGAAGAATTTCATGTAATGGGATCCATGGCTGCTCTTCGGGTGATCAACAAACAACTTCAATCGTTCATCAATTCACAATACACTTGGGATTATGATAGTCAAATGACAGAAAAGTGTTTTACTGATTACACTGGGATTGAAGTTAACATATTCAGAGAAACATTACTCCAACACATGGGTAATGTTGAGAAGTACATTGAGGAAAGAGCACAACACCAACTAAAGAATGAAAGTCTGATGCAATCAAGAGAGATTAAGGTTGATTCGTGTAAGGCACTGGGTGCTAGTTCAGTTGTCATAGAATGCAGAGGGACAAAGTCAGATAAGCATGATGCAAGCAACAGTTATGTGACTCATATCATACATGGTGTGGATGCTGATATCTGACCAGCAAATGACCAAGTGCCATTTGCTGAGGTACATTTAACTGCTCAACATAATGTCCTTGCTACTGAACATCAACATACTGATCAAACTAAACCTACTTATGACACATATCTGTTGGAAAAGACTGATAGCAATATCACCTCTGATTCAACAAATATGAGTCATAAGGGGGGAGAAATTGATCAGGATGCTGAACATGATGTTGCGTCAAGTACTTCGCTTACGGCTGAGTTTTTCAAATCAAATGACATGGTTGAAAAAGAAGTTTATAATGAACTTTCAAACAAACTTTTATGACATGAAAAACATTGTATTGATCTTGAAATCTCAATGCAACAAAAGGATGAAAGTCTTCAAACTAACCTAACATGTAAAAATCCAGAATTTCCTGAATTTCGTGAATTTTTTAGAATAAACGATTTGAAAGCTCACCTACAAGCCAAAAACTTGACGATCAACAACCTGAAAAAACGTATTGCTGAGATGTGTGATATGTGTAATGAAGTTAAGGCTAAACATGGCAATGATGTCATTGCTACAAAAAATGTTGAATTAGAACATAAAGTGACTGAATTGCTTAATGAAAATGAGACTTTGAAAATTCATTGCAAAGAACTGTGTGATACAATCAAAGAAACGAAAATTAAGACTATAGAGAAAACAACCTCTTTGATTGCCAAAAATGATGAATTCAAAGCTCAACTTCAGGAAAAGGGCTTTGCAATTGCAGCATTGAAAAACGAGTTAAGAAAATCGACAGGAAATGGTGTGAACACTAAGTTTGTAGAACCATCAATCTTGGGGAAACAACCACTTAGAAACCAATCAGTTGTTAGACAACCGTCTGCGTTTAGATTTGAACGACCAAAATCCTCAAAACCACGGTTTGCCTCCCAAGTTGATTCGAAACAAGTTTTGTCAAAACCAGTCACTTCACAGTCTAGACCTAAGGAAAAGGAATATATGCTTGCAAACCCTCATCATATGAGTGCCTCTAGCTCTTCTAGGATTAGTTCAAAGCGTGTGTCATTTGTGACACCAAAGGAACATGTTAGACATAACAACATTGTTCTGAATCACAACCTAGAGGATGATAAAAAAAACACACAGGAAAAGACTAGGAATTTGCCTGCTTCTAAGAGTAGTTGCGTATCAACTAAAGCGATTCCCGTAGCAGATCACTCTAAGAATTCTAGATCTTTTTCTGAATCCAAATACTCTGTTATCGCAACTTGTCAGAAATGTGTTCTTAAGGTAAATCATGATAATTGTGTAACCAAATTCCTGAAGGAAGTGAATGCTAGTGCTAAGGTTCAATCCTCTAAGACTAGAAATAACAACAAGCCCGTAATACCAAAGAGTGATATTCAGAAACCTAGTAGGCAAGCTGCTGTATGACAAAGGTCTTCTCTAAACAAGTCTTTCACTGTACATGAGAAACCAAACACTCCTAGATCTTGCCTTAGGTGGATACCGACGGGTAGAATTTCTAAGATTGTTGGTCTTAGATGGATACCTACTAGTAAGTTGTTTACTTATTGCAAAGATAAGGTTGACAGTGAAACCCCAAATGGTCAAGATGCTGATATCACTAACCCATATAAATGCAAACAAACCCTTAATGTCAGTCCAGGTAGTCTTTACTTAAGTGCAGGTACAACATTCACTCCTATTAAGGAAAGACTCAGGGTTTGGGTGTCGAAAAGACTGATATCTCATAAATCAGGGGTTCAAGCAATTCAATCTTGATCTTCATCGATGATGACGTTTGAACACATCAGTTCAAGCCTCGTTCTTCATCGACAATGATGTCTGTTCACATCAGTTCAGGCCTCGTTCTTCATTGACAATGACGTCTGTTCACATCAGTTCAGGCCTCGTTCTTCATCGACTAGGACGTTTGAACACTGCAGTTCAAGCCTCGGTCCTCAATGTCAACATAATGGCGTCTGCTGACATCTCTTCAGGCCCCGTTCATCAATGAAAAGAAAGGCGTACGCTTGAGTGCGCTTTATCTTCGGAAGAAGAGAAATCTTCTTATTTATGACCATTCTCATCAAGCTTCATGTTCTTCTCATGCTCATTCAGTCATCAAGGAGATAAACGTACATTGGAGTATATTCTTATTCACCTGGCCTATCAAAAATGGCAGTTGGCCGTCATTTGCAATTTTTGAGGGGGAGAAGGATGAATAAACTACATGGTGATTGAGATTTGAGAAATGGTCATACGACTCTCCTTGTTTCTGACTATTCTCATCAAAAAGCTTCATACTTGCTCCATGCTCGCTCAGACATCAAGTGGATCTACTTCCATCAGATTGGAGGTTTATTCACTCAATTAAAAATGGCAACTTCAAATGCAATTTTTGAGGGGGAGAAGTGTGAACAGTGGATCAACCTCATATGCACTTGTTCAATCAAAAATGGCATTCACATATGCAATTTTTGAGGGGGAGAAGTGTGAACAAGTGGATCGACGTACATTTGATTGCTTGTTCACTCACTTGTTGGGCATCTAATTGTGACTACGGAGTTGATCAGGTATCACTTATTTGAGGTTGAAGTTGACTTTCTCAAAGGCGTGATCTTATTCTATCTTGAAGTCGGGGTTGGTTGGATGCATGACTTTTAATGATAACTTGCTCGTGCTTAAGATTTAAGTTGAAGACTTAGTTTATCTAGTTACCAGCAGTTGGGGTAACTATCACTTAAAGGAGTTACGTTGTAGCACGCAGTGTCACACGCCGATGACGTTGTGGATAATCGCAAGAGGTGTTAATGTCTCATACTTTGGTTGGGTATTGAGTACTTAGAGATTTGCTTGGAGCATTAATTCTCTACACCGTTCTTCCAACATTAGTGCAAGCGTAAGTCACAAGAATAGGGAATTCTATCTTCAGTTTCAAGTTTGGTATATCGGGTTTGCTCCATCAGTTATTACTTCTAATAGCCTACTTAAGAGTTGGTAAAGATAGTCAGAGATAGTTTCGGTAGCGGTTGATTCTCACTTGATCCACTTGAGTCTATTTTGTTCTTCTCACAAGATCTCAAGAATATGCGCGTAAAATTTGTTGTTGATTCTGAGGTATCAAAACCAGCAAGGTGGAAGGAGATATACATCTGAATGCACAACGAGTACATGTGATGAACTTTACACCTCTTCTCAATTGAAGACTACTCCGAGAAGACAAATGTCATAACCGCAGAGAAAATCAGTGTTTTAACTCGTGCCTTTTGGTGTATCATTCCAACTACGTGGGGGAAGAGAAAGTCAATTTCTAATGATAAAAGAGGTACACAATTGTATGATGATTCTTATGGTTAGTTGGTATCCTACTGAAGGAAATGTGTACATCTGGTACTCAGTTGCTTTTGTGGTACTGTCTTGGTGTTATCATGTCGACTACATATGGGATAAATTGCTTACACTCGGGACTTAGTTGAATTTGGTGTAACAATTCTCATCTGCAATTTCTTGAAGGGAGATAAGGGGATTTTCGGTTCTTAATTGATCTTGATGATTACGTTTTCGACTTCATTAATGGGATTTAGTGTGTACTTCGAGTTTCTGAGCTTCATACAATGAGACTGATTGCATCACTTCAACTACTTGGGGGAAGTGGTTTCTGGATACTTTTGGTATGCATTGCTTCAGACTTCAGCGGGAAGAAATGTGATAAGAATTATTCAAGTGTGAGATGATACACTGCTGATCTATTTGAGGATCCCCCGATCAGAGAATCACGATGGTTATTCTTAAAAGGAGCAGCAATTTTTGATGTGGTTTGCTACGGTTTCCGCTGTACACTTACCTTATGTAAGCTTGAAAGAGAGCTTCGAATCTGCTCAAAAGAAGATTGTCGGTTTGGGGGGAAGCTATCAAAGCTTCACATTGAGAAGGCTCAAGTTCAGACGATTATTCAGGAGCCTCGAAAGCTTTGGTGGTGAAAGTTTAAGAGATGTTGACTACTGATTTCTACAACATACTAATCGAATCCTTATTTCGGTATTCATGTCAACATTTTTCTTAAATTGTATAATATACCTTGTACATATCTTATACCAAAATGTAAATAGAAAAATATAAAATCTAGAAAAACCATAAAAATCAGAAAAATAGAAAATACCAAAAATAGTTGGTCTAGGCATGTCTTCTGTTTATCGATAACATTTACGGTCTTAGAAATGTCATTCAATAATGACACGGGACTTTAAATGAAGCTCGAGCAGAAGTTAAAATGAATTGTTAAAACATGTCATGATGGCTTGCTATTACTTTAGATAGCAACCCGCGTTTCAAAATGGGGAAAGCACGTCGCCAAAAAGACGGTTGTTCCTCCCACAGGGTGAAGTCCACCCGGGCATGGATTACTTTATATCCATGTTTTCCCGATTTGATGTACGTTTCAGTGCATCATTTCTTGTAAAGGAAGAGAATTCTTCTTTGTATGCAAATAATTTTCCTTCTATGATTCTTCTGAAAATTATTTGTGAGACACATGGTGGTAACATGTTGTGTGAAATTCTTTTAGACTTGGATAATGCATAAAATTTATCACTCAATCAATAACTATAGCTCTTTAACTAGAATACGGGTCATTGATTGAGGGGGAGAGTGATTTCAAATTTTATATCATCAAACAGGTTTCTTGGTTAACTCATAATTGTTAGAAAAGGTTTTGTAGTTAATGGGGCATTACTTGAAGAGGAACTTACTAAGCTTTATATCTAATGGCCAAATGTGTTAGTTGTTAGAAAGATTAGGGCATTATGTGCAATTTGCGTATAGTTTCCTAGCTTTTTGTAACTAGAAGGCCCATTTGTGTCACTTTGGAATCCTCGTTCACTGGTACAAAAACTGGATATCGTCACACCACAAAATGTGTGACTATATGCATATAGTCACACATTTTTTTTGGGTGTGTGTGACGAAAAGTTGCGCCACCATAGGGTTCATATGGTCACATTGTTTAGTTTGTGATCGTTTTCATTTGAAAAAGAGTGAACAAAACCCGAATATGTTTGACCAATTAGGAACAAGTTTTGTTGGATTTATCAGTATGTGTGACTATTTCCCATCCTATGGCCACATGAATATATAATAAATGTTACGATTGTGATGATTTAGTCACACAACGTGTGTTGTTTTTTTCGAGTTAGTCACATACAATTTAAAAAATAGTGACCAAAAGTGTGAATAAGTGTGACCATATACTGTTTAAAGTGAAGAAATGTGTATTTTGTGTGACTATTGTTCATCCAATGGTCACTTGAATTTTATGTTTATGTGTCCTTTTGTAATATTTAGTCACACAAAACATGTTTGTTTTGGGTATTTAGTCACATACAATTAAGCAAAAAGTGGCCAAAAGTGTCAATAAGTGTGACCATATGTTGTTTAAAGTGAAAGAAATGTGTATTTTGTGTGACTATTGATCATCCAATGGTCACATGAATTTTTTGTGTGTGTGGCCTTTTGTAATATTTAGTCACACAAAGCATGTTTGTTTTAGGTATTTAGTCACATACAATTAATCATAAAGGGACCAAAAGTGTTAATAAGTGTGACCATACATTGTTTAAAGTGAAGATATTTGTATTTTGTGTGACTATTGATCATCCTGTAACACCCCAACCCGGCAAGGGTAAAGATGTCACGTTAATGGTTTCATATCAGATTAAACAAAGCATACTTCAATAGTAATACAATAAAATATCAAAGGTTACAAATGAGATACTAACATTATAAGGTTAAGAATGAAACAAAACTAAATACTAAGTCTGCAAATGCAATCCTTCTAATGACTTCTACTTCAGAATAACTATCAAGGTCTTCTAAGTCCAAAAGTCTCTTCACTCATACCCAAACCCGTCGTCCTGCTTATAACCTGCCGCACACGAAAAGAAAACGTGCGGCTGAGCTTAAAAAGCCCAGTGAACAGATATAACGATAACAAGCAGTAACGGTAAAGTAGTGAAGTAAATGAACGAGTACCAGGTATCACGATAGTCAAGAACAGGAACATGAAGACTATACAGACATAACAGGATTAGAACTAGTTACAGAAGATAGGTGAAAAGGAAACCGTAACCCACACAAACCCAAGTCAAATCATGTCAAGTTCAGTATTAAGTCATGAATCATACGATAGGGTAGTAGTAACAGTAATGGAAAGTAAAGGTTATACAGATATAACATGATTAAAACTAGTTGCAGAAATAGTATAAAATGTAATCCGTAATTCTACCATATACCAGGTCAGATCCAGTCAAGTCAAGTGTTAAGTCATATATCAGGTTACAGGGTGACAGTAATAATAATGGTGAGTGAAGTTATAAGGTCACAAGGTGCAGGGTAACAGAAATCCTCTACGAGCCCAGAAACAGTAACAATAACAGTAACAGTATCAGTATAATCATGTAGAGGGGAGACCTCTCAGTAGTCAGTAATTATGAGGGGAGTCCTCAATCAGTAAATGGAGTGATCAGCTCCCAGTATGTGAAAGACGTGTATCGCACACACCATCAGTCACCAGTAATACAGAAATCAGTAATCAGTAACAGTAACAGTTCTAGGATGCATCCATGCGCCCCCGGTGGCCAGAAACTCCTCAACACACCAGATAAAATAAAGTCAGGGACGGAACAGGTCATCACTCTCCTGCCCTAGAGTCATGCCATCGGTGCATCAATGACATGGACATGAAACCCTCATGCCTAGTTATGGCTCGTAGTATCAAACTGTGGGTCAGGGTCAGGTATCATGTATCATGTGTCAGGTGTCATGCCTTAGAAATCAGTATCATGTATCAAGTATCATGTATCGGAGATCAGTAACGTGTATCAGATATCATGTATCAGGAATCAGTATCATGTATCAGAAATCAGTATCATGTATAAGAATCAGTATCGTGTATCAGGTGTCGGATTCAAGTATCAGGTGTCAAGTATTCAGGTGTCAGGTTCAAGTATTAAGTGTTTGGTTCAAGTATTTAAAGGTCAGGTAGTCCAGGTCATGTTTTATATAAGAGTTCAAGACAAGGTTCAGAACAAAGGATCAGAACAAGAGTTCAAATAAAGGTTCAAGTCGAATGGTTCATATCAAGTGAATCAGGGTTCAAGTTAAGTTTATAGCAAGGTATCAAGTATTTAAGTTAGTTGCATAAGTCAATTTCCATTTCAAAATATCAGAAGTTCATATCAGAGGTTCATATCAGAGATTCATATCAGAAAGGTCATACCAGTAGGTCAATATCAGAAATGTTCAATATCAGACAGGTTTAATATCAAAAGATCATATACCAGAAAAATCATACATCAGAAAGATCATATATCAGAAAGATCATGTATGAGAAAGATCATGCCAAAAGCTCATAATATCATGAAAGAAGCAAGCAAGGTTCACAGAACAAAGAAACATAGCAATAAATCAGGAATCAGAAAGTAGGTTCAATATCAAAAGGTCCAATGTCAGAAGGGTCAAGTATCAGGGAGTCCGAAATCAGAAGGTTCATATCAATTTGTTTCAAGGTTCATAACAAGGTTCAATTTAAAGGTTTATATTAAAAGTTCCTATCATAGTTCAAAAAGTAATCTCTTACCATAGCTTTCATGAAAGTAAACCTTAAAACAGTCTTCATAAAGTAGGTCCTTTAAAGAAAGTTTTCAAAATATTTTCACATGTAATTAAGAAGAGTTTTTACATTTAGTTATAAAATCCTATGAACCTTCAAAATATTCCAGGGTCATAAATATTCACATTACAGGGTGATGGACAGGTCATATCATGTATCAAAAGAAATAAAGCAAGGTTCATGAATTATGGAAAACATAACAAAGGCATAGATTCAAATAGGAAAGCCCCATATAAAAGGCTCAGATCATAACCAACTGATATGCATAATGAAGAACCAATCAGAGTATGAGACGACATAACAACGGTTTAGAGAAATACTAAGATGAATCATAGATACTGAATGAAATAAGCAAGAGGACACCCTTACTGAAAAAGGGCAGAATATCTGTACCTTAGCACCCGAATCAAAGGATGATCAATGACAGATAATGGATCACTCCCTCTTCACACCTAGAGGAGTCAAGACAGAATTACTAAAGATCCCACTTTCCATATCAAGTAACTTTCTATTTTAGGCAGGTTTCCTTATTTGGCAAGTTTTCATACTTTAGGGTTTCAAATGTAATTTTTCCAAAGTTAAAGGTCAAATATGTAATTATCACATTCATTCTTTTTAATCCATCATTTATTCAGAATGTACATCTTCAATACTTCAATTTTGCCAAAATTACATTTTATACCCCTTAGTTTACAAAATTTCCATTTAAACCTCTTAATTCATAATTTTTACACCTTAAAACCTTATCTTATCCATAATTATCAAACAAGCCTCATATTTTATCAAAATACAGAATATGACCTCAGAATTACTTATTGTACGAATCCAGCCCCTCAAGTTTCAGAAATTTCACATTTAGTCCCTTAAGTTTACAAAACTTATAATTTAAATCATAATTCTATATTAATTACATATTAAGCCCATAAATACTCAAATTTACCCAGAACACTTTTAATATCATAATTTACCCAGAATAACTTCAACTTTCCAGAATTTACACTTTTAGTCCCTCTAGTTTAATTAATTACAAATCATACCCTTTAATTACCATTAATTCATTATCTTGCAATATTTACATATAGGAACCTCAAGTTATATTTTTCCCACATTGTAACAGACCTAAATAATATTTTAAAAATAACCCATGAGTTTCAAAAGTTACAAAACACACCCTTGTGATTTAATTACAAATCGGATTACACTTTTTAAAAACCATTTCAAGCCCTAAGCCACACCAATCATTAAACAATAATTGTACCATCATTATACATAATTAATAATTAGATCTAAGCCCAAAAATACTAACCCTAATGCCCGATCCAATTTATTTGATTTCTTCTCTATTTTTCACAAAATCCGGTTTTAAATTAATTCTCCAATAAATCATTTAAGCTTCCATAAATCAAACACATATTTTTCCCAAGTTATATGATGATGTTAGAACCCAGAAAATTTATAAACATAGCTCCAATAAATCGTATCACATATTTTATAATTTAGGTACGTTTTTAAGACCATAATTCACCACGACCTGTTTAGGCTTCAATAATTCGTTTTCTCATTTTTCCCAGACCTTATATATCACATATAGTCTAAATAATTTAACCATGGCACCCAGAAAAATACGTGACACATATTTTGGAATTAAGGTGTGTTTTAACCCACAAAATTCAAAGCGCTATAAAAACTTTGCATGATTCGAATTTCCCATTTTTCCTGAGTCTAATATGATGTAAGGAATGTAAGAAAAATATAAAATGAATTTTAGAACGAGTGGAACAAAGATTGGAGAATTAATACCTATCGAGTGGAATAGAACAAGAATTTTCGATGCTCCTTGAATCCGGCCCTTATAAATCGTGATGCTATTTTTCTAGACTTCTTGAGATGCTTAAGAACATAGGAAAAATAATGGTGCACTTCCAGAAATTCGTATGATCAAGGGAGGAATTAATTTGGTGATTAGGGTTTACTCGGTTTGGATTTTTGGAAAGAATAATATGTAAATTATATAAATGAGAAGTAATCGAGCCTTAGGGGGGTAATGGGCCAAAATCTTGGGATTTAAGTTAGGAAAATTATTTGATTTGATTTGCTATATTAATTGCCTTTTAATTACATTTAAAATCATAATATTGGTAATAAAATTCTATTCGGCGCCCAAAGGGCATTTTGGTAATTTTGTGGCTTGTAAAAATATTAAATGTAGTTGTCAAAATTATTTGGTATCATGTCTTGTTCATTGCCAGAAGTTTGGAATTTATTTGATGCTTTACATATGTTTTATTTAGATTTTAAAATTTTCAGGGGCAATTTGGTCATTTACGTGTTTCAGATTTTTCAGGTATTACAACTTCTTCCCCACTAACAGAAAAATTTCGTCCTCGAAATTTGAAGTCGCAAAGTCAGACGAAGTCGTAGCAAATCGCAAAAGGTCGTCAAAACATTCTCATGTCCGAGCAGGTTCTTTCAAAAAGATCTACAGACCAAGGTTTCTCATGACTCGACTTAAAATGAAGTGGGTTCAAATTTCCTCAGAAAGAGAAAAATTAGGTCGTTTCCGATCAAAAGATCATGCAACAAAATGGAGGATAGGTGAATCTTCAGGATCTCATATGGAATACGAACAAGAGTTCAAATCGAATTGATTGTGTCAACAGAAAAGAGCTTTACAAGAATTTAGGATTTATAACTGAGGTCAACAGAATGCAAAACGAGGTTCTAAACTCATCCAGATATTTAACGAACGAAGGTAGAGTATACGCATAGGTAGGATGAACCTAAAGTCTCGCTAATCGCGGATATTCCAACGGAGATCAAGTTCTAAGCTTCTTAGGTACTTCCCAAGACATCCTATGGCCACAATGAGGGCACGTTATATGGTGTAAGTATTATCACGTTAATAATACTAGCACCACATAAATATGCCTTCATGATGATCATACTTTGTCTCGAGTCGTAAGCAAAACAATCTATCTTCATCCACCTAGCACTTCTACAGTCTCAGAGGTCAAATAGCGTCAGAAAATTCACAGATGCTTATCAAAAGCAAGAGACAAACAACAGAATGTATCGAGTACGTCATCGCTATGGAGATTCTCAGAATTGCCCGAAGAGGTATCACATGATCAGAGGTTAGAGTCAGAATCCGGAGGTAAGGATCAAATAGTGTCAGGAATTTTCTATGCAAGTCTCAATGTTTCAAAACTTAATTAGGTTTCAAATCTTAGGTGTAAGGCATAAGCTTTCAATCTCCAAGAGGGATTCAACAGGCTTAAACCAAAAGTAAGGCACGAATCAGAGTATTGCGGAAGCAAAGATACTTAAACAAATGCCTTATAGTCTACCCATTCCTCACCGGTCAGAGCTTAAGCTCCTATAGGGAAAATCCTAGAGCAATTCTTACAGGTCATCTTATGAGCGCCTACAGTGGAAACTTAGTGGTCCAAACTTACACAGGTCAAGGGTAATTGTATTACGAAATCGCAACCTGGCTCTGATACCATAATTGTAACACCCCAACCCGGCAAGGGTAAAGATGTCACGTTAATGGTTTCATATCAGATTAAACAAAGCATACTTCAATAGTAATACAATAAAATATCAAAGGTTACAAATGAGATACTAACATTATAAGGTTAAGAATGAAACAAAACTAAATACTAAGTCTGCAAATGCAATCCTTCTAATGACTTCTACTTCAGAATAACTATCAAGGTCTTCTAAGTCCAAAAGTCTCTTCACTCATACCCAAACCCGTCGTCCTGCTTATAACCTGCCGCACACGAAAAGAAAACGTGCGGCTGAGCTTAAAAAGCCCAGTGAACAGATATAACGATAACAAGCAGTAACGGTAAAGTAGTGAAGTAAATGAACGAGTACCATGTATCACGATAGTCAAGAACAGGAACATGAAGACTATACAGACATAACAGGATTAGAACTAGTTACAGAAGATAGGTGAAAAGGAAACCGTAACCCACACAAACCCAAGTCAAATCATGTCAAGTTCAGTATTAAGTCATGAATCATACGATAGGGTAGTAGTAACAGTAATGGAAAGTAAAGGTTATACAGATATAACATGATTAAAACTAGTTGCAGAAATAGTATAAAATGTAATCCGTAATTCTACCATATACCAGGTCAGATCCAGTCAAGTCAAGTGTTAAGTCATATATCAGGTTACAGGGTGACAGTAATAATAATGGTGAGTGAAGTTATAAGGTCACAAGGTGCAGGGTAACAGAAATCCTCTACGAGCCCAGAAACAGTAACAATAACAGTAACAGTATCAGTATAATCATGTAGAGGGGAGACCTCTCAGTAGTCAGTAATTATGAGGGGAGTCCTCAATCAGTAAATGGAGTGATCAGCTCCTAGTATGTGAAAGACGTGTATCGCACACACCATCAGTCACCAGTAATACAGAAATCAGTAATCAGTAACAGTAACAGTTCTAGGATGCATCCATGCGCCCCCGGTGGCCAGAAACTCCTCAACACACCAGATAAAATAAAGTCAGGGACGGAACAGGTCATCACTCTCCTGCCCTAGAGTCATGCCATCGGTGCATCAATGACATGGACATGAAACCCTCATGCCTAGTTATGGCTCGTAGTATCAAACTGTGGGTCAGGGTCAGGTATCATGTATCATGTGTCAGGTGTCATGCCTCAGAAATCAGTATCATGTATCAAGTATCATGTATCGGAGATCAGTAACGTGTATCAGATATCATGTATCAGGAATCAGTATCATGTATCAGAAATCAGTATCATGTATAAGAATCAGTATCGTGTATCAGGTGTCGGATTCAAGTATCAGGTGTCAAGTATTCAGGTGTCAGGTTCAAGTATTAAGTGTTAGGTTCAAGTATTTAAAGGTCAGGTAGTCCAGGTCATGTTTTATATAAGAGTTCAAGACAAGGTTCAGAACAAAGGATCAGAACAAGAGTTCAAGTAAAGGTTCAAGTCGAATGGTTCATATCAAGTGAATCAGGGTTCAAGTTAAGTTTATAGCAAGGTATCAAGTATTTAAGTTAGTTGCATAAGTCAATTTCCATTTCAAAATATCAGAAGTTCATATCAGAGGTTCATATCAGAGATTCATATCAGAAAGGTCATACCAGTAGGTCAATATCAGAAATGTTCAATATCAGACAGGTTTAATATCAAAAGATCATATACCAGAAAAATCATACATCAGAAAGATCATATATCAGAAAGATCATGTATCAGAAAGATCATGCCAAAAGCTCATAATATCATGAAAGAAGCAAGCAAGGTTCACAGAACAAAGAAACATAGCAATAAATCAGGAATCAGAAAGTAGGTTCAATATCAAAAGGTCCAATGTCAGAAGGGTCAAGTATCAGGGAGTCCGAAATCAGAAGGTTCATATCAATTTGTTTCAAGGTTCATAACAAGGTTCAATTTAAAGGTTTATATTAAAAGTTCCTATCATAGTTCAAAAAGTAATCTCTTACCATAGCTTTCATGAAAGTAAACCTTAAAACAGTCTTCATAAAGTAGGTCCTTTAAAGAAAGTTTTCAAAACATTTTCACATGTAATTAAGAAGAGTTTTTACATTTAGTTATAAAATCCTATGAACCTTCAAAATATTCCAGGGTCATAAATATTCACATTACATGGTGATGGACAGGTCATATCATGTATCAAAAAAATAAAGCAAGGTTCATGAATTATGGAAAACATAACAAAGGCATAGATTCAAATAGGAAAGCCCCATATAAAAGGCTCAGATCATAACCAACTGATATGCATAATGAAGAACCAATCAGAGTATGAGACGACATAACAACGGTTCAGAGAAATACTAAGATGAATCATAGATACTCAATGAAATAAGCAAGAGGACACCCTTACTGAAAAAGGGCAGAATATCTGTACCTTAGCACCCGAATCAAAGGATGATCAATGACAGACAATGGATCACTCCCTCTTCACACCTAGCGGAGTCAAGACAGAATTACTAAAGATCCCACTTTCCATATCAAGTAACTTTCTATTTTAGGCAGGTTTCCTTATTTGGCAAGTTTTCATACTTTAGGGTTTCAAATGTAATTTTTCCAAAGTTAAAGGTCAAATATGTAATTATCACATTCATTCTTTTTAATCCTTCATTTATTCAGAATGTACATCTTCAATACTTCAATTTTGCCAAAATTACATTTTATACCCCTTAGTTTACAAAATTTCCATTTAAACCTCTTAATTCATAATTTTTACACCTTAAAACCTTATCTTATCCATAATTATCAAACAAGCCTCATATTTTATCAAAATATAGAATATGACCTCAGAATTACTTATTGTACAAATCCAGCCCCTCAAGTTTCAGAAATTTCACATTTAGTCCCTTAAGTTTACAAAACTTATAATTTAAATCATAATTCTATATTAATTACATATTAAGCCCATAAATACTCAAATTTACCCAGAACACTTTTAATATCATAATTTAACCAGAATAACTTCAACTTTCCAGAATTTACACTTTTAGTCCCTCTAGTTTAATTAATTACAAATCATACCCTTTAATTACCATTAATTCATTATCTTGCAATATTTACATATAGGACCCTCAAGTTATATTTTTCCCACATTGTAACAGACCTAAATAATATTTTAAAAATAACCCATGAGTTTCAAAAGTTACAAAACACACCCTTGTGATTTAATTACAAATCGGATTACACTTTTTAAAAACCATTTCAAGCCCTAAGCCACACCAATCATTAAAAAATAATTGTACCATCATTATACACAATTAATAATCAGATCTAAGCCCAAAAATACTAACCCTAATGCCCGATCCAATTTATTTGATTTCTTCTCTATTTTTCACAAAATCCGATTTTAAATTAATTCTCCAATAAATAATTTAAGCTTCCATAAATCAAACACATATTTTTCCCAAGTTATATGATGATGTTAAAACCCAGAAAATTTATAAACATAGCTCCAATAAATCGTATCACATATTTTATAATTTAGGTACGTTTTTAAGACCATAATTCACCACGACCTGTTTAGGCTTCAATAATTCGTTTTCTCATTTTTCCCAGACCTTATATATCACATATGGTCTAAATAATTTAACCATGGCACCCAGAAAAATACGTGACACGTATTTTGGAATTAAGGTGTGTTTTAACCCACAAAATTCAAAGCGCTATAAAAACTTTGCATGATTCGAATTTCCCATTTTTCCTGAGTCTAATATGATGTAAGGAATGGAATAAAAATATAAAATGAATTTTAGAACGAGTGGAACAAAGATTGGCGAATTAATACCTATCGAGTGGAATAGAACAAGAATTTTCGATGCTCCTTGAATCCGGCCCTTATAAATCGTGATGCTATTTTTCTAGACTTCTTGAGATGCTTAAGAACACAGAAAAATAATGGTGCACTTCCAGAAATTTGTATGATCAAGGGAGGAATTAATTTGGTGATTAGGGTTTACTCGGTTTGGATTTTTGGAAAGAATAATATATAAATTTTATAAATGAGAAGTAACCGAGCCTTAGGGGGGGTAATGGGCCAAAATCTCGGGATTTAAGTTAGGAAAATTATTTGATTTGATTTGCTATATTAATTGCCTTTTAATTACATTTAAAATCATAATATTTGTAATAAAATTCTATTCGGCGCCCAAAGGGCATTTTGGTAATTTTGTGGCTTGTAAAAATATTAAATGTAGTTTTCAAAATTATTTGGTATCATGTCTTGTTCATTGCCAGAAGTTTGGAATTTATTTGATGCTTTACATATGTTTTATTTAGATTTTAAAATTTTCAGGGGCAATTTGGTCATTTACGTGTTTCAGATTTTTCAGGTATTACAATCCAATTGCCACATGAATTTTTGTGTGTGTAGCCTTTTGTAATATTTAATCACACAACAAATTAAACAAACAGTGATCAAAAGTGTTATTAAGTGTAACTATATACATCTTTTAGTCACATTTAAGAAATCAATATATATCAAAACAAATTCAAATATATATCAAAACAACTTCAAATACAATAATATATAATAGCACTACTAACTGTATGAACCAACAGTACTAACTTATAACTAACAGAACTAATACACCTGCTCATACTATAATATCTAGCAGTATTAAAAATACATTAGCTCGTGTCTGTTGTTTCTTGCCCTCCGAAGACTCGATCAGGATTCTCTTGGACTTCTTCCTATATATTCTAAATGTATTCAAAATGCCCATTACTGCATGATAATTCCAGTGAACTCTCGAACTCTCGATCAGGATTCTCGTGTCTGTTATTTCTCGCCCACCAACTGGTGATAATTCCAGTGAACCAAAATCTGCATTTTCAGTAATAAAATGCTCATTACTTTATAAGAGTTTTCTGCACTTACAGGTTTTCTGGATTTGAACTTGCAGTTGGAACATTTATAGGTTCCTTGGCTGAACTTGCACTTGGAGCATTATTTGATGAGATCTTTAAACTTGGTTTCAAAAAACACTCCTATGGTGGGTGACCTGAGATTCACATTAAAACAGTTTATAAGTGAAAGGAGACATGACTGGTGAGCGTTTATCAATCTCCCTGAAACAACCTGGAGAAGAAACAGATCTTTAGAACTGGTTTTATTTTCAGGATGACATAAGGTTATAACTGCTATATAAGACTTATAATACAGAGATTAAAAGACAAAAGAACAACTCTTACCACCTGCTATAGAAGACTTATTATTCTATTCACTAGCATCTGCCCACATCTCACGATGACGCAAATTTAGTAACCACCATAACCACCCATAGGGTTTCCAGTTGGCATAGACGACACAGGCTCCTTGATTATCTACTTGAATACTAATTAAAATTACAAGAATAGGTGGTCTAATGCCATTTGATTACACTTGGTTGACATTGGATTCCTTTAACCTGCTTAACCAACATTTTCAAAAGTTACCCATTTCACCCGATAGAGACAAATTATGACTCAAATTTGTCACCTCTAATATGGCATCGGAAGACAAGTCACAGCTAAATATGAGGTTTAACTTCACAAAGATGGCATGTGGCACATGCAGAAATAATAACATTTACACATCTGAACTCTTGCATAAGATCAACGCGTTTTAAATTAGAGAGTAGAAATCAGTCACTTTATAAAGTTCATTATGCCAGAAAGAGAGCTCTACTAAATACTTTAAAACTCAGAATCTAAAAGAAGTTAGAAAACCCATTGTGATTGATGCTCTTGAATACTCCATAGGCATTTGTATGATCTAACTGAATGAGTTTCAAATGTTGATTGACTTTCGTTAGTCGATAGTTGTTTAATTGTTGCTGATTTAGTGCATGTGCACTCAGGATATGCTTAGGTATATAGCTATCATGTTAGAATCTTGTACCTAAGTTCCTGAGTTAAATGTTGAAATATGAGTGAATTGCCATGTTCATGATTGCTGATTGCTCTTCATGCAAGATATCGGTTTGATGTATTTCCTGACTGTGGTTTGATTATGAGATGAATTTGGTATTATGAGTTGGCAAGCTGCTATGTGGTAGCTATTAATGAAAAGTGAATCTATATGTATGTATATCTGTGTTGATATTCTTATGCAGATTCCATGGCCAATATGAATGTGCCAGTTCCCGCTCTAACCATTTGATTAGATGTTCAAACTCTATTGACTGGCTCAGAATTCACCACAACAACAACATCAGCAACAACAACAACAACACTGTCATCACCACCACCACCTTCATTTCAACAAAGCAATACTTATTATGGTCTCACCAAGTGGGGATCTACAATACGTGGCAAGTTTTTGTTCGTGGATGGATAATTGATGTTGACTACTGACTCCCTCAGAGAAGCGAATGATCACATCATCTGCGCAAAAAGGTCAATATCATTTGTGTCATAACAGTCACTTTGTGCATAATAAACAATAAATCTCCCTCTTAGATTAAGGGGGAGCATAGTATGTTCCATCATCAGAATATAGTAAACCTGACCACATTTTCTCCCACATTCTCTAACTTATTTAAATCAATTGGGTTCACAAATCTCAAAAGGTTTGAAATTTTTAATCGGGGGAGAGAATGTGATATAAATATGAAACCTGATGAAAATGTGATTCTTTGGACTTAAGTGTATGCTCTCCCATATGTGCTAAACTCTTTCGTATAATCGATGCACATATTGAGGAGGAGCAAATGGTGTGAATGCAAAAAGGATGTGGCATCTCATGTGAGCACGACTCAGACTTCACCAATGAATTGACGAAACAAAAAGTGTCATTAATCGAAAGGACATGTCCTGGCCGGGTAATAATTTCAAGCTGTTCTAACCAGTGATGTAAGCGTGTCTCGAAGAGGAAGTGTCTGAGTAGAGTGTACCATTTCAAGAAACTCTATGTGGACTTGACCCGGCCGGGTAATAATTTCAAGCTAGTCTAACTAGTGATGTAAGCGTGTCTCGAATCGGTCATGTTCACTGAAAGTGGATCAATTCAAAAAGTACGATCTCTACCCAACATGTGCAAATTTATAATAAAATCATCTGAGCACATGTTAAGGGGGAGAATTTGAAAAATATAAAACTCTAAAAGTGTTAGCAAAATGTGTTTCATAATCATGAACACTTTGGGAGATTTTTCAAGAATTTGGTTAATGGCAACATAGGATAGTCATGAAGTTATAAGGTGGCTAAGGTTAGGAAAACCGTCCTATGATCCGCCAGAGCCGGAGGGATCTACCCATGGACAATACCAAATAGTTAGTATGAGAAAGTCCTTAGGTATGATTATGAAAAAGGAGTAATATGAGAAAGGAGAAAGAAGGGGTTGAAGAATTAAAAAGAAAAGTAATGTGAAAGGGTGAAAAGAAATAGCCCTCCAAATTATTCAACCTTAGGGCAGAAACCGGATTCAATTCATATGCTACTGGTTGTTACTAAGGTGACGCCGGTATTGAAGACAAGACGTCATGGACCCAATGATGCACTGCACTAAACCTTCTAAGCCACTCAAGTTCTCTTAAAAGGACTTGTTTCATTCTCACGGGGAACCCTGCATAATCTATCGACTGCTCATTACGAGTTATGTTGATATTGAAACAGGAGACACCGCTCCAGTCTCCGACTACCAAAATTGCACTTATCGAGTCTAGAGCCACGAGATGCATCATAAGCTCTCATAGGAACACGTGCTACTTCTACACTGGTTGTTCAACATTAAGGACACCAATTGTAAACTTATGAGTCCTACGCAGATCTTAGCAATCTGCCAGAACATTTATGAGGGAATTTACAAATGTAATTCTCAATGATTGAATGGAAATTCCTGCCAGGATCAACATCAAACAGCCCTGAAAGCAGGTCACTTCGGTAATTCCTTGTGGATTACGCTTAGTGGTCGCGGCGGTTTCAAACGGTCTACAGTTATGGAGCGAACTCCAGCGACTCACCTAATCGTTGATCTACTACGGTAGATCTTGTAAGCCCTCTGTGGGCTTTCGATTTAGGAACGGCCTTGGTAAGGATTAGAGAGAGTTTTCACACTATGCTGTTAACAATCTCGAAGTCCGAACCTGTAAGTACCGGACGTTTTATTGCTAACTGTCGTATGCAGGAACATCTGGCGGCTGTAGCTGATTGCCTAAAAGATGCCAATCCATTACCACATGCTCACACTACACCATCATTGTATTCAAAGAAGTCATGATATACTAAAAGACCTTCAACACTGCTTCTGCAAACTCTGATGCTGAAAATCATGACCCAGAATAGTGTGAGCAAGTTGGCTCAAAGAGTACCACATCACATGGAGACATACTGCTAAAAGATGACCTGGAGACATACGTTGGATGATGACATCAAAGAATCTCCAAAGATCATCCAAGACAGAAGAACGGTCATCAAAAGATCACTACTGAATGTACAAAGAGTAATGAATTTGAAGTATCAAAGACTACGAGCTAGGAAGTTACAGTCATGTAATAGAATGCTAGAATTCAAAATATTATTTCCGGGGTGACCTCCCTTAGGGGGAGATTGTTAGGAATATAAATATTCATGTGAAGACTCGGTCACCCCGAGTATCTGTTTAGCATTTATGTAGCTCGTAGGATTATTAGTATTAATATTATTAGGATAGTTATATTAGTATTTGTAGAGTTGGGTCGGGTCTTTACCCACTGTCAGCTCACTCCACAGCCCACTCGTGGCACTTAAGTATGTAAGTATAAATACCCTTCTCCACCTAGGGAGAGGGTTGGAGCTTTTCACTCTTCTAATCTAACCTATACATTTTTATCTCCACTCTCTCTCTAGAAAAGTTCCCAACTCTTCTCTTCCTCTCTCTAAGATTCAATCCTTCATTAATCTTGTGTTTGTGTTATGAATTATAGATCTCTACACTAGGGTTACAACGACCTTGAATCTTAACAAAATTTGTATGACTCGTGTGCAAAAAGTATATGTCTGATCTAACCTAGGATCTCTTTTTATAGACATAAGGAGTCCTTTACAAGATAAGTATCCTATCGTATATTTCTAACTAATTGTGATATGCATACAATCTATACCATACTTATCCTTGACACGTCCTTATCATTGCAGCAGTACCTTCTGTTATATACTAGCAGTACTAACTTCAGAGTTTGTACTGTTAGTTATTCTTTAGCAGTCTTCACTTATACACTAGCAGTTTGTACTGTTAGTGTATTCTTCCAGCAGTACTAAGTCTTGAACATTTAATTCCCAACAATCCTCCCCTAAACTTTTGATTTACCCAAAATCATCAAGTTTCTTGAATTAAATAAGGGTTGTGAGGACTCTTCCAAACACTACATAGTCAACCTTAGTCTTCTGGCTTTCCTTTCTTCTGCAAGCTGAAATGTTTTCCTTATCAATTCTCTTGCCACCTCTGACTCTTCATCAACTTTGAGTCTGGATGCTAGCATGATTGTTAGTACTTCTGCTCTTACAGGATAATCTTTCTCTACTAACATATAGATCTCCACTCCTGCTTTAGTTGATACCCTATGCACTCCACAGTTGTCAAACAGTCTCTATGTGATGAATGAACGATGAGCTTGAAATCTCCATATGGCTTCACCTGTGTCAGGATCATATATTCTCTTCAGTTCAACCCAAAGCTCTTTATCTTTATCATCTGGAGGATCTGAGGTCTTAAATCTCTCTCGAACTAAGCTCCATAGCTTATCCAAATCATCTCTGTCAAATCCTTTTATCATGTCTTCAAAGAACTTGTAGACTTCAAATTTTCCTCCTACTCTGATGATTTTCCATCCCTTAATCATTCCATCTAAGTACACTTCCCAATCTATGATGGGATGCTTGGCTTGAATAGGATCAATATTAAGAGCTTTTGGAATAACCACCATCATTCCATGGATCTGTTCAACAGTTAATTTCTCTTCTACCTTTTCTTCCTCTGCTGGTTCTTCTTGAACTGATTCTTCTTCAGTTCTTTGCTTCTTTGATTCTCCTGATTCCAATTATTCTACTTCTCTCTTCTCTCCTTTTGCTTCACTCCTTTCAAGATCACCTCTAAGAAACATCTGCATCCTCCTATGTGTATCAATGTAGATCCTTTCAATCTCTTCATGAGATCTACCCTTGAAATGTTCTTCTTTCGAGGTGTCTTGATGCTTCAAGTAGTTCTTCATATACCTTAGTTGTTCACTTCTGGAAGGAGGTTTCTTCTGATAAGTTTTCTTATTTCTTTGTTTCTACCTGATTTGCTCCAAAAGGTCATCAATGGCCTATTCTCTTTCTTCTCTGGTGAACTGTGACCTTTCTTCTTCTTGAAGCTTAGCAGCTAGCTCCCTATCAGCAGCTTCTTGAGCAACTTTTTCTTGTACTTCCTTCAATAGCTTTTGCTCAGTTAGTATTTGAGCAATCATTTCTTCTTCAGCTACTCTTGCTAATTCTTCTTCATGAAGTTTCTGAGCTAGTTCTTCATCTAGAGCAATCTGAGCTTGGCTCTTCTTGGTTGTTTTCTGTGAATGTTCTTCTTCTATCATGATCCCCTTACCCTTGTCTACTCTTGAAATCTTTAGTCTTCTTGTATATACTACACCAGCAATACCTTGTGAACCACTTGCAGTACCTTGTGATATACCACCAGTACCTTCCATTTGACTGGCAGTACCTTCTTCATGCTGTGCATCTGGCCTCCCCTGAGTACCAGACTCTTCTTGGACCAAGGTAACATAAGGATCTTCATCTAGTCGAGCAATCTTCCTCCCCTGTTTGAAAGATTCCTCACCTTTGTCTGTTCCCTGATCATCTGATGAGCTTGATGAAGAAGATGAACTAGTTGATTCTACTAAATGAGCTTATCTCTTCCTTTTCAGTGTCTTGACCTGTTGCTCCAATTTCTTGACTTTAAGCACCAGCTTTGTATACACCTTGCCAAAAAGTTTCTTATGAATTTTGAGATCAGACTCCAAAGTATTGACCTTCTCAGATAATTTTTAACAAAGTTCCATCAATTCCTTATGCCTTCAAAGGGAAAAGACTCATAGTCCAGCACATGGTGAGCTTCTGAGCCACCCAAAATTTCCAGTTGGCTTGGGATTCCACCAATAGTACTGGGTTCAAAGGAACTTGGTACTGTTGGTGTTGCCATAGATTGGGTCTTATTTATGTTACTTCTGTCCTGCCCAGCTTCTAAGCCTGAGACAGTAGAAGCAGCCCTTTCTATACTAACAAAGTCAGCCTCATCTGCTACATTGGGAGGGGTAGGGTCTCTGTGCTGAGGAACAACAGAACCCTCTCTGGATATAGACCTATCTGGTGATGAGGTTGTTTGTGAAGGTGATTGTTTTGATGTTGTGGGTGTGTGATGGGAGTCAACTGGGCTTGTTGATCCTTCACCCTGTACCTGTAGCATAGAATCAAATAAAGGAACTTCTTCCCCACTATACCCTTTTTAGGCCATCCTCATATTACTGAAAAGTTTTTTGGTAAGTTTGGGTGTTGGATAAACATTTTTATGAGGAAGAAGCTGATGTTTCCTCATGTTCAAAATAGTTTGAATGAACCTGGGATACATCAGAAACTTTGATTTGCTATCAACATTATTAACCATTCCTTCAAAGATGAGTTTTGAAAAATTGAAAGTTCTGTCAGTAGCTAAGCAGATGAGAGCAGTTGCAATATAGCTACTGAACTGTTCCCATGAGGTTTTCTTAGGACTGAGACAGTGAAGGATGGTATGAATCAAAAACCTCCATTGTGGGGCAAAACAACCTTTTTGAATAGTTAAAGATTGTGATTGGATGTTGTACCCCATCCTGGTTAAAGTTTCAAAGATTTCAGTGTTTGGCATAGCACTAATACCATTACCATCATTCAAATGGAGATGCCTCCGGATTGATGATTCAGTAAGAGTGATAGATTTACCATCCACTGTTGCATTTAATTCTTTGTCACCTGTAACACCCCAACCCGATAAGGGTAGAAGTATTACGTTATGGTGACATATCAAAGCAAACACAAGCATATAACTTAAATAATAAAAAAGAATTTCAACGGTTACAAAGGGAAAATCTGAAATACAAGGTTACAAATGAGAATTACAATAAATACTAAGTCTAAAAATATAATCACTTCTAGTCATCTCTAATCCAGAATAGCTATCAAGGTATAGTCTTCTAAGTCCAAAGTACTCTCCACTCATAACCCAGCTTCCAACTAAAACCTGCCGCAGGAAAAGAATGCGGCTGAGCTTAAAAAGCCCAATGAACAGATATATATATATATCATAACATAACGGTAAATAAACATAAGAAACGAAGGAATAAGAATACCAAACGAAAAGTATAATCATGAAGGTCATACGAATTTTAAAGAGAACTAAGAATCAAGAATGCATGAGAACTGAATAAGAAATGAATCAAGAGAATAATGAAATAAGGGAAAAGTTCATATAAGGATGTGCCATAGGAACTACATACATAATCCGTCAAATCATACTAAAGCAATACAAGTATACGAAGAGGGGAGACCTCTAAGTAATAAAAGTGTGAGAAGGAGTGTAAGGCACACACCACCTGGTCACCATAACATACAAATACATAAACCTAGGATATATCCATACGCTCCCTAACAAAATATGGATGCCAGTACTTGACTGGTCACACATATATAAAGTTGGCCAATAGTGTAAACAATAAATCTTAACATAAGGGGGAACGCCGTATATCTATCACACCTCTACGGGAGTGTCATGCCTAGGGTGCCATCAAAGACATGGTCATGGTACCTCCACAACTAGGTTAGCTCAGGCACAGATCTATCATATCATACAACAATAATAATCTAGCATGGCAAGAGAAACAAGATAGTAACTCAATAAGCATGGCAAAGCATAAGTATAGCATAGCAGAGACATTTAAATAAATGTCAGAATGAATCAATAAGAATGACAATTATACAATGAATTTCATGAGTTAAATGAGGGAATCATATCAGGCATAGGATCGGTAGAAATATCCCTACTGAAAAGGGAAAGAATATCTGTACCTTGGACCGCAAGTGAAAACACAACTAGAAACATAAAGATCGGAAGCAAACTCCATCTTCAGCGAATCTACACGAATTCATGATTGTCTTATTAATAACGTATCTTAAATCGGATTACTCATTTTAGTCGGCTTTCCCTTTTTAGTAACTTTCCTTTTATAGCAGCTTTCCAAAAATAGTAAGTTTCCTCTTTAAGTAGTTTAACAATTTTAAGTAACTTTCTATTTTTAGCAGGTTTCCCGAATTATTAGGTTTCCATATAGAGAAGGTTCCCAGATTAAGAAACATTAGTCATTAATATCCAAGGTTATCATTTAATCAATTTAAGGTATCGAACGTGACTATATTAATAGTTTAAGGTTCATAATGATAATTATATAAGTTTAGGGTTAATAACGTAGGTTTCACAAGTTTTAGGGTTTATTATGCAAATATAACAAGTTTAGGGATTATAGTGCAATTATTGTAAGATTAGGGTATGAAATGTAAGTATCATAAAGTTACATGGTTTCACAAGTTAAGCCCTTTAGTTTAGAAAATGATAAGTTCAACCCGTAAGTTTAATAATACACAAATAACCCTTATTTAGCCTTTTTGAACTTTTTATCAGCTTTTATCTATGAACAGGTCACAACTTGACGAATTTTTGAACCACATCAGAACTCAAAAATAAAATTCACAAAAATTCTCACAGGTACTTCAATGTCCTTAGAACCCACACGAATTTTCCCAGAATTTATTAGTTAGTTTAACCCCACACGAAAAATACTCCAACTCAGACTACCCAGAAAACGTATCTGCTGCAGTACCCAGAAAGTATCCACTTGGATGACCCACCAATACATCCAGGTAAAATCCCCAAAAATTCATGAAATTACTAGGAATATAGAAGTTAAATAATGGAAAGTTTCATGACCCAACTCCTCATGGTTTTAAAATGAAAAATCGGCAAAGTGAACTGATTTTCAGAATCCCGAATTCAGTTTCAACACTTAATCACACAAAAATCAAAAACACGGCCAAATCAACTCGAAATCACTCCAAACCAATTGGAGAACTTAACTAGGACATAAAACTAAGTTTTCATGAAAAGAAACTGAATCAAACCATTTTATATCATGACACATCTCGCTCACATATTCAGGTATACTTACTGTCTCAGATTCAAGTTTTCACATTAGACCATTTTAACAAATGTTTACGCACCCACCCTCATTCAAGACCCTCAAAACTCATAGGACCTGTATATTAACACCATTTTAACATGTTCTCAAAACCCCACAAAGATTACCCACGAAATTCCATCCAAAACCCTAACCCTAATTCATTATTTCATGTGAAATTCTTATGATTTTATGAAGATCTTGATTCGTATGCATGTTCAATATTATAGCCGATTCATATAAAATTCTTGGTGACATGATTCTCGTTATTGAAAGGAAATCAAAATGAGGAAACAAAAACAAAATCATACTCGTTACCCTTGATGAGATCGGATTGAAAGAACAAGGATCAAGATTCACAACACACCACCCGGCTCCAATTTTCTTCGACTAGAAACAACCCACGATCACCTCTTATAGCAAATCACGATCACACCCATGTTTCTAACCACCAAATAGACGCTACAACAAGTCTCCTTTGCTGCCTTTTTGAATCGAACAAGAAGAAAGGGGCGGCCGGATTTTTTTAGGTTTTAGGGTCTTTTTTTTTTGTCCTGACAAATTTTTGGAGAGGAAAACAAATACCGGTCTTCCATTCTTGTGGGTTTCGGATTGGGCCAAAAGGGCTGAATTTGGTGTGTAGGCTAAGTTCATTGGGTCCTTGGCTGGGTTGTTGTAGCATAATAAAAAGGTATACGGCCCGAAACAATAATTCATGTAACGCAATTGGTGTCTCGTATTTATTTTATGCTTTAGAAATATTTTGGATTTCAAATATGTTCAAAAGTTCCATGATGATGTTTTGTTCTAATTATTTGGATTTAACGGTAAATTTGTTTAGTTACTTTTGGTTTTATAATTAATCTTACCCATAACTTAGGAAAATTTCAAATTAGACGTGAATTTAGGTATTCAGAATTTAGGGTTTTACAACTCTTCCCTTCTAAAAGAAAATTTTCGTCCTCGAAAATTGAAGTGAAACGAAATGGAAAGCACAACGCACCGTGAACGAAAATGTGTATGACTTGATTCTCATGACTCTATCTTGTTGATCAAAATAGTTTCGACTTACCCAGAAAAGACATACCATACTGAATCCGGACCAAAAGGATAATATACCAAACGTGACAGAGGATAATCGTATTTTCTAGGAAGAGTTACAGAGTATACATAGGATTTTTGGATATATCATCCGTGGAATGCATTATGCGAATCAGATGAGAATATATCAAAAGCTCTACAATGGGGCCTAAGATTCTTACTGGAAGTACAGAGGTCAGCCAAATGCGTGTCGAGAATCCAAAAGTATCAAATCGTATAACGGTGAAGGCAGATTAAGCGTATAGGTAGAATGAACCTAAAGTCTCACTAACGTAGATAATCTCAAACAGCTATCAGAAATTCTAAGGCTTCTAAGGCACTCCTCGAAATATCCTATGATCACAATAAGTGCACGTTATATGATGTAAGTATTATCATGTTGGCCAGACGTCATAATACTAGCATCATATAATTATGCCCTCATGATGACCATACTTTATCTCAAGTCGTGAAAAAGCAACTTATCTTAACCACCTAACAGTCCTTCTATTCCCTAGGATTGGTCCGAATCGATCATCATTACGAATTCAAAATCAGAGAAACAGAACGTACAAATAACGTAACGGAATTAGTAAGCATTAAACGAGTACGTCGTCCAAAGCGTCAGGTCTTCCACAATACATCAAAATTCTCATGTCAAAACCGTCATCTAACATACGCAGAAAGAACACTAACGGAATTTCTAATAGAGAACCTAAATCATTCAAAAGATCTTATCATTAGGTAACGGAAACTTAAGTAGGTTGAGAGGAAATGAATTACGTCATCAATAGCTTCATCCTTCACAGAATCAACTCTTCCAAACACAAAAGTTCGCTTCAAAAATTCATCCATTCAAATACATGATCTCAAATTTCTTCCAAGTCCAAGCAATCTGCCTACTTCTGTCCATATGATCATAGGATGAAAAGGAATTATAATCTTGAGTCTGGTTCCTCAAGCCTTCGGCAACTCTTATTGGAATTGTGGTGTAGTAATGCGAATCTCTGACATGATCACTGTGCATCCTTCCATCCGCAAATCTGCTTCTGCTCTCAATTCATCTAAGTACAACTAAAATGAATAGAGAAGCAAGATTGCGTGTCTTCGACAGGTCTTCTAGCATAGCTCAAAATTCGCCAACTCGATATCATTTTCCTTCTATGTCCGCCACCACCTTCATCTTGCAAGAAAGGTCTTCCAATCTTCAAGGTGAACACCGCTGTTGTCAACTCCAGGTTATGTGCTGAATAGTTCGTCTCCTACGGTCTGGTTGTCTTGATGCCCAAACTGAAATCTTTACATGCTGCATGAGGTATAATCGAGTCCCATCTCAGTTTTTCTCTTCTTCTTATATGCTTCTTTCACAGTAATGCCTGTCACGAACATCTTCTACTACTCTTCTACAGGGTTTCTAACTCCGATAACGGTCTTAAATCTTGGTCCTTTCTGTGGGAAACTCTGTCATTACAGGATACCTGGTAGTGCTGTCTGTTACAATCTCTAAACGCCAATCAAACCTACTCTTCCAGAACAAAGGGTCATTCTACTTAATACGAAAATGATCTACATGTTCCTCTTCCGTCTCTGGACACAACACAACGTCATACTATGACAATTTGTCCAAATACTCGCGAAAACATGATTCTATTAGCCAATACAATTGGCATCATTAAAACTCATAATGATCACAACGAGTACGAAAGCAGGTTCAGGAATCGTCTTAGGGAAACTTCATATCTACTTCACATCACCTATCTTCCTCTTCACAAATGAAACTGAAATGCTTCGCGGAGGTTACTCTCAGTTTGTCAACTCCCTTCTTAGAAGTTCTTGTGGTTGCTTCTTCAGTCCTTCAAACTTAAATGAGGCCGTCTGATACGGAGTTTCAAAGATAGACCAAATCAATCATTGATACGCGGAAATGGATAATGATTACGGATAGTGATACGGTTAAGTTCACGATAGTCGATACGCCGCCGCATACTCCCCTCTTTATTCTTCATAACCCAACAGGAGCATCCAAGGAGAAACACTGAGGTGAACAAAATCATATTCCATTAGTTCCTTCAATCTCTAAACTTCTATGGCATCATGGTTTCGTCAACTGAGATCCGTTCAATGCCAACTCTACTCCCCAAGCAGGAGGGAATCCCAGGAGGTTCATCAGAGGACACCAGAAGATTTGTACAACAAATACTTCCAATGCCAGAGCTCTCTAAGGGTGGATACTAATAGGTGTCAGGAGTAACCTGACAATCAAATGAGATCGGTGTATGTGCTTTCATAGCAACATTAATCTTAACAGATTTAAGCGGTTGAGAGTCATCATAACAAAAGTAGGGTGAAGCAGATTGTTAAAGGTCATATTTCAGATACGGTAGTCTAGGGTAGCTTTACGAAGAGCCATCCAATCCATAACCAAAAGACCTCAAAGTCAATTATATCAAGAGTAAACAGATCCGTAGAACGGATACGGTCGTTAAACCAGACGGATAGTTCATATATCAGAGTCAAGTACATGGTTCATCAAAGTGTTGAGATAGATAAGTGAACAGTTTAAGGCGTTGGAATTCTGCTTAGCTTCTTAGCATAAGTGGCAGGTAGGGTGTGTATCATTGGTAATACGAACATCGTATAACTGTCAAAAGTGAGATGTATGGAATATTTGTTATCAGCATCATAATGCTCAGCTAACAATTCCGTACTGGGATAGTATTTACATCATATCCTTCCAAAGGAACTGGTTGGCAGACAAGGTTCATCATTCAAAGGGAGGGAACAAAACTTCCTATATCCGTGGTTAATAATTACCAGAGTTCTCATAGGAGTAGTAATGGATTATGCAGAGTTAAGTAGTATCAGATGATACATTTATATCCAGCATAAGTAATGAGTTCATAGAATGTGTCAAACACATTATGGTCGAATGACCTTCGGGATGGTTGGAAAGGTATCAAATTGTTTATCCAACGAATCGGAGATGGAGATCAGAATCAGGAAGTGAAACCTAAGTGGTGTAAGGTATCCATGTAGTTCCCGAGGTATTCCAAACTTACTTAGTTACTGAGCTTAGGTTACAAAAATTTCTAGCTCCTGAAACAAATGTTCTTATAAGGCATAGCTAAAGGTAGAGGCACGATTCAGAGTGATGCGGAAGCAATGCTACTTACATAGATGTCCTAGTCTACCCATTCCTCACCGATTATAACTTATGTTCCAATGTGGAGATCCTAAAGCAAATTCTCAAAGGTTATCTTATGAGCGCCTACAGTGGAAACTTAATGGTCCAAACTTCACAGGTCAAGGTTTAATGTACTACAAGTCGCAGCCTGGTCTTTGATACCATAATTGTAACACCCCAACCCGATAAGGGTAGAAGTATTACGTTATGGTGACATATCAAAGCAAACACAAGCATATGACTTAAATAATACAAAAGAATTTCAAAGTTTACAAAGGGAAAATCTGAAATACAAGGTTACAAATGAGAATTACAATAAATACTAAGTCTAAAAATATAATCACTTCTAGTCATCTCTAATCCAGAATAGCTATCAAGGTATAGTCTTCTAAGTCCAAAGTACTCTCCACTCATAACCCAGCTTCCAACTAAAACCTGCCGCAGGAAAAGAATGCGGCTGAGCTTAAAAGGCCCAGTGAACAGATATATATATAACATAACATAACGGTAAATAAGCATAAGCAACGAAGGAATAAGAATACCAAACGAAAAGTATAATCATGAAGGTTATACGAATTTTAAAGAGAACTAAGAATCAAGAATGCATGAGAACTGAATAAGAAATGAATCAAGAGAATAATGAAATAAGGGAAAAGTTCATATAAGGATGTGCCATATGAACTACATACATAATCCGTCAAATCATACTAAAGCAATACAAGTATACGAAGAGGGGATACCTCTAAGTAATAAAAGTGTGAGAAGGAGTGTAAGGCACACACCACCTGGTCACCATAACATACAAATACATAAACCTAGGATATATCCATACACTCCCTAACAAAATATGGATGCCAGTACTAGACTGGTCACACATATATAAAGTTGGCCAATAGTGTACACAATAAATCATAACATAAGGGGGAACGCCGTAGATCTATCACACCTCTACGGGAGTGTCATGCCTAGGGTGCCATCAAATACATGGTCATGGTACCTCCACAACTAGGTTAGCTCAGGCACAGATCTATCATATCATACAACAATAATAATCTAGCATGGCAAGAGAAACAAGATAGTAACTCAATAAGCATGGCAAAGCATAAGTATAGCATAGCAGAGACATTTAAATAAATGTCAGAATGAATCAATAAGAATGACAATCATACAATGAATGTCATGAGTCAAATGAGGGAATCATATCAGGCATAGGATCGGTAGAAATATCCCTACTGAAAAGGGAAAGAATATCTGTACCTTGGACCGCAAGTGAAAACACAACTAGAAACATAAAGATCGGAAGCAAACTCCATCTTCAACGAATCTACACGAATTCATGATTGTCTTATTAATAACTTATCTTAAATCAGATTACTCATTTTAGTCGGCTTTCCATTTTTAGTAACTTTCCTTTTATAGCAACTTTCCAAAAATAGTAAGTTTCCTCTTTAAGTAGTTTAACCATTTTAAGTAAATTTCTATTTTTAGCAGGTTTCCTGAATTATTAGGTTTGCATAACTAGTAGGTTTCCATATTGAGAAGGTTCCCAGATTAAGAAACATTAGTCATTAATATCAAAGGTTATCATTTAATCAATTTAAGGTATCAAACGTGACTATATTAATAGTTTAAGGTTCATAATGATAATTATATAAGTTTAGGGTTAATAACGTAGGTTTCACAAGTTTTAGGGTTTATTATGCAAATATAACAAGTTTAGGGATTATAGTGCAATTATTGTAAGATTAGGGTATGAAATGTAAGTATCATAAAGTTACATGGTTTCACAAGTTAAGCCCTTTAGTTTAGAAAATGATAAGTTCAACCCGTAAGTTTAATAATACACAAATAACCCTTATTTAGCCTTTTTAAACTTTTTATCAGCTTTTATCTATGAACAGGTCACAACTTGACGAATTTTTGAACCACATCAGAACTCAAAAATAAAATTCACAAAAATTCTCACATGTACGTCAATGTCCTTAGAACCCACAAGAATTTCCCAGAATTTATTAGTTAGTTTAACCCCACACGAAAAATAATCCAACTCAGACTACCCAGAAAACGTATCTGCTGCAGTACCCAGAAAGGATCCACTTGGATGACCCACCAATGCATCAAGGAAAAATCCCCAAAAATTCATGACATTACTAGGAATATAGAAGTTAAATAATGGAAAGTTTCATGAACCAATTCTTCATGGTTTGAAAATGAAAAATCGGCAAAGTGGACTTATTTTCAGAATCCCGAATTCAGTTTCAACACTTAATCACACAAAAATCAAAAACACGGCCAAATCAACTCGAAATCACTCCAAACTAATTGGAGAACTTAACTAGGACATAAAACTAAGTTTTCACGAAAAGAAACTGAATCAAACCATTTTATATCATGACACATCTCGCTCACATATTCAGGTATACTTGATGTCTTAGATTCAAGTTTTCACATTAGACCATTTTAACACATGTTTACGAACCCACACTCATTCAAGACCCTCAAAACTCATAGGACCTGTATTTTAACACCATTTTAACATGTTCTCAAAACCCCACAAAGATTACCCACGAAATTCCATCCAAAACCCTAACCCTAATTCATTATTTCATGTGAAATTCTTATGATTTTATGAAGATCTTGATTCGTATACATGTTCAATATTATAGCCGATTCATATAAACTTCTTGGTGACATGATTCTCGTTATTGAAAGGAAATCAAAATGAGGAAACAAAAACAAAATCATACTCGTTACCCTTGATGAGATCGGATTGAAAGAACAAGTATCAAGATTCACAACACACCACCCGGCTCCAATTTTCTTCGACTAGAAACAACCCACAATCACCTCCTATAGCAAATCACAATCACACCCATGTTTCTAACCACCAAATAGATGCTACAACAAGTCTCCTTTGCTACCTTTTTGAATCGAACAAGAAGAAAGTGGCGGCCGGATTTTTGTAGGTTTTAGGGTCTTTTTTTTTTTTGTCCTGACAAATTTTTGGAGAGGAAAACAAATACCGATCTTCCATTCTTGCGGGTTTCAGATTGGGCCAAAAGGGCTGAATTTGGTGTGTAGGCTAAGTTCATTGGGTCCATGGCTGGGTTGTTGTAGCATAATAAAAAGGTATACGGCCCGAAACAATAATTCATGTAACGCAATTGGTGCCTCGTATTTATTTTATGCTTTAGAAATATTTTGGATTTCAAATATGTTCAAAAGTTCCATGATGATGTTTTGTTCTAATTATTTGGATTTAACGGTAAATTCGTTTAGTTACTTTCGGTTTTATAATTAATCGTACCCATAACTTAGAAAAATTTCAAATTAGACGTAAAATTAGGTATTCAGAATTTAGGGTTTTACATCACCATTTTCAAATGTTTTGACAGTAGCAGTCTGCCAAAACTCTTTGATTTAGGAGACATAGATAGTGGGATTTAATGTTAAAGAATACCTTATGTGAGAACCATTTAAAAAGTCCACTATCTTATGGAATTTGGTGTCATCCTCTGCTTTTTCCAAATACGCGATCATGTTGTGCTTGTCAACAAAGGATAAAGAAGCCATTATTTTTCAGTAAAAGTATGATTTGACTGCTGTGAATAGTGTAATTGTAGGTTAGAAAGTAGATGAAGAAAGTGAATTGATATATTATGAAAGACTTATGAGAGTTTCAATTGGACCGACTTCAATTAAAAGATAACTTTTGAATTTTGATTGAAGAAAGGTGAATATAATATCTTAAAAGTAAAAATATCCAATAAGAAAATCCTATTGATAAGATTTTGAGCAGTAAAAATCTCAACAAACTCTCAACGGCTAGTTTCGAAAAGTTGTTAATTCGCACCAGTACTAACGTCTATTCAGCAGTACAAACTTAAGCCTACCAGTACGAAGTTTAAGCCTGGCAGTACAAACTTTTTTAGAAAAATTTTGACATAGCAGTATGAACTCAATTTTTGATTAAAACAATACTGCTTACAACCATTTTGAAGGGATTAAGTGTAAAGACAGACACTTAATCATGATTCGTTTATGCAACTCTCTGGTTGTGTGAGAACCAATGATTTCAGTTATGAATAACTGCCTGTGATTAGATAAACTCATTCAAAGAGCTTTCTTGACAGGGTTTCTAGCTCGTGGCAGGTGTTGCCTCTAACACAAGTGTGTTAGATTCACGTTTGCTCGCTGTTCTCTCTACCAGATGTCCTTATACTAACACATTATACAAAAAGTATAAAATGGTAGAGAGTGAGTTAACTCAGTTACTATCTGACTAACTAAGCCATCAATTCCAATGCAAAACATCATAATAAGATTTCAAGAAAGAAGTTTTAAAGAATCAGTTAACTTAGGTATAAAACCTTTGTTAATGGATCCCCAAACTCTGTCTATCATCAACCTATTATATCAGCAACTGATCCACCAAATGTTGCTCACACAATGCACTAGTAATTCCTTTGTGCTCAAACTCCAAGATTAAGACAAAAGTTTTCAACTTCAGGGGAAGTTCATGCTTAAGGGGAAGTTGAGATCTTTAATATTTAGTTTTGTCATTATCAACTCCATGACCTGCAAATGTTAGTCCAACAACAAGAAAACAAATTGCAAAGCATTTGCTTCACAGCAGTATATAAACATATGACTAACAGTTCAAACATAACAGGCCTAATTTGTACTAGCAGTACAAACTCTACAAAATAGTACTAATTGACAAACCTAGCAGTACATATTCAATTTAATGTACAAAAACATACAGTTTAAAAACTTTTAAGGATTAAGCATTCCAATACTTGCCACCAAGTATTGAAACCTTCCAACATCAAAGGCTTTTGTGAGAAGATTTGCAAAGTTATGATCAGAATCAATTTTAACAACTTGAATTAACTTTTTCTCATTGCAATCTCTTATAAAATGATGCCTAATTTCTATGTGTTTTGTTTTAGAATGTTGCACTGGATTTTTAATAATGCATATTGTACTGCTATTGTCAATATATATCATGGTATTCATAAAATTATACCCATAGTCAAGCACCTGATTTTGAATCCAAAGCACTTGATCACAGCAACTTGCAGCAGCTACATACTCAGCTTTAGTTATAGAAGTTGCCACAATTGTCTGCTTCTTGCATTGCCATGATATAAGTCTGCAACCAAGGAACTGACATCCACCAGTTGTTGATTTCCTATCCAGACTTGCACCAGCATAGTCACTGTCTGAATATGCCACTAAGTCAAAAGGTGATTCCCTGGGATACCACAGACCCAACCTATGTTGACCCTTAAGGTATCTAAAGATCCTCTTGACAGCAGTTAAATGAGAAGCCTTGGGAGTGACTTGAAACCTTGCACAGGCACATACAGCAAACATGATATCTGGTCTTGATGAGGTTAAGTACATCAAGGATCCTATCATTGATCTGTAAGTGTGTACATCAACACATTCTCCATCAGCATCTTTAAGTAAAGGTTTCTCTGAATCAACTGGTGTGCTTGCCACATTAGCATCAGTAAATTGGAATTTTCTTAGTATCTCTGCCACATATTTATCCTGACAGATAAATATTCCTTCAATTGATTGCTTCACTTGTAACCCCAAAAAGAAGGTAAGTTCCCCCATGGAACTCATCTGAAACTTATCATGCATAAGTTTCTCAAATTCCAAGCACATATCCTTCTTTGTGGATCCAAATATAATGTAATCCACATAAACCTGTACCAGCAAAATATCCCTCTTGTTCTTCTTGATGAATAGTATCTGATCTATCTTGCCCCTTTGGAATCCATTCTCTAACAAATAAGAGGCCAAAGTCTCATACAATGCCCTTGGAGCCTGATGTAGTCCATAAAGAGCTTTCACAACCTTGTACACCTTGTCAGGATGTTCTAGATCAACAAAACCTGGAGGTTGAGAAACATATACCTCCTCTTCAATAGTACCATATAGAAAAGCATTCTTGACATCCATCTGGTAAACAGTTAAGCCCATGAAAGAAGCATAAGCTAAGAACAATCTGATTGCTTCAATCCTAGCTACTGGTGCAAAAACTTCTTCATAGTCTATTCCCTCTTCTTGTGTATACCCCTGGGCTACAAGTCTAGCCTTGTTTCTTATCACAATACCCCTTTCATCCCTCTTGTTTCAGAAAACCCATTTGGTTCCAATTACCCTCAAACCCTTAGGTAAATCGACCAGTACCCAAACCTTTTGAATCTTGAATTGGAGAAGATCCTCTTGCATTGCTTCTACCCAGTGTAACGCCCCTTGACCACTTTGACCAAAAATTTTGAACTTTACACACGGAAAATGCTTTACCTTTACTTTCGACCTTTTTACCATTTACAAAATTCCTTGAACATAACCAAGATGACCAATCTGGACCATAACCAAGATGAGCAAACTGGATCCACACTTAGGTCCAGACTTTGGAACCTAAAAGTGGATCCTGGATTCATAACCAAGATGAGTAAACGTCATAACCAAGATGAATAAACTGGATCCACACTTAGGTCTAGATATTGGAACCTAAAAGTGGATCCTGGATTCATAACCAAGATGAATAAACTAGATCCACACTTAGGTCCAGATATTGGAACCTAAAAGTGGATCCCAGACTGACGGCATAAACCCCTTTTGACCCACTTTCACTACATAGCACATATACGACTTTATGTTTACACCAAACTTGACCAACTTCATTACATTAACATATCAAACGTGTTCCAACGACACTTGACCCGTTTACATCCCAAAATGGGTACATTCTCACCTTTACCAAACACCCCTTTAAACATTGACTACAAACACATAATAAACACTTTGACACATCGTTAGACCACTAAACCATTTCACGACCTTGACGCACAATAAACGACTCATAAAAGAGACTCTTGGAGGTACAACTTTGACTCGAGCTCGGTATTCTACCTAGCTCCTATCGTTCACTCTTAATCCTTCCAAATCCTTATGCTATAAACATAAACCTTCCTTCCGCCGCACATGAACCTACAAAACATTGTCAACTAAAAGAATAAGCTTACGCTTAGTATGTAACCCGACATAAAACATATATCATACACATACTTTCACATAAGCATCATAACCACATCAAAAGCTTCTAAGCTACAACATTCAACCATCTCACACATGTCCTCATAACATAACTATCATCAATTCACAACAATCATAACCAACTACATACCTTACTTAGTCCAACGCCGATAAACTAACATACTCCTAGCCAAGTCACTAGCCACCACTTCCTAACTTACAACCATCCCGAAACGAAGTCCCATGTTCTTACACCATTATAACACATACATGATAATACATACATAACACATGTTTTTAGTGAGAGTTACTTACCTTCAATCCAAGCTAACTATCATATCATGATTCCACCATTATCATCACCATCATCACATCATCACCATCAACATATCATCACCATCATTTTTCCTACTTCATAACCATCATTCACAAACACTTAATAACACATAACCAAAAACTATAAAAATCAACACACCCTTTAACATACTTGATCATCATATGATCATACTTTGATCATATGATGAACACCCTTTTTCTTACTAACTAAACCCACACAAACTTACCTCATAATCACTATAACCCATCAATTATCTTAAAACCACCATTTACCCATTTTCCCCAAATTAGGTTCATAAACCCTAATTCATAAATCATCAATTAACACTAATTAAAGTTACTTACTTGCACAAGGATCATCACTAGGGTTGAATTCTTGATCTTGAACTTAATATCTACACTTGATCATCACTACTTGCATTTTTCCCTCTCTTTTCTTTCTCCATAAAACCGGCCTCCAACCTTTATCTCAATAATGATGGATAAGTCTAGAACATCCTGGATTTATCTAACTAGATTGCATCTTTGGGCTAATGGCAAGAATGGTCCCTCAAGTCTCTTTCATCCTATTTTAGCCACAACTAACTTATAATACAATTGGCATATGACAACTTAAGTCCTTGAAGTCCATTTCCTATCTATTTGAGGCACATAATACTTCCCATAACTTTATAACACATGTTTTGACTATCACTTGACTATCGGTTTGACTAAAATGTTACGTTTGTTGACCAACCAATCACATCAAGTCTTTATCCATTTTCATCTAGGGTGGGTCCCAACACCTGAGAAACGGGTGTTACAATTCTATCCCCCTTATTTAGATTTCGTCCCCGAAATCTTTCGTCTATTTCTAACCAAAACTTAGTCTCATGACTCATCTCATTCCTAGCACCTTAACTTTTAGTTTATTTAGTGCAACGATCTAAGTGATCTTGCAACTCTATGCATACTATAACATATCACACATCCTTAATCCCTACTACTTCCCATTTAATTCTATACCATCCAACTCATGCTTAGATTTTACATAATACAAGACATACTTATTATCGCTAATCATCATTCTAATCCGCCCTATTACCGTTACATCACCATCTCACTTGCCTTATCCTCTACTCTCATTCTTTGACTACTTGATACTTAAAAAGCTCGTACTATTTGACTTTGCATAATCACACTTGACTAATACGTTCACATTCTATCATTTCCATTCATCATATTTTGTACCACGCGCAAGGCACATTACATCATCATTACAATTTCTTCATTCCATCAATATTTCTCCTAAGTCTCAACTAAAAGCCATGGTCTAATTCTAACCCTCCTATCTTAGTCCTTACAATTCTTATCTAACTCTAAACTCCCGCTTTCTACTTCTCTAACCCTACTCGTGCCGTCTCGGCAACACATAGCCCACTCGTTTATAATTTCTCATTTACATGGAGAGGCGTCCAAATCAATGTAAATCAATAAATATAAAATCATGGTTATGTACTCCCAACATAACACTACTACTCCTATTTCCCAATTTAACTTTTATTAATTCATCTTGTTTATACTTCATATTCGTTTTTAGACTTGGATCCATATCATTAACACATTCATTACGGGGATATTTTTATTGCCAAGGATATAGGCAACCTCATTTGCCGATAAAGGCAACACATTTTCTTCCCGAGGGATCTTTAACATTCATCCCGAAGGATTCCCTAACATTCATTTACTTGGTCATTCCGAAGGACACCACCTTTAACATTCATCCCGAAGGATCATTAACATTCATCCCGAAGGATCATTAACATTCATACTTTATCACCTTAGCAATGGATCCAAGTCATTTACATTTTAACACACACATTATTACATTCGTTTATTTTAGTAAACGCAAGCGCATAGAGCATATGAGCCTGCTTATTATAAATACACATTTCTATGTGTTTTATCATCCTACATTCTTAATCCGCGTTAGTTATTTTCACATCTTTACTTTACCTCTTGCATTCTTAGCCTTCATTGATCATCTTCACATTCTTACGTTACATTTTACTCCACTCAACTCATTTACATCTAGACTTTTCACATTTTACCAACCGTAACTCATGCATTCATTATAGTGATTACAGCTAATCGCCTTAGCCGTAATATGATAATTTCAAGACAATGCCTTTATCTCATACACACTCTTCTCATTCTTCCTTACATTTTTAATCCATTACATTCTTATCTTGTCTCTCTTCTATTAGTCTCACTCACTTCCTTCACATGTAGACCTTACATAGATCGTCAACTATAACGCATTCATTCATTATTAATAATTACAGCTAATCGCCTTAGCCGTAATATAATTATTTCATGGCAATATCTTAACCTCATACATGCCCATCTCATTATAGCTATTAGTACTTAAGAAATTTCGCTCTATTTCATCATTTACTCAATCCCTATGCCCTTTTTCTCATTTTGTCACTTTACTAAGTTCATCACGGACTTATTATGTATATATTTATATCATTTCTTCACCACACTATGCTATAACACTCATTCAACATTACCACACGTTCATAATTACGCTCCTAATACTTTGACTTTCCGCTAACCCATCTCTAATACCTCATTAGTGATTATCACACTAAATATAATTGCTCATAAGGCCATGCTTTGGTCATCACTATCACACAAGTCACGCACTTTCATTTTTAGTCACATTTCCTATAAACCACCACACAACTTATTACATCCATTCGCCTTCGCTAAACTACCATAACACACAATCACATAATCATATAACAATCACCGACAATATCCAAGTGTACGGTAATCTATCATTTAAGCACGTCTAGTCCGCCATGGACTTACATTACGCACACACCAATACTATAAACATGAACAACTCCTAACACCATACGCTCATTCATCATATCACATATTCCACCTCATAACTTAAACAATCAATGACTCGAGTTTAACTCATTAATTCTACCATTAGTAAGACCACATTCTCAATATTCACTTTATATCCAACCAAAGCCTAATCCCACTATTGCTATAAGCACTTTCACATCGCACACCTAAGGCATCTATTTTCCACGTCTAATTCATTACTTCTATATTTTGCTACATTCTCATAATCATATAATGATTACCGATACAACTCGAGGTGCACGGTAATCTTATCACTTACACATCAAATCTTCCACAATATAAATCACATAAAACACATCCATAAGTCCCCATCATTATACCCATATAGCAATCACATAATTCGTTTCAAAACTCAACATTCACATCCTATAACTTACATAATATTTGCCCGCATTTCTTAAGCTTAAACTTAACGCGTCTACGAGTGGTTTAAGTCTAGGCAACCTATAGTGGAAACCTAATTCACTTAAACCAAAGCTCTGATACCAAGTTGTAACGCCCCTTGACCACTTTGACCAAAAATTTTGAACTTTACACACGGAAAATGCTTTACCTTTACTTTCGACCTTTTTACCATTTACAAAATTCCTTGAACATAACCAAGATGACCAATCTGGACCATAACCAAGATGAGCAAACTGGATCCACACTTAGGTCCAGACTTTGGAACCTAAAAGTGGGTCCTGGATTCATAACCAAGATGAGTAAACTTCATAACCAAGATGAATAAACTGGATCCACACTTAGGTCTAGATATTGGAACCTAAAAAGTGGATCCTGGATTCATAACCAAGATGAGTAAACTTCATAACCAAGATGAATAAACTGGATCCACACTTAGGTCCAGATATTAGAACCTAAAAGTGGATCCCAGACTGACGGGTTATGCATAAACCCCTTTTGACCCACTTTTACTACATAGCACATATACGACTTTATGTTTACACCAAACTTGACCAACTTCATTACATTAACATATCAAACGTGTTCCAACAACACTTGACCCGTTTACATCCCAAAATGGGTACATTCTCACCTTTACCAAATGCCCCTTTAAACATTGACTACAAACACATAATAAACACTTTGACACATCGTTATACCGCCAAACCATTTCACGACCTTGACGCACAATAAACGACTCATAAAAGAGACTCTCGGGGGTACAACTTTGACTCGAGCTCGGTATTCTACCTAGCTCCTATCTTTCACTATCTTCCAAATCCACTTCCAAATCCTTATGCTATAAACATAAACCTTCCTTCCGCCGCACATGAACCTACAAAACATTGTCAACTAAAAGAATAAGCTTACGCTTAGTAAGTAACCCGACATAAAACATATATCATACACATACTTTCACATAAGCATCATAACCACATCAAAAGCTTCTAAGCTACAACATTCAACCATCTCACACATGTCCTCATAACATAACTATCATCAATTCACAACAATCATAACCAACTACATACCTTACTTAGTCCAAAGCCGATAAACTAACATACTCCTAGCCAAGTCACAAGCCACCACTTCCTAACTTACAACCATCCCGAATCCAAGTCCCATGTTCTTACACCATTATAACACATACATGATAATACATACATAACACATGTTTTTAGTGAGAGTTACTTACCTTCAATCCAAGCTAACTATCATATCATGATTCCACCATTAGCATCACCATCATCACATCATCACCATCAACATATCATCACCATCATTTTTCCTACTTCATAACCATCATTCACAAACACTTAATAACACATAACCTGTGGAAAACTAGAAGGGGGGGGGGGTTGAATAGTTTTACGTCTTTTTAATTTTTATTATGAAAACTTTGTTTACTTTTAAAAACTTAGATTCGAATTTATGTGAACTCAACTCTTGAACAATATGAACCAATATAATAAATATAAGCAAGCAATGTAAGTAAGGTAATAAATATGAAATGAAAGATAGAGATGGAAAGATCTAACCGAGAGACAAGAGATTTATAGTGGTTCGGCTACAAGGACACCTTCCTAGCCCTACTCAACTCCCCGAGCACCTAACTCGAGAGTTCACAACACTATGTCAACAAGCTCCCTTATGGCGGAGAAAACCTTACACAACTTTAGCTTACACCGGCTTAACAACACAAAGCTAGATGTCGGGTTCTAATCGTAGCTAGAACCAATCTCACAACTTATACGCGACTTAATCACACCTTCTTCTTCACGACTTCTTCACTATGACTTCACAACTTAGCACAGCCTATGTACACTTCTACTTCTTCACACCTTCACTACTTACACACCGTAACAACACAACTTCTCTACTTACACACTAACCTATCCCAAACAATTATTCACACAACTATCTAACAAATGTACACAACTTATATACAAATGAATGATGACACAAACAACTTAGGTATCTAAGTTGCAATACTTCTTCTCTAGTTGTTGAAGGAGTATTCTTCTCTTGCACTTGAATGGAGGAAGCTTCGATCACTTAGAAACCAATGCTTAAGAAGATATGATCAAAGGAGTTTAGAAAGAATTTACAAGGTTTAGAGAGAATTTAGAATAGAAGGTTTTTGGGTGCAAAGAGGTGAAGAAAAAGTCCAGAGAAAGACCAGTATTTATAGGCAAATCTGGGAGCCTACTGGAGCGGGGCGGACCCCTTAAATAGGGGGTCGGTCCCCTTAATTTTAAGGGGACCGCCTTATATAATTAAGGGGGCCACCCTTGCTGAACGTTGCCCAGATTTGTCTTTTTGTGGGGAAGGTTTTTCTGGGATATTTTTGCCATTTTTGGTTGAAAATTTGAATTCATATTTTTATAATGAATTAAACATATTTATTTAATACCAAAAATGTTTTTCAAAAATATATAAAATGTTTTTGACATTTTATAAAAATTTTAGTGATTAAGAAAAAGTTTCCTTTGATCATATAATGCATTAAGCACTTGTTTATTCATACCTTAAGTGATTAAGTTGTAGAAGTGAATATTTACAACTAAATACTTGTTTATTTGATAATTTTATGTTTAATGAGTTTATATTTTGTGATCATTAAAACATAGAGATATGAATAAGTATTAATAATGTTTTTAGGCATTATTTATGTCAACAATCTCCCCCTTTTTGATGATTACAAAACTTAAACTCATTAAATCCAAAAATTTATTTTTGGACAAGTATTTAGTTAGTTTATATTCACTTCTCCCCCTTTTTGTAGAATCAAAAAAGTTATGCCGACAAGTTTTAGAAACTAAATTTGTCAGGACGAGACCTCCCCCTTGATGTGTGCTCCCCCTCGTTTGAGGGCACCAAGGAAACGAGCTATGGAACACTTGGCTGCAAAAACAAGTTAGGAGTACAAAACATATATATGCATAGCAAAATATTTAGAACAAGCAACTAATTTATTCATGCATTCAAAGTGATCATGTATAATACATGAATCATCATTACATCACATAACGTGCCTAAAGCACAGAGATTACAACATAATAAAAAGAAAACTACAAGTGCTCCTAATAATGCCAAAGAGTGTGATTGGACTTGCTTGCGACACAAAAGGGTGAGGGAATTTATTTTGAGGCGGAAGGCTTGTGAGTGGAGCTTAGTGAGGAGAAGGAAATGGAGCGGGTGAATGGATCTAACGATATTGAATCGTTTAGTTGGAGGAATAGGGTGAGGGCGTGTGAGTAGATATTCGATCCAAGAAATATCTTCACTTAGATGGAGAATTTGTTTTTGAAGGAAGATGCAACAAGGGCAATAGTGGGTGTGGTTGGTAACTTGATCCAAGTTAAGGGAGTGTGGTAAACAATTTGAGTAGGGAGAAGATGGAGGTTGTCCCTTGTTGCGTTGTGCAATATGCATAGCAAGGAGATCACTAAGATCATGGATTTGGTTAACCTCTTCATGAAACTTTTTCCTTTCATGAATGTGGATTTGGTCATTTGGTGGAAATGGATGGTATTGATGTGCGTGATTTGAGGTAAAATTTGATGGTTGACCAAGGTGATGAGGGTTTTCAAAGGTTTCATTGAGTTTGGTTTGATTAATAGGAATGTAATTTGGAATGGATGTGGATTGTTGACCAAAATGATAGGGTTTGTGAAATGGTTCAATGGAGTGAGGTTGAGATCTTGGAGAGTAGTTAGGAATGAATGATGGAGGTGTTGGATGTCTAGTCACACCATTTGTGATGGATTTGTTGTGAGGGTGAGGTTTTCTTTTCCATCCCGGTTTTAGGGTCATCCTTGCTAGCTTTGAGGATTTTGGTTTTGGGTTGATGGGAGAAAACATGATGGGATGAATGAATATGGTGAGGAATGGGGTTATTTATAGTGGAGGATTGATGTGATTAAGGATGGATAGACATGTTGGGGTGATCAGGACAGAATGTGTTTGTGAATTTAGGGAAGGATATGATGAAATGGGTTAAAAAGCAGAAAAAGATTCTGTGAACCCGTCCATCAGATGGCCGGTCCCCTTAATTATGACAGGTCCCCTTAATAATTAAGGGGGCCGCCTTATGAATTAAGGGGGCCGCCCATCTGGTACCATTCTGGGTTCCAGAAATGGATTTTTCTACAGAAATAGGTAAGGATGGCAATGTTTTGAGCTTTTGGTTTTAGGCAAGTGATGACATCAAATAAGTACATATTATTAGCATCATTATCCCGTTTATATTGCTCATTTTATACTATTATGTGTGAGATTTGGTACTTATTGATTTACTTTTGTAAATCTCAGTAATATCGGAAGCAATTGGAGAAAGTTATGGAAAAAGATGTGTTTTAGAGCAAAAACGAAGATATTGAAGAATGCCTACTGATCAGACACTCAATACAGCGTATCAACTCTAATTAGATACGCCGTATCCATATACTTAGAAGAGTTCAAGACCTTGCCTGACTTTGATGCATATGGCGTATCCATCTTTGGGAATACGCCGTATATGAAACTTGGTCGATTTGAAGAATACGACGTATCGGATTCTATGAATACACCGTATAGAAGCCCTAGATATTTGAAGACCAAGACGGGATTACATCGAATGCGGCGCATCCTATCCTTGAGATACGTCGTATATGAGCCTTAACCGATAAATCAAGTGAAGAATCGAAGCCAAATGAAAAAATAATGTTTACGTAACAACTTTAGAAGATGCTTCACTGTTTTGGTCATAAAATCTTCATCCGGACTCCGTTTTAGTTGATTCAAGCGGCCACGCGAAGAGAAAAAGAAAATCTATCTAATTCTGAAGGATATGCGGCGCATTGGATTTCTAGATGCGCCGTATCGAGGTCGTAACAGCAGACTGCATATTTTTGGTAAACTTGGAGGCTACTCTTGCTTAATCCTATAAATACCAAAGCCCTTGCACGACTCCAGAGGACCATAATCAGTGGGAAACAGCCCCAAATCATCCCCAACACCTTCTCCATCCACCATTGAAGATCGACGAAGAACATCTCCATAATTTACTTTGTTTAATCATTCGGTTAGCGTGTTGTTTTCATTATGATTTCTATCTTTTATGCTATGATTCAAACATTGTGTATTGTTACTGAGATTATGGGCTAACACCCTTAGGTGTTAGCCAAGTTTATGAAGTCTATTTAGTTTATTTGTGTTCTTGATTACGTGTTTGCTTTGTTATTGGATTGGGTGCTTATCGTTAAAAACTCGTTTATTGCTTATCACTAGTAGAAGTCTATGTAACTAGATTATGATCTTATTGGTTTAATTGGTGTAATTTAACTATCTGAAACTGTGGTTACTTTAATTGAATCATAAGTGTAGTAATCCGAATCCTATATAGACGGGCTTAGATGGAACACATCAGAACCGTGCCTTATGCCACTATTAGGACTAGTAGCGCGTAATGCCAAACTAGGTAAGATGGTGATTATGCAATAAGTTAGTATTGATGCTAGATAGGTCACTATGATCTTGGCCAATTTCCCGCTCCGTATAGCAAGTTATTAAATCGTGACAGGGTTTAGTAATTGGATCTTCGCCTTAACTTTTGAATGAAGTAAAACAAGTAGACATTAGCACATATATAACTATAAGATGGATTAGACTTGGCTAGCATGTTCTTCTATCATTGAATTCACCTTACTTTAATTTGCTTTTAATTAGTTTAATATTTATTTTCTCGTATTTAGTTTAATTAAACACACAAATTCGTGATAGCCTCTCAGGCTAAAACCCCCTTTTTATTAGTTGCTTTATAGTTAGATTAGATTACATCACTCCTAGTGAACGACCCTTGCTTACCTAGAAACTATCTACATTGATCGGGTACACTGCTCGTGAGTGTTTAGAGTCTATAGGTTAGTTCGGCAATAAATAAATTTAAAACTTGGTAGTTAATTATAGACTATAAAAAACACATCAAGTTTTTGGCGCCGTTGCCGGGGAGTGAAATTTAATTTGATTTAACTAGTTTAGTAGCTTAGAGTTGTTTTTATTTGTTTTTGTGTGTTTTAGTTATTTTAGTTGTTTTTCTATCTGTTAGAGTCAATACGACGTATCCACTTTGTGAATACGCTGTATCGTATCTGTTATTTACTTCTTGTTTGTGTCTGTCGTATTCTGTTTACAATCTACATACGCCGCATTCACCTTTGTGAATACGAAGTATCCAGTCCGGAACCAATACGACGTATCAGTTTGCTAAATACGCCGTATCGACTGTCTGTAACAGAACACTTTATTTTTTTTTTTATTTTTTATTTTTTTTATTTTATTTTTCGTTTTAGTTTTAGTTCTTGTTTGAGCATATACTACTAATAATGCTACCTTTATTTTCAGTTATGATGGCTGGAAATAGATTCATGAATGCAACATATGAATATGACGAATGGAGAATCAACGATATATTGGAAAAGCTAATCAAAGTTCAATTGGAGGAACATGAAAATACAGAGATATTCATTAAAGATTTCCGCAATACCAACGAAGTTTTATTAAAAGAAACTTCGAACATGATTACTGGATTAGCAATAGAGGTACATGAGCTTGCAAGGAATCTGAAAAATGCTCTTTATATACAAGATGTTAAGGGTGTTACTACAAGAGGAGGAAAGAATACAATTTACCCGATTCCTAGTACTGAGGAAGCAATTCAGGATAAAGTGCAACCAGATGAGCAAGAAAAACCTGAGGATGAGACTGTTAACATTGAACTTCCTAAAGTTCAAGGGCAACCAAAAGAACCTACATTTGTTGAACCTTACCGTCCCCCAATTCCATTCCCAAATAGGCTTAGAAAAGAGAAAGAGGAAGCTCAACAAAAGAAGTTTTTGGAACAGTTTAAGCAATTACACATTAACATTCCTTTTATTGATGTTCTTGTGCAGATGCCGACATTTGCTAAATATTTTAAGGATTTGCTATCTAATAAAGCAAAGCTGGTAGAAGCATCAACCGTCATGATGAATGAAAAATGTTCAGCAGTTCTACTCAACAAATGGCCATCAAAAGAAAAGGATCCAGGAAGTTTCACTATCCCTTGTCAAATTAACGATTTATTTATTCCTAGTGCTTTAGCTGACTTAGGTGCTAGTATTAGCTTGATGCCATTTACTATGTTTGAAAGATTAAAATTAGGTGAACCTAAACCTACTAGAATGAGTTTAGAACTTGCTGATAGATCAATACAATATCCAAGAGGAATAATAGAAAATGAACCTATTCAGATTGATAAGTTTTTTATTCCTGTGGATTTTGTTATTTTAGATATGCCTGAAGATTCTAGGATTCCTATAATTTTAGGAAGGCCCTTTTTAGCTACTACTCGTGCGTTAATTGATGTATTTAATAAAAAAATTACACTTCAGGTAGGGAATGAAAAAGTAACATTTGATATGGAAAATTCAATAAAAAAACTTTTAGATAAGAAGGACGAATGTTACAATATTGATGCATTAGATGAGATAAATACTGAAGAAGCTGTTAAGTCATTAGAAAATGATCACTTAGATTCCTTTTTAGTGCACGATTTAGAAAGAGAAATTAGAGAGACAGATGAGGCTTATGAAGAAGAACCTAATAAGGAATTTGAGTCTATACAAATTACCGAAAATTTTAATACAGCTTATTCTATTAATCAAAAAAATTTACTTAATGATGAGGAAAATTTTGTTAAAGAAAATAAAACTAAAACTGAATTAAAAGAATTGCCCTCTCATTTAGAGTATGCATATTTAAATGATGACAAGAATTTTCCGGTAGTTATCTCTTCTAAGTTAACTAAAAATGAGAAGAAAATGCTGGTACAAGTTTTAGAAAAACATAAAGGGGCATTTGCTTGGAAAATGTCTGATATTCAGGGTATAAGTCCATCATTTTGTACTCATAAAATTCTTATGGAAGATAATTTCAAACCTGTCATTCAACCACAAAGACGTTTAAATCCCAAAGTACAAGATGAGGTAAAAAATGAAATTATCAAACTACTTGACTCTGGATTAATATATCCAATTTCTGACAGTCCTTGGGTTAGCCCTATTCATGTTGTTCCAAAGAAAGGTGGGACAACCGTTGTTTTAAATGAAAATAATGAGCTTATCCCTACTAGAACTGTTACTGGATGGCGTGTTTGTATTGACTATCGTAAACTTAATGATGCTACTCGAAAGGATCATTTCCCTCTTCCATTCATTGACCAAATGTTGGAAAGATTAGCTGGAAATGAATATTACTGTTTTCTTGATGGTTTTTCAGGATATTTTCAGATTCCCATAGCACCTGAAGATCAGGAGAAGACTACGTTTACTTGTCCATATGGGACGTTTGCTTACAGAAGAATGCCATTTGGACTATGCAATGCCCCTGCAACCTTCCAACGTTGTATGACCGCAATCTTTCATGATATGGTGGAGGATTTCATGGAGGTTTTCATGGACGACTTCTCTGTATTCGGTAACTCTTTTAATAGATGCTTAGGAAATTTAGATAAAATGCTTGCTAGATGTGAAGAAACTAACCTTGCACTTAATTGGGAAAAATGTCATTTTATGGTTAAAGAAGGTATAGTTTTAGGACATAAAATTTCTAAAGCAGGAATTGAGGTAGATAGAGCTAAAATTGACGTAATTGGGAAACTACCTTATCCTACTAATGTTAAAGGAGTTAGAAGTTTTTTAGGACATGCTGGATTCTATCGTAGATTTATCAAAGATTTTTCCATTATTTCTAGACCTATGACCCAGCTTTTATTAAAAGATGCTAAATTTGATTTTTCTAGCGAATGTAAAAAGGCCTTTAACATTTTAAAAGAGAAATTAACTACTGCTCCTATCTTAATCTCGCCTAATTGGGATTCATCTTTTGAACTTATGTGTGATGCTAGTGATTACGCTGTTGGAGCAGTGTTAGGGCAAAGAGTAGATGGTAAATTTAAGCCTATTTACTATGCTAGTAAAACATTAAATAATGCTCAAGAGCATTACACTACTACTGAAAAAGAACTTCTTGCTGTGATTTTTGCTTTTGATAAATTTCGTTCATATCTTATTTTATCAAAAACTATTGTGTACACTGATCATTCTGCTTTGAAGTATTTATTTAATAAACAAGATGCTAAAGCTAGGCTTATACGTTGGGTCTTGTTGTTACAAGAGTTCAACATCGAAATCAAAGATAAAAAGGGAGCTGAAAATTTAGCTGCAGATCATTTGTCTAGGTTAGAGAATCCTGACACGAAAATTTTAAAAGATGAAGAGATAATTGACACATTTCCAGATGAGCACCTAAAGATGTTAGGAACAATTGATGAAGGACAACCTTGGTATGCAGATTATATTAATTTCATTGTAGGAAAAATTGTACCATCAAATATGAAGTATGCGGAAAGGAAAAGATTCTTATACCAAGCTAGAAGCTACTTGTGGGATGAACCGTACGCATTCAAACGTTGTGCCGATAATATAATCAGGAGATGTGTTGATGGACTTGAAAAATTGGATGTTTTGAAACATTGTCATTCTGGGCCTACTGGAGGACATCATGGTGCTAATACTACAGCAAAGAAAGTTTACGAAGCTGGATTCTATTGGCCTAAAATTTTTAATGATGCTGCAGAATATGTGAAGAGATGTGATGAATGTCAAAGATCAGGAAATATTTCAGCTCGCAATGAGATGCCTCAATCGAATATTCAGGTATGTGAAGTTTTTGATATATGGGGGCTAGATTTTATGGGACCATTTCCTAATAGTAAAGGGAATAAATATATACTTGTAGCTGTTGATTATGTGTCAAAGTGGGTTGAAGCCAAAGCTTTACCAAAAAATGATGCTCGAGTAGTGATTAAGTTTTTAAGGGAATTGTTCTCCAGATTTGGTGTACCTAAAGCCTTGATTAGTGATAGGGGAACACATTTTTGTAATGCTTTAATGGAAAAGACTCTATTAAAATATGGAGTAACACATAGGTTAGCTACAGCATATCACCCTCAATCAAATGGACAAACTGAGGTAACTAATAGAGCGATTAAAAGGATTCTGGAAAGGTCAGTTGGGTATAATCCTAGAGATTGGTCCGAAAAACTTACAGATGCTTTGTGGGCATTTAGAACTGCCTACAAGACACCCACGGGATGTACACCATTTCGATTGGTGTATGGTAAGGCATGCCATTTACCGGTCGAAATTGAACATAAGGCATATTGGGCTTTGAAACAATGTAACATTGATTTGATGAGAGCAGGTAAGAATCGTTTTATGCAGATGAATGAACTTTCTGAATTGAGGGATTCGGCTTATGATAATAACATCATCTATAAAGAACGGACAAAGAAATGGCATGATGCAAGAATCCGTGATAATAAAGATTTTCGCGTAGGAGATAAGGTATTATTATATAACTAAAAATTGAAATTGTATCCAGGAAAGCTTAAATCAAAATGGTATGGGCCGTATATCGTTATAACGGTTTACCCGTATGGAGCAGTAGAAATTACAAATAAAGGTGGTGTAAGTTTCAAGGTCAATGGGCAACGTCTTAAAAAGTACTATGAACCTCACGGCAATGATGATAAGGAGGTTGTTGAATTGATTGAAGCAACGTAGAGCTGAAGGGAGTCGAACTTAAAGACTCCCCAATAAACAAAAGTGCTTGCCGGGAGACAACCCGGAAATCTATCCATTTAATTTTTCTGTCAAGTCAGTCCCAGGGCCTTGATACGGCGTATCCAACTTTAATGGATACGACGTATCGACCGTTCCTGGAATACTTTGGTCTTTATTTTTCGTATTAAAAATTTTGTCGTCAAATATATCGATACAACGTATTCAGGTTTAAAGATACGGCGTATTCGATATTTTGACTCGTATTTGGAACCTGCTCTTTAAGTTTCAATACGGCGTATCCTCTGCCAATGGATACGGCGTATCGACCCTTCGGAACAGTAATCCAATTCTAGTTTGTATTTTTATTTTCCTAACCAATGATTAACGAGATGCTCTCGAGATTCTTTTTCTGTGGTCTCTATATTTTTACAGGTCTGGACAATTGAAGAGGTTGATGGACTCCCGCATTATATACGCTCGCACGTTTACATGGTAGATCATACCGAGCAAATCTCAGGGGAGTTCTCCGTTCTAATTCTTTCTATCTCTTGTTTTTAATTTTAAATACAAACAACGAGGACGTTGTTTAACTTAAGTGGGGGGATGGAGAATTAGAACGTTACTTGTCCTAAATTTTCAAAAATATGCTTTAATCTATGCTTAATTATCAAAATTTAATTTTTTTTTAGCATCTTTTTGTTTAATCTAAGTTGCATAGCTGCACACATAACCTTATTTTCAAAAATTGTGAACTTATCAAAATTCACAAATCTATGAGTGTGCCGGTGACTTGTAAACTTTAGAACTTGGCTTGTATACTATTCGAGACCACCATAATGAGTATTATTGATATAATTGGAGTGACTTGTCTAACTTGGTAAATTTCTAGGATTTCACCCAAAAAGCCTATTATATGTTTTGTGTTATTAACTAACTACACTGGTTAGTTAACCCCCGTATAAACCCTTTGTTTACTCTCATTTTTAGAGTAAGATACCCCTAGAAAAACCCTCAGAGCCATTCCTTTCGTTTCTTACACCAATGTTTAAAATGTTTCGTTACACCCTTACACCTTAGCCTACCCTGTAGATTAAAGTCCGTGGTTAGTTACTTTAGGCAAAGTGTGTTTCCTTACATTACCTGTGTTCGCGTGCGTAATTCATTATCTTTGGTTAGGTCGGGAAATTGCACAATGCAATTGGTAAGAAGGTAAATATTGTATAAATTTTAGTTTATTTTCGTGTGTTTACTACTTTCACTATTATTTTTATATCTGAAGTTATGAAGATTTTTTTTGTGATGGTGAAGTGGTGAAATTTTACACCATTAATGTTTTTATTGGTTGAAAAAAAAAATTTTTTTTTTTTTTAAAAAAAAAAAAAAAAAAAAAAAAAAAAAAAAAAAAAAAAGAGAAAAATAAGAAAAGAAAAAGAAAGAAGAAGTTGGAAGTTTGTTTATACCAACATTGTAAAGTTATGTAAAGTTATCATTATTGTTGTTGTACTATATTTATGGATTGCAAGGGAGTTGGCCGTTATGGGAACGCCAACTAAGGTTTATTTTGTGATGATGACTAAGATTTAATTGAGTCTAATTCGTATCTACCCAAAGCGTGAGTTAGTCAATGATATGAGTCTTATTCATGGGATGGTTGGGAAAGTGATTAACCACACTTAGGATTTTAATCTATTTGTTTTGTTTATTTTTCATTTTACACCAATTTATATCCCAAATATTATCCATACCCTATATCATTCTTCATCCAAACCTTTGATTTATTGAGATTAGGGATTTGAGCAATCTTAAGTATCGTAGTCGTGGATTCGGCTATGTATTTATGATTTTGTCGCCCTTTTTGATATAATATTATTGGTAAAGATTACTTGGTCCTATCTTTAGCCTATTCGAGTTAAGGAATTGAGCAATTGCAAGTATCGTGTTCGTGGATTCGATCATGTATTTGTGATTTTGTCGCCTTTTCTGGAATTTGAGATCGATAGAGATTAAGAAGAATGATTAACCCTTAACCAACAAACCCTTTTTACCTCTTTAGACTTGTTATTCCTTGGCTTTAGTGGGGGAGATGCGTATACTTGCCAAGCTTATGATAGAATATTCGTCACGACTGGACAGTTAAACGATTAGATTTGCTTTTATCGAAATATTTTATTTTGTTTCTAATTCGTTAAGTGTTTGGTTGTGCAATTATGATAAAACGAATAAGTGCTTAATTATAAAAATACATCCTATTTAGGATACATTTTCATAAGTTTAAATCTAATGTTTACTTGAGGACAAGTAAAGTTCAAGTGGGGGGATATTTGATGACATCAAATAAGTACATATTATTAGCATCATTATCCCGTTTATATTGCTCATTTTATACTATTATGTGTGAGATTTGGTACTTAATCATTTACTTTTGTAAATCTCAGTAATATCGGAAGCAATTGGAGAAAGTTATGGAAAAAGATGTGTTTTGGAGCAAAAACGAAGATATTGAAGAATGCCTACTGATCAGACACTCAATACGGCGTATCAACTCTAATTAGATACGCCGTATCCATATACTTAGAAGAGTTCAAGACCTTGCCTGACTTTGATGCATACGGCGTATCCATCTTTGGGAATACGCCGTATATGAAACTTGGTCGATTTGAAGAATACGGCGTATCGGATTCTATGAATACGCTGTATAGAGGCCCTAGATATTTGAAGACCAAGACGGGATTACATCGAATGCGGCGCATCCTATCCTTGAGATACGTCGTATATGAGCCTTAACCGATAAATCAAGTGAAGAATCGAAGCCAAATGAAGAAATAATGTTTACGTAACAACTTTAGAAGATGCTTCACTGTTTTGGTCATAAAATCTTCATCCGGACTCCGTTTTAGTTGATTCAAGCGGCCACGCGAAGAGAAAAAGAAAATCTATCTGATTTTGAAGGAGATGCGGCGCATAGGATTTCTAGATGTGCCGTATCGGGGTCGTAACAGCAGACTACATATTTTTGGTAAACTTGGAGGCTACTCTTGCTTAATCCTATAAATACCAAAGCCCTTGCACGACTCCAGAGGACCATAATCAGTGGGAAACAGCCCCAAATCGTCCTCAACACCTTCTCCATCCACCATTGAAGATCGACGAAGAACATCTCCATAATTTACTTTGTTTAATCATTCGGTTAGCGTGTAGTTTTCATTATGATTTCTATCTTTTATGCTATGATTCAAATATTGTGTATTGTTACTGAGATTATGGGCTAACACCCTTAGGTGTTAGCCAAGTTTATGAAGTCTATTTACTTTATTTGTGTTCTTGATTACGTGTTTGCTTTGTTATTGGATTGGGTGCTTATCGTTAAAAACTCGTTTATTGCTTATCACTAGTAGAAGTCTATGTAACTAGATTATGATCTTATTGGTTTAATTGGTGTAATTTAACTATCTGAAACTGTGGTTACTTTAATTGAATCATAAGTGTAGTAATCCGAATCCTATATAGACGGGCTTAGATGGAACACATCAGAACCGTGCCTTATGCCACTATTAGGACTAGTAGCGCGTAATGCCAAACTAGGTTAGATGGTGATTATGCAATAAGTTAGTATTGATGCTAGATAGGTCACTATGATCTTGGCCAATTTCCCGCTCCGTATAGCAAGTTATTAAATCGTGACAGGGTTTAGTAATTGGATCTTCGCCTTAACTTTTGAATGAAGTAAAACAAGTAGACATTAGCACATATATAACTATAAGATGGATTAGACTTGGCTAGCACGTTCTTCTATCATTGAATTCACCTTACTTTAATTTGCTTTTAATTAGTTTAATATTTATTTTCTCGTATTTAGTTTAATTAAACACACAAAATCGTGATAGCCTCTCAGACTAAAACCCCTTTTTTATTAGTTGCTTTATAGTTAGATTAGATTACGTCACTCCTAGTGAACGACCCTTGCTTACCTAGAAACTATCTACATTGATCGGGTACACTGCTCGTGAGTGTTTAGAGTCTATAGGTTAGTTCGCCAATAAATAAATTTAAAACTTGGTAGTTAATTATAGACTATAAAAAACACATCAGCAAGTCTCACTCTTTAAGGCAATAGAGTAATATATATGGCATATAATTTAAACAAATAAGCAAGCAATGAATTATATCTAGCAATTTAGAGAATTAAAGCAATTAATCATCTAAGGCAAGGGTAATGGAGCAAAGGCACTAGAAACTAATGGGGAATAGGTGATGGAACAATTGTGAGGATGTGATTAATAAGCTTGTTCTAGTGTGTGCCTATATGCAACAAATGTGGAGATGTAATTGTTTCGACTCCTAAATGCAAAAAATTTCTAAGAAACAATCTAAGGTCTCCTTGATTTGATTTTGCTCAATATATGAATATCAAAGATATATATATATTAGATTATATACTTTGACAATTCATGTGAGATCTTATGCATAAAAAAAATATATATTTTTAGCATTATTCAACAATGTAAGGAAAATGGTTTTCATGTGTTTTCCTAGATGTGAGAATGATTTGTAGAAAATAGATTGAGTTTTGTTTATAAATATGTTTATACAAGAAAAATATTTCCCAATCTTTTATTTTGTGCAAAACAGATTCCTAGACTCAGATGAGAGGAAAAAAAAATTTTATAGACAGATGGCCGGTCCCCTTAATGACAAGCCTCCCCTTAATAATTAAGGGGACCGCCTTTATAACATTAAGGGGTCCGCCCATCTGGAAAAAAAATTTGCCAAAAATGCAGAAAATTCAGTCAATTTGTTCCGTCATCCCTAGGCCTAAACGTAAGTGGTTAAAGAGTTCACGCTTAAGGGGCTTAGTGAATATGTCTGCTAAGTTATCTTCCGATGCAACCTTTTTCTATAGATATGTTTCCTTTTTGAACGTTATCGCGGAGGAAGTGGTGGCGTATTTCTATATGTTTAGTCCTAGAGTGTTGAACGGGATTCTTACTTAAATCTATAGAACCTTTGTTATCACACATAATTGGGACATTATTTAACCTAATGCCATAATCTACAAGAGCTTGTTTCATCCATAGTGCTTGTTGACATGCCTTTCCAGCGCTTAAATATTCGGCTTCTGTGGTAGAAATAGCAAGAGTGGTTTGCTTCTTCGAGAACCAAGATGTTAGACAACATCCCATGAACGTGCAAATTCCGCTAGTGCGTTTTCTATCCACGTAGTCTCCAGCATGATCCGAATCTGCATAGACGATGGTTTCTATTCCGGATCCCTTAGGATACCATAATCCTAAGTGTATAGTGCCTTTAATGTATCGGAAGATACGCTTAACCGCTTCTAGGTGAGAGGTTTTGGGATCCTCTTGAAAGCGAGCACAAAGGCAGACACTAAACATGATATCCGGTCTACTTGCCGTTAAGTATAGTAAACTACCTATCATTCCTCTATACTTAGTGTTTTCTATGGACTCACCCTCTTCATCTCTTGTGAGTTTTACTTCAGTAGACATCGGTGTTTTCATGGGCTTAGCGTCTTCTAATCCAAATTTCTTAAGCATTTCCTTAATGTACTTAGATTGATTAAAAAATATTCCATCTTCTAATTGTTTTATTTGTAATCCTAGGAAGAAATTACGTTCACCCATCATACTCATCTCAAACTCATCATGCATGATTTTGGCGAATTCATCACACAAATCCTGACAAGTCGATCCGAATATAATGTCGTCGACATATATTTGGACAATGATGAGATTTGGGCTTTTCTTTTTCGTGAAAAGAGTGTTATCTACCATTCCCATGGAATAATCATGTTTAATAAGAAATGCTTTTAATCGATCATACCAAGCCTTGGGAGCTTGTTTGAGTCCATATAAAGCTTTCTTGAGTTTATAAACATAATCAGGTTTTGCGAAGTCAATGAATCCTGGAGGTTGTGCCACGTATACCTCCTCATTGATAAAACCGTTAAGGAATGCACTTTTCACGTCCATTTGAAATAACTTAAAGTCTAGGGTGCATGCATAGGCAAGAAGTATCCTTATAGATTCTAATCTAGCTACGGGGGCATAAGTTTCGTCATAATCAATTCCTTCCTGTTGATTATAACCTTGGGCAACTAACCTAGCTTTGTTCCTAGTAACTATTACATTTTCATCTAACTTATTTCTATAAACCCATTTAGTTCCTATGATGGTCATGTTCATGGGATTTGGGACTAGTTCCCAAACGTCATTAGTCTTAAATTGATTTAGTTCTTCTTGCATAGCCATAACCCAACTTTCATCTTTTAATGCCTCATTTATATTTTTAGGTTCTATAGTTGATAGGAAACAAAAGAAGTTATTTTTATCTTGAGCTTGTGATCTAAGGGTTCTTTGATTTAGGTTTCCTATTATATTATCTAATGGGTGTGATTTAGATTCCTTAACATTTACAATTTCGTAGTCTCCTAATGTTATATCAACATTATCATCGCCTAAGAGTTTAATTTTACTAACCTCAATAGCTTCTTCTTCAACTAGGTCATCATCTTCTAGGGGCAGTGTGTAACACCCCAACCCGAAGAGGGTAAAGATATCACAAAAATGGTTTCATATCAGATCAAAACAAAGCATACATTTACAGTAATACGAGAATTCTCAAAAGTTACAAATGAAATACTGAAATTACAAGGTTACAAATGCGAATACAAATTCTGAAATATAATAACTTCTAATCAACCCTAATCCAGAATAACTATCAAGTCTTCTAAGCCCAAGGTACTCTCCACTCATAACCCAGCTTCCAACTAAAACCTGCCGCAGGAAAAGAAATGCGGTTGAGCTTAAAAAGCCCAATGAACAGATATATAATAAACGGAAATGAAAGCAAAAGAAAACGAACATATATGGTATAGTGCAATGGAATATCATAAGGTATAGATAAGGGTACAAAGTAAGAAAGGGAAAAGGGAAGGTCAGTAATCCACCACGAGCCCAAACAAATCAAATATAGTAACCATATAAAGGGGAGACCTCTCAGATAATCAGATAATATGAGGGGTGTCCTCATTCTTCAAATGGAGTAGCTAGCTCCCGAACTTGTGAAAGACATGGATCGCACCCATCATCAATCACCAAATCAAATCAAAGCATATCATGATATATCCCTCGAAACAAAACAAATCTAGGATGCATCCATACGCCCCCCGAACAATAATAGTGGCCATAATAAATAATCAAGCGCGCATGTAGTAGCAAATGGGGACGGTGTGTAACATCACTCGAACACACTAGAGTCATGCCATTGGTGCATCAATGACATGGCCATGTTACCTTCATGGCTAGAAAACAAATTTGGCTCGGGTATCAAACTGAAGGGTCAAAGGTCAAAGGTCCAAATCATAGCAAAGGTTCAAATAGTCAAAGTCATCGAATCATAGTCAAAGTCCAAATATCAAAGGTTCATGGCAAAGGTCATATCCAATATCAAAGTCAAATGAATCCAAATGAACTGATCAAAGGTTCATACTCAACTGGTTCATTTTAAGAAATCTTTATCAAATGGTTTTCATTAAAATGATCTTTAATAACTGTTTTTACAAAAGTAATCTTTAAAAGTAGTTTTCATAAAGTTTAGTAAAATTCCAAATAAAAGTGGTATCGCATATTTCATGAACATCATTTTAAAATAAGTTTTCCTCAAAACATTTCCATGTTATAATTGAAAAGGTTTTCATATCTAGTTACCAAAATCAAATGAACCTTCTAAGTATCAAGTGATTCGAATACTAATATCCCAAAGTGATGAACGAATATCAAATGGATCATTATAGAGGCTCAAAGCAAAAGGGTCATATCGAACATCAAAGTCAAAATGAATCAAACAAACGAACCAAAGTATAGGGGAACATAGCAATGGCTTAGGGAACCTTAAGACGAATCAAGATCAATGATTCATGAGACCAAAAGCACCCTTACTGAAAAAGGGTAGAATATCTGTACCTTATACCGCACGTGCAAACATATCTAGAAATATAAAGATCGAAAACAACTCCATCTTCAGCGAATCTACACGAATACACGGTCGTCTTATTATTAATATCTTCTTCAAATCAGATTTCTTATTTTAGTCGGCTTTCCATTTTTTAGTAACTTTCCATTTATGGTAGGTTTCCAAAATTAGTAAGTTTTCATTTTTAGAAAGTTTCCTTATTTAGTAAGTTTCCAAAAATAGCCATTTCCATAATTAGACAAATTTCACAAAGTAATTAGGTTAAGTCATTAATTAGGAATATTATGGACATAATGTATATTTTAGCAAGTTACCAAAGTTTAAGGTTATATATAACAAGTTTCCATATTTTAGGGTTTTAATTGTAGATATTCCAAAGTCAAAGGTCTAACATGAAAATATCTCAATTTACTCATTTAATACAGAAGTTATTCAGAATGACACTTTTAATCCCTTAAGTTTAGCAATTTACAAATTATACCCCTTTAGTTATTTAATTTACAAAATAAACCTTATAATTACATAAATCACAATTTAACCCTTACTATATTTATATTTACACGCCAAGCACTATATTTTACCAAATTACAGAATATACCTCATATTTTAATATATGGTACGAATGATCCTTAAGTTTCAAAAATTTACAAAACAAGTCCTTTTAGTTTCCACAAACACAATTCGAATCCTATATTTTAATAATTACATATTAAGCCCTTAAATATTCAAAATTACACATTACACCCTTTATATCATTATTTATACGAATCACCTTCAAGTTTCCAGAATTTACACTTTTAGTCCCTCTATTTTAATTAATTATAAATTGAACCACAATTTACCAATTAAACCCTTTTCTTTCAAATTTTACACATAGCACCCCCAACTTATATTTTATACGACATGCCCCTGGTCCAAATTGACTTACAAAAATATCCCTCATGTTCAGATAATTACAAAACACACCCTTATAGTTTTACTTTCCAATCGGTATGCATTTTTAATTCACAAACCCAAACCCTAAATTACCAATCATGATCAATCATTATTGAAACCTTAAAAACACATTTATTAGACCAGGTTTAATATCAAAACTCAAACCCTAATCCACTCAATCCATGTTTTCTTGTTTTAACCCATTTTCTTTTTATGGCCGATTAGAACAAAAATTCACCAAGGTTGTTTTAAGTTTCGATTAATCCAATTATCATTTTTCCAGAATCATATGACATGTATAGGACCCAAATAAAATATATACATAGCCCAGAAAAATCGTATGAGTTATTTTAGGATTTTATTCACGTTTTGATACATATAATTACCACGATCGATCTTAACGTGCATGGTTCATGTTATCTATTTTATATGAGTTATATACGATGTAAAGAGTACTAGAAAAATACCAAAAATGTTTTAGAATGATCGGATCAAGAGTGAGAGTTTTGTACCTATCGCTAGAACAAAACGACACCAAGAAACTCCTACGATCGACCCAGTGATTCCACGACCTCAAGGATATTTTTCCCACCTTCCTTAGATTCAGATGATCACCAGAAAAATAAACACCAGCCTCCAGAATTTCGTTTGGTGTTAGAGAGAGTTTTGGTGTGTTTTAGGGTTTCCAAAATGGTATATTATCTAAATAAGGGAAAACGTGTATAAAGGGGAGGAGAGGGCATAAAATTTCGGTCCTTAGGTGCTTGTGATAAGGCCCAAACAGATTTTATCATATCTTCTCTTTTTATTTGATGATTTTCTATTTATTACTTAATTTATAAACATTTAACATATAAACTTAAAATGTATAAGCTTAAGCATTTTCGGTCAAGGCAACATTTTTATGTGTGACATATATTTTGTGACATGAAAATTATAAAATGTTCAAGCAAAATTATTTCACTTCATATGATGTAAATTTCCAAGTGTTTGGGATTTAATTTGTGTTTTATATATAATTATTAAGTGAAATTTTAAGTTCAGGGGTATTTTGGTCATTTTGCATGCTTTTAAATTTTGGGTATTACAACTTCTTCCCCTCTAAAAAAAATTTTCGTCCTCAAAATTGAAGTCGCAAAGCTAAACGAAGTCGTAGCAAGTCGCAAAAGATCGTCACAAATATTCTCACGTCCGGGGCGGTCCTTCCAAAAAGGTCTTCAGACCAAATAGTTTCTCATGACTCAAATCAAAACGAGGTGGGTTCAAATTTCTCAAAAGGAGACAAAATCAGGTTGATTCAGAACAAAAGGTCCATGCAACATCAAATGGACGATAGGTGAATCTTCAGATAGCTCATATGGAATACGAACAAGATTTCAAATCAAATTAACTGTATCAACAGTAGAGAGCTCTACAAAGAGTTCAAGATTTATAACTGAGGTCAACAGAATGCAAAACGAGAGTCCAAAGTCATCCCGATATCCAACGAACGAAAGCAGAGTATACGCATAGGTAGAATGAACCTAAAGTCTCACTAATCACGGGTAATCCAACGGAGTTCAAATTCTAAACTTCTTAGGTACTCCCCAAGATATCCTATGGCCACAATGAGTGCACGTTATATGGTGTAAGTATTATCACGTTGATCAGGCGTCATAATACTAGCACCACATAAGTATGCCTTCATGATGATCATACTTTATCTCGAGTCGTAATCAAAATCACCTATCTTAATCCACCTAGTATTTCTACCGTCTCTGAGGTCAACAAAATCAAATATCATAGTCATAAGGGAAAACAAAACTATTCGCAAGAGTATCCAAATCCCAGATTGCCTAGCAGAAGTGAGGTATGCCGTCACAAGCATCATATCTTCCACAATTCGCCAAAATCTCTCAAAACAAAGCCATCACCGAACATACGAAAAAATAAACACGAATTGAAATGCTTCTAGGGAACTTAAATCATAAGAGAATCTTTTAACGATATAACAAAACTTAAGAGGGTCAACGGAAATGAAAGTTAGTCGTCAAGAACTTCGGCCTTCATAGAATCAATTCTTCCAAGCATAAAGGGTTTGTTTCAAATTTTCATTCGTTTAGCACATCCAATCTCCTCAAGTCCGGTTAATCTGTCTTCGTCGGTCCATCAGTCGGGAAGTGATACCAAGATCGGGAACTTGTGACTGGTTCGTCGAGCCTCCTGCAGTTCTTCTTGGAATGTGATGGATTATTGTGGATTTCTGGCATGATCTTTAAATCTCTTCATCATCCAGTCTGCTTCCGCTCTCAATTCATCTTAGTACAACCAAGATGATTAGGGAAGTGAGACTGCATGTCTTCATCAGCTCCAGGTTCGCCATCTTGACTAGAATTTCTTCTTCTGCATCGCCAACACTCCTGCCTTGTAAGGAATGTCTTCACTCTTCAGGGTAGCCTCTGTTGTTGCTAACTCCATGTCAGGCAAAGAACACCGTTGTCTCAACAAATATCCATTTCCCAGAATGCACAAATGATCGTCAAATTTCTAACAAGGTGCAAAAATGGTTTTCATGCTCTTCCTCGTCTCCGAATGTACTATTAAGTCATACAATGACCATTTGTCCAAGTACTCACGAGAAAGTATCATTTATCAGATTCACCAAACAGTCAGAGCTTTAGCTAATACTATTAGCGTCACTAACCGTCATAGCAGTCGTTACGAATACGGAAGGTGATTCCAAGAACAAAATTTATTTATCGGAAGGAACTTCGCGCTCTGAAATTAAACAAACACATAGTCATTCAGGGAAAACAATGGCTCTTAACGATATTATGGTTCAGCTTCCTGTAATCGATACATATCTCCAGTCATCATCCTTCTTCATCGCGAACGAAACTAAAACACGCCCAGAAATACACTTAAGTAAACTCACTTCCTGGTCTTCGGTTGCTGCTCTTCCCGGTTGCTCAATCCAACAGGTATGATTCCGGACACATCTGAAAGATACCTTCGCTTAATGACTCGACAATCTCTCGGTATCATGTCAAATCATATTCAGAAAACGCAGGGTGCCAAATAACTCTCAAGATACGATTCATTCATTGGTGTACGAAATGGGTTCTAGGAAAATTTCATAATCGCGAAAGTAACACACGGGTCTCCAGAGTAATAGTGATAGCAAAGGGTTTAACAATCGATAATCGTAGTAGGGAGTTCAAAATTGTTGCAACCGTCAAAGTGAGACATAGAAGGGTAGTTGTCAATATTTGAGTGATCAATCAACCAATTCCTTGTCAGAATAAAATCGAAGTTTAACTATTCAAAGAAAGACGAATCACAAGTCAAATCTTTATCATTCAAAAGTGAGGGGAAAACATTCTTATACTCGTGGTTACACACCACAAGATATTCTCATAGGGACAAAGGTGGGTGAAATGAAATCAAATAGCGTCGGAGGATTCATAGATACTTATCAAAAACAAAAGACAAATAAGAGAATACATCAAATACGTCATTGCCATGGAGATTCTCAGAATGACCGAAGAGGCATCAAAATGGTTAACGAAAGGATCAGAGGTCAGAATCAAAATCTGAAGATAGAGATCAAATAGTGTCAGGCAGTTATTATGCAATTTTCAATGCCTTCCAGATTTATTTATGTTTCAAAACTTAGGTGGTGCAAAGCATAAGCTTTCACTTTCCAAAAGTGGTATCAACAGGATCTAACCAAAAGCAAGGCACGAATCAGAGTGATGCGGAAGCAATGATACTTAAACAAATGCCTTATAGTCTACCCATTCCTCACTGGTCAAAACTTACGTTCCTATAGGGAAATCTTAAAGCAAATTTTCAAAGGTTGTCTTACGAGCGCCTACAGGGAAAACTTAGTGGTCCTAACTTACACAGGTCAAGGGTAAATGTATTACGAATCGCAGCCTGTCTCTCTGATACCATAATTGTAACACCCCAACCCGACGAGGGTAAAGATATCACAAAAATGGTTTCATATCAGATCAAAACAAAGCATACATTTACAGTAATACGAGAATTCTCAAAAGTTACAAATGAAATACTGAAATTACAAGGTTACAAATGCGAATACAAATTCTAAAATATAATAACTTCTAATCAACCCTAATCCAGAATAACTATCAAGTCTTCTAAGTCCAAGGTACTCTCCACTCATAACCCAGCTTCCAACTAAAACCTGCCGCAGGAAAAGAAATGCGGCTGAGCTTAAAAAGCCCAGTGAACAGATATATAATAAACGGAAACGAAAGCAAAAGAAAACGAACATATATGGTATAGTGCAATGGAATATCATAAGGTATAGATAAGGGTACAAAGTAAGAAAGGGAAAAGGGAAGGTCAGTAATCCACCACGAGCCCAAACAAATCAAATATAGTAACCATATAAAGGGGAGACCTCTCAGATAATCAGATAATATGAGGGGTGTCCTCATTCTTCAAATGGAGTAGCTAGCTCCCGAACTTGTGAAAGACATGGATCGCACCCATCATCAGTCACCAAATCAAATCAAAGCATATCATGATATATCCCTCAAAACAAAACAAATCTAGGATGCATCCATACGCCCCCCGAACAATAATAGTGGCTGATGCGTGGTTTTGCGACCTTACAACAGGTTTTACCTCTCGAGGGATCTCAAGAGGCTTGCAATCCCCACCAGGCAGTGTACCTGACCGATGTAGTATAGTGAAGTGGCAAGTACCGGGGGATTGATCGTTCTCTAGGGGAATAGTGTCGTTAGGATTGAAAAACTACTCTAATAGGTCTAAGGGTGACGGAAGATTCTTTTTGTATTTTTATATTTTTTATAAAAGCAAGTAAAATCTCGGGTTTGAAAGAGTGGGCGGAATTAGTTGCTAGTCAACTAACCCAAATGACTACAAATGCAAATAAGATAAAATAAATGAAAATGAAAAGGTTGTGGAACTTATATGGAGAGAAATGTGTTTACTTAGATTTACTTACTCCCTAACTATCTTTTACAGGTTGATTAGTGTGTATTAATTGCGTGGATGACGGGTGTATTCCTTAATACCAATCGTGGGGTGGCGTACGTACTTCCCCAACTCTACAAGCTCCTACTTCACTCCTATGTCGAGCCGGCTAAGAAGCTCCTAACATGGGATCACTAGAATTCGCTCATGCATTAAATACAACCATAAAAACCTTAGTACGCATTGGTTCATGTTTCTTAAGACGTTCAAGCAAGTTACCGTATAGGAGGTTAGCCAGTTTTCTTAAGCCTAACATCGATAAACAATCATCCAATACAATTAATAACACACCAATAACCAATAATCAATAGTTAGGTTTCATTAAATCTAAGCAAACACAAGATAAATCTAGCCTAGCATGTTAATCAAAAGACAAGAACAAGATATAATCAAACAACACATAGACATATTGATCGATTAAGTGATTACTTATCTTCAATTAAACATGGGAGATCCAAGGGTATAAAACCCTTAAAAATAGCATAAAATTCGTCTTAGGGTTTCTCCTTACAAAGTTGCACACAATGAATAAAAATTGTAAAACTATATATAGAGTTTAGTGGCTGACGGCGTCACATTGTAGGAGGTGACGCCGTCACCTCGCCGTGGCTAGGGTTCCCGGATGGTCTTCCTGACGCCGTCCCTTTTTAATCCTCCAAAATCCGCTCTGGCCTATCAAGGGTTGACGCCGTCAGAAATGTGCTTGACGCCGTCTCTCTTTAACTTAAACCGTGATGGCCTTGATCACCTTAAAGGGTGACGCCGTTAGACTTCCTTTTGCAAAACTCTCTAGGGCGTCACGTGTATTTGTCATATCCACCTCTTTTGCCAAGCTATGACGCCGTCAGGAGCAATCCTTGACGCCGTCACGTGTACTTTTCCAGCAGCTTTGGAGACTTTGTCGTTTTCTTCACTTTTATGCTCCAAAAACGTCCAAAATGCTTCCTTTTCCAGATTTCTTCTCCAAAGTACCTAAAATGACAAAAGGAACGATTTAGGGCAATATTTGATCAAATAAATACGATTTAGGGCTTAAATGACCCCCTAAAAGCGGTACACTTTTCGCTTCATCAAATACCCTTACACTTGAGATTTGCTTGTCCTCAAGCAAATGCGCTTTTATTCTAATCAAAATACAAGTTAGGGGTCATTTAACGCTAATATAAAAGTAATTACAACAAATAGTCGTTCCACTTTAATCATAATAAGCACGGAGATTACAAACTAGCACCTCACAAGTAGTGTTTAGATACTCACATCTCTCAGGTGTCATAAAAGTATATCTCATCAATGAAAACGGATAATATCTCTCACTACCTGTCATAGCAAATAGATTACCATAGGCTTGGGAAAGGATCAAAAACCTCCTCCACTAGGCGTAAGCACCTAAGATAAACTATCAAAGAGGGATTTTAAACGGGTTATAACGTTAGGTGTAGGGATATGATAAACACGGTTTTGTTGGATAAAGGATATTTTACTGGTGGCGAGTTAAAGATCTTGATTAATTACATGTACAATATGGCGTTGCTAAGCCAAGACTAGACTCGACTTAAGCTAATGAAAGAAATAACACAAAGATAAAATAAACATAAAATGAAACGGGATGGTAGTCCGTATGTTTTTTTTTCTACTTTTTCTTTTTTTTTTTTTTTTTTTTTTTTTTTTTTTTTTTTTTTTTTTGCATACACTCTTGCCCTACCATCCAAAATAATACATCGCAGGGGGGTTGTATCCCCCTTACACTTGAACTTTTACATAACTTTACAATTAACTATTCTAATGACTCGAATTAAGATAATCGAAACACTTGGAGTACTTTTAAAATATTTAGCACATATGGGGGTAATAATGTTGTTCTTCCCCATTACTCCATTACACTAGTACTTTACCCATGAGTCCCAATCGTCCCAAAACAATATGTATAAGGATATGACTCGACTTAGCAACCATGTAATCAATTAGATAATTAACTTGGGGTTTAAACAAATGTTGTCACAATAATGCACTAAAAATGAGTGCATACAAGGTAGGCTAAGGCGATTTGGGTGTACATTTAAGTGGGGTGTAAACAAATTCTTCCTTTAAGTAAAATGCTTAAAGGTCGAAACGAAAAGATAGGCTCTGAGGGGTGTACTAGGGGTATCGTGTACTAAAAATGAGTACAACGCAAAGGGTGTGGGAGAATTACTTGACCAATGTAGCCAATGTAATCATAACAAAAACACAGGTGTAAAACAATGGGTTAATCCTAATGCCTCTTATCATGTAGTAAATCTAACTACACGAATGTAGTCTCACTTGTGGCCTCGGAATGGTCCTAACGCAAGTTCTAGAATCTAAGTGCTACCGGTACACACATCATAGCATAAATGCTTTTCCTACCAATTCTAGGGGTGAACCTCACATATTTGGGGGTGGAAAATTTTTTAGTGGTACGGTTTTGTGCTAGTCATATAACTCCTATCCATGAGACGCTCATTAAGATCAAAGTTTCACTCCTATATGTTGTAAAAAATTTTAAATTTGGCACTAAAATTGCCTTAACAGGTATTTCTCTCAGTTTTATTACACATCTACCATCAAACAAACAAAAATCAAGCGTAATAGCATTCTCTAAAGTATCGTATTTTACCCCCCCCCCCCTTACACTTAAGATGAACATTGTCCCCAATGTTCAAATAACAAGATGTAAAAGTAAATAAGGTAAAAGAATGAAATCAAATACTCCCCTGATTTGTTCGGTGGATAAAGAGGTAACATGGTTAAATCTTCTTCCAAGAGAATGTAGAAGCTCCAAGACTAATGCATCGCCAAAAGCTTGATTCCACATACATCTCCTTGTCCAAAATAACCTGTTAAACCTGAAAAAAACAAACACGAAAACTTGCATAACAACAGCGGGATAAATCTATATAAGGATATAATGCTTGTGGAATGATAATTTTGCAGATTCCTGGAGTTTATAAGTTAGAGATTTAATAAGAACTTTTTATGAAAACAAAACTTTCAAAAATTTCAGAAAATTAAAACCTGACGCCGTCAGGTTGTAATGCCTGACGCCGTCAGAAATGATCTGACAGAATTCTCATGTTAAGTTTCCGGAAAATTTCTGGAAAAACCTATACCTTACTTCCTGGAAATCTTGCAAAATATCATTATGACTCGATACAAGCATTTGACTAAAACAAATACTAATATGTATGTTAATTTATTATTGTTATGATTCATGTTCATTTGTTCTAATGAACCGATTTGGATTTCCCTTACACTTATCTTTTGCAAAATACCTTTATATGTAGTTAAGACGAAGTTAAAAACAAGATAAAGCATTTTCACAATATACTTTTGAACATGAATTAATAATAATAAAAATTAAACATACATACGGAAACAAATAAAATCAAACAAACAAATAAATAAACACACAAAGCAAATAAAGCTTGGGTTGCCTCCCAAGAAGCGCTTTTCTTTATTAACGAGTCTTGTAGCTAGACTCAAAGTCCTTCTACCCTATGTAAGTGAGCTCGTCATCGAGGACGTCTTTAGGGTTAAGCTTGGATTGAAGTTTCCTATTGGTCCGCTTAGTACGATATATCTTTTCAAACCTCTCTCCATCCGGGTCATACAATGTCATCTTAATATGCCATGACCCATCTCCATCTTTGGGTGGTTTGTCCCAATCCCACTTATGATCATCGTCCTCACAAGTCCACTTATTCATCCCTAGGTTAATTGGCAAAACTCCTAGGAAATTTGTCATCTTCCTAAAAACTAGAGGGTCTTCGAATGGATCCAATTCGGTGTCCCTAGCCAAGAGTTGTTCTACCGCATGTGTTCGGTTCACAAAGTCCTCTTCTAGGTAAAATGGGCGTTGGGGTCCTATGAAGTCTCTATCGATCCAAGGTCCATATCTAGATGGTCTCCTATTTAATTCTAACCAATGGGGTGTTGGTTCATCACTAGTATCATAAGCATGTTTCTTCACATCATAGACTGACCAAGTATCACCTTCTCCTACCGCTATCTTAGATTCCTTACAATCAATCATAGCACTAGCGGTCGCCAAAAATCCTCTACCTATCAACAAGGGGCATGTAGGGTCGCTAACCATATCAAGGACGTGGAAATCGGCTAAAATGGTTAGTTTTCCTATGTGTACTAACACGTCCTTGACTACTCCAACCGGGTAAGCAACACTCCCATCCGCTAAGCCTATTATCACCTCAGTTTCTTCAAGTTTTCCTAGTTTTAGAGAGGTGTAGAGAGGTAACGGAAGTAGGTTAAGGCTTGATCCAAGATCGGCTAATGTGTCATAAGCCTCCGAATTACCGATCTTGCAAGGTAGAACAAATAAGCCCGGATCATCTAACTTCTTAGATAGCTTGTTTTGAACAAAGGCGGTCCCTTTTTCGCCTAACTTGAGCTTCTTCTCATCCAACACATCAATAACCGGACTTTCAAGGTGGAGCTCCTTGAATTCATTGTCAAGGTTTTGAGTGGGAGGTGTCTCAACTATGTTGTTGACCAATTTGGATATCATAACTTCTTGGTCATTTTGAACGACTTGGGTTTGTTTAAAACACGAGCTCATGGAATTGACCGAATAATATTGTGGACAAGAACTAGGAGACGAAACCGATGAAATGGCGTTGACGTTTAGTTTCGGGTTCTTGACTGTGTTGCTAGGGAGTGCTCCCATTTCTCGGTCATTGAGGGCTTTCAACAAAGTGTCAATCTTATTGGTCATCTCGCTTTGTTTTTGTTTGAAATCGGCTTCAAACTTGGCCAAACGAGCTTCTTGAGATGCCATAAATTGGGACATCAATCCTTCAAAGTTATTGGTACTACCATTGCTGGAAGGATTGTTGTTGAAAGTACGGTTCGAGTTGGAACCGCTTGATTGGAAACGATTAGGTGGGTTGGAAGAATTGGTTTGTTGTGCGTTTTGGTTTTGTTTCCACCTAAGGTTTGGGTGATTTTTCCATGAGGGGTTGTATGAATCACCGTAGGGGTTTGGCTCGGGTTTGAAAGTGTACCACTTGTCTCCCGCTCCGTCGGTACGCGAGGATGCGTAGTCCGCAAAAGCTTGTTCGGGGAGTTCCATGCAATCACGAGTGTCGTGGGGACCACTACATAATTCACATGAAGAAGTGATTTTGTTCACTTGGCTTGAAGGTTTAGGAGCCTCGTAGGATTTCATAAGAAACTTGACTTGGTCTTCAAGTTCTATGATCCTACGGTCGGAAGTGCTTGAATTGTTCGAAGGCAAAGATATTGCCTTGACCGTTTTATTCAAATCACGGGATCACTCCAACTTTCGTTGTCATAAAGAGCAAGATCTTCTAGGAGAGCCCATGATTGTTCCGCACTTAGATCACGTAGCTTACCACCGGCCGATTGGTCAATGGTTTACCTCGTGGAGAGATTGATATGGTCATAGAAGATTTGGACTTGGAGCCAAAGTTCTATGCCATGGTGAGGGACTTTTTGGAGTAAGTCCTTGAATCGAGTCCATGCCTCGTAGAGGGTTTCGCCTTGACGTTGTTGGAACATCAAGATATCATTCCTTAGCTTGGTAGTTCTTCCTGGTGGGAAAAACTGAGCAAGGAAACGAGTGGTGAGATCATCCAAGAGGTGATGGATCCTGCGGGTAGACGCTCTAGCCATTGACTAGCTTGGTCCCGCAGAGAGAATTGAAAGAGACGCAGTCGGGTCGTCTCTCGAGTGGCAACATCAAGGTCTATAGAATCAATGATTTTGAGAAAGTCCTTGAGATGTTGATTAGGATCTTCGGAACGAAGTCCATGGAATGCGCATCCGCTTTGCACCAACCGGATGGTGTCGGATCGCAAGGGAGTGACATTGGCTCCTTGAGTGAGCTCAATGGTGTTTCGATAGCCATGGTGGCTAGGACGGGAGTAGTCTCCTAAGGTACGGGCTCTAGGAGGTGGGTGTTGTTGTGGTGGTGGGTTGTTGGGATCGAGGAGATTACCACCTTCCATGATGTCGGATGGTAATGGTTACGAACAAAAAAAACGAAGAAAAAAGATAGACTAAAGAAAAACCTAGAAAAATAAAATAAAAATCTCACTAGAAAGGAATCTAGTGAGTAGACCTAATAAAATAAAAATTCAACCTAAACAATAACTATTCCCCGGCAGCGGCGCCAAAAACTTGATGCGTGGTTTTGCGACCTTACAACAGGTTTTACCTCTCGAGGGATCTCAAGAGGCTTGCAATCCCCACCAGGCAGTGTACCTGACCAATGTAGTATAGTGAAGTGGCAAGTACCGGGGGATTGATCGTTCTCTAGGGGAATAGTGTCGTTAGGATTGAAAAACTACTCTAATAGGTCTAAGGGTGAAGGAAGATTCTTTTTGTATTTTTATATTTTTTATAAAAGCAAGTAAAATCTCGGGTTTGAAAGAGTGGGCGGAATTAGTTGCTAGTCAACTAACCCAAATGACTACAAATGCAAATAAAATAAAATAACTGAAAATGAAAAGGTTGTGGAACTTATATGGAGAGAAATGTGTTTACTTAGATTTCCTTACTCCCTAACTATCTTTTACCGGTTAATTAGTGTGTATTAATTGCGTGGATGACGGGTGTATTCCTTAATACCAATCGTGGGGTGGCGTACGTACTTCCCCAACTCTACAAGCTCCTACTTCACTCCTATGTCGAGCCAGCTAAGAAGCTCCTAACATGGGATCACTAGAATTCGCTCATGCATTAAATACAACCATAAAAACCTTAGTACGGATTGGTTCATGTTTCTTAAGACATTCAAGCAAGTTACCGTATAGGAGGTTAGCCAGTTTTCTTAAGCCTAACATCGATAAACAATCATCCAATACAATTAATAACACACCAATAACCAATAATCAATAGTTAGGTTTCATTAGATCTAAGCAAACACAAGATAAATCTAGCCTAGCATGTTAATCAAAAGACAAGAACAAGATATAATCAAACAACACATAGACATATTGATTGATTAAGTGATTACTTATCTTCAATTAAACATGGGAGATCCAAGGGTATAAAACCCTTAAAAATGGAAGAAAATTCGTCTTAGGGTTTCTCCTCACAAAGTTGCACACAATGAATAAAAATTGCAAAACTATATATAGAGTTTAGTGGCTGACGGCGTCACGTTGTAGGAGGTGACGCCGTCACCTCGCCGTGGCTAGGGTTCCCGGATGGTCTTCCTGACGCCGTCCCTTTTTAATCCTCCAAAATCCGCTCTGGCCTATCAAGGGTTGACGCCGTCAGAAATGTGCTTGACGCCGTCTCTCTTTAACTTAAACCGTGATGGCCTTGATCACCTTAAAGGGTGACGCCGTCAGACTTCCTTTTGCAAAACTCTCTGGCGCGTCACGTGTATTTGTCATATCCACCTCTTTTGCCAAGCCATGACGCCGTCAGGAGCAATCCTTGACGCCATCACGTGTACTTTTCCAGCAGCTTTGGAGACTTTGTCGTTTTCTTCACTTTTAAGCTCCAAAAACGTCCAAAATGCTTCCTTTTCCAGATTTCTTCTCCAAAGTACCTAAAATGACAAAAGGAACGATTTAGGGCAATTTTTGATCAAATAAATACGATTTAGGGCTTAAATGACCCCCTAAAAGCAGTACACTTTTCGCTACATCAGTGGCCATAATAAATAATCAAGCGCGCATGTAGTAGTAAATGGGGACGGTGTGTAACATCACTCGAACACACTAGAGTCATGCCATTGGCGCATCAATGACATGGCCATGTTACCTTCATGGCTAGAAAACAAATTTGGCTCGGGTATCAAACTGAAGGGTCAAAGGTCAAAGGTCCAAATCATAGCAAAGGTTCAAATAGTCAAAGTCATCGAATCATAGTCAAAGTCCAAATATCAAAGGTTCATGGCAAAGATCATATCCAATATCAAAGTCAAATGAATCCAAATGAACTGATCAAAGGTTCATACTCAACTGGTTCATTTTAAGAAATCTTTATCAAATGGTTTTCATTAAAATGATCTTTAATAACTTTTTTTACAAAAGTAATCTTTAAAAGTAGTTTTCATAAAGTTTAGTAAAATTCCAAATAAAAGTGGTATCGCATATTTCATGAACATCATTTTAAAATAAGTTTTCCTCAAAACATTTCCATGTTATAATTGAAAAGGTTTTCATATCTAGTTACCAAAATCAAATGAACCTTCTAAGTATCAAGTGATTCGAATACTAATATCCCAAAGTGATGAACGAATATCAAATGGATCATTATAGAGGCTCAAAGCAAAAGGGTCATATCGAACATCAAAGTCAAAATGAATCAAACAAATGAACCAAACTGTAGGGGAACATAGCAATGGCTTAGGGAACCTTAAGACGAATCAAGATCAATGAGTCATGAGAACGAAAGCACCCTTACAGAAAAAGGATAGAATATCTGTACCTTATACCGCACGTGCAAACATATCTAGAAATATAAAGATCGAAAACAACTCCATCTTCAGCGAATCTACACGAATACACGATTGTCTTATTATTAATATCTTCTTCAAATCAGATTTCTTATTTTAGTCGGCTTTCCATTTTTTAGTACCTTTCCATTTATGGTAGGTTTCCAAAATTAGTAAGTTTCCATTTTTAGAAAGTTTCCTTATTTAGTAAGTTTCCAAAAATAGCCATTTCCATAATTAGAAAAATTTCACAAAGTAATTAGGTTAAGTCATTAATTAGGAATATTATGGACATAATGTATATTTTAGCAAGTTACCAAAGTTTAAGGTTATATATAACAAGTTTCCATATTTTAGGGTTTTAATTGTAGATATTCCAAAGTCAAAGGTCTAACATGAAAATATCTCAATTTACTCATTTAATACAGAAGTATTCAGAATGACACTTTTAATCCCTTAAGTTTAGCAATTTACAAATTATACCCCTTTAGTTATTTAATTTACAAAATAAATCTTATAATTACATAAATCACAATTTAACCCTTACTATATTTATATTTACACACCAAGCACTATATTTTACCAAATTACAGAATATACCTCATATTTTTATATATGGTACGAATGATCCTTAAGTTTCAAAAATTTACAAAACAAGTCCTTTTAGTTTCCACAAACACAATTCGAATCCTATATTTTAATAATTACATATTAAGCCCTTAAATATTCAAAATTACACATTACACCCTTTATATCATTATTTATACGAATCACCTTCAAGTTTCCAGAATTTACACTTTTAGTCCCTCTATTTTAATTAATTATAAATTGAACCACAATTTACCAATTAAAACCTTTTCTTTCAAATTTTACACATAGCACCCCCATCTTATATTTTATATGACATGCCCTTGGTCTAAATTGACTTAAAAAAATATCCCTCATGTTCAGATAATTACAAAACACACCCTTATAGTTTTACTTTCCAATCGGTATGCATTTTTAATTCACAAACCCTAACCCTAAATTACCAATCATGATCAATCATTAATGAAACCTTAAAAACACATTTATTAGACCAGGTTTAACATCAAAACTCAAACCCTAATCCATTCGATCAATGTTTTCTTGTTTTAACCCATTTTCTTTTTATGGCCGATTAGAACAAAAATTCACCAAGGTTTTTTTAAGTTTCGAGTAATCCAATTATCATTTTTCTAGAATCATATGACATGTATAGGACCCAAATAAAATATATACATAGCCCAAAAAAATCATATGAGTTATTTTAGGATTTTATTCACGTTTTGATACATATAATTACCACGATCGATCTTAACGTGCATGGTTCATGTTATCTATTTTATATGAGTTATATACGATGTAGAGAGTACTAGAAAAATACCAGAAATGTTTTAGAATGATCGGATCAAGAGTGAGAGTTTTGTACCTCTCGCTAGAACAAAACGACACCAAGAAACTCCTACGATCGACCCAGTGATTCCACGACCTCAAGGATATTTTTCCCACCTTCCTTAGACTCAGATGATCACCAGAAAAATAAACACCAACCTCCAGAATTTCGTTTGGTGTTAGAGAGAGTTTTGGTGTGTTTTAGGGTTTCGAAAATGGTATATTATCTAAATAAGGGAAAACGTGTATAAAAGGGAGGAGAGGGCATAAAATTTTGGTCCTTAGGTGATTGTGATAAGGCCCAAACAGATTTTATCATATCTTCTCTTTTTATTTGATGATTTTCTATTTATTACTTAATTTATAAACATTTAACCTATAAACTTAAAATGTATAAGCTTAAGCATTTTCGGTCAAGGCAACATTTTTATGTGTGACATATATTTTGTGACATGTAAAATTATAAAATGTTCAAGCAAAATTATTTCACTTCATATGATGTAAATTTCCAAGTGTTTGGGATTTAATTTGTGTTTTATATAATTATTATGTGAAATTTTAAGTTCAGGGGTATTTTGGTCATTTTGCATATTTTTAAATTTTGGGTATTACACAATGTCTTAGGTGGTGGTGGAGTTTCATCAAATGTTACATTTAAGGACTCTTCTACTTTCATAGTGTGTTTATTAAGTATTATGTATGCTTTACTATTTTGCGAATACCCTAGAAAGATTCCTTCGTACGACTTAGGATCAGACTTAGTAAGGTAATCTTTTGTATTGAGAACAAAACATTTGCTCCTGAATACCCTAAAGTAATTTAGATTAGGTTTTCTGCCTCTTAATAACTCATATGGGGTCTTTCCTAAAATTCGCCTAATTGAGACTCTGTTTATTATATATGTTGATGTATCTACTGCGTGGCACCAAAATTTTTGTGGGATAGATTGTTCATTTACATTGTTCTACTCTTTTCTTGTAAGGTTCGATTCTTTCTTTCTACTACCCCATTTGATTGTGGAGTGCGAGGAGCGGAGAAATTGTGAGATATTCCATTTAAATCACAATATTTTCCGAACTGCACTTCGTTATCAAATTCCCGACCATGGTCCGTCCTAATAGATACTATGGAACATCCTAGTTTGTTTTGAATCATTTTACTAAATATTTCAAACTTATTAAAGGCTTCGGTTTTATCACTTAAAAATCTAGTCCACGTGTATCGTGAATAGTCGTCTACAATTACCAAGGTATATCGGTTACCTCCGTAACTCCGCACTGCGGATGGACCAAAAAGGTCCATGTGTAATAATTCTAGACATCTAGTAGTGGAGACTATATTCTTAGCTTTGTGACTAGCGTGTGCTTGTTTTCCCATTTTGCAAGCATCGCAAAAGTGTTGGTCATATCTTAGGTTTGGCAAATTTCTAACTAATTCCTTAGAGGCTAGGGATTGTATTTGTTGCATATTAGCGTGACCTCATCTCCTATGCCACAATGTAGAGTTTTCATCTAAGGTTGCTAGACATATTTTATCTTCCGGTTTATTTCCTAGTTTCATGACATATACGCCACCTTTCCTAATTCCTCTACCTATGACCTTACCGTCCTTAACTATTTCGCTATCTCTATCGGTAAAGGTAACTCTACACTTATTATCACATATTTGTCCTATACTAAGCAAGTTGTATGTTAAGTTATCTACATGCTCATCATTTTCAATAGTTAGAGAGTCTTGAGAAATCGTACCTTTGCCAATGATTTTACCACGAAAGTCACTACTGAAAATAACGTTACCTCCGTTGTAAGGCTTGTAAGAGGAGAATAGCTTGCGATTCCCCATCATGTGCTTCGAGCATCCACTATCCTTAATCCATTCGTCGGGCTCCAAATTTATTCCTAGACATATTTCATCGGTGGCTTGAGCTACAAGACATTTTTCATCGTTTACTTTTTCCGCTTCATCTTTGTCGCTATCACTCCATGCTCCGCTAACAACGGCGTTTTGGTAATCATAACCCGGTGGCTTCGGACATTCGCCAACGAGATGGTTTTGGCTTTCACATCTAAAGCACTTTCTTTTCCCGTAGTTATCATTCCTATTTCTTTGAAGCGATCTTCTTTCATCTCGTGGTTGTCTTGTAAATCTTCCTCGTCTCTTGAAAAATTTCTTGAACTCTCTTACGGCCATTGCATATTCTTCGTCTTCACTATCGTCACTTGGGTCGTCATCATCACTAATTTCCTTTTTGGCTTTTAGCGCAAGAGATTTTATTTGATCTTTCTTACTCTTGACCGTTTCCGAGTCTCTCTTTATAATTTCTTCATGGACCTTCAAGTTGCCGATAAGTTCATCAAGTGATAGCGTCATCAAATTCTTTGATTCTTCAATAGCCGTGAACTTCGCGCGCCATTTTGGATGTAATGCCCTAAGAAATTTCCTTACATAATTTTTGCTAGAAAAAGTCTCATCAAGTGCTTTTAAACTTGTGATAATAGTGTTAAATTTAGCAAATGCATTATCAATAGATTCCTCTTCAGGAATTGTAAATTGTTCATATTGTTGAACAAGAAGATCTATTTTGTTATCTTTAACTTGACTATTACCTTGGTGAGTGATTAGTAAAGAATCCCAAATTTCTTTTGCGGTTTGACACATAAAAATTCGTTCATATTCTTTACGTGGTAACGCATCATAAATTACCATTTTAACCTCATTATTTTTTGCTAGTTTCTTTTTCAACTCATCATTTTGTTTTTCAAAAGGTACAATTTCATCTATTTTAGTTAAAGGATTAATTTGAATAGGGGGAAAGTCACCATAGGTAATAACATGCCAAAGATCAAGATCTTTTGATTTCACATAAGTTTCGAATCTATTTTTCCAATAAAGAAAACCATCACTCTCAAATAGTGGTGGTCTTTGCATGGATTGCCCATCTAAATATTTTTCAGATTCCATAGATCGTTTCAAGTTTTAAAATAAAGTTTATTTTAAAAATCTTGTTTGACGTGGCTCTTGATACCAATTGTGGAAAACTAGAAGGGGGGGTTAAATAGTTTTACGTCTTTTTAATTTTTATTATGAAAACTTTGTTTACTTTTAAAAACTTAGATTCGAATTTATGTGAACTCAACTCTTGAACAATATGAACAAATATAAGTAAATATAAATAAGCAATGCAAGTAAGGTAATAAATATGAAATGAAAGATAGAGATGAAAAGATCTAACCGAGAGACAAGAGATTTATAGTGGTTCGGCTACAAGGACACCTTCCTTGCCCTACTCCACTCCCCGAGCATCTAACTCGAGAGTTCACAACACTATGTCAACAAGCTCCCTTATGGCGGAGAAAACCTTACACAACTTTAGCTTACACCGGCTTAACGACACAAAGCTAGATGTCGGGTTCTAATCGTAGCTAGAACCAATCTCACAACTTATACACGACTTAATCACACCTTCTTCTTCACGACTTCTTCACTATGACTTCACAACTTAGCACAACCTATTTACACTTCTACTTCTTCACACCTTCACTACTTACACACCTTAACAACACAACTTCTCTACTTACACACTAACCTATCCCAAACAATTATTCACACAACTATCTAACAAATGTACACAACTTATATAAAAATGAATGATGACACAAACAACTTAGGTAACTAAGTTGCAATACTTCTTCTCTAGTTGTTGAAGGAGTATTCTTCTCTTGCACTTGAATGGAGGAAGCTTGGATCACTAAGAAACCAATGCTTAAGAAGATATGATCAAAGGAGTTTAGAAAGAATTTACAAGGTTTAGAGAGAATTTAGAACAGAAGGTTTTTGGGTGCAAAGAGGTGAAGAAAAAGTCCAGAGAAATACCAGTATTTATAGGCAAATCTGGGAGCCTACTGGAGCGGGGCGGTCCCCTTAAATAGGGGGCCGGTCCCCTTAATTTTAAGGGGACCGCCTTATATAATTAAGGGGGCCGCCATTGCTAAACGTTGCCCAGATTTGTCTTTTTGTGGGGAAGGTTTTTCTGGGACATTTTTGCTATTTTTGATTGAAAATTTGAATTCATATTTTTTTAATGAATTAAACATATTTATTTAATACCAAAAATGTTTTTCAAAAATATATAAAATGTTTTTGACATTTTATAAAAATTTTAGGGATTAAGAAAAAGTTTCCTTTGATCATATAATGCATTAAGCACTTGTTTATTCATACCTTAAGGGATTAAGTTGTAGAAGTGAATATTTACAACTAAATACTTGTTTATTTGATAAGTTTATGTTTAATGAATTTATATTTTGTGATCATTAAAAGATAGAGATATGAATAAGTATTAATAATGTTTTTAGGCATTATTTATGTCAACATAACCAAAAACTATAAAAATCAATACACCCTTTAACATAATTGATCATCATATGATCATACTTTGATCATATGATGAACACCCTTTTTCTTACTAACTAAACCCAAACAAACTTACCTCATAATCACTATAACCCATCAATTATCTTAAAACCACCATTTACCCATTTTCCCCAAATTAGGTTCATAAACCCTAATTCATAAATCATCAATTAACACTAATTCGAATCCAGGCAAGGTCACATTTGGAATCTATATTTTTTTTTTATTTACTGATTGCCTTGTTTCCTTTCAAGCCAAAACGCACCCTAGATGGGCTTAAAAGCCCAACACATTATCAAACAGGCCCATTGACCCTTTCGTATAAAACTTTTCAAAATAAGCAACTTCAATAAGCTCAAAATAAGCAAATAAAACTTAACAAATTAAAAGAAAACTAAAATTTTTACAACTTATATATTTTTAGACTAAAAGTGCAAATTTTACGAAACTCGGGTGAAAAGTGTATACTTTGGTAAAGTTTCAGATTTAAAACAGAAAATTGTGATTTTGGGGTAAAAACTGAGGGTAGAAACTGTCATTTTCAGGAAGTTTGAGTAAAGGGTATAATTTTATGATTTTGGACTAGAAATGAAAAAGGTATAAGTTTTGGATAAAAATGTAACTTTTATATAAGTCGAGTGTAGGGTATTCACAATGCAAGAAACACTAGTTTGAGGCTATAGATTGGATCGAATGGACAAAGAACTAGAGAGAGAAAGTGATGGGAACTTCTAGAAAGAGAAACAATGTGTATATTAGCTTAAGGTAATGTGAAGTTCCAACCCTTCCCAAGTGTGGGAAGGGGTTTATATACTAACTAATATTGGTGCCCCTATTGGGCTGTGGAGTGAGCTGACAGTGGGGAAAGCCCCGACCCACTCCACAAATATAAATACGACTAATACTATTAATACTAATACTAATAATACTAAGCTAATATAAATAATCCTACGAGCTATATAAATGCTAATTAGATACTCGGGGTGACCGAACCTTCATATGAATATTTATATTCCTAACAATCTCCCCCTAAGGGAGGTCACCCCGGAAATAATAACTTGAATTCTAGCATTTTGTCTTCTTAAGTTGTCTTCATAGCTCGTAGTCTTTGATTCTTCAACATCTTGTATCTTTGTGCCTTTAGCAGTGATCTTTTGATGACTGTTCTTCTATCTTGGATGATCTTTGAGTATTCTTCGAATTTATCATCCAACATGTATCTTCAAGCCATCTTTCAGTAGTATGTCACCACGTGATGTGATAAATCTTTAAGCCGACATGCTCACACTATTTGGTGTCATGATCTTTATCATCAGAGTTTGCAGAAGCCGTGTTAAAGGTCTTTTAGGTTGATCATGACTTTGTTGAGATACAACGATGATGTAGTGTGAGCACGTGGTGGTGGATTAGCATCTTTTCTGCAACCAGCTACAACTGCAACCAGCTACAGCATCCAACAGCTACAACCGCCAGAAGTTCCTGCATACGACAGTAAGCAATAAAACGACCGGTACTTACAGGTTTGGACTTCGAGATTGTTAACAGCATAGTGTGAAAACTCTCTCTAATCCTTACCAAGACCGTTCCTAATCGAAAACCCACAGAGGGCTTTTTAAGATCGAACCGTAGCACATCAATGATTAGGTGAGTCGCTGGAGATCACTCCAAGACTGTAGACCGTTTGAAACCGCCGTGACCACTAAGCGTAATCCATAAAGAATTACCGAAGTGACCTGCTTTTAGGGCTGCTTGATGTTGACCCTGGCAGGAATTTCCATTCAATCATTGAGAATTACATATGTAATTCCCTCATGAATGTTCTGGCAGATTGCTAAGATCTGCGTAGGACTCATAAGTTTACATCTGGTGTTCTTAATGTTGAACTACCAATGTAGAAGTAATTCGTGTCCCTATGAGATCTTATTATGCATCTCGTGGCTCTAGACTCAATAGTGCGCTTTGATTTAGTGAGCGGAGGCTGGAGAGGACTGCCACCTTTTCAATATCATCTAACTCGGAGTGAGAGAGACGATAGGAATGTATTGAACTCCGTGACAATTGAAACAAGAATCCTTTGAGGGACCTTGAGTGGCTAGGGAGGTTTGTGCAGCGTATCACTGGGTCCATGATACTTTGTCTTCAATGCCAGCAATCAACTATGTGATTCTGACAGCATATGTATTGACCCGGTTTCTGCCTAAGTTGTAAGGAGGGCTATTTCTTTTCACCCTTTATCTTTACAATTCTTTTTCATTCTTCAACCCCTTCAGTGCTTACCGAGACTTCATAACTAACACCTTGTTGGGTTTATTCCAGTGTTAGCTCCATCTTAGTCGACACTCTTCCCTTAATCACACTTTTCTCCTTTTTAATCATACCTAAGGACTTCTACACTAACTAGTGGATTGTCCCTGGGTAGATCCCTCCGGCTCTGGCGAGATCGTGGGAACTTGAGCCTAACCTAACCATCCTTATAACTCCATGCATTAAATAAAATGGTCGGTCTTGGGTATTCATCCACGATTGCCAAACCAAATCTTTGAAAAATCTCTCAAAGTGTTCATGATTCTGAAAACACAATTTTTTCAAACACTTGAGAGTTTTATATTTTTCAAATGATCCCCCTCAACATGTGCTCAAATGATTGTTTTATAAATTTGCACATGTCAGGTGAAGCTCGCACTTTTGAATTGATTGATTTTCCAAGAACATGATCATCGCGAGACACGCTTACATCACTAGTAAACTAGCTTGAAATTATTACCCGTCCAGATCACATTCAAGGAAGATCGCTCGAAATCGGTACATTCTACTCAGACACGTCCTTTGCGAGACACGCTTACATCACCAGATAAACTGGCTTGAAATTATTACCCGTCCAGGACATGTCCTTTCGATTCATGACAGTATATGTTTCGTCAATTCATTTGTTAAGTCTGAGTCACGATCTCATGCTATGCCAAATCCTTTTTGTTCATTTGCTCCCCCTCAATATGTGCATCGATATACGAAAGAGTTTAGCACATATGGGAGAGCCTAACGTTTAAGTCCAAAACATCACATTTTCATCAGGTTTCATATTTAAATCACATTCTCTCCCCCGATCAAAAATTTCAAACCTTTTGAGATTTGTGATCCCAATTGATTTAAATAAGTTAGAAAATGTGGGAGAAAATGTGTCCGATTTAATATATTCTGATGATGAGAACATACTATGCTCCCCCTTAAACTAAGAGGGAGATTCACTGCTTATTTTTCACAAGATAACTTTTATGACACAAATGATATTGACCTTATTGTGCAGATGATGTAATCACCCACTTTTCTGAGTGAGTCAGTGGTCAACATCGATTATCCATCCACCAACAAATCTTCTCAAGTAATTTCGATCCCCACTTGGCGAGATCCGAGTAAGTACTGCTTTGTTGAAATGATGGTGGTGGAGGTGAAGGTGTTGTTGTTGTTGTTGTTGCCGATGTTGTTGTCGTGGTGAATTCCGAGCCAATCAATAGAATTTGAACGTCTGATTAAATGGTTAGAATGGGAACTGGTACATTCATTTTGGCTATGGAATCTGCATAAGAATATCAACACAGATATGCATACATACAGATACACTATTCCTAAATAGCTACCCTTCAGCAGCTTGCCACATTATAATACCAAGTTCATCTTATAATCAAACCCCAATCAGGAACTACGTCAAACCACTATCTAGCATGAACAGCAATTAGCAATCATGAACATGGCAATTCACACAGATTTCAATATTTAATTCAGGATCTTAGGAACATGATTCTAACATAATAGCAATCTTCCTAAGCGAATCCTGAGAACATATGCACAATATCAACAACCATTGAGCAGCAATCTACTAACATAAGTCAAACAACATTTGAAACTCATTCATTCAGATCATACAAATGTCATTGGGGCATTCAAGAACATCAAACTTAATGGGTTTTCTAACTTCTTTCAGATTTTGAGTTTTAATGTATCTAGGGGATTAAACGAGGATTCCAAAGAGATACAAATGAACCTTCTAGTTATATGAAGCTAGGATACTACAAGCAAATTGCACATAATGTCCTAAACTTTCTAGCAACTAACACACTTGGTCATTTGATATATTTAAGCAATATCCTCTTCAACTAATACCCCATTAACTGCAAAACCTTTTCTAAGAGTCATGAATTAATCAAGAAACCCGTTTGATGATATAAAATTTGAATTCACTCTCCCCCTCAATCAATGACCCGTATTCTAGTTGAACCTCAACTAAAATCACGCTTAACCCCACAACTCATCAAACAAGAACTGTCATGAGGTTTTGTAGTCGTTGATTGAGTGACAAATTTTATGCATAATCCAAGTATAAACAAATTTCATACAACACATATTCACCAAGTGTCTCACAAATAATTTTCAGAAGAATCATAGAATGAAAACTATTTGTATGCAAAGAAGACTTCTCTTCTTTTTCAAGAAATGATGCACTGAAACGTACATCAAATCGGCAAAACATGGATATAAAGTAATCCATGCCCAGGTGAACATCACCCAGTTGGAGGAACAACCGTCTTTTTAGCGACGTGCTTTCCCCAGTTTGAAGCGCGAGTTGCTATCTAAAGTAATAGCAAGCCATTTAGACATGTTTTAACAATCCATTTTAACTTCTGCTCGAGCTTCATTTAAAGACCCGTGCCATTATTGAATGACATTTCTAAGTCCGTAAATGTTATCGATAAACAGAAGACATGCCTATGTGAAACTATTTTTGGTATTTTCTATTTTTTAATTTTTATGGATTTTCTTGGTTTTAATATTTCTCTATTTACAATTTGCAGGTTTTCTATAATTTTCTATATACAGTATGTTTTAAGATATGTACAGACTATATTATTCAGTTTAAGACGATGATGAAATAAATACCGAAATGAGGATACGTTCAGTATGTTGTAGAATCTGAAGTCATCAACTCTTAAACTTTCACCACCAAAGCTTTCAAGGCTCCTGAACAATCGACGGAACTTGAGCCTTCCCAATGTACAGCTTTGATAGCTTCCCCCCAAACCGACAATCTTCTTACTGAGTAGATTCTAAGCTCTCTTTCAAGCTTACATAAGGTAAGTGTACAGCGGAAACCGTAGCAAACCACATCAAGTATTGCTGCTCCTTTTTAAGAATAATCATCGTGATTCTCCGTTCGGGGATCCTCAAATAGATCAGCAACGAATCATCTCACATTTGAATAACTCTTCTCACATTTCTTCCTGCTGAAGACTGAAGTAACGTATACCAACAGTATCCAGAGACCACTTCCCCCAAGTAATTGAAGAGATGCAGCCAGTCTCGATATATGAAGCCCAAAAACCCGAAGTACACACTCAATTCCATTAACGAAGTCGACAAAGCATCATCAAGATCAATTAAGACCCGAAAATCCCCTTATCTCCTTTCAGGAAATTGCAGATGAGAATTGTTACACCAAATTCAGCTAAGTCCCGAGTGTAAGCAATTTATCCCGTATGTAGTCGACATGATAACACCAAGACAGTACCATAACAGCTACTGAGTACCGGATGTACACATTTCCTTCAGTAGGATACCTACTAACCATAGGAACCATCATACAATTGTGTACCTCTTTTATCATCAGAAACTGACATTCTCTTCCCACACGTAGTTGGAATGATACACCAGAAGGAACGAGTTAGAACACTGATATTCTCTGCGGTTATGACATTTGTCTTCCCGGAATAATCTTCAATTGAGAAGAAGTATAAAGTTCATCACGTGTACTCGTTGTGCATTCAGATGTATATCTCCTTCCCCCTTGCTGGTTATGATACCTCAGAATCAGCAACACATTTTAATAACATATTCTTGAAATCTTGTGAGAAGAACAAATTAGCTCAAATGTATCAAGTGAGAATCAACCGCTACCGAAGCACTTTCTGACTAGCTTTACCAACCCTTAAGTAGGCCATCTGAATTGATAACTGATGAAGCAAACCCGATATACCAAACTTGAAACTGAAGTAGAATTCCCCATTCTCGTGACTTGAACTTGCACTAATGTTGGAAGAACGGTGTAGAGAATTAGTGCTACACGCAAATCTCTAAGTACTCAATACCCAACTAAGGTATGAGACATTAACACCTCTTATGATTATCCACAACGTCAACGGCGTGTGACACTGAGTACTACATTGTAACTCCTTTAAGTGATAGTTACCCCGACTGCTAGTAACTAGATAACCTAAGACTTCAACTTAAATCTTAAGCACGAGCAAGTTGTCATAGAAAGCCATGCATCCAACCAACCCCGACTTCAAGATAGGATAAGATCACGCCTTTGAGGAAGTCAACTTCAAACTCGAATAAGTGATACCTGATCAACTCCATGGTCACAATTAGATGCCCAGCTCAAGTGAGTGAACCAACAACCAAATGTACAACGAATCACTTGTTCACACTTCTCCCCCTCAAAGATTGCATACGAGGATGCCATCTTTGATTGAACAAGTGCATATGAGGTTGATCCATTGTTCACACTTCTCCCCCTCAAAGATTGCATACGAGGATGCCATCTTTGATTGAACAAGTGCATATGAGGTTGATCCATTGTTCACACTTCTCCCCCTCAAAGATTGCATACGAGGATGCCATCTTTGATTGAACAAGTGCATATGAGGTTGATCCACTGTTCACACTTCTCCCCCTCAAAGATCGCATACGAGGATGCCATTTTTGATTGAGTGAATAAACGTCCAATCGAATGGAAGTGGATCCACTTGATATCTAAATGAGCATGGAGCAAGTATGAAGCCTTTTGATGAGAGTAGTCAGAAACAAGAGTATTCGTCTGACCATTACTCAAATCTCAATCACCATGCAGTTTATTCACCCTTCTCCCCCTTAAAAATTGCATGTGACGACCAACTGCCATTTTTGATAGACCGGGTGAATAAGAATATACTTCAATATACGTTTATCCCCTTGATGACTGAATGAACATTTGAAGATCACGAAGTTTGATGAGAATGGTCATGAATAAGAAGATTCCTCTTCTTCCGAAGATAAAGCGCACTCAAGCGTACGCCTTTCTTTTCTTTGATGAACGGGGCCTGAAGAAATGTCAGCAGACGCCATTATGAAAACATTGAGACCCGAGGCTTGAACTGCATTGTTCAAACGTCATAGTCATTGAAGAACGAGGCCTGAACTGATTTGAACAGACGTCATCATGATTCCCCTCATATGTTGTGAGCAGCCTGTGTCCAAATGTTAAAGGACGATCCGTACGACCTGCATTTGAAAACAGACGAAACAAGAGAATTTGGAGAGCCGGATCCCCAATTTAGGTTGGGTTCCAGTTGGTTAGTGCAAACAATCTTTGGGGCTGCTGAAACCATAGGTGCCTTGGTATTAACAATAGGGGCAACACTAGTAGATGCAATGGACCTAGTTAAGGGACATTGTGTATCTAAAGGGATAACTCTACCAGTAGGCTTCCATTCCTTAACAGGCACTACTCTAGGAATTGTAATCCTTGTTAAAGGGTAATGTTCCCCTAGTGTGAATGTTCGGCCCGTGGGCTTCCACTGAAAGCCCACATTGGTAAACATTTTCCCTGTAGGTTTCCAGGATTGCTTAATTTGTCTAGCTCTCCAAACTTTCCTAACTAGGGGTTTGTTGGACGACTTCAGAAATTTCTTAACACATTTATCATGATTACACGAAATTATGCATTCATTACATGTTTTGCAAAGTGAATTTGGATTCGAATTATGATTCCTTTTGTTCAAATCTGACTTGTTGTTTCTCATGTGGTCTTCTACTTTCCTTTTAGGAACACTTTTAGCTGGTGAAATCCTAGAATTCTTTATGTTTCTCCTAGGTTTTGACTCGCTAGCTTTAGTGTCACTATTAACTCCTGTAGAAGGACTGATGGGAATCTTAGTCTTCTTCACTTCTAGTTGCTGAACATGTTTTGATGTGTTGGGATCTGAAGTTTCCAAAGATACCTCAAAGGTTACATGCTTGTTCTTAATTGTGGATGACGATGCAACTATTCTATCTCTTTGGTTGTGAGACTTAGGGCCCGTGCCAATGGCATATTCTAATTGTTCCTGGATCCTTTTTGTGAGGACGCAGGCATAACCTACTGCCTTATCGAGTGGTTTTCCTATTCTGTCCTCTTCCACAACCTCACGAAGAGTGTCAAGTCCATCCCTAAGGTGACAGAGGTACATTTGATGGACAGGTCTGTTGTTTCTCATGGGAAATGGAATAGGCCTCACATCAACATCGTACATTTTACAAGCAGAGACCTTTGATGCAACACAATTACAAGTGGTACATGGCATTTTTTCTTTCACCTGAGTCTTAAGATTCTCAATTTCATTTAACAAAGAGGTTATTTGATCATTGTGATTGTTTCTTGTAACTTTAATAGAATCATATAACTCTTTGAAATGTTGTTTGACCTTTGAATTTTCTTCTCGATAAAACTCATTTTCATAATGTAACTTATTTATGGTGTTTTGATATTGAAAATTCTGAGAATCTGAAGACGAAGGTTTATTGGTGCCATACACCTCACATTTGTTGGATTTCAATTGGGCAACTTGGGCCCTCAACAGTCGAATCGTGTTTGTGTGAGCTTGAATTTTTTCATCACGTTTGCTTAATTCAAAATATGTATCAAACTCAGGAGCATCCGAGGATGTCTTGACATTTGATATTTTGCATTTTTCTTCTAAGTGTTGATGTTTGAGTTGCAAGTTCAGATAATCAACTTCTAGTTTTGAAAGACGTTTAACCATGTTATCATGGTCATCATTTTGAATTTTTTTAAGCAATTTCAAATTCTCCCCCTCAAGCTCAACAACACGATTCTGGGTAACATTCAAAGCAATAGAATACTCATGAAATTGACAAGCAGATAATGCAGAATCAGTAGCAGTATAAAATACATCTTGTGCAATACATCTAGCAATCAAATTCTCATTTGTGATGAGAATGTTCTTTCTTTCAATCTCACGAGTCTTAAGTTCTATCACATTTTGAGTTACCTCATTTTCCATATCTTTAAACACTACTTTCATTTCATTTATTTCGGTTTTAAGGGCAGTTTGCATCCCTTCAAAATGTTCTTTGAGTAGTTTAAAGAATGGCATGACCTCAGTTAAGTAACACCTTTTTGCATGTTCAAAACACCTTTCCCCCTCAGTAATGCCAGTTGGTGTGATTCTCTTCTTACATGTTTTATCGAAATCAGCAAACAGTTGCCAAAGCACATATAAGCTGATAAAGGTTTTACTTTCAGTGGGAAGAGACAAAGGCACCAAATTCCTAGGTGTATTGGGAGGATACACCGTTATGGACGCAACTTTTCTAATGAGGGGGGTGTTGGCCTTAAGTTTTTCTACCTTAAGTTTTTCATTATCTTGTTTCCAAAATATCTGTTCAGGTGTTAACTTCTTTTGAGGAGCAAACACAGTCAAACGATTCTCCTCATAATAATCATGGGGTTTGATTATTATTCGTCTGGCTATGCACTCGGGATCCCTCATTTTCTCATTCATTCTTTCCTTTGTTCTCTCACTCATCTCCTCCTCCTCTTTAGTGTAGAGAAGCTCAGGCGGGTCATGATTAGGCATAAACATCACATTGGAATCATTTAATGCAGGTTGGGCTATCTTAGCAATCTCATGAATAGCTAATTTAGATCTACCTACATTGTTTTCACTATGCTTGTCACTTAACTTTCTGTGCTTATACATCATTTGAGCAGTCTGTCTGGTTTGGTCTTGTGTGTACAACTTATCTTCAAGCTTATTTTTTAACGTCTTGAGTCTAGAGAAATCATTTAAAAGTGTTGATTCTTTTTGTTTGAATTCTAGCTTAAGTGTATTAACACACTTTTGTGCTTCCTGTTTCTGTTTGACAGACTGTTCTAGCTGACTTTTCAAAGAACTCAACTCTAATTTTAATGTTTCTTCTCTTACTCTAGACTCTTTAATAAGTGTACTCATTTGACCTTCTAATTTCTGCTCTCGCTCATTAAGCTCAAACTTAGCACGCTGTTCATACATAGCCACTTGTTCTTTATAGATGTTAAGTCTAGTGATCAAGTTATCATCAGGGACAGGCAATTTGTACTCATGCAGCACATAATCATCATTTAGAACAGAAGATGCACAACTAGGTACAACAGACGCTTCGTTGTGATTCACATATTGTTCATATGGGATAACATCGCTATTTCCCATATTAGCAATATCTGACTCAACAACGTTTGTCTGTTGTACTTTGACAGGAATCTTTTGTTCATGCAACACATTATCATTATTAATGACAGAAGATACCCCATTAGGTTCAGCCGACGCTTCGTTGTGTTTCTCATGTTGCACGTTGTTCCTAGCAGTATCTGACTCAACAACGTTTGTCTGTGGCTGATGAAGCTTGTTTTTTTGAGAATTCGGGCACACAAAGTCTCTATTGGCACCAACATAGTCAAACACGTTTATCTGTCGAACATCTTTGGGAATCTTTTGTTTGTCAATCATGTTGTACAATTTGAGTATCTCTGATATAGCAGAATCTGAAGTATTTGACATGATATTAACGTGCACGGGATTTTACAATTCTATGATTTAAACCGAGAAATAGATTCTTTCGCGGGGTTTTACAAAATCAAGAATAAACCGTGAAATGATGCTTGATATGTGTTATGATGACTGTTGGATTGTTGCACTATTGTTAAGTTGTGATTTGGTTTGGTTGATGCAAGTTGTTACAGCGAAATTTTGGTCTGAAAACTTAGAAACTCAATAACTTCATTCTGGAGCGATTTCAGGCTTCGAAAGTTGGGTTGAATGAAAACGGAGTTACGGTTCAAAAGTTATGGCCGTTTGAAGTTTTGACATAAAAAACCTAGACAAACCGCGTAGACACAAACCGAGTTCACGCTGGAGGGACAAACCGAGTAGGCACAAACCGAGTAAACTCCTCAGAGACAAACCGAGTCTACACAAACCGAGTACACGCTGGGGGACAAACCGAGTAGGCACAAACCGAGTAAATTCCTCAGAGACAAACCGAGTCTACACAAACCGAGTAAATTCCTTAGAGATAAACCGAGTCTACACAAACCGAGTGCACGCTGGAGGGACAAATCGAGTAGACACAAACCGAGTAAATTCCTCAGAGACAAACCGAGTCTACACAAGCCGAGTACGCGCAGCTGGGACAAACCGAGTAGACACAAACTCCCAAGCACGTCGCTTTCGCTGCCTTTTGTCTTTTTGCCTAAACGAGTAATAGGACAAACCGTATCTGAGAAATGACACAAACCGAGTCCAAGAATTCGTCCCAAGTACACAAACCGCTGCCAAGAACACTACAACAAATACCCACGAATTTCCCCAAAATCACCACACCGTTCTTAGATCTGTGAATCCAAACACCAAATACCACTCTAATACTATTCTTAATCTAGAAAGTACAAGGTACAACAACTTCTAATCACTAAACAAAGCACAAAATGAAATTTATGCTACTAATCAATTCGAAAAAAAAAAAAAAAAAAAAAAAAAAAAAAAAAAAAACTCAAAAACTACAAATCGAACCAAAAACCTCAAAAACTACACAAATCCGTGAATACCAACTCTCATGGACCTAACCATGGCTCTTGATACCAATTGTAGGGTATTCACAATGCAAGAAACACTAGTTTGAGGCTATAGATTGGATCGAATGGACAAAGAACTAGAGAGAGAAAGTGATGGGACCTTCTAGAGAGAGAAACAATGTGTATATTAGCTTAAGGTAATGTGAAGTTCCAACCCTTCCCAAGTGTGGGAAGGGGTTTATATACTAACTAATATTGGTGCCCCTATTGGGCTGTGGAGTGAGCTGATAGTGGGGAAAGCCCCGACCCACTCCACAAATATAAATACGACTAATACTATTAATACTAATACTAATAATACTAAGCTAATATAAATAATCCTACGAGCTATATAAATGCTAATTAGATACTCGGGGTGACCGAACCTTCATATGAATATTTATATTCCTAACATCGAGGGTAAATTTTGTAACTTTATAATATTTTTGAGAAACTTATATATTTACAAACTAGTTACGTCAAAATTTTATAAAAACTTACATTTAAGATATAAATACTACGAACTCGAGATATAAATAACAAACGTTATTATCAAACAAATGATAAACTTCACTATCGAATAACTTAAAAATAAATGATACAATCATTTTAATAACTTATCATTCACCAACTTAAAATGTTTAAAATAAATCTTTTAACTTATCATCCACTAACTTGTTAAATATTAGACGATTTCGTTATAAATTTCGTGACATCAACGGATATAATATAAGTAATATAATACGCACAAATTAAATAATACTTAGAAAGCCTTATTTTTGAACTTTAAACATTTGCCACACAAGCATCGATGATACAACACATAAAGATTTTCAAACTTATTAGATCGTTCACATCGAGTCCTAAAACTACGATCCTAAGGCTTGGCATATTAATGTAGGTCGCGTGTTGGAGCCATTCACTTACATCATTTGATATTACTATATCTCGACTACCATACCACTGAGGTAAGTTCATAGCCCCACTTTTATACGCTTTATAAATTTCCATGGGGGAGATAGATGCTATAAACCTGAACACAATTGATTTTACAAATATATGCTATGCCTGATCTTGTTATTGCCTAAGTACCACTATTGCCAAAAGTCCCTCACTATCATGAACCATTAATCACTTGCGAGTGAACGTGAATATTGTGGATAGATCTATTTGGGGTTGACGACCCCATTTGTGTTAGCCGAAATGGTAACCAGACGCACTATATTTGTGATACACTAGGTAATTAGCAATCACCTAACAGGGGGCATTTTCGCGTATATCATTATTATGATACGCAGTTAACGTTTTGAGTGTCCTGAGCTTAGGGCAATAATATTGTTTTTCCCTAATATTTGTAATTCGATGCAATTATCAACTATATCTTGTGTTCAACTATTAAACTATAAACCTATACCTATGAATTTCACTCAACAATTTGTTGACTTTCCATCATGTTTATCTCAGGTAACTAAAGAGCATAAATGGCACGGAGTTGACACTGGACCTCTTTTGGATGGGGTCTAATAATATTATCATTCATTACAAACTTATCAATATCTTTTTTGAAACACCAATAATATGTAATTTGTTTAAGTATTTTTCTGCGGGTTGAGCAATTCTTCAAAGTATCATCCGATCTTGATGTTGTCAAGCCCTTCGGATATCTGCTAAGACAGTGAACGCGTTAGCCTTGTCCCGGGTGTGACCCCAGGACCAAACTCCGGCGTGAGAGTAAGTATCGGTAAATAAGATAATAGGTGCGGTAATAAGTTAAGTACTGTGTGTAAAGTAAAAGTTACCATTGACTGAGGATTGTTCCTCCTTATATAGGAGGCCTATTTTTGTCTCCATCGGATACGTCCAAGCGTGATGGTGACCTTTTTGAGCGGCAACTGGAGACTTGCTCTGTTTAGGTCTTTTTTCTGGTCTGCCATGGTTCCTGCGTCTCTGACGCATACTACTAATGTTAGGTTTGACTTCTTAGTCTGGAGATAACCGTTAGTCCGAACGACCCAAGAGGTTCGTCCGGATCGAGATATCCGTTCGGATTGAGCCGCTCGGATATATACGCCCGTAGTCTGACAGTCTGGAGTTGGTCGTTATTCCGAACGACCTATGAGGTCCGTTCGGATTGCACCATTCGGATACATGCGCCCGTAGTTTGTCAGTCCGGAGTTGGTCGTTACTCCGAACGACCTATGAGGTCCATTCGGATTGAGCCATTCGGCTATATACGCCAACATGTCCCCCCCAGTATCATAGTATCGTTTAACGATGGTGTGATACTTTTGTAAAATTGTCGTTCCGGTCTTCCCGACGTGTCTAGGCCGTGGGACTCCGAATTAGAGTCTTTATGCGCAACATGCCAAAAACCATAATTGCGTGTGTTTAGCAGAGCGCCGCCGTTTTTACCGCATTGTTAAGATTGTGACACATGGCAGTGTGTCTCATCGTGTGGATGAGGAGAAGACACGTCCGCATCTGACAAGATGCGACGTTTCACGCTCTTTTCTTTTCGCCTATAAATAGTTTCATTCGCTTTATTTTTACCACTGTAATTTTCCACATTTCTCTGACACATCTTCCGTCCGTCCTTTTCGAACGTCTTTCCGATTGTCTATTGCGTAGTTCATCCGGCCCAAGAGGTACGTCCCATCTTATCATTATCTTGTTATCTTTGCTGTTCGGCTATACCCTATTTTCCTCCGTCCGAGCGATGTCTCGTCGATCCGTTTCATCTCAGGAAGGGGATCCACTGGAGTCTGAAGGATTTGTACCCAAATTTGATATTCAAAAGTATACCAGCCGAATGGACGAGACAGATATGACATTGTTGATGATGGAATATGGTGTTCCGGAGGAATTTAATCCAAGACTCCCTCCTGCCGATATGACAATGGATCAATTACCTTCGGATGCTATAGGTTTATACCTGGAGTACTTTGCAGAAGGTGGTATTACTGTGCCCTTCTCAGCCTTCTTGTTAGACGTTATTAAATACTACAAGGTTCACATTTCCCAAATGGTGCCGTTGGGCTTGCACCGGGCTACCCTGTTCGAAGTATATAGCAGAAGTCTACATATCGCTCCTACCACCCCTCTTTTTCAGGTATTTTATAAATTAAGCAAGCAGGGTCACTGGTTTTCATTAGAGAAGAGGGGGGAAGGGATAGAAGAGTTTGTTTTAATGAGATCTTGACTGGTCTGAAATGGTGGAAAAATAAGTTCTTTTTTATAGATAGGCGGGTTATCCCTTTCGCGATGCCGTGGAGGCATCATGACTCGGACATTTCGTACCCTTTTCCGAAGGGCGAGTATTGTTTCGAAGATGCCGATAGGCTTTCTGAACATGTGATCGACCTTATTCAGATTCTGCGGGGATTCCTTTATGATCTTGGGTTGACATCCCATTGGGATCATCCGGGTTTTCGGGCAGCGCTCAAGGACGCCGAGGGAAAGGGTATAGCCCCTGTTTTCATTAATTGTTGCATTGAATGCGTACATGTATTTTCTTTCGAATGATATATGTTTATGACTTGTTGGTTTATAGCTTTGACGATGTCTGAGTATCTAATCAAGCCTGAGCGCCGAAGAGGAGCAACTATGGCCAAAGAAGATCCCTTCCGTGAAGGTGAGGTCCGCCCGTTGCATATGACAGAGCCTACCGGATCAAATGCGGACATCCCGGATAAGACACTTGAAATGAAAGAGGTTGAGGTGCCTAGCGAAAAAGTTTTAGAAGCCAAGAGGAAAAAACAAGGTGTAACTGCCGCACGTCTGGGTCTTAAGCCGAAATGAGCAGGCGTTGGAGGAAGCAAGGGAGCCCTAGGTTCGGGCAAACGTCCTGCTGGAGATGGCGCCGCTCCCCGACCGGTCAAGAAAACCAAGTCCGATGCTGATCCCACTATCATAGAGTTAGATTCTTCCGGTCATATCTCGGCTCCTTTTCCCCTCCGGATGGGTCGGCTAAGCAATCTGAGGGGGAAGAAGGGGTGAGCAGCCAGTATGTAGGTGATGATGGTGAGTTGTGTATCTTCTTTCTTTTTTCTTTTTTTTTTTTGTATATTTTTTACTCATGCGTGCCAGTTGTTATTTGCTTGTCAGGGAGTCCTTTTGTTTCTTATGGACGAGGGAAGGATAAGAGGCACATGGAGGTTTTAGATGAAATGGGTGGGGATGAGTTTACTTCTGGGGAGATCTTTGTGCCCAAGTGGTCATTGACAATAGATGCTCGTCTGAATGGTTCTTCCGTCTGTCGTGAAATGATGGCTCATCTGTTGACTCCTTGCAAGGAGCAATATTTGGAAAGTTTAAGTGATGAAGACGCTTGTAATCGTGCTTGGATGTTGCTAGGGAAAAGTTCAGTGGCTCAATCTGACATTCTTATCCGGTTTGAAACTTTACTCGATCAATTCAACAATCTTAATGCAGCGCACCAAGAGTGTGCCGGGAGAGAGCCAGCTGAGCTGAGGAGGCTGCGAGCTGAGCATACGGGCTGTAATGCTAAGACGTTGAGTCTGAATGATCGTGTGTCAGGGTTGGAACAATAGAAGGATGAACAAGCCGAGAGAATCAAGTTTTTGGAATCTGAGTTGAGTAAAACGAAAGCCTTGTTGGATGATGAAGAGAAAGATAATCAAGAGCTTCGGAAGATGAATCAGGATTTGGCGATTCGAATGGGAACTACCGAAATGGAGCGTTTCAAGGTGATTAAGGAATTTCTTCCTAAAATGGTTCGACGTCTTCTCGGTAGTCACGAATACAAACAGTCTTTGGCTCTTCCTTTCAATCTCTCGTCTATGTCGGGGTTTCTAGATGGTATCACTACTGACCGTACTCCGGAGCAAGTGGCCGAAATTCTGGCCGACTTTGAAAATTTGGATTTGGATGCTGAGAAAAAGTACAAGTCTTTATTCGATCAACTCTTTGTAACCGAGTACCCGTATGTTCAGAAGGTCAGCAATGCTTGCTACAAACCCTTAACCGAGATCCTAGAGCTCCATCCGGATCCTGCTCCTGCCCAACCTACTGAACCTTTAACAGCTGATGATTCCGTTGCTCCTAATGTCATATCCGAAGCGAATGTTGCGGAAGAAAATGTTGGTGGTGGGAGCGGTGTGGTTGAGGGGAATGTAGTGGAGGAGAATGCTGCTGAAGAAAATGTTGCATCTTAAATCAACTTGTTGTGGGATCCGGACTGTCTCCATTTTGACTATGGGTAAAGACTATTTCGGATGCCTTGTGAAGCTTTTTTAAACCCTTTTATTATCGGACAATGTTTACTGCTTTTTTGTGCGCCTCATGTGGCTGCCTTAGACTGCTGTAATAGATGTTTGGTTTACTTTATCGGATGATTGTAACTCCCCTTGACCGGATAACTGTAATTCCGATCCTTTTGCTAATGATAATTCGTTCGGCTTTTGTTATATCTACTTTGTACATGTGTTGTGTTTTTATATTATTTATATATATATATATATATATTTATATAATATTATATATATATATATTTTATATATATAATATATATATATATATACACACACACACATACGTACCTCATATATTGTGCTGCATGATCACCCCGTTGTTTACCCTGCCGCTGTGGCGGATATGTTTCGGCCCCTTCTTTGTATTGCCGTTAGGGCGAATACGCCACACTTTCTTAGGATTAATCGTTGCCGTTAGGGGCGAATACTCCTCGGCTTTTTTCCTTTAATATTTTTAGGATTAATTGTTGCCGTTAGGGGCGAATACGCCTCAGCTATTTTCCTTTAATATTTTTAGGATTAATCGTTGCCGTTAGGGGCGAATACGCCTCGGCTATTTTCCTTTAATGTTTTTAGGATTAATTGTCTAGCAACCTGTCATGGCTAAACTTTGGCTACATGGGCCGAACAGAGGTAGCTAATCTCTGCCGGAGCCATGTGAATGCCTCGTCTTTATTTGCAACAATATGTGGGAAAATTTTCTCCTCGCCAATCCGGAGGAGAATATATATAATATTTCATAAATGTAATTTGTTCATAACAGCTTATAGCCTTACACGTTTGTTTCTACAGAAAACACTTCCTTAAGTTAACTGCGTGCCATTTCCGCGACACCTCTTCCTCATCCATAGTCTCTAGCTTGTATGATCCACACTGATATGCTTCAGCTATCCGATATGGGCCTTCCCATTTCGGACCCAACTTGCCTTGATCCTCCACCCGGCTTGCTTCGTTCTTTCGATACACAAAATCTCCCGGTTTGAATGATACTGGTCGGACCCTTTGGTTGTAGTACTTCTCCATCTGGGTTTTATGCCGAGCCTCTCTTATTGCTGCCTCTTCCTTTCTTTCCTGTAGCAAATCCAAGTTCAGACGCATTTCCCGTTCGTTCAGCTCTTCTATTCGACGAGTATCCTCTTCATCAATCCCATCTCGAATTACCATCGTCCGATGTGTTGGCATGCCAATCTCTGCTGGTATGACCGCCTCACTTCCATAAGATAAACTGAAAGGCGTTTCTCCGTTACTCTGCTTGAGAGATGTCCGATGGGCCCACAAAACGTTCGGCAGTTCATCCACCCATCCTTCTCTGGTTCGGCCCAATCTTGCCTTGATTCCTGCTAGTAGGCTTTTATTGGCTCTTTCTACCAAGCCGTTTGCTTGTAGGTGAGCCACGGCTGTGTTGATCTGTCGGATTTTTAACTTTTCACACCAGCTTTTGAAGGGATTGTCAATGAGCTGCTTCCCGTTGTCCGTGACAATAACGCTTGGCAAGCCGAACCGGCAGACTATGTTATCCCAGACAAATTTTATCACATCCTTCCCTATGACTCTAGCTAATGGCTTTGCCTCGATCCATTTTGTGAAGTAGTCGATGGCCACTATAACGAACTTTATTCTTCCCGCGGCCTGTGGCAACGGACCCAAAATGTCCATCCCCCATTGATAGAACGGCCAAGGGGCCATGATTGGTGTTAAGGCTGTCTTCGGGAGTTTCGGAACTAGTGCGTGTATTTGGCATGAATCACACTTTTGGATCTCATTGCGGGCATCACGGTTCATGGTGGGCCAATAATATCCTTGCCGCATAGCCTTCGCCACTACCGACCTTGGTCCTGAGTGCATGCCGCAGGCTCCCATATGTATTTCCCGGATGACGTAATTTGCTTGCAGCGGTCCGACACACCGAAGCATGGGGACCAAGTAAGCCTTCTTATAGAGCACTCCATCTTCTATCACATATTGACTTATCTTCATTCTCAAAGCACGAGCTTTGTTCTGGTCTTCCGGCCATATCCCTTCCTCCAAACATCGGATAATGGGTGTCATCCAGTTCTCCCCTTCTTCCGCAACTATATCATTGATTTCCTTCCCTTCGGTAGACCTTTCCCTCAATACCTCCACCAGTACCTCTTTTGTTAGATGATCAAAGGCCACCGTAGCCAATTTACTCAGTATATCGGCCTTCTGGTTTTGACTTCTGGGGATGTTCCGAATGGAGAAATGTTGGAACTTAGCAATGCATTCCTTCGCCTTAGCTAAATACCTGATCATGCTTTCATTGCTTGCCACGTAATCTCCATTTATCTGATTTGACACCAGCTTAGAGTCCACTCATACTTCGATACATTGTACATGCATCCTCTCGACCATCCGGAGTCCTGCTAGGAGAGCTTCATATTCCACTTCGTTATTGGTACTGTCGAAATCTAGCCGAAGGGCATAAGTGTATTCCACACCGTCCGGACTTACTAGCACAAGCCCTGCTCCAGAACCTTTGCTATTCGATGCTCCATCGGTGAATAGTAACCATTTACCTACTTTGTCCTTTTCAGCTTTTACGGCCGGCTGGCTGAAGTATCGATCTGAGCTTTCCCCTATGGGGGTTTCTGAGAGGAAATCTGCCAACACTTGGCCCTTTATCGCGTTCCGTGGCTCATATGTGATGTTGTACGCGCCCAGTTCAACGGAATATTTAGCCAGCTTGCCGGAAGCTTCGGCCTTGTTGAGTATCTGTTTGATTGGTTGATCGGTGATGACCTTGATTGGATGTGCTTCAAAGTACCTTCGCAATCTTCTTGACATATGCAGTAATGACAGTGCTAGCTTTTCCATTGGTACGTAGTTCCTTTCGGCTTCGTTAAGCGTCCGACTTACATAATGCATGGGATGTTGTTTACCTTTCCTTTCTGTCAGAAGGACCGCACTCACGGCCTCCTGAGAAGCGGCCAAATATACATAGAGCATTTCCTTAGGCATTGGGGTTGTCAAGGACAGCAGGTCTGTAATCAGCTTCTTCATCTCCTGGAACGCGTTCTCCGCGTCTTCCGTCCATCGATATTGTTCCTTATTCTCCTTGGTTATGTTTTTCAAAGTTTCGAAGAACGGTAACGATCTCTCGTCTGACCGAGCCAAAAACTGGTTCAAGGCTGCCAACTTGCCACTGAGAGACTGCATTTCTTTCAATGTCCGAGGGGATTGCATATCCATCAGAGCCTTTGTCTTCTTTGGGTTGGCTCTGATTCCCTCGGAGGTCACCATATATCCCAAGAATTTCCCCTCTTCCATTCCGAATGAGCATTTTTTGGGATTCAGTTTCATGTTAATCCTTCTCAGGTTGTCAAACGTTTCGGCAATATCACCCAACATCTCATTCTCTTCTTTTCTCTTGATGACCATGTCATCCACATATGCCTCCAAATTCCGTCTGATCTGTGATTGGAAGGCCGTATCCACCATGTGTTGGTACGTTGCTCCGGCATTTTTCAGTCCGAAGGGCATTTTTGTATAGCAGTACGTTCCCTGATCCATGTAAAAAGCTGTTTTTTCTTCGTCTTTCTTCGACATCTGGACCTGATGATACCCCTTGTATGCATCCAGGAAGCATTTGTATTTGAACCCCATGACTGACTCTATCTTTAATTCGATTTCCGGTAAAGGATAGTAATCCTTTGGGCATGCTGAGTTGATGTTCTTGAAGTCAATACACATGCGCCAGCTTCCATCACATTTTTTAACCATGACCGGGTTGGATATCCATGTCGGATATTTGACCGGGCGGACAATGCCTGCCTTTACCCATTCCTCTACTTCTTTTGTCACGGCCAGGCTCCGATCCGGGGCTAACACTCTGCATTTCTGACATACCGGTTCTACCGAAGGGTTAGCATTCAACGTATGCTCAATGATGCGTCTCGGAACCCCTGTCATGTCTGCCGGCGTCCAGGCGAAGACGTCCATATTTTTTTTGAGTAGCGTTTTGAGCTTCTTCTTGCATTCCGGAGATAAGCTACCTCCTATGGTCACTAGTTGTTCCGGGTAGGCCGGATTTACCATAACTTCTTCGGGGGTTCCGGTCTGAGTTATCTCCTCTACTGGTTCATCGTCTAGTTCCGCAGGAACTCTTTGAGATTCTTCTAGCCTCCGACATTCCGAGATGACCATTTGCCAAGCCTTCAAAGTGGCTATCTCTCTGGGAGTTGGAAATTTCATCATAGCATGTATGGTCGAAGGGATTGCCCTTAGCATCTTCAATCCGGTTCTCCCGAGAATGACGTTGTACGGGGACGGGGCCTGTATGACAGTAAATTTCATGATCGTCCTCCTATATAGTCCTCCTTCTCCGAATGATACATCTAGCTCTATTTTCCCCAATGGTTTGGTCACTTGTCCAGCGAACCCCAGTAGGTCCGTTTGAGTTTGTTTCAGCCGGTACTTTATCTCTGGACTTAGGTTATCAAAGCAATGCTCAAACATGACTTCTACAGATGCTCCTTCGTCTACAAACACCCTTCTCACCAGATATCCTTCCATCATAGCTTCTATAATGAGAGGTTCGTCAGACACATCTTCGGTAGGTATAGGTGGGAAGGTGATGGGGACATTCATCCATCCCTCTTCATGCTCCAACGATTTGCGCTTCTTCTGATTTGGCCTTGTGCTGATCATGTTGATTATCTTATCTTTGGCTGGGATATCTCTCTTCGGTGCACCTCTCCCTCTTTGACGCACGTCTTTAACTAGGTGGTTCAACTTCCCTGATTCTAGAGCCAATTCCAACTGTCTCTTCAACTGGTAACAATCATTTGTGAAGTGCCCTTTCTCACCGTTTGTAGTCGCAATACCTATCTTGATTCTCCTTCTTGGGCGGATCCCGCATCGGTCTTGGGGGAGGTAATCGTAACTGTTGTTTCGTGGCTAAGATCTCTTTCGGCAGTTTTGTGAGTGAATCAAGCGTTAAGCAAGGAGCGTTACGACCCTGATGGTCATTTCGCGCCGGGAAGTATGGTGACGGCCGGTCCCTGTGCTTGTATTGATCATAACGGTCCCTGTTAGCATAACCAGATCGCCCTTCATTTTTGTTCTCACTTCCATATCTTCGATGTGCTCTGTCATCCCTCCGGAAGGAACCGGTCGACATCTTCCTATATCGGTCCTGACTCTCCCCCTGGGGTAACTCGGTGCTAATGAGTGCTTCTTCTGCTCGTACGAAATCGTCCACCCAGATCATCATCTCATCTACTGTCCTAGGGACTTTGTCGGAAAACCGTTTGGCCAACTCCGGGCATTTACAACCGTTCATAAACGAAGAAATTCTCATAATTTCGGGAGCCCCTTGTATAAATCCCGTTTCGGTGGTCCATCTTTCCTTGAACACCGGCAGTGTCTCATTGGCCTTTCTCACGATCTTCATTATCTCGATGAGGTCCTTGGTGCATGCCTTGTGTAGCGAGAAACGGGTTTCAAACTGAGTCCTGAGGTCTGCCCATTCGTCTATGCTACCCGGTGGGAGGCGGTCGAACCATCCTCGAGCTCTCCCATCCAGGGTTTGCTGGAACATCCTGCACCATACGGGCATGGGCCACTCTCCTTGACCCGCTGCTCCTGTGAACCGATTGAGATGGTCTTGGGGGTCCGTCGACCCATCGTACAACTTGATATGCGAAGGCATCCTATGCTCCGGCGCAGAGAATTCAATCAGCCGCCGGGTGAAAGGCGACTTCCTGACTTCCTTGAAAGGTTTTCCTAAGTCTGCGTCCGGTACTTTGTCTCCCGTAACGATCCCTTTCTTTTCCCCGACTGCCTCAGCCTTTTTTGGGCTACCCTCTTCATGGAAATCCAGGCGTATCGGATGCACGGTATTTCGCTTGTTGTGTTCCTTGACCATGGATTTGAGAGCAGAGACATACCCCTCTATCTGCTCCTTGGTGACTGGAGGGGATTCGGCACCCCCTCCTCCGGATGACTCCGGATGTTCAGAGCCCGACATTCTATAGACTTGGTAGATTGAATGTCGGTCCCACGGATGGCGCCAATGTTTAAGTATTTTTCTGCGGGTTGAGCAATTCTTCAAAGTATCCTCCAGTCTTGATGTCGTCAAGCCCTTCGGATATCTGCTAAGACAGTGAACGCGTTAGCCTTGTCCCGGGTGTGACCCCAGGACCAAACTCCGGCGTGAGAGTAAGTATCGGTAAATAAGATAATAGGTGCGGTAATAAGTTAAGTACTGTGTGTAAAGTAAAAGTTACCATTGACTGAGGATTGTTCCTCCTTATATAGGAGGCCTATTTTTGTCTCCATCAGATACGTCCAAGCGTGATGGTGACCTTTTTGAGCGGCAACTGGGGACTTGCTCTGTTTAGGTCTTTTTTCTGGTCTGCCATGGTTCCTGCGTCTCTGACGCATACTACTAATGTTAGGTTTTACTTCTTAGTCTGGAGATAACCGTTAGTCCGAACGACCCAAGAGGTTCGTCCGGATCAAGATATCCGTTCGGATTGAACCGTTCGGATATATACGCTCGTAGTCTGACAGTCTGGAGTTGGTCGTTATTCCGAACAACCTATGAGGTCCGTTCGGATTGCACCATTCGGATACACACGCCCGTAGTTTGTCAGTCCGGAGTTGGTCGTTACTCCGAACGATCTATGAGGTCGTTCGGATTGAGTCATTCGGCTATATACGCCAACATAATTTCTTTTGTAACTTTGAATATTAAGTTTTCAGTGAATAATAATGAAGTTTAAAAAACGTCTCTTTTGAGTCGTTTTTTATGATTACGACTGTGATCTTTGAACTAATACCTCAATTAGTCTTCCGCTACTATGTTGAAATTTAGGGGTGTTACATATAAGATTTAAAAACGCAGAGTGGAAAGGGTATTTGGAAGTGAAAACTTACGATTACTCATGGCTGTTGATGATCTGGAGGTGTGGATTGTGGTGGAATTTAGTTATGAAAGGAAAGTTGTTAGTTGTAGTAGTGAGAGTAGAAAATACAATTCAGCTTTGATATTTACGGGGGAAGAGAGTGCACATAACGTTTGTGATAATGTATCATTTTGTTGTATAAGCGTCAGCTATATACTCTTATTACTACATTATTGTTACTCTTTCTTATTAGGGTGGAGGGAGTCATCATTCTCAACCCTCCAACCCTCTCAAAACTATCCAATCAAATTTCTCCACCTCATTTCAACCCTCCAACTCTCCATTCAAACTTTTTTAGTGGCGCCCATCATTCTCAACCCTCCCAACTTTTTTTTTTAAATATTCATAATTTGTCCTAACATTTTTATATGCGCATAATTGACGCTTATACTCTTATTACTACATTATTGTTACTCTTCTTATTAGGGTGGAGGGAATCATCATTCCAACCCTCCAACCTCTCAAAATATCCAATCAATTTCTCCACCTCATTTCAACCCTCCAACTCTCCATTCAAACTTTTTTAGTGGCGCCCATCATTCTCAACCCTCCCAACTTTTTTTTTTAAATATTCATAATTTGTCCCTAACATTTTTATATGCGCATAATTAGCCCTTCCATCTTATATTACTAACAAAACAATTATATAAAAAAAAAAAAAAAAAAACAAACATTTGATTAAAAATAAAAATACAATTCCTAAAAATTAAAAACTACAAATCCTAAAAATAAAAAACTACAAATCATAAAAATAAAAAACTACAAATCCTAACAAATAAAATCTACGAATCGCCCCAAGTCCAAGGCCAATTATATTTCGTAGCTATCTCACGCTTCTTATCAAGCGTCCACTTTAGCATTGCGGGATCGGTGATGTGTGCGTGCGAGTTGTTGTAGAACTTGTGATCTTGATATAAGGCCTTTTGTGCAAGAAATTCATTTGTGTTTCGGGTACCTCGAGTAATTCGTCTTCGGAATAGGTCGCCTCCGGTTGTTCTCGGTACGTTTCGAAAGGGTTAAAATTAGCCGTTTCGTATATGTAGTAATCGTTTGGATGCATTGGTCGGTAGTCGATGTTTTGTCGTGGAGGACTCGGTGGTAGGGGACGATAATAGTTTTGTTGCGAAGTTGAATGGTATTGTTGACGAGGAGCCGATTGTGGTTGTATGGGTCGAGGAGCCGATTGTGTTTGTATATGTCGAGCGGGTTTAGATCGAGTGCCCCGTTCACGACCCTTCGACGAGGAACTTGCACCAATTTTCTTATTTCTTGGATCCATATTTTTTAGAATGTGTGTTGTGTTGTCATATATATAGTGCAAAAAAAGGGACTAAAATTGTTTTTTTTTTTTTTTCTCAGCTCCACCTCAAACGGCTACAAACAATTTTCAAAACCGCCCCTTAAACGGTCACATGACCGTTGATATTTATCTTCCACGCTGCGAGTTCAAAGCTCGCTTGAGCAACCCGCTGGCCCAGCTTGCTACAGCGGCAGCGGTGTTCCAGCCGAGCTCGCCAGCTCGCAACCCAACCCGCTGCTCCACTCCTTCCTCCCTTAGATGCACTGAATACTCATTGAATTGGTTGTTTAGTTTAATCATGTTATTTTAGGCTTGGTGAAATTGAGAAGAATAAGAAAGAGGGATCATTAAAGGAACGACTTATATTCGGCTTTTGCAGAGTTGTCTCTTCACGTTGTTTTTAATGCAATAAAAAAAAAAAATAATAATAAAAATGCCTCACTTTCTTTTATTTCTCATGTTTGCATGTTTTCGATATGAATCTTTTGTTTCAGATTGATATCAGCTTAGTCGAATTCTTAGCACTCCTCGATGAAGAGTGTCTTATGTACAACCGTGTTCAGAGGAGTCACTACACTTTCATTTCAGGAAATATACCTCAATACAATTAAAAAAGAAGCTCATTTCAGGTAATGTTTATGTATCACAACTAAATGTATAGATTTCAACTCTTGATCATAAAGATTATCATCCTTTGAGTTTTTGACGATTTTGAGTGTTGGTTAAACAAGCTTCGTGTTGGCAATTCCAGGAATGAGAGATTTGCAGCAACAAGCTAGAATGTGTATTTTGAAGATTATGAATGATGGCTTAAAGGTATTCTATTGTTTCTTCTTATGTTGTGTAACTCCAATGTAATTGAAAACGTTATGTATACTACTAGGAGAAAGGAGTTTATTCTACAAATTTTCACCAAAAGTGTGATTAAGTTTATAGAATATTTCGTGATAGATTCGGCTATCAATTTTGTAGAATACCCCAAACTTTAAATGTTTGAATACCTCAAACATTGATTTGTGATATAAGGGTATGTTTTGCGCGGAGCTTTTTGGGGCGATGAGCGGTGAGCAAATGAGTTTTTTAATTTTTATTATTCGTTTGTCAAAGGAGCGGTGAGCTTTGCGATTTTTTAGGAATGCTTATTTTTCCAATGCTTCTTTAAGAAGCTGTGAGCGGTGGGCTGTGAGCTGTGGCTACTGCTTACCGCTCACTGCTCACAGCTCACTGCTACTGCTCACAGCTACTTTTATCAAACACACCCATTATTTAGCTTTTCAAATTCTATATATAAAAGCTTCTTAGCTTACATACACGTCATAGAAAAAAAGTGTACCCATTGCACTAAATCGACTCATAAATTCTAAATCTCGACTCCGAATTAAGGGCTCTCATCCTTTCTAATAAAGTATTCAAAGACTTGAAATCCAAATGAAGAAGAACCAAGAATATACAAATGTATATTTTTCATCGTCGAGATTAACAGCATGACTTTATCTACAATCTATGAATACATAGGAGAGGGTGTTTATAACATTTGACAATTCGATAGGTGAATCACGCGAGTCATTTTTAGTAGATTATTTGATTTTTAGCTTTAACTACAAATTATTCATAAACGTATTATCGTATAAGTAATGCTAAAATCCAATAAATAATTCGGGTAAAAATTATGATCTTGCCTTAAAAGAAAATAATGTTTGTTTAAGACCGCTGCAACGCGGGCATCCAAAACTCGTTTACACTAATTTGCTATTCATGACTCGACTAGCTCATTCACAAACATGGTATATGAATTTCCTATCTACTTTTTATGCATACAACTCTACAGCAAAAATACTATAACAAAACAACCAAAAGCCAAAGCCACGTTCGAGTCCAATAACAAAAATTCTTATTATAAAATGTCCAACCATCTGATGTCCAAGCTGTGTTTCTTGTCCTTGTGTGTTGACCTTCTAGCCCAGCTGCAACCGCAGGTGGGACATTGTTCGGTTTCAAAGGTTCTGAACTTGCATACGTTGAATTCTCAGTGTCATAACCTTTATCAAAAACCACCCATCAGAGGTTGCCTTATGTTTCATATTTATAAGGAAAATTGAATGTCATGGAACTTACAGTCCGAATTTTTCCAGCCAAGAACTAGCTCTTCTCGGTCAAATACAATACGATAACCAGTCATGAAGTTCTCTGTATGGAAGGATAAAACAACATGGTATATGTATACTTAGATTCACCAAGTCTTATCTATACACGCACATGGTACAGTGATTGAGGGTAATTGAGGACTTACGACCAATGATGTTGAGTTCAGCACTCCTGATAACAGCCAGACAGTATACAACTTCGCGCTGCATCATGAGTGGCATGGTGATTGTGAGCAAAAAGGTTCAAATTAATATTATACAGATATATGTTCTAAATATTTAGGTGGGATTACATTACTTACGTTTGTCGAGATAACAATTACAGGATCATAGACATAAAATTGACCTTCCCCTCTCATTGTTAAGCTCATACTTGGGATCAGACTAGTATTTGCGGAAGGACTAGACAAGTAATAACATATGATCAAATAAAAAATGAACAACCAAAAGAGTTAGCAAAATTAAAGGTATACCTCATATCATAACAATATTCAAAAGGAATCCTTTGATCAGATGGATGTCGTGAATCTTTCGTTTGTGCATGGAACTGCATCAGATAGGGAGCAAAAAGCGTGAAAACGCGTGTAAAAAGAAATCTCAATAAACATTTCATTATTTTGATTGGTGGATTGCTTACCCTCTGTGTGAGCCTCGTATAATGTGGGTCAATCAGATAGGTGAAGGAGGTACCCGAATCAAAAAGAGCAGTGAAAGTTGAGTCAATAATAGAGGAACCAACACGCAGTTGGGTTACTGTAATATTATAAGTCGGACTGCATGAGACAGAACATACAAAAATTTAGAACAAATAAAACTAATAAGAATCTGACCAAGCGAGCATTTGAAACTTACTGTGATGAATCTAAATTAAAGGGAGTAACTTCCTGTTCAAAACTGCCTTTATCACCAAAACTAACCCTACCAGTTCCATCGTGACCAAAACACATTGAGAAAGAATCTGCTATGTAACCTTCCCTTGATAAAATGCTAGGAACTGATATTTTCTCTAAACCGAGCCCAAAAAGACCATTTGGGGCAGCAATGTCTAGAAATGATCCGCTTTGCACCTGCCCACATCTGCAGATTTCAAATAAAAAAGGGATACATATATGTTAAATTGTTATACGGGGCATATTCGTCTCTAGGGGATATATCATTGTAGACATCCTAAAGTAGAAGACCGATAAAAGTATCTAGGGATTTACCCAAAAGTGACGAACGCATCAATGACTTCACCATCACTATCTTCTGTTTCCAAGTGCAGAAGATCCTCCATTAGAATCCCAGAAGTTGACGTTTGAGATGAGACATAAGAAACAGAATAGGGGCAAGTGTTTATTGCTTCGGTTCCTAGACATTCATGGCGATGGCCGCACATACTGTGGTTGCACTTAATCTTTCTGCTTGTTGATGATCCCGTTGGATTGTATATGCTCATTTTAAAATCCTAAACATATATGAAACAAACTTGTTCACATAATCTACTATACCAAATGAGATGCAAATGGAGCACTAGTGATCTACTTAGTATAGTTCAATAATCTCAGTACCTAATCATGGTGCTTTAAATATCAGGAATACAAAAGCGCCCAACTTCTAATTGGCAGACTCTTTCCTTTTGGGGATAAGCTTTTACACTGAAACTTTGGACTTATGATTGTTTTTTTTTCGATGTTACAGGGAAATGAACAAATGCACACTGTATTTAACTTTAAATCCTTTGATCCATCCATTAATATCTCCAACAAAATACTCCCCTGTTCGAAACATTTGCATTGTTTCACTAGATACTTAACAATGTCTTTTACTATTTGCCAAATTTCTAAGACGACCTCTAATAATGAGACAAATGAAAAAACTAGCAGATCAAACTGATAGTTATTCAGAATGAGTCCTATGGTGGGTTAAATGGTCATTCTAGCTTAAAAAACTCCAAATATGAAACTGTTGCAACTAGGAACTAGCCAATTAGTAGGAGACATCCGAAAGCAGGAGCGTAAATTTGTAACTATATATATCATACTGAGATACCCATATTAGTAGCAGCGTACTTTATTTTGGCAATCCCAAGCTACCTGTTTACTAACCCAAATTATCTATCAAAGTTAGTTCACTGGATCGGTGGATCCTACTAGTTTGACATTCAAACACTATTACAAAACATATCAAGCAAAAAACAATACCTCTACTTAACGTAATCATATATAAGCGAAACTCAAGAAAAAAAGAACATACAGAGTTATACGCCGTATTATCAATAGAAGCACATCTACTGCAATCACACGGCACCCAAAACAAATCACTCCCCGTATCAAGCGCCACCATGAACTTCTGTCCAGGCGTCCCTAATGACACTGCCGTATAATGCAAACTAAATCAACAAACAAAACACAGCATCACAATCTGCCAGCCCAGAAACACAGACACTCCATTTCACTTCAATCGCTCATTTTTTATTTTTTATTTTTTAATTATATGTACTACTAACTAATCTTGAGTTTAGTTGAAGAAATCAAGGTCCTTTCCAGAAAAATCCAAAGAAAGCTGGAGTCATATAAAAACATGTTCAAGACAAATATTTTCCAGAAAAGTTGAAAAAATATAGAAAACTGGAATTTATATGGGTTTGTTTAGTTGTAGAAAAATTTCTTGAATTTTCAATCTTGAATTTTAGAAAAGGAGAAGGGTTCTCTAGAAAAGTGTTGAAAATTTGGAAAAGGAGTTTAGATGAAATTTTTTAAGAAAGTGAAAAATACAAGGCAAAACATGAAAAAAATGGAAAGAAAATTTTAGAAATCTAAAAGCATTCTCTATTTTTTCAGTTTTCCTACAAAATTTTTCTACAACTAAACGCAACCTACTTCTCTACATTTTCTCTTGAAATTTTCACTTTTCCATAAAATTGCATCTAAACACATTCTCAAAATATTCAAACACTTTCCTACGAATATCGAGATAGAAAACTAAAGAAAAATTTTCCACAACCAGAAACCCGTAAACCCCCAAAAATATATAATTCATGATTTCTTTATACAAAGTGCACATAACCCAATATTCAAGAAGGAAAAAAAAAAGACTTACAATCCTAAAGAACTGATACGAAAACTGGAATTCCCATCAGAAAAAGTCAAAAGCTGTTCACCGGAATCAGAAAGTTTCCGGCCACGGAGGACGACGTCATGATGAACCAACTGAGAATAATATTCAACAGAGCCCTTGGCGGGAAAATGGTGGTTGGAATTAAATGGGTCTGAGAAACGATGGTGCATCTTTAATGTCAAGATGCCAAGTTCCCCATTTGTTTCTTGGATTGTTAAAAAGATTTTAAAGAAGAAGATGAAGATGAGTAAAGATTGCATTTTGTGAATTGGATTTTGTTAGTTGGGGATGGTGGTGCTGTGGTGGAGGGAGTGGCGGTTGGTGGGAAGGTTTAAATGCTGCAAAACTGTTGTTGTTGGGGGAACTCGAGTTTATATTTTGTTACTTGATTAAGCATGTTTTAAACTACACGATAGTGAAGTACTTAAGTCATCTTGTACTGTTAAAAAAAAAATATATATATATATATATATATATATATAAATATATATATATATATATATAGAGATGGGATATTATGAGAAGGGGTCTTAAAATGAGAAGGGTGGGAAGGATTGTGGGAGTGACATGTGTCACTTTGCCACATCATCATTCCGCCAAAATTTTTACTGCATCGGTGATGCAGTAAAAATTTTGGCGGGAAAAATTTTTTTTTCCCGCCAAAAAAAAAAATTTTTTTTTTTGGGCAAAAAAAAAATTTTTTTTCCCGCCAAAATTTTTACTGCATCGTGATGCAGTAAAAAATTATACTGCATCGTGATGCAGTAACCGTAATGAAGTAAAAAAATATACTGCATCGTGATGCAGTAACCGTAATGCAGTAAAAATTTATACTGCATCGTGATGCAGTAAAAATTTTGGCGGGAAAAAAAAAATTTTTGCCCAAAAAAAAAATTTTTTTTTTTGGCGGGAAAAAAAAAAATTTCCCGCCAAAATTTTTACTGCATCACGATGCAGTAACCGTGATGCGGCATGATGATGTGGCATGGGGATGACACATGTCACTCCCACAATCCTTCCTACCCTTCTCATTTTAAGCTCCTTCTCATTGTATCCCTACCCTATATATATATACATATATATATATATATATATATATATATATATATATATATATATATATATATATATATATATATATATATATATATATATATAAAATAAAAATCATTTTATGGATATATAATTTTACTTTTTCTAAAACTTAAGAGTCTAATTTGTAGCTTAAAACGGATTACGTGAGGTCGATGTATAACCATAGTCACTTAGGCTGGAGGGAGTGGATGCGGGGAGAGGTTCGGCGTCGCTCGGTGCCGATCGGGCACACCGCCGCCGGCGATCGGCGCCGAGCAAAACTTGGAAAATTCGGTGAACTTCACCGATGGAATCTAGCCGTTATTCAACGGGCATTTGGGAACTTTTGCAACGGCAATATAGCCGTTTGGTAGCATCGAAAAAAAAAAAAAAATTCCCCTTATTTCACTATATAATACTAACACAAATCATAACTAAACACAAATCATATATAAAAAAAAAACTACACCAAATCTCTTATCCAACACTTTTATTAAAAAAATCACCACACAATTTTTATTCTAAAAAAATGTCTACTTCGTCCGAAGAGTGCATGTACCCGTCTTCAACCGACGATTCCATTGGTAGCTCGTTGCAATTTTGGCACGACTCGTATCAATGGGTTGTAGACACGGCAAGCACTAGCACCGTTCGGCCTCGTACACACGTTGAGCGTCATCGAGAAGTTGGTCTTGAAACTCTACTAAATGATTGGTTCGTTGAAGAACCAAAGTACAATGACGCATACTTTAGAAAGAAGTTTCGTATGAATAAAACCATGTTTTTGAGCATAGTGGCTGATATTGAAGCGCAATTCCCGTATTTTCAAGAAGGTTATGACGCTCGTAGCAAGAAAAGTTTCACGGCGCTACAAAAATGCACCTCCGCCATTAAGCAACTCGCAACTGGTAATCCGCCCGATGAGTACGATGAGTATTTATGCATGGCCGCAAGAACGTCACGCGAAGCTCTTGATAATTTTTGTGACGCCATCGTTCAGTTGTACGGTCGAGAGTACTTACGAAGGCCGACTCAACACGATGTGTTACGCATTTTCGAGGCCCATGAGGCTCGACATCACATACCAGGGATGCTTGGGAGCATCGATTGCACACATGTCGAATGGAAAAATTGTCCTAGAAGCTTGAGGGGGCAATATACGAGAGGTGACCATGGTGTCCCGACTATTATGCTTGAGGTTACAGCGTCACAGGATTTATGAATTTGGCATGCGTATTTTGGTGCTCCGGGGTCAAACAACGACATCAACGTATTGAATCAGTCCGACTTGTATCTTGCGGAGCAAAATGGAACGGCTCCGAACACCTCATTTCACGTGAATGGGCGCTTCTATAAACGCGGTTACTACCTTACCGATGGAATCTACAACAAGTGGTCAACCTTTGTTAAGGCATACCCGTATCCAACCGACCCAAAGGAAATAAAATTCAAGAGGTTGCAAGAGGGGGCAAGAAAGGATGTCGAGCGAGCATTTGGTGTTTTAAAGGGAAAATGGAAAATTCTAGCTCGACCTATCCGGGCTATGACTAAAGCGAAGATTGGAAAGTTTGTGCACGCGGCTATTATTTTGCACAACATGATAATAAAAGGCGACGGGAGGGCAATATCACCGGTTCATATTATGGATGGACCGGTCGAACCGGTGTATGACGAAAACGTTGTGGCGGAGCTAATAGATGAAGACGTCCATCACCGCCTTCGATTTGATCTCACGGAGCACGTAGCGGCTCAAGACTTGCCGTATCTCGATGATTAGTTCTTTTATCTAGTTTTTTTTATGTCGTTTTTATTTTTATTTTTATTTAAGTATTGTAGGATTTTTATTTTTAAGTATTTTAGGATTTTTATTTTTAAGTATTGTTGTTTTTTTAAGTATCGTAGGATTTTTATTTTTATTTTTAATGAAATGATATTTGTTTTATTTTTAAATAGTTTATGTATTAAAAATAAATGGAAAAAAAAAAGTGATGTGGAAAATGTGGGATTTGGGGTTGTTTGGGGACCATTGCCACCATTTTGGGAAGTTTGGGGAAGGGTTGGGGTGAAATGAGTTGGAAGGTTTTTATTGGATGATGATGAGATGGCAATTTGGGGAAGTTTGGGGAAGGAGTGACCACTCCCTCCCATAGTCCCTTAGATACACGCAATATGATGAAAAAAAAAAATCATACACCAAACGGCTATCATTTTCATAATAGGTCCATAGTTAATAATTTATTGAACACGCAAGCCATATAAAGTTTCTTTGTAATCAACAGTATGGCGACATGACGTCTTCTAAACCCCTTGTGAGGGCCCGAACCATGTTGTTAATAGAATCCTAGTTCTACGTAGGCTCATAATCCTTTGCAACACGGTCATTTTGTTCTCATTAATAAGTCATGATCAACTTCTTTCGGTTTAACTTCGTATCAAATGCATGTATCTATCTAAATCCATGTATCGTATTGGATTTACACCAAGATAAGGTTTTCACTTTAATTACCTTCATCGTATTTTTACATAAAAAAGTTGCAATGTGCCCACACTAATGTACCAACGCAAATTTCTCATTATAAAGGAATACATAACCCTTGCGCTTTCTATTCTTACAACTAGGACTCACTTACTTTTCCAAATCCCCTTGAGTGTGATTGTAAAAGTGAAGGGCTAAATAGCACCAATATTCTCTAAGCCGATCTAGATTCCAGCACCTCAAGAAATTGGTTAAGATAAATAAGAGGATAGTGAAATCATGTTAACATACATCATCTTCCAAGTTCAATATGCATGTCATTGTAAATCAGGATCACCACAGTTAGATATTCAAATCAGAATCATAGGAAAACCCCAAGGAATACAATATAAATGTCATAACATAGAGTTTCTCTTCAGTTCTTCTTATGGGTGTCTTCCTAGTCTTGCTTCTTGAAGATCCTCCGATTTGTTGCGTTGAAAAAAAAAATCAGTAAACCACTTCAGTCTTCCGGTTGCCAGCATGAGACACATCAAAATATATGTTATGACGACTGGACAAATGAATCCAATATCCATGTTCCAATTGCAAACATATCCATTGTTGTTTGTTGGGAATTAAATATTCAAGAAGTTTAATATCGGGTTCTACTCAAAAAAATACTCTAAGTATGATTCTGCTGCTAGAGCATTTGGTTTCTGTTGCTAGTGTTTGATTCTGCTGCTAGCGTTAAACATTCTGCTGCTAGCGTTAACATTGCTGCTGGTAATTAACTTTCTGCTGCTGAGCAGATAAGTATGAAAAGACATTATGTGTATTAAAGTCAACAATATACGGTAGATAATATCTTTCCCCATGTGATCAGTCATAATGTTATATTCACAGAACAAGTTGTATACATAGATACAAGTTGTATCTTAATGACTGACACTCTCAAAGCAAGCGTTCGATAAGACTTATCAATATTGTAAAGATCTTTCTTGTGTTATAAAAGAAAGATCTTAGACTAGTGATATGTGTGTCAAATAGAGAGTGTGAATTATTAAGTGTTTAGATAATAACTCTCAAGAACATAGAAAAAATATCACAAGATATAGAAACATAAGATTCAAGGTTGTAACCCTAGTGATAACTCAAGATCACTCGTATTATTATCTTAATAATATTGAATCGTTTGGTGATAAGCTTTCATTGTTCATTATCATATAACAAACACAACTGTTCCATTTCGATAACCATAATAACCTTCTAAGTGTGATTAAGTAGATTCCGCATACTTAATCATATTCATTCAATATATCATATACACAAAGTACAAAAGGTTTAACCACCTTATAGTGTATCGATAAACCCCAACATTGTTCTAAAATCGCTCTTCTTCTCATCGCTATCATCTTCAGCTAGTGGGGGACAGAATATTTCACAAGGCTTCAGCAGCGAAAACCAAAGTAGTTCCAAATTTGAGCTGTAGGGTTCTGGTGATCGTCTGCACAGCGAAAAATAAATAAAGACGTTGTGCAAACCAAAACCTGTGTACACAGATCTTCTGAACAGTGATATAACCTGTGTTTTAACACATAATAAGGGTATTAAGAATACTTACTTGTTACTCCTGCTAGTAGTTACAAGTTTTACGTAAAACGTTTACGTTTTTCATTTACGTTCATGCATGCATGCAACACTTATCCAATTCAAAACTTTTACATTATACACTCATGTTTACATATCAAAATTTGAAACATGATCCCCCCCCCCCCCCCAAGCCATGTGGCCAGCCTTGGCTCATAAACCTCAAAAAGTGATTTCAAAATTCTGCTCAAAAGAACAAGTATTCCCTCTCGTGTTTAAAACCTCAAAAAAGTGATTTCACTTGTTGAGGGGGAGTACTTTAAACAAATCTTTGTTCTAAAACAAAAAGTTCTTGTTGAATTCTTCCCGTAAACCTCAAAAAGCATATTTTAATCAAAATATTTTCAAAAAACAACATCAATATGCTATTTTCGAGGGGGAGAATAATAATGTGATTAAAATATGGTAACAAAAAGTATGAAATCTCACATGAGCTCGACTCAAATTTTACCCAAGAATTGACGAAAATTAACTGTCATTAATCGAAAGGACTTGTCCTGGAGGGGTAATAATTTCAAGCTGGTTTATCCAGTGATGTAAGCTGGTTTTTAACACAAATAATTAACTAAACCCTATGAACTAAGTTAGTTGCTCACTAAAACCCTAGGATACATCTACCTAAGCATGAAGTACCACACCCTTATGCACCATACGAATCATAGTTACCTTCCTAGTTAAAATTCAACTAAACTAGAAACCATCCCTATCATCTTTTAATGTTCCTTAACCCTAAAGACTCCCACATGGCAGCCTTCTCCTACAAACACACCTTCTTGTCCTCAAAAACCTTACACTAGGTTAAGAAGTATGAACAAAAACCATGGTGAACATTTGGCCACATCACCTCCTTCATCTCCTTTCTTTTCCACCTATCCAAGTGTCATGTTTCACCATTTTCTGTCAGCATATGTCTCCTCATCATGTTCCCTTATCTCTTCCCACAAAACCCTAGAAAACCCTAAACATTCTCTTCTATAAATAGCAGCTTAAACTTCCCATTTCATCTCACACTTACTCGACCAAAACATCAAACACAACCCTATTCTGTTTCCCTACTGATCCCAACCTAGTATACGAACCACACAAAAGCCTAAGAAGCCAGGAAGAGGAGAGAATCAATCGAGCTCAAGGAAACCAATCCATTAGGCAACCAAAACCCTAGTCGACCACAACCTTAAGTAAGTGTTCTAAATTCATTTTAATTCAGTTTTATTTATTATATATATACATAGAAACACCACTTAATAATCACTAAAAATAAACCATAATCAAAAACTTAAGTTTGTTTTGTTTTCCTCTCTTTGTTCGATCAGTAAACATAATACACCCAATATATTCGAATCTTTGCTGAAATAAATCAAAAATGAGTGAAACATGTTGAAACTTATTAAACATAATCATAACATGTATAAAATTTCCGTTAGAAACTTTTAAAACCCCAACAACCCAATCGTGTTATGTTTCTGTGTTTCAGTCAAGTCCAAAACCAACCCACAGGCCCAACTTCTAGCCTATAGATCGACCCCATAAAGACCCCCATAAATTCTGATTTTCGGTGTAATTTAAGTTCACCCAGCTACCTTGATATAGGAAAAAGAATTTTGAAAAATGATTAAGCCTTTACAAAGATATTGAGTTCCAAAAGTCTGACTTTATCGCTATAAATGAAAACTGAAATTTCCAGATAATTATTTTGATTTTCATTCGACCAGGTGTCTCACTTTAGACCTATAGATCGACCATCTAGGGACTATGATAAATTTTGGTTTTTCGTATTTAAGAAGACCACCTAGCAAACTTTAATTAGGCGAAAGAATCATTTAAAATGATCAATCGAGTTAAAAGATATTAGTGTCCAAAGTTTGTCCATCGCTAGTCTTTAAAACTAATTTTCCAGATTTTATTTTAAAACCTTGTCTCATTTTCATTGGCTTGCCCGACTTTTGAAGTATAATTCGAACATCAAAATGATTTCTAAAATAACGAGACTTGGCATATCTAGAGTCGACCTGGCCAATTTTTCATAGGATCTGAGAGTACGAAAAATGATTTAGTTATCACTTAGATATTTAATCTCAAAACTCTAGCCAAGTTACGAAATTACATATGAGATGTTTTAATTATTTCAGGGCTAATTTTGTAAATATTTATTATTAAGGATTATTTTTGCAAATAACGAATGAACAGGGTAGAAAATGTCATTTTTGAAACTTAAGGGACGAAACTGTCATTTTCCAAAAGTCCAGGGTATAAACCGTCATTTGACTAAACCTTAGGGATTTAAGGGTAACTTTTCGTAACTATTAATTTTATCATTTCTACTTTTATTTTTCGACCTAACAATCGTAATACATTTATTTTATTTACGAACCAACAAACATAGGGTATAATAAACGAATAAACAAAACCGAAACCCTACAGAATAGAAACAAAGTAAAATATTACTTTTGAAACCACATATTGGCTCAATTAAAATATTTAACCATCAACCAAACAACAAAACATAACGAAACGAAATAAACATATAATCATCAGAAATGATTACTAAATATTGGCATAACAACCCAGGTTACATTGTCCGGAGACGTTTATCAACTTTCTTTCATTTGTTTTCCATCCAGACTGATCAGGTGAGTTCGTAACCCCTTCTTTCACTTGTTTTAAATTATTTTTGGGGGAGATATATGCTTAACTATTTTTATATACTCTAAACTTTTATATGGATTATCGTGAGTTCATAACCCCTATTTTTACATGTTTTTGAACTATTTTTGGAGGGAGATACATGCTCAATTATCTGTTTTACTTTCACAAGCAATTCTAAGTTTTCATATATTGATATAAATTTCATAGCACTTATTTTCATATGATATGAATTAAATTGGCAAGATTGGCAAACGCTGTTTGCATTTACAAGAATTATGAATCACTAAAGGACTTTTTCCCATATTAAACACAAGTAATTTTCCGATGTTATTCTTATTTTATTGCCTTACGCTAAGTTTAATCAAAGCCAAAAGACCTCCCATCATGAACCTCTAATCACCGACTCTCTTAGGGTGAGCGCGAATATTGTGGATAGTACTATTGGGCTGACAACCCCTTTGTGTTACCGTAACGTAACCCAAAGCATTATATTTGAGATAAATAAAGAGATGTGGCAATCTCCTACCCGGGGGCATGGTTACCTACATTTAATTATGGGGTAACTAATACATCATTAGCTCATTACTGTTGATGTTCTGTTAATGTTTTGCGTTTCATGAGGCTTAGCGCAATAAAATATATCTTTCCCTAATGGTAATTGTAAATGTTGCAATTATTTTCATCTAATCTTGTGTTTAAATGGTTTGAACTGAACTGAACGAAGTATTTCCGAATAACTGAAAAAGGGCTTATTTTCCGAAATATGAAAAGAGCTTATTTTCTGAAATATTGAAAAGGGCTTATTTCTGAATAAACCAACATAATTTCTGAATAACTGAAACGGATTATTTTCACTTATAAAACTTTATGAATTCACTCAACCTTTGTGTTGACGTTTTAGCATGTATTCTCAGGTTATCGGAAGCATGGATTGGCACGGGATTGGCTATGGACTATGTTATCATTCAAACCAAAAATATATTTTTATACATGTATTTTGAGAACCTCCTGCTGGGACCTGCATATTGTAACTCTGATATAAATGAATGATAACAATTTTATCACAAACGTCTCATTTTCGAGTCGTTTTCTATTATCATGACTGTGAACTGTTTAGTAACTCCCCAACTTATATTTCCGCTGCGAATATCGAAAACGGGGGTGTTACACAAGCCCATGAGCGGCCTATTATTATGTTATTAAGGCAACGCCCCTATTGTTGTAAATACTATAAATACCCCCTCCCTTGATGGGAGAGGGTGTTGGTTCTTGATTAATTAAACTTTCTTTATTATTTACAAGTTCCTTCCATCTATCTCTCTCTCTCTTACTTTCTCTCTCTAGAATTTTACGCCTTGTGTGATAATATTGTGACCTAACAGGCCTGATGATTGTTTGTCAAGTATATCACAAGTCAACCTTTCACGAAGAAAAGTCAACGAGCAACACTCAACTCAACGCAATTCGATGTAATTAACCGGATAAGTGAATACCCGGGTCGTAGTCCCAACGAGGCATGAAATTGAGGATATCATTTATGGTTTGGTATTAAAATGCTTGAAATACGGATTTTCACTTTTGGTTTTTAATATCTAATAAAACAAAAATTAAGAAACGCGAACGCTAATCTAAAAACGAGCCTAAACGTAAAAATCTTTAAAAATTAACCCTACGGATGCAAATTTAATTTTCCTAAGTCCTAAATGTAAAAAGAAAATTTTAGAAAAAAGATTTATATTTTTTTGATTTTTATTTTAATTAATATGATTTAAAAACTAAATTACATTAATTAAAAGATTAAAAATAGTAAATGAAAAGAAATAAATCTGAATTTTTTTTTCTAATATTACTTAATGGTAAACTAATCCTAGTAAAAATAAAAACAAGCTCACAGCTTATTGCAATAAGCTGTGAAAAATCAAAAAGCTTAAATAAGCTATATAGGCTAAAACTACTATAAAGGAATTAACTAGGCTATGACTAACAGGAAAATCCCAAGGGTGCAATGGTTAAGGTGTTGGTGTGTGAGTGAGGAGACCCAGGTTCGATTCCCAGTTATGGCATTTTTTTGCTAACCATTTTTTGTTGTTGTTTTTTTTTTTTTTTTTTTTTTTTTTTTTTTTAAAGCTAAATAAGCAACTGAAAATAAGCACTTTTTTGAAACTAACAATATATATATATATATATATATATATATATATAATATATAATATATATATATATAATATATATATATATATATATATATATATATTTTTTTTTTTTTTTTTAAATAAAAAATAAGCTAAGAATGAGCTCTGGCTTATCTGATCAGTATGGAAGAAAAATGGAAATAAGCTAAAGCAATGCAAATGACTAATAAGCTATTCTAACAAGCTAAGGACATGAGAATAAGCTAAAATCTAACTAAAAACTAAAATGCAAAACACAATAAGCCACAAATACCAGAAATAAGCACTACACAAGCACAAAATAAGCAAAAGGCATTCTAGGGTCTGCTGATTTAACATGTGCAGGGCAAAATGGCACTTTTTCAAGGCATTCAAAAGCTTATATAAGCTAATTCTAAAAATACAAAAAAAAATTGGAATGACTAGTTCACCAACCCAACTCTACTTGTACCAATTTTTAGCTTAATAGGGCTCAAAATAAAGAGACTAAAAATGGAAAGGATAAGCTGAAAATGGGAAAAATTCAAAAAAAGTGCAGACCAAGGAACAGCCCAATGAGGGCTTTTTAAGCCATCAAAAAGCTATTCAAAAGCTGTTAGAAAAATTTGGAAAAATATGAAGTAAGAAGATGAGCAAGCCAACTATATTTGCACCAATTTTCAGATTATAAGTACTTTTAACTAAGAAATTAAAAATCAAAAAGAAACATGAAAAAACACAATGACTGCACACATGCTACTGATGTAGCAGATGGGGTTTTGTGATCTCAGATTTTGCAAAACTCATTGGAACATAACCAAACTTTGAACATTTACCTTAATAACTATAATGAACTTAGAAATGCCAAAAATGAGGTCTTAAACAAGCTCAGCTTATAACTAGCTTATATGAGCAGTCTATGGTTCTAAACTTGCACTATCTACTCAAAAACTACAAAAGGCTTCAAATTAACCTAAGGCCTCTTAAAAACTGCTAATGTATGATCCAATAAGCTCAAACAAAGTTCACCTAAAGGCAAATGAACAGTAACCTTAATTTTGACCATTGAATAAGCTTAAACCAAACACTCTTATATGGGGCTGTTTTTGGATTTTATTGCAATTTTTAAAGCAAAACTGATTAAACTAACTCATACTAGTAAACCAAGTTCAGAATTACTATACTACATTCAAATAAGTTCTAATTCAAGCAATAAGCAGATTAAAAAGCAATAAGCAGTTAATAAGTTAATAAGCTAATACTATATTTTTTTGGATTTTCTTAAACTAACAACTGAATTAATATTGAAACAAGAGTTACATTACAATACTGAAATAAAAATAAGCTAAAAATTACAATTACCTTAAAGATAAGCTAAATAAAACCTATCTTATCTACTGCTACTAAACTCCTATTTATACTACTAGAACTAGGGTTTTTCTCTGAGCTCTTGTGATTTCTCTGTGAGGGAAAACCAATCTTGTGCTTTCTTCCTTGCTTCTCAGCCCTTGGATTATCTTGTTCCCCACTTCTTTGATTTTTGGACGTTTGATCATTTTCCTTGCCTTGGATTGATGAGGTGGCAATGGAGGGGGGAGGGGGGAACACATCCATGTGAAGGTTTGGACTGGTGTGGGATGAGTTGGAAAGAGGATAGTGACAGGGGAGGGGTTACAGAGAAATGGCGGGCTAATTGGGAGGTTAGGGAAGGGTAAACAGTGTTTATCTGGGTTTTGACTTTTTCATTGACCCGTAGTTAGTTTAAAGTGGTGTTGGATTGGGCCTATGGAAGTGATGGGCTTAAGGGTTTGTGTTTTGGGATTGGGTTAAATATTGAAATGGGATCCGGTTTGTAGATTTAGGATTAGTTAAGTTTAAGGGTTTTGTTTAGGGACCAGTTTTGCCAAGTGAGAATAATCCAAGGGCTGTTTTGGAATTTTGAGCAATATCTTGGACCACACTTATAAATTTCTTCCTGGTCCCGGCTTTTTGTGCTCTTTTCCATTCCAAGCTCGGTTTTGCCCGTTTTTGCCCCGTTTTCAATCCTTTTGTACCTGAAACACATAAAACACAATCCAAGGATATTTGTAACAATATTTGGTCCATTTGGGTGTTTTTGGTCATTTTTGTGGGGTTTTTCGGGTATAAAATGATGAGTAAAAGGCCACTCATCACCTGATCACCCAACTTTAAGGCCATACAAAAGTGGGATCAGGTTCGAATGGACTGAGGTTCATTGTTAGACTCTATAGACATTGCTACATACTTCCTAAATCCACTGAGTTGGGTCAATAACACTTAATAACCACTATTTTACGACTAGTTTTACTAGGCCACTTGGTCATTTTCAGAAATTTAACAAAGTGTATATTTTTGACGTTAGACGTTACAACAAACATGTACGAGTGATATAATAGCATATGAACTTGCATGCATGACCTTGTTTTCAAACCTAATACATATTATTACCTTAGGTTGCGGCTAGAGCTATCGCACCTCAATTTTCGTGCACACTATTCCGTACTGTATTACTTTGCTTGAGGTGAGTTCATGCCCCTACTTTCTTGTGTTTAAACTATTTTGGGGGAGAATACATGCTTGTTTATACTTAAACTCATTACTTGATCTTACGCTCATACATGATTTATTTACTCGAAAACTTCTGCTTTGCTTTAATACTTGTTTGATTACTCGAATACAATACTAGATACTCATTTCATACTTGATTCGAGGTGAGATCCATGACAAACAAAAAAAATCTAAAAAACAAATAAGCACATCCTAGCCCACCTTTTTGATTTCATCCAACGGTATAGATCAAACCAAAAAAAACAAAAGGAGGGCAAAATTGTCATTTTAGCTCATTTAATATAAAAACCCACTTTTCACATTTTTTTTAAAAACAACATATCTTGCAAACGATAAATCTTCAAGCTACGAAAAATACACCATCGCGACGAGAATTAAATCATCTTTCTATAGATATGCACTTTTATATACTTTCGACGAACTTTTTTTCAAAATTTCCGTCCAGAAAAACACCAACGGGATTCGTAAAAAATCACTTGTGATTTGTTATTTTTTAAAAATCACAAGTGATTTGTAAAAATGAGTAAATCACTGTTTTTGAGTTTTATATTTTTATGTCACAGCTTTTGAAGGGTAGATTTTTTTATATGATTGTTGAAATGAACTCTTTGAATCTCTTTATTAAAAAGTTGTTATACAGAATCCCATGTGATTCTCTCTGATCCTTTGGGATTCATATAAAATCTCATGAGATTCATAATCAATCACATGGGATTCAGCATGAATCACATGTGAATCCCATGTGATTCATTAGTCAATCCCATGGGATTCATTATGAATCCCGTGTGATTCGTTATGAATCCCGTGTGATTCGTTAGTCAATCCCATGGGATTCATCATGAATCACATGGGATTCATCATGAATCACATGTGAATCCCATGTGATTCATTAATTCCATGGGATTCATTTGAATCCATGTGATTAATTATCCTCGGCCATCCACTTGAAGACATACACGCCAATTCCCACACTCCCAAAAAAATGGAACTTGTCTTCCTCTTCTTGTTCCTTCTCTTCCTTCCCCACCTAACCACCGCAAAACCCCTACCACAATACCAAGCCTTACTCTTTTTAAAATCCTCAATAACCCTGGACCAACTTCTCGAAAGCTTTTGTTAAAACTTTCGTTAAAACTAATTAGTTTTGACTATAAATAAACTTTGTATAGGATATAATTATATAAAGAGTTGACCTTGAAAACAAGTTTATAGTGTTCCATTGAACTTCTGGAAAGCCATGTATCTAACAATTATTGGCCGACAATTAAAATGCAAGTTTCTTTTTTTATCATTATCATCATACGAGACCAACTTCTCGAAAGTTTGAACACAAACCAATAGTATTATTTTTGAACACTTTCTCTGATATATTTGGTAAGGAATCTTTTAAATGTCCAGACACCACCACAGCAACCACTAACAATCACACCTCATTTTCCGGCCATGTGGTTGATCCGGTCACCACGAATCTAAGCCCATCAAATCAACCACAGATCCGGCCACCACGATCCGGCCACCACGAATCTAAACTCATCAAATCAACCACAGATCCGGCCACCACGAATCCCGTCAGCCCCGCCGTTCTGTCAGAAAAGTTGTAGCATAATCAACCACAGATCCGGCCACCACGAATGAGAAACATCTTCGCCGGAAAAGCTGTAGCTTATTTAGAAAAGGTATTTTGAGAGGAGAGATTTTTTAGAGAGAAAGAGTGTGGTTATAGTGAGAGGAGAGATGAGTGAAGAAAGTGACTAATGAGAGAACAATAAAATTACAAAACTGTCCTTGTGTTAAATGCAATGTTTAATATAGACCTTAGGATGAAAGAAAGATCAATGGTCAGGATGGAGTAGTTTATTCTTTCGTTTTTTTTTTTGTTTTGTATTGAACTTTCCTCTACTTGATTCTTACTCATGGACACAAGTGATTGAAACACACATGACACATACATTGACCAGGTGTATGTGACGAACATATATGTACATACAGGACCGGGTGTAACGGTCACATTACCGAGTGTAACAGACATACTACCAAGTGTAATGGTCATAACGAGTGTACCGATTAACCAAACATTATAACCCTCGTGTCCATATTTTCAAATGCTTAAACCTATGAACTCACCAGTTTTATGCTGACCTTTTAGCATGTATTTTCAGGTTCTTAAGGCGTAGCTTACCTTTGGCGGCTTTTGGTATGGCATGGCATGGTCATAGGATCAAGATACTCTGGTATTCATTTGGGGACCACTTTATTTCTTTTATGGGCCCGTATTTCTGCATTTCATTGAACAATGTAAAACAAAATACTTTTGATTATGAAATTTCTTCTAAACGGATACGGTAAATCCGTTCTCTTTACTCTGTGTTGTGGTACCAATTTAGTAGCACCCCAGCGACATCATCTTCCGCTGCGACCCATTTTTGGGGGTGTGACAATTGGTATCAGAGCCTTGGTTATAGAGAACTGGGTATTTTTAAAACCTAGACTATAACTACTTTTACGAAAACTTAACCCTATGACCGCCACATGCCTACCTGCTAAGCTGATGCCTCACTTGTGATTTGTTTGCTGACATATTTGATGAGATGTGTGTCTTATTATCGGATCAATTATACCCACTTATTTTCGTTGATTACTATAATTATCTTCCATATAAGTATGCTTACGTATTGTACATGTCACAGCGTTACGCCTTTTCCTTACGCTATCTCATCATTCGATCTCAAGTTTGGTCACTTGCCTTAGTCTTTCAAAAACGTCTTTTAAAAGTAAGGGACATATTATTAGTATAACTGAGCTGAGCATTTCAAAATTCATTTAACCTCGATGGAATATAGATTGTTCACCTATATTCAACCAGGGACAGTGGGACATAGCCTGATCACCTATGTCAGATTTAGAGGTAAATTTTGCAATACTGAGAGTAGTTATAATAGAATTATGTCCAGATTGATTCTCTACTTGATTTCTAAGGGTTTCAAAAATTTATGCGTGTGTACGCAATTGTTGCATGAACATTCACATCCACATCTACACCCAACACATTAGCATCACAATACTTTCTCGTCACAGTACTTTTCTCTTAAATGGAATACTCTTTTACCACAGTCTGGTTATGTTACAACCATCTCTACCCCAAACCTTACACTCAATTGATGAATCGGGTTAAATCACTAGCCTTTCTAGGAACGACCCTCCATAGCACCTACAAGGAAAACCTCTTGATGGAAGTGAACAATGAAATGACTAGTAAACCTTTAACAAGGTCTAGAAACATACAATAGGTTGACTTGTAACCCAACAGAAACCTTAAGACCCTACGAAGTAATCTGAACTACCTTTGGAACAGACGCCAAATCTTTCACTCATCCCTTGGGAATACCAGTTTTCTACCTTGCTACCCTCGTATAAAATGATAAACCGTTTTACTATAATTTCGCCGGTTGGTCCAACCAAGAAAGACATGGGAATTTCGGGCGTCAGATTCTTCTTCGATCGTTATATTCAATATATAGAAAAAGAAAAGATATAGAAAAAGAAAAGGATTCTTTTTGTTGCTACTTTTCATTTTGATAAGAATAGGTGCTTGTTGCTCACTCGTTGTCTATTAAATGAGCCTTTACTGCCCGAGAGCCGTCCTGTCCCTGGACAGCCGGAGGGAGCTTGCTTATAGAAAGAAGATAGGCTGATCAAACAAAAAGAACGCGCAAAGGTCTCTCCGCTCCTAGTCACTAAGTATATAACGTACAAATTGTTTTCAATTACCCTGCAGACCCTTTTGCGGTCATCCTATGAAATGTTTTACTACTATATCATAAAAATCAAAATTTTGACCTTAATACTATTTTATAAACGATGAATTGTTTTCCTATTATCCTATAAGCTGTTTTACAACTCATTTCACAAACGATTTTAGAAGTCGGTTGCTGCCTCGTTATGTAAACATAAACTAAACTACAAATTTTGCTACTACCTAGCAAATAACAAGTTGTCTTCCTACCACTTTATAAATTGTTTTCACTAATCATCTCACAAGTTATTTTACAAAACGAATTGTTGTCTTGCCACTATATTACAAACTAAACTACATCTTTGCTACTATTATATAAATAATAGATTATTTTCCATTACTCTATAAACTGTCTTATAAACTACTTTACAATCACACTATGGACCTTTTACTGCCATAAAGGTGTTTTATACTATTACTTCATAAACAGAATACTTTTAAGGATTTCTCTTTAAATGCGTTTATTTCAATCATAAAACTCGTTGTGATATTTTCTAAGATACTCATTTTGATGTGTTAAAAATTTTCTGGTCAAACCTTATTAGGACTTTTGCATAATACGGGGTGACTAAATGTAAAATTTTGTGAAACTCCCTATCCCATCTTGTTTAAAAACCGTTATACTAAATTACGAATCTTTTGAAGTCGCATCACTTTACATAACTATTAAGTTCAAACAAGGAAATATTTACTACGTACTTGGAATACTGTTTTGGTCAACTTCATATAACCATTTACTTAAATAAAGTTTTTGAACAAAAAAAAATTCTCCATTCCTTTAAGAAGGAAAACGCATAATTCCGGAACAAATATTGAAGACCAGTCATGATCACCTTTTTACCCCTTTACACCAGAATAGGTTGGAAACCTTGTGTCAATAGGGTATAGACCATGCATGAGATCAAGACCTAGAAAGTCTAGAGGAACCCTTAAACAACCTAGTGAGACTCAAAAACTGCTACTGGTACCACCATCTCATCCTAGACACCACACTATCGGATAACACAAACTGAGTTCCGGGACGGAACTCTTCTAACGGGGGAATACTATAACAACCCAAAATTTTCCACGTCAACATTTAATTATGAACTTTAAGTCATTACTTTGAAATTTACAAGAATACTTTTTACGTATAACTTTTTAGTTAAATAAACGTAAAACTAGTAACAACCCTCTTGTGCACTATGACTTTAGACTATGTTTAATCTACAACATCACAATACCTTGCTCCTACTCCGGCTCAAAAATTTGTATCTCCAAAACAATTCCTTTATTTACTTACGTTTATTAAGTTAATAAACGCTTTACGCGATTTAAATAAACACCCAATGTACCCGACACTCCTAACAATTATTTTTCAAGCCCTTTTATACTCCTAAAATTATTTCAAATGTGATAAAAATCATTTTCAAACATTTTCCTAATTCTTTTACAAACGTTATTTAAAGATACGTATTTACAGTTAATTACCAGACTAATAACCAATACATATTTTTAATACCCAATACACTCATTATACTCATTTTTACACCAAGTTTTATTTAAAAAAAAAAAAAAAAAAAAAAAAAAAAAAAAAAAAAAAAATCTACCATGGGGAACAAATGCCCCCCCCCCCCTCAGTGTATGGCTAACACATTTAATTTAATGCTATACTTGATTACCACTACAAAAAAACAGGCTTTCAGAGACTGAAAAATCAGTCTCCGATACACCATGATCAGTTACGGATGATCTATCAAGGACTGATTTTGCTAGTCACTAATCAGTTATAGAAGCTTAGTTACGAAAAGTGACGTTATCAACTGAAATTCAGTCCTTGTTGTATCGAACCAACGAGGACCAGAGATCAGTCACCAAAATAAAAAAGTCAGTCCTTATTTCTATAGGTTGGTATCATGTTATTTCAGTCCCCAATGCATATTATCGGTGACTGAAAAGTCAGTCGCCAATACTATGTTTGATCAGTTACTAACACATGGATTTAGGGACTGAAAATTAGTCCATGAACATTGTTTATAGTCCCTAATACGTTTCGTTGTTTTGTAGATCACCGTACCAAATCAGTCTCTAATAATAGGATTTAAAAACTGATTAGTCTCTGATGAAAGGCTTTAAAGACTGATTGTTAGTCACAGAATACAAACGATTTCAGTCTATGATTGCTACTTTTGGTGACTGAAAATTAGTTTCAAATCATCACCAAATCATTCTCTGTTAAAAGGATTTGGTAACTGATAATTAGTCCCAAAAACTAGGCAATTTTAGTCCTTAATTTTATCTTTTTAGAGACTGAAATTTAGTTTTAAATCAGTCTGCAATAACAAGATTTAAAGACTAATTAATAGTCCCAGAATTCGGATGATTTCAGTCCATAAATTGTTACTTTTTGAGACTAAAAATTAGTTTCAAATCGTCACCAAACCAGTCTCTAATAAACGGCTTTAAAAACTGATAATTAGTCACAAAAACTAAACGTTTTCAGTCCATAAATTACTTCTATTAAAGACTAAAATTTAGTCTCGAATCAGTATCTGATAAACGGATTTAAGGATTGATTATGAGTCGCAAAAAACAGATGAATTAGTCCTTAATTTGTTTTTCTAGTGACTGAAAATTAGTTTCAAAATATATATTAATCGATACAAAATAACATTCAAATCAGTCTCCAATATGATGGTGCCGTTCCATTATATTTCTATTATAAACTAAAAGTTAGTGGCAAATATAATTTAATTCAGTCCCCATTCACAATGCATACATGACCCCTTACAATAGTATATAAAACTCCAAACCATAAACAATAATAATAACAATATTTCTTTAAAGCATAATAATCACCCATCCAAATAACAAGAGTTTACAATTCAATATGTTTAAAAATAAAACCAAATTCAATAAAAATAAATTTGAACGTCCTATATATCACTATCGGTAAATGGATCATTGTTACCATCACCGTTACCATCACCTTTAGTAGTATTTGGTGAGTCTATTGTGCTCTCGAAGTTTGGAAATTTTTGGCTCAAGAATTTTGCCAAGTTCTCATAATTACGTTTATATGGTTCAAGTTCACTAACCTTTGCTCTCAATTCATTAATCTCAGTCGAGTTTTGTTTAGGTGTTGAGTCAGCTTGTTGAGATGACTCGGCTGCTTCTTTCATCCAATAATCTTTTTTCCTCATCACTAGCCCAACACCCACCTCCCATGCTGACTGTATTGTCTTCTTTCGGCCACAAACACTTTTTATGGCTTGTCTCTCAATCTCGTGCTCCATAACAGTAGTAATCTGAGTCGTTCCTTCATCTTTTAATTTATCTAGAGCCATCTGTTTATGCTTACAAATATTTTCCTAACATGATCGAAGGTATGAAAACAATATTAAAAACTAGTTGCACCCAATATCATATTTGACAAAAAAAAAATCATAATCAAATGCTTTTAACAAAAAAATGCTTACATATTCATTACGTGCATGATCATTGAGCCATCCGTCTCCGTCCCCGTCCCCGTCCTTCTTTTCTTTATAATGCAACTTATAATAAACTTCTAGCGGGCTAGGCGGCGTTTGAGTCTCCGTATTTGTCTGTAACCATATCTTATTAATAAAACTAGAAGAAAATTAAAGCCAAGAGCAAACATGTACTAAGACCAAGCGAGTGGTTCTACTAAATAAATAAAAACCAAGCAAATATATCAACTTAGTAACAATACTAATTTTCAGACTCCTATAATGACTTAGTAACAATACTGCCCAACTTAAACACCTCTACTGCAGTGTTTACATGTAAGGGGACCAAAAAATGGATCTAGAAGGAGCTTGTGTTAATATGAATCATTCTTAATGAAATGGAAATCAAAACGCAAATATATCGACAGTTATGTCTAGACATCCTTACAAAGGCAAAAGTACATAACTACTTGACTACTTATAATGCAAATATTTTTACCCTCTATATATTGTTCTGTTCTTTTTTTATATCAAATATTTACTACACCGTGGGAAAAGAACTTATAAAAACCAAATCCAAGGTAGAGCAGTAAATACCACATCTACGAAAGATAACAAGTGGGTTAAAAAAGTTTCACGTAGCAAGACATTAGTTAACTCCATGTTCGAAAACTATGCAAGTTTGTTATAAATGGTGACTATATACCTTAGTAAACACATATCTCCACAGTAACAGAGCATGGATTTCATCAAGCAGAATTATACAAAAAATGTAGCACAAAAGTATTTTTTCAGATATCTAGCTCAGATCAAATTCTATGTTACTATGCAGAACAGACAGGACAAGATCATATAGGAAATAGCCAATACAGTCATGAAAAAGAATCTAAAAGAGCAGCTAGATGAAATTGTTTACCCTTATACCTATAACCTAACCAGTGATATGCAATTATTATTTAAAAAAGTAGCGGTGGCCAATTGCGTACATCAGCGAAACTAAAAGCAGGTAGCTGAACATTCCTAGTAACAAATGATCAAACCATAGTAACAATATGTTGGGAAACACCATCATAACACCTAAAGCCAAACACTCCTTACAACTTCAAATCATAAATTGTTACTTCAACTGATAAAAGATCTCCAAATGATAAAAGATCATATAATTTAGTATGTTGACATCGAAAGAAGAACATATAATTTAGTATGTTGACATCTATTAGAGCATAGATAAATAATGTTACTTCAATTGATAAAAGATCTCCAACAAGTAGTATTAGCTTTTTTGGTGTATTTAGCGAAGCATTGTGATGTACACAAACAAAATCTACTTGTGTTTTCCATATCGAAAGTTTAAATTATCATACTTCAGTTAGTAATATTGATATACTCACATTCAAGCTTCATTGATTATAATAAAAAAGAGGTACTCATAGTTGTGAGTTCCAACTGATGGTTAACTTCATAATCTGATGGACTTTTAACTTCATTCAAAAATTTTGTTTACAACATTTTCACTTACAGAATCAATAAAGTCATGGATCCTGCACATATACAATCAGCGTATTTATTTATGATTAGAAATCCTTTTAAAAAAGACTTCTAACCAAGATATTAAACCATCTGCACTTCATTTATCAATAAATTTTCCATATGTTATCTGTTAAGCAAGAGGTTGTCTGCTGATCTGTGCAGGGGAAGAGCAGCCCAAGTGGGCATTTTTGGACAATGAATTAAGCACTATGGGTTAAGCTATAGACTCAAATTCAGAAGATAACTAAACTTCATACACTAATGAGTACCTAGGACAAGTCTCAGACCAAAACCAGCTTATTGCGTGCTTTTTAAATAAGCTGAAAAGATACCCATTCAACCCAATTAAATACTGTTGAATCAGTATTTATTTTGATCAACTAAGCTACTTTTGAGCTTATCAAAATGCCTTAATAAGCTGAGATTTAGTTTGAGAACAATGAAATAGCTAATTATAATAAGCAAACATCAGAGAACAATAATCAACAGGAACTGTAGCACACTAATAAGCACTAAATTGTGGAACTACCCACTGATATCTGCTAGCGAACAGGGGAAACTTAAGCTAACTGGGTCATTTTTGCAGCTTGAAAAAACTATCTATAAGCTGACCAAAAAAAATCTAAAAAATGGGAATAAGTAATTAAGCTACCAAACAGTATATGTACAAAATTTTTGTTTATTTGAGCTTAATTTGAACACTTTAAAAATAAAAAATAAATGATGTATTGAGGAATAGGGAATGTTTGTAATACCCGAAATTCAGATAACATGTAAAATGACCAAAATGCCCTCACGACTTCTAAAATTTAATTAAAAGCTATATTAAGCTAAATAAATCCGAATTATATTAAATAAATTACATATAAACTAAAATAAAATTAAGGCAAGACTTTTAATAATTTAACATGTCCAAAATAATTATCTTGTACCATACAAAATATTCTTAAAACCGATTATATAATTGTTATATTAATTTCGGTATAAATAAAATCAATTTAAAGTGTAGATAATTACAACTAAATTAGGATATGATCAAGCAAATTAAAAATCTAATTTTCTTAACAAAATTGGGCTGATCCTTGAGCATATACTCCCATGAGAACCGGTATTCATATCCTACATAATTTATAACACCTATTTCTTTCTTTTTCCACATTACCCTAAATCATAAAACCACCAAATAATTCGATTCTCATTCTTGCGATTTTCTGGAGCCCTAATATTATTTTTCCTGTGTTCTCTACTATTCAAGGAAGGCTAAAAAAATAGTGCTTCGATTTTTAGAGGCTTGAATTATGTGGTGTCGAATTTTCTTCTAAACGTGAGGTAAATCCCATTTTAATTCATACGACCTTTCATAAATTCGATTTCTACTTTTCCTGAGTTCCTTACAACACATGTGATCTGTGAAAAATGATTACAAGGTCGTGGGATCATTCGTGTGCTCGTGGGGATTATTTTGGTTTCGTAGTGCTCATTTGCGGACCAAATTTGTCACGCTCTTTCTAAACGTCCAATACTTGGTATGGTATTTTTCTCGTGGTTATTACATCATATAAGTCTCAAATAAAATGATAAACACGAACCATGCATGCTCTATAATTTATTTGTGAATTAAACCTTAAAAACGTAACAAAACTCTAAATAATTCTATACGAATTTTTTGGGCATGAGCACTATTTTATGTGGACTCTATATAATATATATGACCTCATAAAAATACTAATTCGAATTGTTGAGGCTTGGATCATGTTTTGTGAATTTTGTTGTAATCGCTAATTTAGAAAATAAAGAAAAGAAATAAAATAAAAAGGAAAAGAGTTAGGGTTAGGGTTTTGGTGTGAGATTCTGGTCATTTAATGATGTTTAAGGTTGTTGATAATTATGGTGTAATGATTGGGAAAGCATGATAGGGTTTGTGATGGTTTTTGTAACTAACGAATTGAAAATAAAAAGAAAAGGGGCTGTTTTGTAATTTTCTGAAACTCGTGGGTATTTTTTTAATGTGTTTTAATCAGGGACTAATCTTGTAAAAATATAAAATAAGGGCCATGTGTGTTAGATTTGTAATTAAAAGGTTTAAAAAGGTAATTATATAAAAGTGTTAATTCGAATTGAAATAATTAAACTAGAGGGACTAAAAGTGTAAATTCTAGAAACTTGAAGTCATTTTGAGTAAATAATAGTATTAAGAGTGTTTTGTGTAATTTTGAGTATTTATGGGCCTAATGTGTAATTATTATGGATTATGATTTAATTAATAAGTTTTGTAAACTTAAGGGACTAATTGTGTAAATTCTGAAATCTGAGGGGCTAAATAGTGCTATATGAATATTCTGATGGACATTCTGAATTTTGGTAAAATAATATGCTTGTTTGATAAATATGGATATTAGAGGGATTAAAGCATGAATTATGTAATTATAAGGTTTGTTTTGTAAATATTGTAACTAGAGGGTATAAACTGTAAAATTATGAAACTAAAGGGATTATGATGTTATTCTGAATAAAATGTGTATTAAATCAGTAACTTGAAGTATTTTCATGTTATACCTCTGAAATTGATGAAATTACAATTATAACCCTAAACTATGTGAAATTGTCATAATTAACCTTAGACTTCTGTAACTTGATAAAATATACTTAAGGTCCATAATAACTTTGAAATAAGGACTTAACCTAATCTGTAACATTAATGTCTTGTTAATTCTGGAAACCTGCTAAATATGGAAACCTGCTAATTATGGAAACTTACTAAATCTGGAAAGTTACTAAAAATGGAAAGTTACTTAAAATGGAAAGGTAAACTAAAAGTAATAATCTGAATTGGAATCCTTTGTAATTCCGTCTTCTACTCCTTTAGGTGCGAAGAAGGAGAAGCCTTGATCTGTTCATTATTTATTTGCTTGTTTATTTTCTGCACTGCTAATAAGGTAAATATTCTGCCCTTTTTCAGTAAGGGTGTCCTCTTTCTCATTTCATTTTGTATTTTTGATTCATCATAGGGTCTTCCCTAAGCCATTGCTATGCTTCCCCTGTTCTGTGAAACTCTGATATGATCCCTTTCATACTCTGATATGTTTAACTTCTGTTTTGATGCTATGATTTCCTTTGCCTTGAACCTTTTCTATTGATTTCCCTTGTTATGACCTCTGATATGAATCTATGTTGTGAAAACCTTTAAAATTATGACCTGTAAATGTTTTGAGAAGAGTTATTGGTTAAAAATGATGTTTATGCTTCTACATGAAATTCTACTTGCTTTTATGAAAACTATTTCAAAGACTATCTTTATGAAAAACCGTTTCGAAGGATCATTTTTATGAAAACAATTATTAAAGGATTTCTTAAAATGGACTTTTGATAGAAACTTCTGAAATGAACTTTTGATCTGAACCTTGACTGGATTATTGCTATAAACCTTGATCTGATAAACTCTGATATTTAATTCTGAAATATTTGACATGAACCTTCTGATATGATTCTCTATTCTGAACCTTTGCTTAAACTCTGAATTGAACCTTCGATATTCTGGACTTTGACATGAACCTTTTTGCCATGTACCCTTATGATATGACCTTCTGATTTTGGTAGTACATATGACCTCTGACCTCTGACCTACAGTTTGATATCCGAGCCACTCACTAGGCATGAGGGTTTCATGTCCATGTCATTGATGCACCGATGGCATGACTCTAGGGCAGGAGAGTGATGACCTGTCCCGTCCCTGACTTTATTTTATCTGGTGTGTTGAGGAGTTTCTGGCCACCGGGGGCGCATGGATGCATCCTAGATCTGACTCTGTTATCTGTTATCTGTTTAGTGGATTATCTGATTTATATTATATGATTGTTATTATTATCTCTGGTGACTGATGGTGTGTGCGATACACGTCTTTCACAACCTCTGGGAGCTGATCACTCCATTGATACATGAGGTCACCCCTCATATTATCTGTTACTTGAGAGGCATCCCCTCTGGATTATTATATGATTACTCTGTTATGATATTATCTGTTATCTCTGGGCTCGTGATGGATTTCTGTATTTCCCTAAACCTGGTTTGTTCATTATCCCTTTCTCATTTCTTTTCTTTTACCCTTATTCCTTTCCTATTCTTTCACTTTGATTCTGTATCTGTATAATCTGTATTTCTGATTTGTTTCTGTATTGCTATCTGTTATTGTTTCTGTCATCTATATATCTGTTCACTGAGCTCTCGTAGCTCAGCCGCATTTCTTTTCCTGCGGCAGGTTTTAGTAGGAAGCTGAGAATGAGTGGAGAGTGTACATTTGGACTTAGAAGATTGGATAGCTATTCTGGATTAGAGTTGACAAGAAGATTGTATGTTTTAGAATTAGTGTTTTGGAAGTTTTCATTTGTAACCTTGAAGTTCCAGTATTTCTTTGGTAACCTTTGAGATTTTTGTATTACTGTAGATGTATGCTTTGTTTTAATCTGATATGGAGCCATTATTGTGACATCTTTACCCTTGTCGGGTCGGGGTGTTACAATTTATGGTATCAGAGCCTACAGGTTGCGACTCGTAATACATTTACCCTTGACCTGTGAAGTCTGGACCACTAAGTTTCCACTTTAGGCACTCGTAGGACAACCTTTGAAAATTTTCTTTAGGATTTCCCTATAAGAAACTTAAAATCTGACCAGTGAGGAATGGGTAGACTATAAGGCATTTGCTTAAGTATCATTGCTTCCGCATCACTCTGATTCATGCCTTTCTTTTGATTAAAGCCTGTTGAAATCACTCTTGGAGATTCAAAACGTATGTCTTGCACCACCTAAGATTTGAAACTTTGAAAGCATTGAGACTTGCATAGAAATTTCCTGACACTATTTGATCCTTGTCTTCAAATTCCGACTCTAACCCCTGAACCTTCTGTTAATCATTCTGATCTCTTTGGGCATTCTGATAATTTCCATGAAGATGATACACCTGATACAATCTGTTAGTTGTTTCTTCCTTCTGATAATCATCTATGAATCTTCTGACATTAATTGATTTAGCCTTAACCACCTTTGTTCCCATGAGAAGTCTTGTGGTGTTTGACCACGAGTATAAAAACGTTTTCCCTCTTAGTCGAAATGGTAAGATCTGCTTTGTTGATCCGTCTTCCTTTGATAGTTAACTTCATTTTATTCTGATAAGAGATTGATTGAACCCTCAAAATACTGACAACTATCCCCCTATGTCTCATCTTTGGCATTTGAAACAATTTTGAACTTCCTACCATGATTACCGATTGTTAAACTCCTTGCTAGCACTATTACTCTGGAGACTCGTGTGTTACTTTAACGGTTATGAAGTTTTCCTTGAAACCATTTTGTACACCAATGATTGAACTTTATCTTGAAAATTTAATGACACCCTGAGTTTTCCGAAGATGATTCCTAGTTTGAACCATCAAGTTTTCACCGGACTGCGAACTAGGATTTGACATGATACCGAGAGATTGTCTAGCTGCCAAGCGAAGATGTCCTTCGGATCATACCAGTTGACGTGAGCAACCAGAAAGAGCAACAACCGAAGACCAGGAAGTGAGCCACTTAAGTATATCTTCTGGGAGTGTTCCACTACCTGATTTTGATCTTCATTCCGATCTGTTTGATAAACAGTTTGATACTCCTCCGACTATTCCGGAAGGTCATTTAACCCTAATGTGTTTGACACATTCTATGAATTTATTTCCCACGCCGGATATAAATGTATCATATGATACTACTCTGTCTTGCAAAACCCATTACTACTCCTATGAGAACTCTGGTGATTACTAAACTCGGATATAGGAAGTTTATTTTCCCCTTCTGAATAACGAATCTTGCCGCCAACTAGTTCCTTTTGGAATAATATGATGTTAATTTTTGTCTCGTTATGAAGTTGTTCACTGAGCATGATGATGCTAATAACCGATTTTCTATACTCTTCATTTTTGACAATTATACGCTGATCCAACCTACCTGCCACTTATGCTAAATAGCTGAACAAGACTCCAACACCTTGAATTGTTCGCTTATTTATTTCCACACTCTGATGAATCATGTACTTGACCTTGATATACGAACTCTCCGTCTGGCTTGGCGACCGTGTTCATCCTACGAATCCGTTTACTCTGGATATATTCGATTTTGAGGTCTTTTGGTTATGGATTGGCTGACTCTGCATAAAGCTACCTGATGCGTGGTTTTGCAACCTTACAACAGGTTTTACCTCTCGAGGGATCTCAAGAGGCTTACAACCCCACCAGGCAGTGTACCTGACCGATGTAGTATAGTGTAGTGGTAAGTACGGGGGATTGATCGTTCTCCACAGGGAATAGTGTTCGTTAGGTATGAAAAACTACTCTAATAGGTCTAAGGGTGAGGGAAGATTCTTTTTTTTTTTTGTATTTTTATATTTTTATGAAAGCAAGTAAAATCTCGGGTTTGAAGGAGTGGGCGGAATTAGTTGCTAGTCAACTAACCCAAATAACTACAAATGCAAACAAAATAAAATAACTGAAAATGAAAAGGTTGTGAAACTTATGTGGAGAGAAATGTGTTTACTTAGATTTCCTTACTCCCTAACTATCTTTTACCGGTTGATTGGTGTGTATTAATTGCGTGGATGATGGGTGTATTCCTTAATACCAATCGTGGGGTGGCGTACGTACTTCCCCAACTCTACAAGCTCCTACTTCACTCCTATGTCGAGCCAGCTAGGAAGCTCCTAACATGGGATCACTAGAATTCGCTCATGCATTAAATACAACTATAAAAACCTAGTACGCATTGGTTCATGTTTCTTAAGACGTTGAAGCAAATTACCGTATAGGAAGTTAGCCAGTTTTCTTAAGCCTAACATCGATAAACAATCATTCAATACAATTAATAACACACTAATAACCGATAATCAATAGTTAGGTTTCATTAGATCTAAGCAAACACAAGATAAATCTAGCCTAGCATGTTAATCAAAAGACAAGAACAAGATATAATCAAACAACACATAGACATATTGATTGATTAAATGATTACTTATCTTCAATTAAACATGGGAGATCCAAGGGTATGAAAACCCTTAAAAATGGCAGAAATTCGTCTTAGGGTTTCTCCTCACAAAGTTGCACACTAATGACAAAAAATTGCAAAACTATATATAGAGTTTAAGGGCTGACGGCGTCACGTTGTAGATCTTGACGCCGTCACCTCGCCGTGTCTAGGGTTCCCAGATGGCCTTCTTGACGCCGTCCCTTTGTAGCCTTCCAAAATCCGCTCTGGCCTATCAAGGCTTGACGCCGTCAGAATAGGGCTTGACGCCGTCCCTCTTTAACTTAAACCGTGATGGCCTTGATCACCTCAAAGGGTGACGCCGTCAGAAATTACATTGCAAAACTCCCTGGCTTATCATGTGTATTTTTCATATCCAACTCTTTTTGCCAAGCCATGACGCCGTCAAGAGCAAGTCTTGACGCCGTCAAAGGTACTTTTCCAGCCGATTTTGAGACTTTGTCGTTTTCTTCACTTTTATGCTCCAAAAACGTCCAAAATGCTTCCTTTTCCAGATTTCTTCTCCAAAGTACCTAAAATGACAAACGGAACGATTTAGGGCAATATTTGATCAAATAAATACGATTTAGGGCTTAAATGACCCCCTAAAAGCGGTACACTTTTCGCTTCATCAAATACGCTTACACTTGAGATTTGCTTGTCCTCAAGCAAATGCGCTTTTATTCTAGTCAAAATACAAGTTAGGGATCATTTAATGCTAATATAAAAGTAATTACAACAAATAGTCGTTCCACTTTAATCTTAATAAGCACGGAGATTACAAACTAGAACCTCACAAGTAGTGTTTAGATACTCACATCTCTCAGGTGTCATCAAAATAAATCTCATAAATGAAAATGGATAATATCTCTCACTACCTGTCATAGCAAATAGATTACCATAGGCTTGGGAAAGGATCAAAAACCTCCTCCACTAGGCGTAAGCACCTAAGATAAACTATCAAAGAGGGCTTTTAAACGGGTTATAACGTGAGGTGTAGGGATATGATAAACACGGTTTAGTTGGATAAGGGATATTTTACTAGTGGCGAGTTAAAGATCTTGATTAATTACATGTAAAATATGGTGTTGCTAAGCCAAGACTAGACTCGACTTAAACTAATGAAAGAAATAACAAAAAGATAAAATAAACATAAAATGAAACGGGATGGTAGTCCTTATGTTTTTTTCTACTTTTCTTCTTCTCATTTTTTTTGTATTTTTTTTTGTATTTTTTTTTTCATACACTCTTGCCCTACCATCCAAAATAATATATCATAGGGGCGTTGCATTCCCCTTACACTTGAACTTTTACATAACTTTACAAATAACTATTCTAATGACTCGAATTAAGATAATCGAAACACTTGGAGTACTTTTTAAAATATTTAGCACATATGGGGGTAATAATGTTGTTCTCCCCCATTACTCCATTACACTAGTACTTTACCCATGAGTCCCAATCGTCCCAAAACAATATGTACAAGGATATGACTCGACTTAGAAACCATGTAATCAATTAGATAATTAACTAAGGGTTTAAACAAATGTTGTAACAATAATGCACTAAAAATGAGTGCATACAAGGTAGGCTAAGGCGATTTGGGTGTACATTTAAGTGGGGTGTAACAAATTCTTCCTTTAAATAAAATGCTTAAAGGTCGAAACGAAAAGATAGGCTCTGAGGGGTGTACTAGGGGTATCTTGTACTAAAAATGAGTACAACGCAAAGGGTGTGGGAGAATTACTTGACCACTGTAGCCAATGTGATTATAACAAAAACACAGGTGTAAAACAATTGGTTAATCCTAATGCCTCTTATCATGTAGTAAATATAACTACACGAATGTAGTCTCACTTGTGGCCTCGGAATGGTCCTAACGCAAGTTCTAGAATTTAAGTGCTACCGGTACACACATCATAGCATAAATGCTTTTCCTACCAATTCTAGGGGCGAACCTCACATATTTGGGGGTGGAAAATTTTTTAGTGGTACGGTTTTTGTGCTAGTCATATAACTCCTATCCATGAGACGCTCATTAAGATCAAAGTTTCACTCCTATATGTCGTAAAAAATTTTAAATTTGGCACTAAAATTGCCCTAACAGGTATTTATCTCAGTTTTATTACACATCTACCATCAAACAAACAAAAATCAAGCGTAACAGCATTCTCTAAAGTATCGTATTTTTACCCCCCTTACACTTAAGATGAACATTGTCCCCAATGTTCAAATAACAAGATGTAAAAGTAATAAGGTAAACGAATGAAATCAAATACTCCCCTGATTCGTTTGGTGGATAATGAGGTAACATGGTTAGATCTTCTTCCAAGAGAATGTAGAAGCTCCAAGACTAATGCATCGCCATAAGCTTGATTCCCCATACATCTCCTTGTCCAAAATAACCTGTTAAACCTGAGAAAACAAACACGAAAACCTGCATAACATCGGCGGGATAAATTCTATATAAGGATATAATGCTTGTGGAATGATTATTTTGCAGATTCCTGGAGTTTATAAGTTAGAGATTTAGTAAAAACTTTTTATGAAAACAAAACTTTCAAAAATTTCAGAAAATTAAACCTGACGCCGTCAGGTTGTAATTCCTGACGCCGTCAGAAATGATCTGATAGAATTCTCATGTTAAGTTTCCGGAAAATTTCTGGAAAAACCTATACCTTACTTCCTGGAAATCTTGCAAAACATCATTATGACTCGATACAAGCATTTGACTCAAACAAATACTAATATGTATGTTAATTTATTATTATTACGATTCATGTTCATTTGTTCTAATAAACCGATTTGGATTTCCCTTATACTTAACTTTTGCAAAATACCTTTATATGTAGTTAAGACGAAGTTAAAGACAAGATAAAGCATTTTCACAATTTAGTTTTGAACATGAATCACTAATAATAATAATTAAACACACATACGGAAGCAAATAAAATCAAACAAACAAATAAATAAACACACAAAGCAAATAAAGCTTGGGTTGCCTCCCAAGAAGCGATTTTCTTTATTAACGAGTCTTGTAGCTAGACTCAAAGTCACAGGTTCTACGTTTTTCCGTTTTGCTTCTCAATTGCCCCTCTAATCATCCTAACAACCTCCATATCAACTTTGTATTTAGGTCCTAGGTTCAAGCAATCTTTATAATAAAGGCTTCTCCTGTTCCAAACATAGTCCATGCCCTTCTCTTTATCCTCATCATTGATGTCCTCGATCGCACCAATGTTGTCCTTGTCAAATCGAGGCACAAAACGAAATTCATTTACCCGATAGGGCATCCTATATGTGATCTTATCTATGTGATTAGAAAACTGAACCGTGCCTCTCAAACAATCATACTTTAAATTGGATGCTTCAATAAACGGCTTACATAACCCCACATGAGATAGGCGGCAGTCAATAACACTTGCCAAATCCTCTAAGATCATGAAGTCGGTGACAAAGGTAAAATTCCCAACAAGGATATGCATGTCCCTAACCCTTCCAACGAAGTTGCAAACTCCGCCGGGGCACTTAGGGTCTTTCCTAGGCTCAAGTGGTGTGTTTATGATCTGGCTATAAAGGCCTGAGGACATCACATTGGTTGGGAATTCACAGTCAATGTAAGCATGCTCAACGTATTGGTACCCAATCATACATGGTACTTTCACATTCCCGGGATCACCCCTCTTAATCTTTGGGTCAATTCTAACAAAAGGTGGTCGAGGGTTATCAACTAGGTTGTTATAGTAAGCAATCTCCTCCTTAGTGGGGTATTCATTGAAATAATCATCCAACCTAGGATCTACCTTCACTTCATCAATTTTCTCAATCAACTTCTCAACCGTAAGATTATTACGTTCTAAGTAATTATCTGAGTATATGGCGGTCTCTAAGTTGTTCAAGGCATAATCAAGCTCTATATCAATCATTCTATTGAGCTCTCTGAGCTCACTAATCTCATTCTCAAGCTGGCTACGCAACAAAGCCACTTCGCCAGGTGTAAGGGGTGGATTCGCGTTTTCCATAATGGCAAACTGAATAGTCAATGAAAATCTTATACGAACAAAAACACGAAGAAAATAGATAGACTAAAGAAAAACCTAGAAAAATAAAATAAAAGTCTCACTAGAAAAGAATCTAGTAAGTAGACCTAATAAAATAAAAATTCAACCTAAACAATAACTATTCCCCGGCAGCGGCGCCAAAAACTTGATGCGTGGTTTTGCGACCTTACAACAGGTTTTACCTCTCGAGGGATCTCAAGAGGCTTACAACCCCACCAGGCAGTGTACCTGACCGATGTAGTATAGTGTAGTGGTAAGTACGGGGGATTGATCGTTCTCCACAGGGAATAGTGTTCGTTAGGTATGAAAAACTACTCTAATAGGTCTAAGGGTGAGGGAAGATTCTCTTTTTTTTTTGTATTTTTATATTTTTATGAAAGCAAGTAAAATCTCGGGTTTGAAGGATTGGGCGGAATTAGTTGCTAGTCAACTAACCCAAATAACTACAAATGAAAATAAAATAAAATAACTGAAAATGAAAAGGTTGTGAAACTTATGTGGAGAGAAATGTGTTTACTTAGATTTCCTTACTCCCTAACTATCTTTTACCGGTTGATTAGTGTGTATTAATTGCGTGGATGACGGGTGTATTCCTTAATACCAATCGTGGGGTGGTGTACGTACTTCCCCAACTCTACAAGCTCCTACTTCACTCCTATGTCGAGCCGGCTAGGAAGCTCCTAACATGGGATCACTAGAATTCGCTCATGCATTAAATACAACCATAAAAACCTAGTACGCATTGGTTCATGTTTCTTAAGACGTTGAAGCAAATTACCGTATAGGAAGTTAGCCAGTTTTCTTAAGCCTAACATCGATAAACAATCATTCAATACAATTAATAACACACTAATAACCGATAATCAATAGTTAGGTTTCATTAGATCTAAGCAAACACAAGATAAATCTAGCCTAGCATGTTAATCAAAAGACAAGAACAAGATATAATCAAACAACACATAGACATATTGATTGATTAAATGATTACTTATCTTCAATTAAACATGGGAGATCCAAGGGTATGAAAACCCTTAAAAATGGCAGAAATTCGTCTTAGGGTTTCTCCTCACAAAGTTGCACACTAATGACAAAAAATTGCAAAACTATATATAGAGTTTAAGGGCTGACGGCGTCACGTTGTAGATCTTGACGCCGTCACCTCGCCGTGTCTAAGGTTCCCGGATGGCCTTCTTGACGCCGTCCCTTTGTAGCCTTCCAAAATCCGCTCTGGCCTATCAAGGCTTGACGCCGTCAGAATAGGGCTTGACGCCGTCCCTCTTTAACTTAAACCATGATGGCCTTGATCACCTCAAAGGGTGACGCCGTCAGAAATTACATTGCAAAACTCCCTGGCTTATCATGTGTATTTTTCATGTCCACCTCTTTTTGCCAAGCCATGACGCCGTCAAGAGCAAGTCTTGACGCCGTCAAAGGTACTTTTCTAGCCGATTTTGAGACTTTGTCGTTTTCTTCACTTTTATGCTCCAAAAACGTCCAAAATGCTTCCTTTTCCAGATTTATTCTCCAAAGTACCTAAAATGACAAAAGGAACGATTTAGGGCGATATTTGATCAAATAAATACGATTTAGGGCTTAAATGACCCTCTAAAAGCGGTACACTTTTCGCTTCATCACTACCATAGACTATCGTATCTGAAATATAACTCTTAACAAATCTGTTTTACTCTACTTTTATTATGATGACTCTCAGCCGCTTGAATCTGTTAAGATTAATGTTGCTATGGAAGCACATACTCCGATCCCATTTGATTGTCGAATTTCTCCTGACACCCATTAATATCCACCCTTAGAAGTTTTGGGCATTGGAAGTTTTATTGTACAACTATTCTGATGTTTTCTGATGAAACTCTTGAGTTTTCCCCTCCTGTTGCAAGTAGAATTGACTTTGAACCAACCTCAATCGACGACACATGATGCTATAGAAGTTGAGAGTTTGAAGAAGTTGATGGATTATGATGTTGTTCACCTCAGTGTTTCTTTTGAATACCCTAATTAATTCATGAAGAAGAAAGAGAAAGTCCTACGTCAGCGTGTCAACTATCATAAACCTAATTGTATCACTACCCCGTATCCGTGATGACAACAGTTTGAGTTGGCGAATTTCAAACTGTGCTGGAAGACCTGTCAGAAACACACCGTCTTGTTTCTCTATTCATTTTTAGTTGTACTAACATGAATTGAGAGCAGAAGCAGACTCGCGAAAGGAAGATGCACAGTGACCATGTTAGAGGTTCACGTTACCGCACCACAATGTCCAGAAGAAGTGTCGAAGGCTTGAGGGGCCAGACTCAAGTTTATAATTCCTTTACACCCTATGATCATATGACAGACTGCATGGACTGGGAAGAAGATCATGTATTGAAGGAATGATAATCCTGAAGCGAACATTTACGTTGGAATAGTTGATTCTGTGAAGGATGAAACTATGGATGACGTATTTCACTTAACTTACTTAAATTTCCGTTACCAGATGATAAGATCCTTTGAATGATTTAGACCCTCTGTTAATAATTCCGTTATGTATTCATTCTGCATATGTAGGCCGATGGTTTGTTATGAGGATTTTGAAGCAACCTCTGGTATTGTCTGAGTTGATTCTGATGAGTGATGAAGGATTGACGCTATTGGCGACGTATCTGGTTCTGATAGACATTTTAGACCTGTTCCGTTAACTCTTTCGAGAAGTTCGTTTCTCCTCTTAGTTATGATGTTGATTCTGATGACCTCTGAGACTGTAGTTGGATTAGGTGGATTAAGATAAGTTATTTTATTCACGACTTGAGATTAAGTATGACCATCATGAGGGCATATTTATATGATGCCAGTATTATGACGTCTGGCCAACGTGATAATACTTACATCATATAACGTGCACTTGTTGTGGGCATAGGATATTTCGAGAAGTGCCTTAGAGCTTTAGAAATTCTGATAACTCTTTGAGATCGTCTGCGTTAGTGAGACTTTAAGTTCATCCTACCTATACGCATAATCTGCTTTCACCGTTATGCAAATTGATACGTCTGGATTCTCGACACGCGTTTTGCTGACCTCTGTACTTCTGATAACTATCTTAGGTTCCATTGTAGAACTTTATGCAAATTGATGTTATCAATAATCTATTTCCTGTACGTTCTAATCTGATTTGTCTAATCAATTTCTGTGAACGGCATATCCGTCAAAATCCTATGTATTTCTTTGTCTCTTCCAAGAGAATCTGATTTTCATCTACTACGTTTGGTATGTTATTCTTCTGATCTGGATTCAGTATGTTATGTCTGTTCTGAGGATCTGAAACAATTTTGGAATCTACAAGTTCGAGTCATAAGAAACAAATCGTTCATATGTCTGTTCACCGTCAGTCGTGTTTCTGTTTCGTTTCTCCTCAATTCTCGTCTTGGTCTGTTATGTCTCTGTTTTGTTTTTCTGCTCTCTTTCCTTTCTGCTTTCTGCAAATTTCGAGGACAAAATTTTCTCTGTTAGTGGGGAAGAAGTTGTAATACCCGAAATTCAGATAACATGTAAAATGACCAAAATGCCCTCACGAATTCTAAAATTTAATTAAAAGCTATATTAAGCTAAATAAATCCGAATTATATTAAACAAATTACATATAAACTAAAATAAAATTAAGGCAAGACTTTTAATAATTTAACATGTCCAAAATAATTATCTTGTACCATACAAAATATTCTTAAAACCGATTATATAATTGTTATATTAATTTCGGTATAAATAAAATCAATTTAAAGTGTAGATAATTACAACTAAATTAGGATATGATCAAGAAAATTAAAAATCTGATTTTCTTAACAAACTTGGGCTGATCCTTGAGCATATACTCCCATGAGAACCGGTATTCATATCCTACATAATTTATAACACCTATTTCTTTCTTTTTCCACATTACCGTAAATCATAAAACCACCAAATAATTCGATTCTCATTCTTGCGATTTTCTAGAGCCCTAATATTATTTTTCCTATGTTCTCTACCATTCAAGGAAGGCTAAAAAAATAGTGCTTCGATTTTTAGAGGCCTGAATTCTGTGGTTTCGAATTTTGTTCAAAACGTGAGGTAAATCCCATTTTAATTCATACGACCTTTCATAAATTCGTTTTCTATTTTTCCTGAGTTCCTTACAACACATGTGATCTGTGAAAAATGATTACAAGGTCGTGGGATCATTCGTGTGCTCGTGGGGATTATTTTGGTGTCGTAGTGCTCATTTGAGGACCAAATTTGTCACGCTCTTTCTACACGTCCAATACTTGGTATGGTATTTTTCTCGTGGTTATTACATCATATAAGTCTCAAATAAAATGATAAACACGAACCATGCATGCTCTATAATTTGTTTGTGAATTAAACCTTAAAAACGTAACAAAACTCTAAATAATTCTATACGAATTTTCTGGGCATGAGCACTATTTTATGTGGACTCTATATAATATATATGACCTCAGAAAAATACTAATTCGAATTGTTGAGGCTTGGATCATGTTTTGTGAATTTTGTTGTAATCGCTAATTTAGAAAATAAAGAAAAGAAATAAAATAAAAAGGAAAGGAGTTAGGGTTAGGGTTTTGGTGTGAGATTCTGGTCATTTAATGATGTTTAAGGTTGTTGATAATTATGGTGTAATGATTGGGAAAGCATGCTAGAGTTTGTGATGGTTTTTGTAACTAGCGAATTAAAAATAAAAAGAAAAGGGGCTGTTTTGTAATTTTTTGAAACTCGTGGGTATTTTTTTAATGTGTTTTAATCAGGGACTAATCATGTAAAAATATAAAATAAGGGCCATGTGTGTTAGATTTGTAATTAAAAGGTTTAAAAAGGTAATTATATAAAAGTGTTAATTCGAATTGAAATAATTAAACTAGAGGGACTAAAAGTGTAAATTATGGAAACTTGAAGTCATTTTGAGTGAATAATAGTATTAAGAGTGTTTTGTGTAATTTTGAGTATTTATGGGCCTAATGTGTAATTATTATGGATTATGATTTAATTAATAAGTTTTGTAAACTTAAGGGACTAATTGTGTAAATTCTGAAATCTGAGGGGCTATATAGTGCTATATGAATATTCTGATGAGACATTCTGAATTTTGGTAAAATAATATGCTTGTTTGATAAATATGGATATTAGAGGGATTAAAGCATGAATTATGTAATCATAAGGTTTGTTTTGTAAATATTGTAACTAGAGGGGTATAAACTGTAAAATTATGAAACTAAAGGGATTATGATGTTATTCTGAATAAAATGTGTATTAAATCAGTAACTTGAAGTATTTTCATGTTATACCTCTGAAATTGATGAAATTACAATTATAACCCTAAACTATGTGAAATTGTCATAATTAACCTTAGACTTCTGTAACTTGATAAAATATACTTAAGGTCCATAATAACTTTGAAATAAGGACTTAAACTAATCTGTAACATTAATGTCTTGCTAATTCTGGAAACCTACTAAATATGGAAACCTGCTAACTATGGAAACTTACTAAATCTGGAAAGTTACTAAAAATAGAAAGTTACTTAAAATGGAAAGGTAAACTAAAAGTAATAATCTGAATTGGAATCCTTTGTAATTCCGTCTTCTACTCCTTTAGGTGCGAAGAAGGAGAAGCCTTGATCTGTTCATTATTTATTTGCTTGTTTATTTTCTGCACTGCTAATAAGGTACATATATTCTGCCCTTTTTCAGTAAGGGTGTCCTCTTTCTCATTTCATTTTGTATTTCTGATTCATCATAGGGTCTTCCCTAAGCCATTGCTATGCTTCCCCTGTTCTGTGAACTCTGATATGATCCCTTTCATACTCTGATCTGTTTAACTTCTGATTTGATGCTATGATTTCCTTTGCCTTGAACCTTTTCTATTGATTTCCCTTGTTATGACCTCTGATATGAATCTATGTTGTGAAAACCTTTAAAATTATGACCTGTAAATGTTTTGAGAAGAGTTATTGGTTAAAAATGATGTTTATGCTTCTACATGAAATTCTACTTGCTTTTATGAAAACTATTTCAAAGACTATCTTTATGAAAAACCGTTTCAAAGGATCATTTTTATGAGAACAATTATTAAGGGATTTCTTAAAATGGACTTTTGATAGAAACTTCTGAAATGAACTTTTGATCTGAACCTTGACTGGATTATTGCTATAAACCTTGATCTGATAAACTCTGATATTTAATTCTGAAATATTTGACATGAACCTTCTGATATGATTCTCTATTCTGAACCTTTGCTTAAACTCTGAATTGAACCTTCGATATTTCTGGACTTTGACATGAACCTTTTTGCCATGTACCCTTATGATATGACCTTCTGATTTTGGTAGTACATATGACCTCTGACCTCTGACCTACAGTTTGATATCCGAGCCACTCACTAGGCATGAGGGTTTCATGTCCATGTCATTGATGCACCGATGACATGACTCTAGGGCAGGAGAGTGATGACCTGTCCCGTCCCTGACTTTATTTTATCTGGTGTGTTGAGGAGTTTCTGGCCACCGGGGGCGCATGGATGCATCCTAGATCTGACTCTGTTATCTATTTAGTGGATTATCTGATTTATATTATATGATTGTTATTATTATCTCTGGTGACTGATGGTGTGTGCGATACACGTCTTTCACAACCTCTGGGAGCTGATCACTCCATTGATACATGAGGTCACCCCTCATATTATCTGTTACTTGAGAGGCATCCCCTCTAGATTATTATATGATTACTCTGTTATGATATTATCTGTTATCTCTGGGCTCGTGATGGATTTCTGTATTTCCCTAAACCTGGTTTGTTCATTATCCCTTTCTCATTTCTTTTCTTTTACCCTTATTCCTTTCCTATTCTTTCACTTTGATTCTGTATCTGTATAATCTGTATTTCTGATTTGTTTCTGTATTGCTATCTGTTATTGTTTCTGTCATCTATATATCTGTTCACTGAGCTCTCGTAGCTCAGCCGCATTTCTTTTCCTGCGGCAGGTTTTAGTAGGAAGCTGAGAATGAGTGGAGAGTGTACCTTTGGACTTAGAAGATTGGATAGCTATTCTGGATTAGAGTTGACTAGAAGATTGTATGTTTTAGAATTAGTGTTTTGGAAGTTTTCATTTGTAACCTTGAAGTTCCAGTATTTCTTTGGTAACCTTTGAGATTTTTGTATTACTGTAGATGTATGCTTTGTTTTAATCTGATATGGAGCCATTATTGTGACATCTTTACCCTTGTCGGGTCGGGGTGTTACAATGTTACTCAGTTTTTACCCATTTTGAAACCTAATGCCAAATACTACTATCTGTTGACTACCCCTTGAGGAACAATGAAGAGAGTGTTTAGGAAGTATGAGGATCCTGAGAGAGGTGCAGTAGCTCTTTTCCCCCGGGCGAGGAGTCTGGTGGCAGTGGTTGGTAGTGAATCAGCATAAGTAAAGGCTGTTGGTGTGTATGGATTGGTGACTGAGATCATTACTGTTATGATCTTGTGCGTTTCATGCTGAAAACATTTTGATCGGATTAGGAAGTTTATTATGGTTGTTAACTTGGTGATTGACCTTAAGTAATGCGTGCTTATTCTGATTTGTAATTGTGTTAGCTTAGTAACTCTCTTTGAAGTGGTATAAATATAGAATCTTTATTGTGTTTGCTTTATTATTGTTGCAGTAACTTTCTTGAAACTGGACAGTGACTTATGATGCCTATTATCTTATGAACATGTTTTAAGTTAAAAACCTATTTTCACACATAAAGAGACATGTAAAAAGCATTCAAGCTTTAAGTCCAAAGTATATTAAGGCAATATCAGCACAGGTTGGACCAAAAAACTAAAAGGCAAATTAATAGTGACATGTTGGTTTGTTTGCTTAGATTTTGAAGAGTAATCACGAGCGTTTTCGCAACATTTTTGTTAGCGATGTACGACTGAGGTTAGTATTAGCATTTACTAGTTTTACTTTTAGCCCATAAATCACCACATTTGTTTTGCTTGACTTTGGAATAAAAAAACATACGCGTTTCTGCAGTAATTTGTTTTCCGTTTGCAATCGCCTAAGTTTGTCATAACTGAGCTTCAAAACTTAAAAACACAATTTACTAGTTTCAGGGACCAAATATCAACTTTTTATAAAGTACAGGTACCATAGTTGTACCATAGTTGTAACTTTCAAAAAAATGGTTCTGAACATATTCAGTGACCACATCACTGAAGATCAAGATTCAAGATTTAAACTTTTCCTATAATAATATTCAAGATTTAAACTTTCTAAAAAATGGTTATGAACATATTTCGTGACCACATCACGCCGAGGGGAAAATAAGCTAACCTATAATAAGCTAGTTTTTGGCTATTTTTTAGATTATAAGGTAAAATAAGAATATGCAAACAAAGTCTCTTAAACTAACATAAATTAGCATAAAACATATCAAAAGTCAACGTTTAGGAACGAGGAAAAGTCTTACAATTGAGTACACAAGATTGGCTATCGAACGCGAGCCCCCTCTGCTTACATTAACTTGTTTCTTTCTGTTATCTTCCATCTTATCACTATAATTCTAGAAAATCAAAAGTCAGAAATGTATCATGGTTTGTAAAATGAAAAAAAAAGGTAACGTGATGAAGCGAAAAGTGTACCGCTTTTAGGGGGTCATTTAAGCCCTAAATCGTATTTATTTGATCAAATATTGCCCTAAATCGTTCCTTTTGTCATTTTAGGTACTTTGGAGAAGAAATCTAGAAAAGGAAGCATTTTGGACGTTTTTGGAGCATAAAAGTGAAGAAAACGACAAAGTCTCAAAATCGGCTGGAAAAGTACCTGTGACGGCGTCAAGCACCATTGTGACGCCGTCAACCCTTGACGCGCCAGAGAGGATTTTGGATGATTAAAAGGGGACGACGTCAAGAAGGCTATCAAGAAACCCTAACCGCGGCGAGGTGACGGCGTCAGCTCTATAACGTGACGCCGTCAGATCTGATTTTCTATATATATTCTCATAATTTTTAGTCATTAGTGTGCAACTTTGTGAGGAGAAACCCTAAGACGATTTTTTTGCTACTTTTAAGGGTTTTATACCCTTGGATCTCCCATGTTCAATTGAAGATAAGTAATCAATTAATCATTCAATATGTCTATGTGTTGTTTGATTATATCTTGTTCTTGTCTTTTATTTAACATGCTAGGCTAGATTTATCTTGTGTTTGCTTAGATCTAATGAAACCTAACTATTGATTATTAGTTGTTGGTGTGTTATTAATTGTATTGGATGATTGTTTATCGATGTTAGGCTTAAGAAAACTGGCTAACCTCCTATACGGTAACTTGCTTGAACGTCTTAAGAAACATGAACCAATGCGTACTAAGGTTTTTATGGTTGTATTTAATGCATGAGCGAATTCTAGTGATTCCATGTTAGGAGCTTCTTAGCCGGCTCGACATAGGAGTGAAGTAGGAGCTTATAGAGTTGGGGAAGTACGTACGCCACCCCACGATTGGTATTAAGGAATACACCCGTCATCCACGCAAATAATACACACTAATCAACCGGTAAAAGATAGTTAGGGAGTAAGGAAATCTAAGTAAACACATTTCTCTCCATATAAGTTCCACAACCTTTTTATTTTCAGTTATTTTATTTTATTTGCAATTGTAGTTATTTGGGTTAGTTGACTAGCAACTAATTCCGCCCACTCCTTCAAACCCGAGATTTTACTTGCTTTTATAAAAATGTAAAAAATACAAAAAGAATCTTCCCTCACCCTTAGACCTATTAGAGTAGTTTTTCAATCCTAACGACACTATTCCCCTAGAGAACGATCAATCCCCCGATACTTGCCACTACACTATACTACATCGGTCAGGTACACTGCCTGGTGGGGATTGCAAGCCTCTTGAGATCCCTCGAGAGGTAAAACCTGTTGTAAGGTCGCAAAACCACGCATCAAGTTTTTGGCGCCGCTGCCGGGGAATAGTTATTGTTTAGGTTGAATTTTTATGTTATTAGGTCTACTCACTAGATTCCTTTCTAGTGAGATTTTTATTTTATTTTTCTTGGTTTTTCTTTAGTCTATCTATTTTTCTTTGTGTGTTTGTTCGTAATTTCCATTGACTCTTCTGTTCACCATTATGGAGAACGCGAATCCACCATACTACCAACCACGTAATTCACCCACTCCATATGACATCTTGATGTTTAAACAACATAAAGATGAACCTCTCTATGATGCATGGACTCATTTTAATTATTTACTCCAAAAAGTCCCTCGTCATAACTTCGATTTATGGTCCCTAACTCAAATCTTTTACGATCGTGTCGACCGACATGCCCAATGGGACATTTACTATTTTGCCGGCATGGATCTTAGGAAATTAAGTGCTGAAAAAGCATGGGAAGCTATTGAGAATTGTGCCCAATATTATTATATAGTAGACAACCCAACAAACATTAATACAGGTCAATTGACCACAAATTTCAAGGATCATGAAACAAGTTTGTTTGGGGATGAGGGTAGAGTTGAGCCACCTAGCTGCATGTCATGGTTAGGCACTACCATAATACAGGATGAACACATAGGTGATCTTGATGTGATGGAGGATCTAGCCGAGCATGATCACATTGATCAAAAAGACCTAGGTTTTATGATCGATGATGATGAATCTCAAGAAACACATGATGAATCTTTTGGGCAATTTGAATATAGCAGTCAGAATATTAAGGATGATCCTTATGATTCAGATATAGAAGTTGAGATGCCTAGAGAAGCACTTGAGATACTAGGGAAAATGTTAGGGTTAGATTCTACTAAAACACATGATGAGGATATAGGTGGTCTTGACACAAGGAATGATGAGGTAAGTAACATAAGCCCGCTAAGTACCTCACAAGTCCTACCATCATTTGAGGCACACACACCGCCCGTGACTTACCCGGAAGAAGTAGAAGAGACTTTAGGAATCCCGATGGAGGTAGAACCTTTGAACCAAACACAACTAGAGGATATAGGTTTGAATGCTTATAGTGATCACAACCTTACTCTTAGTTCTAGGGGATTTCCTATTTTTGATGAACCGGAGCCTCAACCAAAACCGTTACCTAATCTTCCATCTTTAGATGTGAATTTAGGAATTAAAAAAGGTCCCGATCCACCCATCAAACCATGTAGTCCGGGTAATGTTAAGATTAAGGTAGTAGACTCTAGGCCATGTGGAGTGGAAGCTAATATAGGAGTGAACCATGACCTTACATACTTACATCACCCATTCATGATTGATCACAAGAAACATAATGGGTTTAAACCGAGTTTATTAGGTCAAGATGGATTCCCAACTAGGAATCTCTCGAAGTTGATAGAAGATGATCCCTTTTTAGGAGAAAACTTTAATTCACCCATTGACCAAAGTGAACAAGGTAAGGTTATGATGAAAGGAGCACACCCCTTTGAGTATATAATTCATCCACCACTCTTTCCTCAAGCGGCATACTTCCACAAAGATGGTGTGTATCGCTACTATCACTCGCACTTAATCCTAAGTGTAGGAAAAACCTCTCCTTTATCCATTAAATAAGGGTAGAGTCAGGCTCGTGACTCGAACAAAAACAAGCGCTTCTTGGGAGGCAACCCAAGCTTTATTTGCTTTGTGTATTTATTTGTTTGTTTGTTCGATTTTATTTGCTTCCGTATGTATGTTTAATTTTTATTATTATTGATTCATGTTCGAAACTAAATTGTGAAAATGCTTTATCTTGTTTTTAACTTCGTCTTAACTACATATAAAGGTATTTTGTAAAAGATAAGTGTAAGGGAAATCCAAATCGGTTTATTAGAACAAATGAACATGAATCATAACAATATTAAATTAACATACATATTAGTAATTGTTTAAGTCAAATGCTTGTATCGAATCATAATGATATTTTGCAGGATTTCCAGGAAATAAGGATTGAGTTTTTCCAGAAATTTTCCGGAAACTTAACATGAAAAATCTGTCAGATCACTTCTGACGGCGTCAGACCCCAGTCTGACGGCGTCAGGAGCAGTTTTCTGGATTTTTTTTGAAAGTTTTGTTTTTCTTCCGAAATCATAAAATGCTTTATTAAATCTCTAACTTATAAACTCCAGGAATCTGCAAAATAATCATTTCCACAAGCATATAATCCTTATACAGATTTATCCCGCCGATGTTATGCAGGTTTTCGTGTTTGTTTTCTCAGGTTTAACAGGTTATTTTGGACAAGGAGATGTATGTGCAATCTAGCTTTTGCCACTGCTTTAATCTTGAAGCTTCAACATTACCTTGGAAGAAGATCTAACCATGTTACCTCTTTATCCACCGAGCGAATCAGGGGAGTATTTGATTTCATTCATTTACCTTATTTACTTTTACATCTTGTTATTTGAACATTGGAGACAATGTTCATCTTAAGTGTAAGGGGGGGGGGGGGTAAAGTACGATACCTTAGAGAATGCTATTACGCTTGATTTTTCGTTTGTTTAATGGTAGATGTGTAATAAAACTAAGAGAAATACCTGTTAAGGCAATTTTAGTGCCACATTTAAAATTTTTTACAACATATAGGAGTGAAACTTTGGTCTTAATGAGCGTCTCACGGATAGGAGTTATATGACTAGCACAAAACCGTACCACTAAAAAATTTTCCACCCCCAAATATGTGAGGTTCACCCCTAGAATTGGTAGGAAAAGCATTTATGCTATGATGTGTGTACCGGTAGCACTTAGATTCTAGAACTTGCGTTAGAACCATTCCGAGGCCACAAGTGAGACTACATTCATGTAGTTAGATTTACTACATGATAAGAGGCATTAGGATTAACCCATTGTTTTACACCTGTGTTTTTGTTATAATTACATTGGCTACATTGGTCAAGTAATTCTCCCACACCCTTTGCGTTGTACTCATTTTTAGTACACGATACCCCTAGTACACCTCTCAGAGCCTATCTTTTCGTTTCTAACTTTAAGCATTTTACTTAAAGTAAGAATTTGTTTACATCCCACTTAAATGTACACCCAAATCGCCTTAGCCTACCTTGTATGCACTCATTTTTAGTGCATTATTGTGACAACATTTGTTTAAACCCCAAGTTATTTATCTAATTGATTACATGGTTGCTAAGTCGAGTCATATCCTTGTACATATTGTTTTGGGACGATTGGGACTCATGGGTAAAGTACTAGTGTAATGGAGTAATGGGGGAGAACAACATTATTACCCCCATATGTGCTAAATATTTTAAAAGTACTCCAAGTGTTTCGATTATCTTAATTCGAGTCATTAGAATAGTTAATTGTAAAGTTATGTAAAAGTCGAGTGTAAGGGGGATACAACCCCCCCTACGATGTATTATTTTGGATGGTAGGGCAAGAGTGTATGCAAAAAATAAAAAAATAATAAAAAATAAAAAATAAAAAAAAGTAGAAAAAAAAAACATACGGACTACCATCCCGTTTCATTTTATGTTTATTTTATCTTTTTGTTATTTTTTTTCATTAGCTTAAGTCGAGTCTAGTCTTGGCTTAGCAACGCCATATTATACATGTAATTAATCAAGATCTTTAACTCGCCACCAGTAAAATATCCTTTATCCAACAAAACCGTGTTTATCATATCCCTACACCTAACGTTATAACCCGTTTAAAAGCCCTCTTTGATAGTTTATCTTAGGTGCTTACGCCTAGTGGAGGAGGTTTTTGATCCTTTCCCAAGCCTATGGTAATCTATTTGCTATGACAGGTAGTGAGAGATATTATTCATTTTCATTTATGAGATATACTTTTATGACACCTGAGAGATGTGAGTATCTAAACACTACTTGTGAGGTGCTAGTCTGTAATCTCCGTGCTTATTATGATTAAAGTGGAACGACTATTTGTTGTAATTACTTTTATATTAGCGTTAAATGACCCCTAACTTGTATTTTGATTAGAATAAAAGCGCATTTGCTTGAGGACAAGCAAATCTCAAGTGTAAGGGTATTTGATGAAGCGAAAAGTGTACCGCTTTTAGGGGGTCATTTAAGCCCTAAATCGTATTTATTTGATCAAATATTGCCCTAAATCGTTCCTTTTGTCATTTTAGGTACTTTGGAGAAGAAATCTGGAAAAGGAAGCATTTTGGACGTTTTTGGAGCATAAAAGTGAAGAAAATGACAAAGTCTCAAAATCGGCTGGAAAAGTACATGTGACGGCGTCAAGCACCATTGTGACGCCGTCAACCCTTGACGCGCCAGAGAGGATTTTGGATGATTAAAAGGGGACGACGTCAAGAAGGCCATCAAGAAACCCTAACCGCGGTGAGGTGACGGCGTCAGCTCTATAACGTGACGCCGTCAGATATGATTTTCTATATATATTCTCATAATTTTTAGTCATTAGTGTGCAACTTTGTGAGGAGAAACCCTAAGACGATTTTTCTGCTACTTTTATGGGTTTTATACCCTTGGATCTCCCATGTTCAATTGAAGATAAGTAATCAATTAATCATTCAATATGTCTATGTGTTGTTTGATTATATCTTGTTCTTGTCTTTTATTTAACATGCTAGGCTAGATTTATCTTGTGTTTGCTTAGATCTAATGAAACCTAACTATTGATTATTGGTTGTTGGTGTGTTATTAATTGTATTGGATGATTGTTTATCGATGTTAGGCTTAAGAAAACTAGCTAACCTCCTATACGGTAACTTGCTTGAACGTCTTAAGAAACATGAACCAATGCGTACTAAGGTTTTTATGGTTGTATTTAATGCATGAGCGAATTCTAGTGATCCCATGTTAGGAGCTTCTTAGCTGGCTCGACATAGGAGTGAAGTAGGAGCTTATAGAGTTGGGGAAGTACGTACGCCACCCCACGATTGGTATTAAGGAATACACCCGTCATCCACGCAATTAATACACACTAATCAACCGGTAAAAGATAGTTAGGGAGTAAGGAAATCTAAGTAAACACATTTCTCTCCATATAAGTTCCACAACCTTTTTATTTTCAGTTATTTTATTTTATTTGCAATTGTAGTTATTTGGGTTAGTTGACTAGCAACTAATTCCGCCCACTCCTTCAAACCCGAGATTTTACTTGCTTTTATAAAAATATAAAAAATACAAAAAGAATCTTCCCTCACCCTTAGACCTATTAGAGTAGTTTTTCAATCCTAACGATATTATTCCCCTAGAGAACGATCAATCCCCCGGTACTTGCCACTACACTATACTACATCGTTCAGGTACACTGCCTGGTGGGGATTGCAAGCCTCTTGAGATCCCTCGAGAGGTAAAACCTGTTGTAAGGTCGCAAAACCACGCATCATAACGCATATGTATTTTGATTTGTAAAATAAAGTTAGCACACTCACCCGGGTTTTTTCCAACTCCCAATAGTTGCACAAATGATTCCAGTTATCTTGGTGACAACCAGGTTTAATTTTTTGTATTGCCAATTGAGGATTTGTTTTCCCCCCGACACTCTTCCAATGCCTACTCAATTCGCCTCGGTATCGTTTCCAATGTTCACGTAGCCGAGCATCCACATAGTCCATAAATTTCATATATGTTCGTAACAACTCGAACTTTTCCTAGATTTTATACATATCTTAGTAGTAGAACTGAAATTGTAACAAGTAACAATATAAAGCTTTACATTAAAACTGAAAATATACACAACTTACTTGTAATTTCTCATACATCACATTTTTTTCAGATTGAGGAATTGAATCCCATCTATGATACTCCATTGAACAAACATTGCGAATAATGATTCCACACTCGGTCGCAAAGGTTGTTGCTGAGGGCCCGACGAAGGCCTTTGTGGCTTTATCCATTTCCAAAGAAATTTTAGTACCCTTAGGCAAACCTTCTAAAATCTTTGTTACCTTTTTATTTGTATTTTGCTTGTGCCTTCTGGGTGGGTTCACAACATTTGCGAGCTCAGCATTACTTGGTTGTTCAATAGGTTCGACTTGAGCATTACTTGGTTGTTCAATAGTTGCGACCTCAACATTACTTGGTTGTGTAATAGGTACGACTTCAGGAATAACAGTATGGGGATCAGGTGCATCTGCAGAAACTGATTGAAATATCCAAAGAGCAAAACTCTTAGATGATAGATCCTTATAAAATTTTCATGTACAAAATAAATAGAATTTAACCCTTTATCAAAATATAAGAAGTTTAAGAAAAAGAGAGCTTTACCACTAGATACAGTTTTTGACAAGCGGTGACTGCGTTTACGTGGGGTTTTTTCTAGTATCCGACTTCCATCAATGTTTGTGTGCTTGACCAAAAGGCTTGCCCCCCCTAGCCATGGACGGTGTCACACCCCAAAAATGGCGCAGCGGAATGGCATTTACGGGGTATGGCTTCATAGTCAAGAACACAAGGTGTCACAACAGAGAAATGCTAAATGCATAACATACGACAGATAATAGTCGCAAACTCCCACAACCGGGATAAGTACAAAGATCCAAAATAAACATAAGTCTCAAAGTTAAACAACATCACTAGGAAATATCAAAATGCAACTCCACGAGATATAACCCGGGAGGTTCTTGTCTTAAGTCTTGCTAAGCCAGGCCAATACTCAACATTCTAGTGCAACTTCAGTCTTAGCACCTGAAAATGGATACTCGAAAACGTCAACATAAAGTTTGTAAGCTCGTAGGTTTAAGAGTTAAACCATGAAACAGTGAATAATATAGCGTAGGAAAACAGTGAGCAAGATATACAAATATAAGCACTTAACAAAGATCACAAGCTAACAAAAGCTGGACTTCAGACAACAAACACACATGATTGATCCACATATACTGGGTGCCACTTCCCAAATTAATACTGGGTGCCACTTCCCAAAAGTTATGCTGGGTGCCACTTCTCAAAAGTTATACTATCAACGCATCACTAAACAGTTGCACACGTTCAATCCAAGTCACACAATTTTAATTCACATGATAAGGCACATATTGCAATCAAACGCACATATTGTCCAAAGAAAACATGAAAACATTTAATCACAGCATGAAAACAGTCAAAATATTATTTGAGTACCATTTTCCCCCAAGAAAAACACAATGAAAAAGGGGCTACGAGAACTCACCTCAATCAATAAGTAATACGATACGAGAGAGTATGCACGAAAATCGAGGCACAATGCTCTAACTGCAACCTAAAGTAATAATGTGTTTTAGGTCGTGCAATAATGTCGTGTATGAAATTTGTAAAATGTTATATCACCCGTACATGTTTGTTTGTAAGTTTAGTTGTAAAAATAACGTCACTTCGCTATTTTCTAACGAAAGTCAAAATATAATATTTTTGGACTTTTAGCAAGTATGTATCGTGGTTACGATATGATTGTTTCGGAAATGTATATTTTGGAAAGTTTATGACTCGACTAAAATAGATAACCAAAACACTACAACTTCTGTTTAAGTCATTTTGTCTAAAACCGCACTTAAAGTGTCCAAAATCTATTTCTAAAAATAAAAACTGGTTACTATTCACTAATAGAAAAGCTGTCAAAATAATAGTTTTCGTCGTTACTTCGTTAAGTCATAACTTATTCGTTATAGCTCGGTTTTCAAAGTTCTACTTATTCCCACGAAGGTATCTAGGTATACTAACACCTTTTAAGGTCTCGGGGACTCGATTTATCTTTTAAAGCTCGGTTTTACTAAGTTGAAAATCCAAGCAGCAACTATATATATTTTCTAAAAAATAGTTATCGATAATTAACTTTTAGAAAACTCGTATCTTATTTGTTATAAATCCGTTTTTATCCATTCAAATGACCATGTTTTCGTTAGAAAATCTATTTTCTATTTCTTTACCTAACTCCTTGTAAAAATAACTTTATTTTCTAAGAATTTGAAATTTGGGCAGCGCTTCCGCGTATATTTTTCAATAATCCGTTTTCTAAACTAAAATCCCTTCAAATCAACTCCAAATCTATCATAATCTCTTCCACCAATTCTTCAAAAATTTATATAGTTCCAAAATAAAATAAAATCATGATAAAATCTCACAAACATGTATATAGGTGATATAGGTGATGAAATGAGTTTAAATAAATATTTAACCTAGTAAATGCTTAAATGAGCATAAGGAATATATAAAAATACATAAGTAAAAGTATAAAAATGGTTTTTAATCTTACTTGAATATGATGGATTTGTGATAGGGACTAGAACAATATAACCTGAATATAACTCCAAAACCTTTTGTAACTAGTTTATAAACCCGAATAAGCACTAAACACGCACTTTTAAGCAAAAACCAAATATTTCTTCCTTATTTTTCCACCTTGGCCGATTATCTGGAGGGAAAAGAGAGTGCTTTTTGTGAATTTTACAAGTAACCAAATGAGCTAATTTTTATATTCTATTTATAGTGCCAAAAAGGACATTTTGGTAATTTAATAAAAAGGTAAAATGATAAATACAAGTGATTGGTAAAAAGTCAAGATAGGTATGGTGGTGATGGTTGGTATGGCGTGAGAATAGAAGGAATGGGGGGAAGAATGGGCTTGCATTAATTGTTGGATGATTTTGTGTCTAAAATATTAGATTTAGTAATATAATATCAAGTAAGTACAATGCATTAAATGATTTTTAGTCAAATGAAGCAAGGGGGTATGGTGGTGATGGTGTTGTGGCGTACAAGAAAAGAAAAAGGGGGAATGGGTCTCATTTGACTTTTGTAGGATTTTGTCTAATAAAATCTAGATATTTTAGGTTTTAAAGTGTATAATATATATTTAGGTATTAAGTTAGCTAGAAATAAATTGTAGTGAAACAAAATAGAGTGTAATAAAGTTTCAAAAATTATGAAAATGTATTTTGTATAAGTATCGGGTGTTTAAGACAAGTTTCGTTTCATAATTATTTAAATTGTCGTGGTTATATATATATTTAAATATATATTCAATAAATGATTCGAAATACCGGGTAAAATAATACTAGAATTTTTGTAATATTGTAATGAGTATAAAAATATATTAGAACCATTGTTGTGAGTATCGGGTATATTTTTCATGCAGTTTAGTTAAAAGTTATACGCAAGAGAAATATGTAACTACAAAAATAAATTATTTTGGGTAAGGACCATGGAAAAATTGCGGGTTGTTATAGTCTACCCCCGTTAAGAGAATTTTGTCCTCAAAATTTAATTGACTAAGGACTTAGCTTGATTGGATAATATTCACCCTTCGCTTAGAACACACACAAAATGTAAGGGTGTGGTTGTCAACCCAAATAGTACCACGTGCTACTTCCCAAATGATACTATCAATATATCCTAACCTCTTGCAATCACACAATATTCACACAGAAGGCAAACTTTCCCGTCCTTGAGTAAAGCCATCAAAAACTTTAGGCAAATTTTAAGTAGCTTAAGTTGAGCCTCAACTTGAATCTAGCTTAACCCCACAACTCATCAAACAAGAACTGTCATGAGGTTAAGCTAAGCTACAAGTTTAAGCTTAGTAACAACTTTATTCCAGCTTAATCTCACAACTCATCAAACAAGAACTGTCATGAGATTAAGCTAAGCAACAAGTTGGACTTAACCTTAAGCTACATAACAACTTAAATCTAACTTAATTTCACAACTCATCAAACAAGAACTGTCATGAAATTAAGTTAAGTATCAAGTTGTAAGAAAAGAAACTCAATGTTTTTGAAGGATTGGCTCAATTTTGGGATCTCTTTAAAATAAACAAATCAGTAGGTATCCAAAGCTTAGATTTGCATAGGTTGAGAAGATTCAACTAAGAGGGATATGTATTCCCGTTCCTCCAAAATCACTAGTGCCTGTCCTAGGAATATCTCCTAATGTTTGGGTAGTACGCTTACTCTGACTATTGGTCTGGGGACGTTAAGCTGTACTCAAATTCAAGTGTGTTCCTAATGCATCCTATAGTGTTTGCCAAGATCGCGACGTGAACCGCCTGTCACGATCCGATATAGTAGATACTGGCGCTCTTCTTGTGCGTCGCTCTAATTGAATTTCTTATCCTTGAATACTGCGGGAGCATTTTTCAAACCAAAGGAATTAACCTGTAAACTTAAAATGCTCGTAAATAGTTCTAAACGTGGTTATAGGTTTTTCAGTCTCGAGCACTCTCAACTGATGATGTTCGGATTAGGAATCTTTCTTCGAGAAGTATCGCTCATCATGTAATTGGTGCCACTTCGGGAGTTATGTCTATGCGAAGCTCAATTCGTCAAGGAGAGGTAAATCTTGTTAGGTCTTTGTGAACTACTTCAGGGGAGACTTAAGCACGTGAGGTATCTTTGGGTTTCTGCTCATCCTACTAGGCGCAATGAAATAGGTAGTTCAATGGTGACTATCGAGATTCGAATTTATGAAATGCCTCGTCCGTTCTTGAGCAAAATCATTTAAATAAAAATTAAGCTAAGTAGCAACTTTAAACTTAATCTCACATCTCATCAAACAAGAACTGACATGAAATTAAGTTAAGAGTTGTTAAAAAGTTTTTTTTTTTTCTTAAAGGAAAGAAAAGTTTTAGTCAAAGTTTGGGGTTGCTAAAAAATGAACAAATGGCATTTCAGCACCCAAAGAGTCTTGCTACCTGGTAGTGGAAATTCGAGCTATCTTATTGGTTTCTATTCTTTCGTCATACACTATATCAATCCCAATACTAAGGTCTAGGACACTAGGTTTCGCCTTTAACAGAGGCACGGATTCGGTAGAAACAAATATATAATCGACACCGAAATCAAACAGTATGATAGCTGATGAAGCGAAAAGTGTACCGCTTTTAGGGGGTCATTTAAGCCTTAAATCGTATTTATTTGATTAAATATTGCCCTAAATCGTTCCTTTTGTCATTTTAGGTACTTTGGAGAAGAAATCTGGAAAAGGAAGCATTTTGGACGTTTTTGGAGCATAAAAGTGAAGAAAACAACAAAGTTTCAAAATCGGCTGGAAAAGTACCTGTGACGGCGTCAAGCACCATTGTGACGCCGTCAACCCTTGACGCGCCAGAGAGGATTTTGGATGATTAAAAGGGGACGGCGTCAAGAAGGCCATCAAGAAACCCTAACCGCGGTGAGGTGACGGCGTCTGCTCTATAACGTGACGCCGTCAGATCTGATTTTCTATATATATTCTCATAATTTTTAGTCATTAGTGTGCAACTTTGTGAGGAGAAACCCTAAGACGATTTTTCTGCTACTTTTAAGGGTTTTATCCCCTTGGATCTCCCATGTTCAATTGAAGATAAGTAATCAATTAATCATTCAATATGTCTATATGTTGTTTGATTATATCTTGTTCTTGTCTTTTATTTAACATGCAAGGCTAGATTTATCTTGTGTTTGCTTAGATCTAATGAAACCTAACTATTGATTATTGGTTGTTGGTGTGTTATTAATTGTATTGGATGATTGTTTATCGATGTTAGGCTTAAGAAAACTGGTTAACCTCCTATACGGTAACTTGCTTGAACGTCTTAAGAAACATGAACCAATGCGTACTAAGGTTATTATGGTTGTATTTAATGCATGAGCGAATTCTAGTGATCCTATGTTAGGAGCTTCTTAGCCGGCTCGACATAGGAGTGAAGTAGGAGCTTATAGAGTTGGGGAAGTACGTACGCCACCCCACAATTGGTATTAAGGAATACACCCGTCATCCACGCAATTAATACACACTAATCAACCGGTAAAAGATAGTTAGGGAGTAAGGAAATCTAAGTAAACACATTTCTCTCCATATAAGTTCCACAACCTTTTTATTTTAGTTATTTTATTTTATTTGCAATTGTAGTTATTTGGGTTAGTTGACTAGCAACTAATTCCGCCCACTCCTTCAAACCCGAGATTTTACTTGCTTTTATAAAAATATAAAAAATACAAAAAGAATCTTCCCTCACCCTTAGACCTATTAGAGTAGTTTTTCAATCCTAACGACACTATTCCCCTAGAGAACGATCAATCCCCCGGTACTTGCCACTACACTATACTACATCGGTCAGGTACACTGCCTGGTGGGGATTGCAAGCCTCTTGAGATCCCTCGAGAGGTAAAACCTGTTGTAAGGTCGCAAAACCACGCATCAAGTTTTTGGCGCCGCTGCCGGGGAATAGTTATTGTTTAGGTTGAATTTTTATTTTATTAGGTCTACTCACTAGATTCCTTTCTAGTGAGAATTTTTTTTTTATTTTTTTATTTTTCTAGGTTTTCTTTAGTCTATCTTATTTCTTTGTACTTTTGTTTGTGACACCTTCCACCTACCTCATGAGTAATAGTGATCGCTTGATCCCTGTTATTCGTATTTTCCGCCGTGCAAACTTCCAACTACCCGTTCCCGCCCCCATCGTAGAAAACAACAACCTTTCACCCGACCACCACTTTGGTAACAATTCTGAGATGGAGGAGTCTGACCATGAGAATGACTATGCAGTTAGTCCATTTTACGACTCAGACTCCGATGAGGATGCTGGTAATGGAGAAGTAGTTAACGAGGAATGGAGAAAAGAGGAAATTGATCCCTTTAAGTATGTTGACCCTAGGACTAAGATCGAAAAGGATAGCCTCTTTAACATGCAATTTTCATATGAGCTAGAATATCAAGGAGATAACATTGTTGCTAGGATTGAGCCACTACACGTATTCGTAGGAAGTTTTGTGTATTTGGTGGATTTTATGGTTATGGAGAACTTAGGAGAATTTATTGATAACAAATTAACCCAAGTCATTTTTGGAGAACCCTTCAAAAGGTTGACCAACCTTGACGAAAAACTTGTGGACGGGTTAATTACATTCTCGGATGGGGATGAAGATTTTGTTTACCAAATGCCCCGATCACATCCTAGGTTTAAGAACTTCTCCATTGAATCTTGCAATAGACTTGTGCCTATTGACTTGTTAAGTGAGAATGATAAGAGAAAGGGGCTCAAATATCCACATGAGAAAAATAAGAGATATTATCATGGATGTCTGGAGCTGAATGAGGAATACAAGAAAGATGAGGCAACAATTAGATGGCTCACACTCGGATACGTGAGCATAAGCGACACTAGATAAGCGTGACTTTGAGTCTAGCTACAAGACTCGTTAATAAAGAAAAGCGCTTCTTGGGAGGCAACCCAAGCTTTATTTGCTTTTTGTGTTTATTTATTTGTTTGTTTGATTTTATTTTCTTCCGTATATATGTTTAATTTTTATTATTATTGATTCATGTTCGAAACTAAATTGTGAAAATGCTTTATCTTGTTTTTAACTTCGTCTTAACTACATATAAAGGTATTTTGCAAAAGATAAGTGTAAGGGAAATCCAAATCGGTTTATTAGAACAAATGAACATGAATCATAACAATATTAAATTAACATACATATTAGTAATTGTTTGAGTCAAATGCTTGTATCGAGTCATAATGATATTTTGCAGGATTTCCAGGAAATAAGGATTGAGTTTTTCCAGAAATTTTCCGGAAACTTAACATGAAAAATCTGTCAGATCACTTCTGACGGCGTACAGGAATCAGAGTTTTCTGGAATTTTTTTTTGAAAGTTTTGTTTTTCTTCCGGAATCATAAAATGCTTTATTAAATCTCTAACTTATAAACTCCAGGAATCTGCAAAATAATCATTCCACAAGCATTATATCCTTATACAGATTTATCCCGCCGATGTTATGCAGGTTTTCGTGTTTGTTTTCTCAGGTTTAACATGTTATTTTGGACAAGGAGATGTATGTGGAATCTAGCTTTTGGCGCTGCTTTAGTCTTGAAGCTTCAACATTACCTTGGAAGAAGATCTAACCATGTTACCTCTTTCTCCACCGAGCGAATCAGGGGAGTATTTGATTTCATTCTTTTACCTTATTTACTTTTACATCTTGTTATTTGAACATTGGGGACAATGTTCATCTTAAGTGTAAGGGGGGGGGGGGTAAAGTACGATACCTTAGAGAATGCTATTACGCTTGATTTTTCGTTTGTTTAATGGTAGATGTGTAATAAAACTGAGAGAAATACCTGTTAAGGCAATTTTAGTGCCAAATTTAAAATTTTTTTACAACATATAGGAGTGAAACTTTGGTCTTAATGAGCATCTCACGGATAGGAGTTATATGACTAGCACAAAACCGTACCACTAAAAAAATTTTCCACCCCCAAATATGAGAGGTTCGCCCCTAGAATTGGTAGGAAAAGCATTTATGCTATGATGTATGTACCGGTAGCACTTAGATTCTAGAACTTGCGTTAGGATCGTTCCGAGGCCACAAGTGAGACTACATTCGTGTAGTTAGATTTACTACATGATAAGAGGCATTAGGATTAACCCATTGTTTTACACCTGTGTTTTAGTTATAATTACATTGGCTACATTGGTCAAGTAATTCTCCCACACCCTTTGCGTTGTACTCATTTTTAGTACACGATACCCCTAGTACACCCCTCAGAGCCTATCTTTTCGTTTCTAACTTTAAGCATTTTACTTAGAGTAAGAATTTGTTTACACCCCACTTAAATGTACACCCAAATCGCCTTAGCCTACCTTGTATGCACTCATTTTTAGTGCATTATTGTGACAACATTTGTTTAAACCCAAGTTAATTATCTAATTGATTACATGGTTGCTAAGTCGAGTCATATCCTTGTACATATTGTTTTGGGACGATTGGGACTCATGGGTAAAGTACTAGTGTAATGGAGTAATGGGGAAGAACAACATTATTATCCCCATATGTGCTAAATATTTTAAAAGTACTCCAAGTGTTTCGATTATCTTAATTCGAGTCATTAGAATAGTTAATTGTAAAGTTATGTAAAAGTTCAAGTGTAAGGGGGATACAACCCCCCCTACGATGTATTATTTTGGATGGTAGGGCAAGAGTGTATGCAAAAAAAAAAAAAAAAAAAAAAAAAAGTAGAAAAAAAAAAGTAGAAAAAAAAAAAAACATACGGACTACCATCCCGTTTCATTTTATGTTTATTTTATCTTTTTGTTATTTTTTTTCATTAGCTTAAGTCGAGTCTAGTCTTGGCTTAGCAACGCCATATTGTACATGTAATTAATCAAGATCTTTAACTCGCCACCAGTAAAATATCCTTTATCCAACAAAACCGTGTTTATCATATCCCTACACCTAACGTTATAACCCATTTAAAAGCCCTCTTTGATAGTTTATCTTAGGTGCTTACGCCTAGTGGAGGAGGTTTTTGATCCTTTCCCAAGCCTATGGTAATCTATTTGCTATGACAGGTAGTGAGAGATATTATTCATTTTCATTTATGAGATATACTTTTATGACACCTGAGAGATGTGAGTATCTAAACACTACTTGTGAGGTGCTAGTCTGTAATCTCCGTGCTTATTATGATTAAAGTGGAACGACTATTTATTGTAATTACTTTTATATTAGCGTTAAATGACCCCTAACTTGTATTTTGATTAGAATAAAAGCGCATTTGCTTGAGGACAAGCAAATCTCAAGTGTAAGGGTATTAGATGAAGCGAAAAGTGTACCGCTTTTAAGGGGTCATTTAAGCCCTAAATCGTATTTATTTGATCAAATATTGCCCTAAATCGTTTCTTTTGTCATTTTAGGTACTTTGGAGAAGAAATCTGAAAAAGCAAGCATTTTGGACGTTTTTGGAGCATAAAGTGAAGAAAACGACAAAGTTTCAAAATCGGCTGGAAAAGTACCTGTGACTGCGTCAAGCACCATTGTGACGCCGTCAACCCTTGACGCGCCAGAGAGGATTTTGGATGATTAAAAGGGGACGGCGTCAAGAAGCCCATCAAGAAACCCTAACCGCGGTGAGGTGACGGCGTCAGCTCTATAACGTGACGCCATCAGATCTGATTTTCTATATATATTCTCATAATTTTTAGTTATTAGTGTGCAACTTTGTGAGAAGAAACCCTAAGACGATTTTTCTGCTACTTTTAAGGGTTTTATCCCCTTGGATCTCCCATGTTCAATTGAAAATAAGTAATCAATTAATCATTCAATATGTCTATGTGTTGTTTGATTATATCTTGTTCTTGTCTTTTATTTAACATGCTAGGCTAGATTTATCTTGTGTTTGCTTAGATCTAATGAAACCTAACTATTGATTATTGGTTGTTGGTGTGTTATTAATTGTATTGGATGATTGTTTATCGATGTTAGGCTTAAGAAAACTAGCTAACCTCCTATACGGTAACTTGCTTGAACGTCTTAAGAAACATGAACCAATGCGTACTAAGGTTATTATGGTTGTATTTAATGCATGAGCGAATTCTAGTGATCCCATGTTAGGAGCTTCTTAGCCGGCTCGACATAGGAGTGAAGTAGGAGCTTATAGAGTTGGGGAAGTACGTATGCCACCCCACGATTGGTATTAAGGAATACACCCGTCATCCATGCAATTAATACACACTAATCAACCGGTAAAAGATAGTTAGGGAGTAAGGAAATCTAAGTAAACACATTTCCCTCCATATAAGTTCCACAACCTTTTTATTTTCAGTTATTTTATTTTATTTGCAATTGTAGTTATTTGGGTTAGTTGACTAGCAACTAATTCCTCCCACTCCTTCAAACCCGAGATTATACTTTCTTTTATAAAAATATAAAAAATACAAAAAGAATCTTTCCTCACCCTTAGACCTATTAGAGTAGTTTTTCAATCCTAATGACACTATTCCCCTAGAGAACGATCAATCCCCCGGTACTTGCCACTACACTATACTACATCGGTCAGGTACACTGCCTGGTGGGGATTGCAAGCCTCTTGAGATCCCTCGAGAGGTAAAACCTGTTGTAAGGTCGCAAAACCACGCATCAATAGCTTAATGATCGTTTAAGGAGAACATATGTCACAACCCGTAATTTTAGGTCATTTTCCGAACCCCGACGATTCACTATTCATCATTTTACTATTCATCGTTTTCGGAGTCGATTTGAGATTCTGAGAAGCGTTCGGAAATTTTACTATTCACGTGACACTATTCATTCCCGGAGAAAACTTACTATTCATGTTCATTCATTCATTTCATCGTAAACGTAGTTTACGGGTATTCATATTCGCGTAACCGGATGGGTTTAGCTGCGAATTCATGCGTCATTGGTGGGGACACTGCATACGGACTAGGAATAGTCTACATATCATCATAATTACATTTTCATACTATTCCACTCGTAGGATTTTTAAATTAACATTTTCAGTACATTTGACGATTTACGTATACTTAATTTGTAATTAAAGTTACCACTCAGTTTTTACTACTAATAATATACCCGACACTCCCGACTATGATCCTAACATAATTTCATACTCATTATAATGCTATAAAAATTATATTATTAATTTACCCGGTGTTTTAAAACCAATTGCTATATTTTCTGGTAAACGCCTATAACAACGTCGGTTTGCGAATTTTCAACTCGATAATTATTCTAACACCCGATTCTTGCAAGGAATAATATTTTACAACTTTTACAACTTCGTCATATTTTATTTCACATCGTTAACATTTATTTCAAGATAACTCGGTACCCGATAACACCCAAAGTATACACAAAACAACTAATACTTTTAAATGGGGGAGACAAGCTTCTTAATTAGCCCAAACTCTTCTTTTTACCCATGTGTGTGCCGCCCCCCCCCCCCCTAGTCCCTAGTCCATGTGATTACTTGATTTATTAAAGACCATAAAGACCATAAAGGCCATAAAGACTTATGCATCTTATACTTTTCATTTCACACTTTCACTTTACAAATAAACTAGCCAAACACTCTCATCCTTTCTTCATCATATGGATCGGCCATCATCATCAAACAAGCAAGAAACCATAGATTTTCCAAGATCAAGCTATTTTCTAGTTCATTTGGTGATCCTTGTTAGAGTTTTGAAATATAAACTCAAGGTCATTAGGTTGTACTCATCCATAAGCTCACTAATCTTTCAAAGTAAGTTGTCAAACTCTTTTTCATAATTTCTTCAAGTTGTCTTCATGATTGTATGCTTTCCATACTAGATCTACATGCATATGCAAGCTATACCACTCCATTTACATTTATTTAACTTTTGAGCTCTAGAAATGGAAAGTATGTAGATCCGTGATAGATTAACTTGGATGATGATGTTTAGGAACCCATGACACCCTAAGAAGGTGTATGGTAGGATTGAGAGTTGTTTGGTTGTAGATTGGATGGTTTTGGACAATATACAAACTAGGAAAACCATTTTTGAAACAATAGAAAAACCTCCTGTCTCCATTTTAAAAACGTGGCCAACTCAGTAAGTGTTGGTTAATTTTTGACCAAAGATTTAGAAAATATATTCCGAGACGAAACTATGGCCGAAAACGGGGATAAAAACGAGCTTATAACGAAGGAGATATGATTTTTCAAAGTTTAACGACGAAAACTAATCCTCTGAAAATAGCGTGCTGTTGGACGATTTTCGACGGACAAACTGAGGCGTTTAACGAGACCTAGAGGAACCGAGCTACTGAAAATGTGTTAGTATATGTTAATACGAAGCCACGGATATAAAGAACGTCGAAAACAAGCTAATAACGAACAAGATACACGCGTTTAAACATCGATAATTCCTACTAATTTTTGACAGCTTTTTAATGGAAATGTAACTACGTACTAGAAACTATATTTTTCAAGTAATAACCATGGAGAGCCGTATCTCTTACCCGTTAGAACACGTACGATCAAAGGGTTATTAACTCGACTATTATAAGACATACCAAGGTTTTCAAAACGCCGAGACTAACACAAACGTTTTATACACATTATTACACGACTAGTTTTGACGTAACAAGTGGAACACATTTTTACCAAGTTTTGGAAGATATTACATATCAACGATAACTATTATTTTCATAGTACGAGTGGTATAGGTTACATATGCATGAGCATTCACTACATCATCTAAGTAGAACATATTCATTCATGATAGGTTGCGGCTAGTGTTCGCGCCTTGTTGTTCCGTTCATCTCATATTCATCGCATTGTTGTATCATCATACCAGGTGAGTTCATAGCCCCACTTTTACTCTTTAATACTTGTTTTAAACTCTTTGGGGGAGATACATGCTTAAACTGTTTGCTATTACTCAAGACGATTTTACTCATATGCTATGCTACGCTTTTATACACTTACTCATGATGTGTAGTTTTATTACGATATGTGACTTAATGTGGAAAACTATTCTATACGCTATATTCATTCACCACTGTTTAACTCCTGGATGGAGCCGACGGAGAGGTATTGATAGTACTATCGGGTTGACACCCCCACCCTTGGCCCGCGATTCATGGCCTTGGGTGAATATAATCCAGCTATGAAGCATTCTTGCTTATTCTTGTCGTGAGGTTCAGTAGGCTATTAAACTTTACATTAAGCGTGCATATATCGTATACACATTTGACTTAATCATACTATATGTTAGCAGTGGGTTGTAAACACACAGGTTGCGAGTCTTGTATGGCCGGGGCTTGGAACTGAGTGGATTTACAATGCCTTTGCTGTGGAAACATTCTTTGAAGGCTTTTTCAACTATTTTAATACAAACTCTATGAACTCACCAACCTCGTGTTGACACTTTAGCATGTATTCTCAGGTATTAAGCAAAGGCACGCTACTGGAGGTTTTGGCAGGGCACGGCATGGTCATAGAAGACTCTGATATTCATAAGGGACCGTTTTAAATGATATTTTCAAGGGCCTAATTCCGCACTACTTTTTACAATGTAAATCAACATTTTTGTTAAACTATTTTATTCTAAATGAATGAGATGAAAACCGTTCTTTGCACTTGTGTTATGATACCAATTGAGTTGCACCCCAGCTACATGTATGCTTCCGCTGGATCCGATTTTGGGGGTGTGACAGATTGGTATCAGAGCCTAGGCTATAGAGAACTGGGTGATTTTAAAACCTAGACTATAGCTACTTTCATGAAAACTTAACCCTATGACCGCCACGTGCCTGCCTGCCAAGCTGATGCCCCACTTGTGGTTTGTTTGCTGACACATTTGCTGAGATTTGTGTCATATTATCAGATTAAATACACCTTCTTATTTTCATTGATTACTATAACATAAGCATGCTCACATATCATACACGTCATAGCGTTACACATTTTCCTTATGTAGTTTCATCATTCGACCTCAAGCCTGATCACTTGCCTTAGTCTTTTGAGACGTCCTTTAAATGTGAAGGACATAGTATTAGTATAACTAAGCTGAGTATTTCAAAATTTATTGAACCTCGGTGGAATATAGACTGGTCATCTATATTCGACCCGGGATAGTGAGACATAGCCTGACCACCTATGTCTGACTCAGAGATGAATTTTGCAATACTGAGAGTAGTTATAATAGTATTATGTCCAGATTGATTTGATTGATGTAAGTAATTCCAAAATCGAGCTAATCTTTCAAAAGACCTCATTTCAGGATGTTGAATCCATTATTTTTGGCAACTTGTTTCCTAGCTTGATCTAGTGACAGTTCTTGTTTGATGAGTTGCGAAAATCAAGCTAAGATCCAAGTTGTTACCCCAGCCGATTCAGTTTAATCTCATGACAGTTCTTGTTTGATGAGTTGTGAGATTAAATTTGAATCGACAACCTAAACCGATTTAGCCTAATCCCATGACAGTTCTTGTTTGATGAGTTGTGGGATTAAGTAAAAATCGGTTACCTTAAGATCTTTTGAGGGCTACGCTCGAGGATGGGAAAGTTTGCCTCATCAAATCCGACCAGGAGAACGTGCGTGCGCAGAACGAACGAGCTGAACTTCGGGACGAAGTTCCTTTTAGGGTGGGAGACTGTCACAACCCGTAATTTTAGGTCATTTTCCGAACCCCGACAATTCACTATTCATCATTTTACTATTCATCATTTTCGGAGTCAATTTGAGATTCTGAGAAGCGTTCGGAAATTTTACTATTCACGTGACACTATTCATTCCCGGAGAAAACTTACTATTCATGTTCATTCATTCATTTCATCGTAAACGTAGTTTACGGGTATTCATATTCGCGTAACCGGATGGGTTTAGCTGCGAATTCATGCGTCATTGGTGGGGACACTGCATACGGACTAGGAATAGTCTACATATCATCATAATTACATTTTCATGCTATTCCACTCGTAGGATTTTTAAATTAACATTTTCAGTACATTTGACGATTTACGTATACTTAATTTGTAATTAAAGTTACCACTCAGTTTTTACTACTAATAATATACCCGACACTCCCGACTATGATCCTAACATAATTTCATACTCATTATAATGCTATAAAAATTATATTATTAATTTACCCGGTGTTTTAAAACCAATTGCTATATTTTCTGGTAAACGCCTATAACAACGTCGGTTTGCGAATTTTCAACTCGATAATTATTCTAACACCCGATTCTTGCAAGGAATAATATTTTACAACTTTTACAACTTCGTCATATTTTATTTCACATCGTTAACATTTATTTCAAGATAACTCGGTACCCGATAACACCCAAAGTATACACAAAACAACTAATACTTTTAAATGGGGGAGACAAGCTTCTTAATTAGCCCAAACTCTTCTTTTTACCCATGTGTGTGCCGCCCCCCCCCCCCCCCTAGTCCCTAGTCCATGTGATTACTTGATTTATTAAAGACCATAAAGACCATAAAGACTTATGCATCTTATACTTTTCATTTCACACTTTCACTTTACAAATAAACTAGCCAAACACTCTCATCCTTTCTTCATCATATGGATCGGCCATCATCATCAAACAAGCAAGAAACCATAGATTTTCCAAGATCAAGCTATTTTCTAGTTCATTTGGTGATCCTTGTTAGAGTTTTGAAATATAAACTCAAGGTCATTAGGTTGTACTCATCCATAAGCTCACTAATCTTTCAAAGTAAGTTGTCAAACTCTTTTTCATAATTTCTTCAAGTTGTCTTCATGATTGTATGCTTTCCATACTAGATCTACATGCATATGCAAGCTATACCACTCCATTTACATTTATTTAACTTTTGAGCTCTAGAAATGGAAAGTATGTAGATCCGTGATAGATTAACTTGGATGATGATGTTTAGGAACCCATGACACCCTAAGAAGGTGTATGGTAGGATTGAGAGTTGTTTGGTTGTAGATTGGATGGTTTTGGACAATATACAAACTAGGAAAACCATTTTTGAAACAATAGAAAAACCTCCTGTCTCCATTTTAAAAACGTGGCCAACTCAGTAAGTGTTGGTTAATTTTTGACCAAAGATTTAGAAAATATATTCCGAGACGAAACTATGGCCGAAAACGGGGATAAAAACGAGCTTATAACGAAGGAGATATGATTTTTCAAAGTTTAACGACGAAAACTAATCCTCTGAAAATAGCGTGCTGTTGGACGATTTTCGACGGACAAACTGAGGCGTTTAACGAGACCTAGAGGAACCGAGCTACTGAAAATGTGTTAGTATATGTTAATACGAAGCCACGGATATAAAGAACGTCGAAAACAAGCTAATAACGAACAAGATACACGCGTTTAAACATCGATAATTCCTACTAATTTTTGACAGCTTTTTAATGGAAATGTAACTACGTACTAGAAACTATATTTTTCAAGTAATAACCATGGAGAGCCGTATCTCTTACCCGTTAGAACACGTACGATCAAAGGGTTATTAACTCGACTATTATAAGACATACCAAGGTTTTCAAAACGCCGAGACTAACACAAACGTTTTATACACATTATTACACGACTAGTTTTGACGTAACAAGTGGAACACATTTTTACCAAGTTTTGGAAGATATTACATATCAACGATAACTATTATTTTCATAGTACGAGTGGTATAGGTTACATATGCATGAGCATTCACTACATCATCTAAGTAGAACATATTCATTCATGATAGGTTGCGGCTAGTGTTCGCGCCTTGTTGTTCCGTTCATCTCATATTCATCGCATTGTTGTATCATCATACCAGGTGAGTTCATAGCCCCACTTTTACTCTTTAATACTTGTTTTAAACTCTTTGGGGGAGATACATGCTTAAACTGTTTGCTATTACTCAAGACGATTTTACTCATATGCTATGCTACGCTTTTATACACTTACTCATGATGTGTAGTTTTATTACGATATGTGACTTAATGTGGAAAACTATTCTATACGCTATATTCATTCACCACTGTTTAACTCCTGGATGGAGCCGACGGAGAGGTATTGATAGTACTATCGGGTTGACACCCCCACCCTTGGCCCGCGATTCATGGCCTTGGGTGAATATAATCCAGCTATGAAGCATTCTTGCTTATTCTTGTCGTGAGGTTCAGTAGGCTATTAAACTTTACATTAAGCGTGCATATATCGTATACACATTTGACTTAATCATACTATATGTTAGCAGTGGGTTGTAAACACACAGGTTGCGAGTCTTGTATGGCCGGGGCTTGGAACTGAGTGGATTTACAATGCCTTTGCTGTGGAAACATTCTTTGAAGGCTTTTTCAACTATTTTAATACAAACTCTATGAACTCACCAACCTCGTGTTGACACTTTAGCATGTATTCTCAGGTATTAAGCAAAGGCACGCTACTGGAGGTTTTGGCAGGGCACGGCATGGTCATAGAAGACTCTGATATTCATAAGGGACCGTTTTAAATGATATTTTCAAGGGCCTAATTCCGCACTACTTTTTACAATGTAAATCAACATTTTTGTTAAACTATTTTATTCTAAATGAATGAGATGAAAACCGTTCTTTGCACTTGTGTTATGATACCAATTGAGTTGCACCCCAGCTACATGTATGCTTCCGCTGGATCCGATTTTGGGGGTGTGACAATGTACAGACATGTTCGGTCTTGGCGTCCATTTTAAAACGTCATCACAATACGACATGAGCTGGTTATGAAATGTTACCCATGATCGAGTTGTCCACTGTCGCTAAGGCTTGACTTGTGGTTTTCTGCACTTGCCCCTGGTGGCCATATTCAGTTAGGACACTCTTTTTCAGAAATGACTGGGATCCCAACTCCTCATAACATTTCCTTAGTACATGACATTCAATCAGCGATCACTTGCATGCTATGCTCGACAATCCTTGCAATATGACCAGGCTGATTGCAGTATAAAACGAACATTCAAAGTTCATAGACTCTGGATATGGTAGTCATCTATTTAGCACACTGTAGGAGCAGGGACACCTTCTATCAAAATTTCATCTGGACCCGTAGTTATGTTTTCCATAAATCCTTTTCCACCTATTTTCCCTTTTTGTTGTCCATGTTTTGCCTTCTGTTTACTGCTTACTAAACAGTTCCTCTTATCTCTACTTTCGAAACAAGGTTCCGTTATAACCCATTTCGTTCTGTTAAGTATGCAGATTTCTAGTATCGCACTCATGAAAAGTTTGGAATCCACTCGCTTCACCAATCCCTGAATTTAGAGGGACCAAACCAAATCGTTACCTATAATTCTCTTGATGTCAGGAGTGTTCCATATGAAGTATAGTCGTAGCAAAGCTCATGGGAATCGATTCCGTTTTAGCCGCGTGGAGACGCACAACCGTACATTAGTCATTGACTCGTAGAACTCATGCTCTATTCTTTTTGCATCTCTTGATTTGGAGGCAAATATTCCTCCTTCCCGAGAATGCCTTAAGGTCATCCAACTCATCCCAATGGCGGCTTCTCTTTCCTCTGGCCTGGATTTGCGTGTCTACGACAGGAAGACCTATCCTGCAATGAGCTTGTAGCATACTTCACACTTTGGATTGAGTTGCACACTCGCTTATGTCGATTACGTATACTCTCCATTTTATTGTATCCATCTAGTGTTACACTATAACCGCTCCTCCATTGCCATCAAATTCCAATGGTTTGCATGCTGTAAATCATGTACAACATCTTTTGCCACCATTGTTGTTGTTGGCATTATTGTTGTCATTTCAGCGCCGTTGTGGCACCCCAAATACCGTGGTTTGCAGCGGAATGGGATACCTGGTATTAGCTGAACCCCATAGCATCACAATATATTTTATTGAACGATCTTACAACGTGTCATTTTAAAGTAACATCGTTGATTTCATAAAACATCAGGTTTACCAAAAATAGATGCACAAAAGATTTGTTAAAGTTGTGGAGAATAAGTTTGTCACAACCAAACGATAGTTTACTGTTTTAAAAATACATGTGGCGCGTCGTCACCGCACTCTATGATAATCCTCATGCAGGCCATGATGAATCCTTAATTCTGAAATAATTGCTTAAAACGTCAAAAAAAATGTTGGTGAGATCATCTATACTTTTCATGTACATTTCTTTTATACGCATAAACCACAGTATATGATGTACAGTATGACAATGTCACCAAAAATAAAATTCAGATCAATTGCTATAGCTCATTGTGACCTCGTAAGCTAGACAAAATAACACCCAACATGAGTGTTTTGCCAGACAATCTATAAATTTCAAATGAAATGTTCGTCAATCTTTTCGGTATTTCTATCCAATCTTCGATGAGAGTTCCCAATAGATTCATCTATCACTCATACCCTCGCATTAATGTAATTAACATGAGTCATGATAAATAAAAAGGGACTTTAACTTGGCAAATGAATAACTTAAGCAATGTAAATGAATTTTATGTACTTGATGGGCAATTCAAATAAAACCATTTGTGCAATGAATTTCCCTAACCCCTGTAGGTTTTGAAATTGAAATATTAACACTTGAAAAACGGGGCTATAAAACCACTTAACAAAGCAATTCCCGATTTAGGTATTAATGGTAAAACTGAAAATATCTGGTCCGATACCCTAACTGCGTTACAAATAAACAGCATATGTCTTATTAGAATTCGAAGCCAGGTTCAAGCACGCAAGTTCATACATACACCTTTATCACTATTACAAGTTGTTTTAAACTATTTATTGCCAAAGTATAGTTGCTTAAATTGATCCTTTATTTAGAAAATAATCCACTTAGAAAACGTAACTTGTTTAATCCTACGATCAAAGTTTTTATCGTACATTTAATAATTATTCAAGTCTCTAATCGCCAATAAGTGATAATAGTTTTTACACATTCTGTTTACCTTCATTTTAGACGAAAATGTGCCAAAAGTTTGAAAATTACTATCCGAAACTATAACTTTCATATTAGAGGAAATAATAGGCTGGCAACGTAATGTTGAAGTAAACATTCTTTTGGCCTAATTTTGCGTCGAAGCTTCTTTCTTAAGTTTGCCTATCACGCGAAGGTATTTAAGTATACTCTAGGATTTTCCAGGTCTGTCAATCTAGCTCATTTAACTCTCAGTTTTATCTTAAAATTTTGGGACAGATCATTATTTTCTTGAAAATGTTTTTCGTCAGTCTAATTGAAAAGCGTACTTTTTCATTTAAGCACCATTTTAACTCATTCAACTGGCTAGTTTTCGTTATTACATATGTTGCTTATCGTAGCCAAAAATTACTCACAACCATGATTTTTCCCAGTTTTTAACAACCGGGGACAGATTGTTATTAAAAATACTCAATCTATATTTCTAATCTTCTAGCCTGCGATTCACACTTATACCACAACTTTTCATTTCTAGTCCTAGTTCATCCATAACTTATCATTAATGATATGATTTAACCATAACTTAACATAATTTAAGGTCCATGTAAATACTCATCAAGATGTTTAAATATGCTAGTTTAGAACCACATGTTTATAAGGCTTTATTACAACATTCTTATGAAAGGTTTTACTAACTAGTTTTTCTTTGTAATCACAAACTTGTTAAAAACATTAATCTCTATTAAAGGACTTTGTAACTGTGAAACTTTATGCACACCATGTACAAACTCTGATAAGTAAGTGACACTTTAACTATCAAGATGACATACAAGAAAACATGAACTTTTTGTATGATTTATTCAAAAGTAATTAGTAAAATTTGAGTGTTATAACACTTGATCAACCTCCAGTACCAATGCTCAAAATCCTTGTTAGGATGCCTAATATACTTGGTCTTGAGCACAACAAAGTTCTCCTGCTCCTCTTGGCATCCAAGATGTGGGTCGAATTGTAGTTTGAATGGGTTATGCAGGTGATTATTATTTTATTTTTATTTTTTTTGGCTAATAAAGTGAATATAAAACTAGTTAGGTTGTATTTATACTTGAAATGCGTTCAAACATTGAATATAAGTCAGGTATTCATTATATTTACCCTAGGCGAAGGGCGGGTGGGTTGGCCGGTTAGCGATTAGGGCGGGACTCAAATCCTTTCGGCCAGTTCGTTCTCCATAAATCCTTTTATTCCCATGTTTTCCCCTTTTTGTTGTCACCCGTTGTGCCTTCCTGCTTACTCGGCTCACTCACACTTTTCCTCTTATCTCTACTTTTGAACAGGGTTCCGTTCATAACCATTTCGTCTGTTAAGGTTGCAGATTTCAGTATCGCACTCTGAAGAGTAGGAGGCTCAGTCGCTTTCACCATCCCGCGAATTTAAGGGACCAAACCATAGATGTACCTATCAATTCTCTTGGATTCAGGAGTGACCATATGAAGTACTAGTCTAGCAAGCTCATGGAATCGATCCGTATAAGCCGCGTGACCAGCACCTACCATAGCATTGTTGTAGAACTCATGCTCTAGTTTTTGCATCTCATTGTTTGGGCAATATTCCTCCTTCAGTAATGCCTTAAGGTCATCCCAACTCATCCCCATGGCGGCTTCTCTTCCTCTGGCCTGGATTTGCGTGTTCCACCAGGTAAGAGCCTTTCCTGTCAATGAGCTTGTAGCATACTTCACACTTTGGTGAGTTGCACACTCGCTTATGTCCATTACTGCCTCCATTTTCTTGATCCATCTAGTGTACACTAACGCTCCTCCATTGCCATCAAATTCCAATGGTTTGCATGCTGTAAATTCCTTGTACGAACATCTTTTGCCACCATTGTTGTTGTTGGCATTATTGTTGTGGTCACTTCCAGCGCCGTTGTGGCACACCCCCAAATACCTGGTTTGCAGCGGAATGGGATACCTGGGGTGCGACTGCCATAGCATCACAATTATAGTTATATTGAACGACCTAAAGTGTCATTTTAAAAGTACATCGTTTGATTTCATAAAACATTCAGAGTTTACAAAAGATAGGTGCCAAAAGATTTGTCAAAGTTGTGGAAATAAGTTTGTCACAAACCAAACGATAGTTTACGTGCATAAAAATACAAGTGAGACGCGTCGTCATCGCGACTCTATGATAAGTCCTCATGCAGGCCATGATGCGAATGCCTTAATTACCTGAAAATACATTGCTAAAACGGTCAAAAAAAATGTTGGTGAGAATCATAGGTTTATGTAAATTTTTTGTACGATAACCACAGGTATAAAGTTAAGTAGGACAATGTCACCAAATAAATAAAATCATACAATTGCTATTAGCTCATGACCCCGAAGCTAGACAGAAAATGAACGCCCCAACTGAGTGTTTTGCCAGACAATCTAATAAGATTCAAATGAAATGCGTTCGTAGACTTTTCGGTGCTACCAACCCGAACGGAGGAGTCACCCTCAATAGATCTACTCACTCATCCTCGCTTAATGTCAATTAACAGGTCATGATAAATAAAAAGGGGACTTTAACTTGGCAATGTAATAACTTAAGCAATGTAAATGAATTTAATGTACTTGGGCTCGTAATAAAATGATGTGCAATGAATTCTCCCCCGTAGGTTTGAAATGAAATATTAACTTGAAAAACGGGGCTATGAAAACTCACCTTAGCAAAAGCAATTCCCGATTGGTATTATGGTAAACTGAAAATATAGGTCCGATACCCTAACTGCGACCTAAATAAAGCATATGTCTTTAGACTTCGAAAGCCAGGTCAAGCACGCAAGTTCATACTCTACTTTATCACTAGTACATGTTGTTGAAATATTTATTGCCAAAATATAGTTGCGTTAATTCGATCCTTTATTTAGAAAATTTCCACTTTAGAAAACGTAACTTGTTTATCTCACGATCAAATTTTTGTCGTCATGTTAATAATTATTTCAAGTCTCTAATGCGCCTAATAAGTGTATAATATGTTTTACCATTTCTGTTTACTTCATTTTAGCCGAAATGTGCTCCAAAAGGTCCAAAATTCTATTCCGAAAATCCTAACAGCTTTCTATTAGAGGAAATAATAGGCTGTCAACGTATATGTTGACGTAAACATTCTTTTGGCCATAACTTTTGCGTCGAAGCTTCATTTCTTAAGTTTGACCTATCCCCGCAAAGGTATTTAAGTATACTCTAGGATTTTCAAGGTCTCGGCTAATCTAGACCTCATTTAACCTCAGTTTTCATCCCTTAAAATTCGGGACAGATTCATTTATTTTCTGAAAATGTAGTTTTCGTCGTCTAGATTGAAAATAGCGCATCTTTTTCGTTATAAGCCCGTTTTACTCATTCAAGCGGCTACGTTTTTGTTATTAAGTCTATTTTCTATATCTCTAGCCAAAAATTACTCACAACCCACTGATTTTTTCAGTTTTTACAAAACGGGACAGATTGTTTATTAAAAATATCAAAACTATATTTCTAATCTTCTAGCTAGCATATCAACTTAACCACAACTTCATTTCTAGTCCTAATTCCTCCATCAACTTATCAATATAATGATAATGATTTAACCATAAACTTAACAATATTTTAAGGTCCATGAAATACTCATCAAGAATGTTTAAATATACTAGTTTACTAACACACATGTTTATAAGGTTTATTACCACATTCTTATGAAAAGTTTTACTAACTAGTTTTCTTGTAACCAAAACTTGTTAAAAACATAATCTTTGTTAAAGGATCTTTGTAAATGTGAAAACTTTATCAACATGTACCAACTGATAAGTAAGTATACACTTAACTATCAAGATGACATAAAGAAAACATGAACTTTTTGCAGGATTACTTACAAAAGTAATTAGTAAAATGTGAGGTATAAAACACTTGATCAACCTCAAGACCAATGCTCAAAATCCTTGTTAGGATGCCCTAAGTATACTTGATCTTAGCCACAACAAAGTTCCTCCTCTCCTTGGCTCCAAGAGTGGGTCGAATTGTAGTATTGAATGGGTAGGATTATTATTTTATTTTTATTTTTTTGGCTAATAAAAGTGAAATGAAAACTAGTTAGGTGTATTTATACTTGAAATGGTTCAAACATTGAATAGTAAGTCAGGTTTCATTATTTTACCTAGGAGGGCGGGGGGGTTGGCCGGTTAGGGGAGGGTCAAGGGGACAAATGGGAGGCTAAGTCTCCTAATGAAGATTTTGTTATTCCATGTTTTAGGGAAAATTGTGGCTAATAAAGGCCATGTGCTAGTTTTATCTAGCTAATTATTTACAAGGCAAAAAAGGGGGCGGCAAAGGGTAGAATTTATGATTAGGTGAGTAGTTTTGATACAAAAGTGTATATAATGTAGGTATTGGGTGTTAAAAATATGTATTGGTTGTTGGTTCGGTAATTAACAAAAGTTATATGTAATTAAACGTAAGATGTAAAGAAATTACTTTGGGCGTCAGAAAATATTTTTGGAACTTTGGTAATAAGTTTGGATGTATAAAAATATGTCGGAAATAATTGTTGAAAGAATTTGGTATATCGGGTGTTAATTTTGAATAACGAATATGGTTTGTTGAATTGACGACCGCAAGTAATTTAGGAAAAAGGAAATTGTTTTTTAGTTTAAAATTGTGAACTGGAGCAGGAGCAAGGTACTGTAGCGTTGTGGACTAAATATAACCTAAGTCCTAGTGTACTTGGAATTTATTCTAAAATTCACGTCGGTTTAGGTAAAAAGTTATATGTGAATTATTTTCAAATAAATGTCAGGATAAGAAATTCGAGTTTATTGAGTAGTATTGAACTGAAATTTTGATTTGTCACAGTCTTCCACCCTAAAAGGAATTCAGTCCCTGAATTCAGTTAGTGTTGGTCTCTGGAGTGGTATTGGTGAAAAGGTTTGGATATTTGAGTCGCATCTAGCCTTCCCGTTCCCAAGTAAACTCGGGACCTCTTCGAGAATTCTAGCGAACTTTCACGATAGGAATTCGACTCTGGTTCAACTGTTTGACCTCACGGTCCATGATTTCTGTTGGTTCCTCCACGAGATTGAGCTTATCGTCGAGTTGAATTTCTCCTAATGGAATTACGAGTGATTCATATGGGAGATACTTCTTGAGATTTGAAACGTGAAATGTGTCATGTATGCTGCTGAGCTCTGACAGAAGCTCAAGTCTGTATACCAGTCGGCCGATTCTAGCTAGAATCTTAAATGGTCCAATATACCTAGGGTTCAATTTCCCGCGTTTCCAAAATTGTATCATGCCTTTCCGAGGTAAGACTTTCAGCATAACTCGTTCTCCAACTTGAATCCTAATGGTTCGCAGCTTAGGGGCACCTAATTCCAATGATTTGCGCCATGTACCGACCTAACTTTCCTATTGTTCTCTTGTCGCTTGTAACTGATTCTTGACCTATACGATTTTCCTTTGTTGCTTCACAATTAAGTCCTAGACTATTGATTTGGGCTTTTCTGATTTTGGTCTGTCAATAGGTGATTGGTACTTCGACCATAGGGTGCCTCAAAGGGTGAAGTCTTTGTATTCGTTTGATGGCTATTGTTGAAGGTGAAATCTGCCGATGTCAAAAGATTAATCTAAATAACTCAAAGTTGATTATACGACACTGAGCATGTCCCATAGTGTTTGGATAGTTCTCTTCAATGTTCGTTGGTCTGAGGATGGTAGATCGTGCGTATATTTGTTTGGGTAAAAATATCTTAAAGGGATTGCCAGCAGTTTGAGGTGTATCATCTACCATTTATTAGGAGTATTTGAAACTTGGTACAACATGTCTCATGACTAATTCTACGATCATAAGTTCGTCGAAAAGGGCATTATCGGAAGGATAAAGCTATGGTAACAGTTTTGATTCCTCGTGTCTTGCTCTAACTAATGTTACGATATGAGTCTGCCTACGGTGCTTAGTTTAACTAGTAATCCGGGAATGATAGGATTGAGTGACGATGCCAAAGATAGTGATTTAGATTGCCTTGTGAGATCTTATGTTTTACGTTGCGATACGAATCAACTTACTTTATACTTCTAGTCCTTGTTTGTAGTTCAGAAATCCTTTCGTTGTTTTCTTATGTCAGGGAATCCTCCTTGTAGATGGAAAGTCTTTCCTAGAAAGGTCAATGGTAAAAAAAAATCCAACTTAGCGGTTGAGTGAGTGACATGTGGTGTAGGTATCTAGAGAGGGTTTGTCAAAAGGGATGTTTATGAAAGATTTTATTTGGTTACAAAGCTTTTGAATGAAGATTGTTATTAAGGATTTTTGAAAAGATGATTGTTTCCTTCACGGCATAATCCTTCCTGAATTAGACATAGGTGATCAGGCTATGTATAATTGAGGACTGATGATGCGATGCTCGGTTTAGTCAAAGTAGTATTATGTTTTCCAAAAGTTCTAGATGGTGTTCAACGTGTTGCTTGGTAAAATAGTAGTAAATAGTTGGTAGAATGACAGAAAATCAATTTATAAGGTAGTAGTAATATATCTCGTTTTAAAATTCTATGAAATAATTTTCTGAAATGGTAGTAAAATAGCTTGAGGTAAAGTTATGTGAAACAGTTTTATAAAGCGGTAGTAAAATATCTTGTATTAAAATTATGTAAAACAGTTTTATAAAGTGGTAGTGAAATAGTTTGGGATAAAATCTGTTGAATGGGTTATAGGATGTGTGTGGAGAATCTTACGGAATGGTAATAGTCTACAGTCAGAGACGAAATTTGCCTATTCCCTATTAGGATAGCGGTATGTTGTTGCGAAATGATTGAAAATTAGGAAAATGGTATAGGAAATGAAATAAACAAAGGTTGTGATTATTGTGGAGATGATAAAAGATAGAGATCACATTAGATAGAAAGGTACATGATACAACGAGGTTACAATAAAGTACTTAAGATAGACTACTTAAAGCAATACAACCCTAGAGGGCTCCGTCTATGGTTTATTATTAAGGCAGAAGTTCCTTGTTCTTAAACATTGTTGTCGTCCTCAATGTTGTTGATGTCCTGGCAATCTCCTCCTCCGATGATATAAGCTCTCCCGCGAGCTATTCCACCCTGATTCCCAGTTCCTTGGTTCCTCTGTTTTGGACATTCATTCTTGTAGTGTCCTATCTCCCCACAGCCAAAACACGTCACTGGAGGTTTCTGATTTCCAGCAATGATTGGAAACTTGCATTCTCTAGTTGAATGACCAATCTTCTTACAGTTACCACAAGGATTAAGACAATGCCCAGGGTTATGATGACTTTGACACTTGTCGCATTTGGGTAGGGTACCCTTGTTACCTTTCTTTTCAGTTGGTCCTGCAGCATAGGCCTTAGCAACTTCTTGTCTCTTTGGTGGTTGCTGAGTAGCATTTTCACCCTGATTGTTGTCCCACCTTCTCTTGTTGCTGTTGTTATAGTTGGTATTGTTTCGATTGCTGTTGTAGTTGTTGTTGTTTCGGTAGTTGTTGGAGTTGTTATTGTTGTTACGGTTATTGTTGTTGACAATAGTTCCCTTCTTTACCACTTGAGCCATAAGCTTTTGAGACATTTTGATAGCTTCGTCAAGTGTGAGTGGATCAAAAGAAGTTACATCTCCTTAGATGCTGTGTGGCAGCACACCAATGAAGTTTTCCAACAATTTCTTGTTATCTGGAACCATAGTTGGACATAGCGCGGCCAACTCTTGAAATCTCCTAATGTAGGTTTCGATATCATTACCAATGGTCACCAACTCATAAAATTCTGTTTCTAGCTTCTTCAATTCGGTGCGTGGATAAAACTTCTTAGTCGGTAGCTTTTTGAATTCTTCCCACGTGAGCTTGTAAGCGTTTTCCATACCAATAGGCTGTGCATAAGAATTCCACCATGACATAGCTTCATCAATGAGGGTACTGGTAGCGAACTTTACCTTGCAGTCATCTGACAATTGCATAGAAGAAATACAGATTCCGTCTTCTCAAACCAACGGATCATAGCAGTGACTCCTTCTGTGCCTTTGAACTTTGTGGGATCGCCGTTCTTAAAGTCCTTGTATGTACATTTGCGAACATCAGGTTCTCTAGTACCATTGGCCGCCAGTCCGGCAGCTTCGGCTGTTTTTGCCTGAGAAGCGGCTTCAGCAGCCCGAGCAGCCACGACCTCTCGTTCAGTTTCTAGTGCTGCCGCTATACTATCCACAACAAGTTTTCGGATAGCAGCTGGTGTCATAGCTGGAGTAGCTTTCTTTGGCGGCATAATTCTTCATAATCACAAAAGGTAACAATAATGAGAACTCACAATAGAAATGATCATCACACACAATTATATACGACCCCAACGTGTATGAATACAATGAAATCACAATGAGAAACAACCACGAAATATCATAAGTATAATCACAACACACATGAATATAATACATGAAAATTTTGGCCTACATAGACCGATATCAAGTATAGCACAACCATATCCATATAGTAGAGTCAACACTTGGTAAGTTCGTTGTACAATAACCAAAATACTATAAGTTTCTTTGAACTATGCCACATGTCCCGTGGCTAGGATAATAGTAAAAGCTAGTAAAGAGATAAGTCTAGTCTATAGGCTCCCTGGTGCTCCTCTGATTGGATCCTGGATTGCGGCATCCTGGGGTTGTGATGAGTTCTGATGTGGGGCCTGGAGTTGTGCATTGATCATATCCGTGATAGTATAGATCCCAAACCATTCTTGAGGAATCTGCCGATGTTCCTGTTGAGTCGGTGATCTTGGTACTATCCACAAGGTGTCATCTAATTTCTGATATGTAGGAATGGAAAAGGGGAATGAAAATGGTGATAGTGGGAAGGTAGAGGCAGTTTCCTGAATTTCAAAGGTCTCAGTGTCATATCTGGTAGTCTCTTCTAAGTCTAGTTCAGGTGGTGCTAATATCTGAAACAGGTGGGAGTTATCATCTAACAATGGTGAGTGATATGGGAATGTCGAGGTATAGGAAGGTGAGAGTGGTGATATAGGTGTATTAGTGGATGAAAAAGCATCCTCGATATCCGAGTCTGCTGGAATGATAATAGGGTGGTTGGGTGAAGACATATCGCTATAAACCAGGTCAATATATATATATATATATATATATATATATATATATATATATATATATATATATATATATATATATATATATATATATAAGTATAAGTATAAGTAACTCGCCTAATGTATGTATGAATCCGTATGTATAGTGAATATGCACTTATGATAAAATGATGAGATTCTATGATGATGTGGTTATAGTCTAAGGTCCATGATACAACCTAGTTCGCTATAACCTTAGCTCTGATGCCAATCTGTCACACCCCCAAATACCTGATTTGCAACGGAATGGGATACCTGGGGCGCGACTGCCATAGCATCACAGTTACAGTTATATTGAACGACCTAAAGTGTCATTTTAAAAGTACATCGTTTGATTTCATAAAACATTCAGAGTTTACAAAAGATAGGTCCCAAAAGATTTGTCAAAGTTGTGGAAATAAGTTTGTTACAAACCAAACGATAGTTTACGTGCATAAAAATACAAGTGAGACGCGTCGTCATCGCGACTCTATAATAAGTCCTCATGTAAGCCATGATGCGAATGCCTTAATTACCTGAAAATACATTGCTAAAACGGTCAACAAAAAATGTTGGTGAGAATCATAGGTTTATGTAAATGTTTTGTCCGATAACCACATGTATAAAGTTAAGTAGGACAATGTCACCAAATAAATAAAATCATACAATTGCTATAAGCTCATGACCCCGAAGCTAGACTGAAAATGAATGCCCCAACTGAGTGTTTTGCCAGACACTCTAATATGATTTAAATGAAATGCGTTCGTAGACTTGTTGGTGCTACCAACCTGAACGGAGGAGTCACCCTCAATAGATCTATTCACTCACCCTCGCTTAATGTCAATTAACAGGTCATGATAAATAAAAAGGGGACTTTAACTTGGCAATGTAATAACTTAAGCAATGTAAATGAATTTAATGTACTTGGGCTCGTAATAAAACGATGTGCAATGTATTCTCCCCCGTAGGTTTGAAATGAAATATTAACTTGAAAAACGAGGCTATGAAAACTCACCTTAGCAAAAGCAATTCCCGATTGGTATTATGGTAAACTGAAAATATAGGTCCGATACCCTAACCGCGACCTAAATAATGCATATGTCTTAGACTTCGAAAGCCAGGTCAAGCACGCAAGTTCATACTCTACTTTATCACTAGTACATGTTGTTGAAATATTTATTGCCAAAATATAGTTGCGTTAATTTGATCCTTTATTTAGAAAATTTCCACTTTAGAAAACGTAACTTGTTTATCTCACGATCAAATTTTTGTCGTCATGTTAATAAGTATTTCAAGTCTCTAATGCGCCTAATAAGTGTATAATATGTTTTACCATTTCCGTTTACTTCATTTTAGCCGAAATGTGCTCCAAAAGGTCCAAAATTCCAATCCAAAAAATCCTAACAGCTTTCTATTAGAAGAAATAATAGGCTGTCAACGTATATATTGACGTAAACATTCTTTTGGCCATAACTTTTGCGTCAAAGTGTCATTTCTTAAGTTTGACCTATCCCCGCGAAGGTATTGGAGTATACTCTAGGCTTTTCAAATTCTCGGCTAATCTAGACCTCATTTAACCTCAGTTTTCATCCCTTAAAATTCGGGACAGATTCATTTATTTTCTGAAAAGGGAGTTTTCGTCAAATAGACAAAGATGTTACTAAAGTTTCCCAAAATGTTCACCTAAGTTACTAAAGTTTCGAACGTCAAAAAGAGGTTACCCAAGTATACGGGTTTGTTAAATATGTTACTGAACTTTGTAAACGTTGACATTCGTTAGATTTTAAATACAAAACGGTCCCTGTCGTTAGTCGGGCGTCACGGAATTAGTCCCTAGACCACTATTTCGGTTAGTTTGACCGTTATTTGTCACAGAATTAGTCCCTAGACCACTATTTCGGTTAGTTTGACCGTTTTTCTAAACTTTTCACACATTAAGCGACCTTTTTCGAAATTAATTTTTTTAGAAAAAATAATTTTTTTTCGAAACTAATTTTTTTTCGAAAATTAATTTTAATTTCAAAATTAATTTTTTCGAAAAAAATATTTTTTTTTCAAAATTAATTTTTTTTTGAAAAAAATAATTTTTTTTTCAAAATTATTTTTTTTTTCGAAAATTAATTTTAATTTCAAAATTAATTTTTTCGAAAAAAAATAATTTTTTTTCAAAATTAATTTTTTTTTCGAAAATTAATTTTAATTTCAGAAAAAAAAATTAATTTTGAAAAAAAATTATTTTTTTCGAAAAAATTATTTTCGAAAAAAAATTAATTTAGAAAAAAAAATTTTTTTTCGAAAAAAAAATTAGTTTCGAAAAAAAATTATTTTTTTAGAAAAAAAATTAATTTTGAAAAAAAAAAAATATTTTTTTCGAAAAAAAATTATTTTTTTAGAAAAAAAATTATTTTTTTCGAAAAAAATTAATTTTGAAAAAAAAATTATTTTTTTCAAAAAAAAATTAATTTTGAAAAAAAAATATTTTTTTCGAAAAAATTAATTTTGAAATTAAAATTAATTTTCGAAAAAAAAATTAGTTTCGAAAAAAAATTATTTTTTCTAAAAAAATTAATTTCGAAAAAGGTCGCTTAATGTGTGAAAAGTTTAGAAAAACGGTCAAACTAACCGAAATAGTGGTCTAGGGACTAATTCTGTGACAAATAACGGTCAAACTAACCGAAATAGTGGTCTAGGGACTAATTCCGTGACGCCCGACTAACGACAGGGACCGTTTTGTATTTAAAATCTAACGAATGTCAACGTTTACAAAGTTCAGTAACATATTTAACAAACCCGTATACTTGGGTAACCTCTTTGTAACGTTCGAAACTTTAGTAACTTAGGTGAACATTTTGGGTAAACTTTAGTAACATCTTTGTATATTAACCCTTTCTGAAAATGTAGTTTTCGTCGTCTAGATTGAAAATAGCGCATCTTTTTCGTTATAAGCCCGTTTTAACTCATTCAAGCGGCTACGTTTTCGTTATTAAGTCTATTTTCTATATCTCTATCCAAAAATTACTCACAACCCACTGATTTTTCCAGTTTTTACAAAATGGGACAGATTGTTTATTAAAAATGTTAAGACTATATTTCTAATCTTCTAGCTAGCATATCCACTTAACCACAACTTCATTTCTAGTCCTAGTTCCTCCATCAACTTCTCAATATAATGATAATGATTTAACCATAAACTTAACAATATTTTAAGGTCCATGAAATACTCATCAAGAAAGTTTAAATATACTAGTTTACTAACACACATGTTTATAAGGTTTATTACCACCTTCTTATGAAAAGTTTTACTAACTAGTTTTCTTGTAACCAAAACTTGTTAAAAACATAATATTTGTTAAAGGATCTTTGTAAATGTGAAAACTTTATCAGCATGTACCAAGTGATAACTAAGTATACACTTAACTAGCAAGATGACATAAAGAAAACATGAAATTTTTGTAGGATTACTTACAAAAGTAATTAGTGAAATGTGAGTTATAAAACACTTGATCAACCTCAAGACCAATGCTCCAAATCCTTGTTAGAATGCTCTAAGTATACTTGATCTTAGCCACAACAAAGTTCCTCCTCTCATTGACTCCAAGAGTGGGTCGAATTGTAGTATTGAATGGGTAGGATTATTTATTATTATTGTTTTTTTGGCTAATAGAAGTGAAATGAAAACTAGTTAGGTCTATTTATACTTGAAATTGTTCAAACCTTGAATAGTTAGTCAAGTTTCATTATTTTACCTAGGAGGGGGGGGGGGGGGGTGGCCGGTTAGGGGAGGGTTAAGGGGACAAATGGGAGGCTAAGTCTCCTAATGAAGATTTTGTTATTCCATGTTTTAGGGAAAATTGTGGCTAATAAATTCCATGTGCTAGTTTTATCTAGCTAATTATTTACAAGGCAAAAAAGGGGGCGACAAAGGGTAGAATTTATGATTAGGTGAGTAGTTTTGATACAAAAGTGTATATATTGTAGGTATTGGGTGTTAAAAATATGTATTGGTTGTTGGTTAGGTAATTAACGAAAGTTATATGTAATTAAACGTAAGATGTAAAGAAATTACTTTGGGCGTCAGGAAATATTTTTGTAACTTTGGTAATAATTTTGGATGTATAAAAATATGTCGGAAATAATTGTTGAAAGAATTGGGTATATCGGGTGTTAAAATTTGAATAACGAATATAGTTTGTTGAATTGACGACCGCAAGTAATTTAGGAAAAAGGAAATTATTTTTGAGTTTAAAATTGTGAACTGGAGCAGGAGCAAGGTACTGGAGCGTTGTGGATTAAATATAACCTAAGTCCTAGTGTACTTGGAATTTATTCTAAAATTCGCGTCGGTTTAGGTAAAAAGTTATATGTGAATTATTTTCAAATAAATGTCAGTATATGAAATTCGAGTTTATTGAGTAGTATTGACCTAAAATTATGATTTGTCACACGTTGTCTGCATGGTTATTCCTGCTTCCATTGTTTTCTAGGTTGCTGATGTGATCGCCAACGTGGGTGACAATAGTGGATAGCAATCCCTGTAGTTTCTAGGCGATCATGGCAAAAAAGTCAGGATTCTCATTGCCGTTACCGTCGTTTCCAGTGCCGCGAGCACCTCCTCTACCTCCTCGTCCACCAGTCCTTTCACCCCTCTGGGTCGCTCCACCTCGGTTAACGCGTGTTGATCTTCATGGAGGCATGATCTCTACATGGAAGGACATTGGTGAACGTTAGATAGGAGGAAGGTAGGGTAGGTCGGTGTACGTGTCGTAATTCTATGCTCAACCACCTATTCGAAAATCCATGAGTTTGATAAATTAACATCGTATCAAGTTATCGCTAAAACGTTAGCCAGACGTTTTTAGGATAGCATCATGCTGTATGTTATTATCATCATCACTTCATACCATCCTAGCTTAGTCCATCCTTGAGCAAATTCTCCAAAACCTTTAAGCTTAAACAACATGAATTCATAACTTAATTTCGCAACTCATCAAACTTGAACTGTCTTGAAATCAAGTTATGAAATTTTTAAAAGCTCAATGGTTCTGGAAAATAAGCTCAGTTCTGGAGGTTCCTAAGATCTAATACTATAAGTCAAAGCGGGTGATTCAAGTAATGCATAAGAGTCTTAAGTAGATGCCAAAAGGTCACAAGGTAAGCATGAACGTAATCGCGTACGTGGTTTCTATTATGCAAACTATATGAGGGTAATTAGGTTATAGTCTAGGTTAAACCACCTAATTCTCTATAACCAAGGCTCTGATGCCAATCTGTCACACCCCAAAAATGGCGCAGCGGAATGGCATTTACGGGGTATGGCTTCATATTCAAGAACTCAAGGTATCACAACAGAGAAATGCTAAATGCATAACATACGACAGATAATAGTCGCAAACTCCCACAACCGGGATAAGTTCAAAGATCCAAAATAAACATAAGTCTTAAAGTTAAACAACATCACTAGGAAATATCAAAATGCAACTCCACGAGATATAACCCGGGAGGTTCTTGTCTTAAGTCTTGCTAAGCCAGGCCAATACTCAACCTTCCAGTGCAACTTCAGTCTTAGCACCTGAAAATGGATACTCGAAAACGTCAACATAAAGTTGGTGAGCTCGTGGGTTTAAGAGTTAAACCACGAAGCTATGAATAATATAGCGTAGGATAACATTGAGCAAGATATACAAATATAAGCACTTAACGAAGATCACAAGCTAACAAAAGCTGGACTTCAGACTACAAACACACATGATTGATCCACATATACTGGGTGCCACTTCCCAAATTAATACTGGGTGCCACTTCCCAAAAGCTATGCTGGGTGCCACTTCCCAAAAGTTATACTATCAATGCATCACTAAATAGTTGCGCACGTTCAAGCCAAGTCACACAATTTTAATTCACACGATAAGGCACATATTGCAATCAAACGTACATATTGTCCAAAGAAAACATGAAAACATTTAATCACAGCATGAAAACAGTCAAAATATCATTTGAGTAGCATTTTCCCCCAAGGAAAACACAATGAAAAAGGGGCTACGAGAACTCACCTCAATCAATAAGTAATACGATACGAGAGAGTATGCACAGAAATTGAGGCGCGATGCTCTAACCGCAACCTAAAGTAATAATGTGTTTTAGGTCGTGCAATAACGCTGTGTATGAAATTTATAAAATGTTATATCACCTGTACATGTTTGTTTGTAAGTTTAGTTGTAAAAATAACGTCACTTCGCTATTTTCTAACGATAGTCAAAATATAATATTTTTAGACTTTTAGCAAGTATGTATCCAAGTTACGATATGATTGTTTTGGAAATGTATATTTTGGAAAGCTTCGGACGGTATACTACCGAACTTCCTATTGTATTGTAACCTTATTTGTATAAAAAATATTTCTATAATTAGTTGCTCTTCTATGAAAAATGCAGCATTCGATGAAGTTAGGAAGATTGGCGAAACCTGCTGCTGCAAAATAATATAAAGTGCGGAGAAAAAAAAACTTTTTCTTGCGGTGAGTTGTCCATATTCTCACATACGTATGGTTGTCATTAAAAATCCTAATACCAGTGTGCCTCATTTTCTTACTAGACATGTATCATATTGTAATAAACTTATATAAGCCCACAAGTCTCATAATAAGCCGCAAATTTGAACCTTATGAAATATAATCCGAAACATAAATGAGCTCAGTTATGTTTTTTGCTTGCTGCATACACCATATGCCGTTACATCAAGTTGCATACACCATATGCCGTTAAGCATGCTGTATGCAACTTGATGTAACAGACCCAATGCGTCACATTTATAAGTTTGACATTTTTACGTGTCCATGGATGAAAGAATTCTCATAGAGATTCATATTGTAAATATTTAGTGTTTACTGTTATGCAACCTCATAAAGTTTCAATGACTGACCTATATATTGAAATTTTCTTTTAGGTTCTTCAAAGAAACACAAGAGAGGCTACAATGGCAGCCAAGACGCTCAAAGAATTGCTTGATACCCGCAAGTCAAACCATGACAACACAGTGACTAGCAATGGGAACGGACCCAATGTACAGGTAAATATCGAGACTAATAATTTTTTTTTTTTTTTTTTTTTTTTTTTTTTTTTTTTTTTTTTTATCATCAGACATCTTTGTACTTTTATAAAGTCAATAATTTTATTGCAGAGCAATGAGAATTCATTGCAGTGTTGGCTTCATCATGAAGTGGAAGTGATGCTGAACGTTCATGAAGTTGGACATGAATACGAGAAACAAAGCCAAGTGTAAGTAAATTTGTATCAACTAATGCTTTTTATGATATAAATATGGATTATGGAAAAAAAGTTTATATTATTCATATAACTACAGAGAACTCTTTATGTAAAATATATAAGATTGATTTAATTGGTTATGATAGTACTAATTTGTTAAATTGCAACGACTAAAATGTACATCCAAACACTCCCCTTTAAATGATTTTTTTTCCTGTTCTTATGTAATGCTTAACCTTATAAAACTTTATTTTGTATGTGTTTTAGATACCAGTAAACGTAAATGGTTGATGATTTGTTGCCGACTGATAAGGGACAGAGGCCAAAGCAGCTGAACAAGAAATACACTGAAACTGGAAAGTTATATTTGATCATTTTCTTCAGTCGGTATGTGGTTGCAAAGTGTCTTACGTATATTTTTTTCTATATCATGCAGACTGCGTGTACACTGCCAACACAAACCGCTGTTAGAATTGTTGCTTGCCCAGTTTCTCGATAAATGGGAGTCCAACTTCGGCTCGAGGTATGTATTGTCAACCAATAAAAAAGGATTAGATTAGTAAATATCCCTACAATCTTTGCAACAATGTTTATAGGTAAATATCATATGTACAACTTACAAGATTTTCAAAGTATTTGCTCATTTGACCAACCAATTTGCTGTATGAATTCAGGTTGGCCATGAAATATAATTTGAAGATTGGACATATGATGAGACAATAATCAAGTTTCTGAACGACGAGATGTTAGTCCAGGAGCTTCTTCTAGAATCTCTTGCAACCTATAGGTATGTGGTATTCACCACTATTGGAGTAGAATACGTCAACTTATTAGCCCAACAGTTTGTTTAAATTACTTTTATCGAAAACGGGTCACCTGGCTGAAATAAAAAAAAAAAGGGATAAACTTATTAAACATGCGCCAAATTGTTTCAGGCCAATCTGTCCCAAGCCTTTTTGAATGATGAAAAGTTACTGATGAAAAGTTATGTGGGAAACCCCATCGAACATACCCGTTTTTTCCGTTGTGATGGGTGAAGGTGGGGATCATGAGGTCCTTTGATGTGTGGATTGATATAACTGTTTTTGTTTCACCATTTTTTTTCCAATATTGAACGAGTATATAAAATCCATACAGCAAACAATAGGTATCAGCTGTTGGGTCATCTTTTTAAAAAATTTTAACTTATTTTTAGCAAATACAAAGGGCAAGCGGAAGGCTGCATGTAATATTTCACTAATGTATTCAACCAATATTTGTTTAAAAAATGTGCATACAGACAATGTTGCCAATATTTCTAACTATATTTCCGTTTCCATTTTAGCGCCCACACGACCTTCTAATGTATCTGCAGCGGTTTTGAATAGCGATAGCAGATTATTTGATAAAAAAAATGTCAGATGTTTTAAAGGTTATTTATTTATTTTTGTTTTTTTGTTTATTATTATTATTATTATTATTATTATTATTATTATTATTATTATTATTATTATTATTATTATTATTATTATTATTATTATTATTATTATTATTTTTGCAAACTTGCTTATTGATTAGGTCTAAAAAAAGATGATCCAGTGCTGAGACCTAAGCCACTGCTATATTTTTTTGCAGGAATAATGTATGACCTGAGAAAAGTTGTAGAATTCACTATGATCTGAAAATTCATCAGTTGGCGTCCAAGCGCGATTTAAAAAGAGACAAGGTAAACAATAAACTTAGAAAGTTGCAGGATCAAGTGAAGCATTAACATCTGATGGTTTGACTAACGCATAGGCTGTTAGGATACTCTAAATGGATCAGGTGAGCTTGAACGTCTTTTGAACTGAAGTTTTGTGTATTGGCAGTCGCTTTAACCATGACGTAATGATTATTCATCGTTGTGCAGACCAATAAAAATAGATGGTGATACCGTGATAATTAGCACTGATGACTGGACTGCCCAAATTTTACACGTTTTTCAATGAACATGTGATCCTGGATTGTCTTGCGATAATTGCCCGGTTCTTTGTATTTAGTAGCCAAGGTCGGATAAAGAGGTATGTGATCTGCCCATTTCTCTTGGTAAAAAGCTGAGTACTTCCAAATTGAACAACTTTTGCATGACATTATCATTATAAAAGTCACGGATTTTTTTATTTTTGTCGTACTCTTTATTTAGCACCCAAGACCAGGAAGTCTTGGAAATTGGGTACAAGAAAGATGGTGATTGTCATCATACTCTTTATTTAGCACAATTGCATATCAGATGATACATGTAGTCAATAGCAGTCTAGCAAGAATTATGTATCTTACACTTCAATTATGTGTTGCTTTTGCAGGATACAATGATGGTTGCATTTGTACTGTTCTTCGTTTACCTGAACTGTGGTTGTAGCCTTCACCGGATCGTTAGTCAGGTTTCGTGATGGTAGCCTATGATCCAGTATGTTTACAAGTCCTAAGTTTTTTTTTTAAACTATATAGAGGCCGCCGTCTTAACAAATTAACTTATAAACGGCTCAATTGAAGTCATCTTTTATCAAATAAAAAAAAACAGCTTACAACAGGCCATTTTTAGGTCCTTGATTCAGAATTGCCGCATCTAATTAAATATTAAAATTATTATCTTTGCTTTATCTGTTTGTGTAACCAAACTACAGGTTTCTTTATATACATTTATATAAGTTTCTATGTGTATGATAGGTACTGGTGAAGATAAAGTTCAAGACAACAAAAGAAAAGGAAAGAAAAGACACTGATAAAAGCCCATGAACTAAAATAACTTCTCTAAATTGTACTATTATTGAAAACCAAACTCTTATGTATGTTTATCTGATTTAAGGATACAATACCTTCCTAAGTGTATGTGGGGGTATAGCTTTTATAATTGACATGCTTCCAAGTGATGGACAATATGAGATTTGTGATTTAGAAATCTGTGTACCTAAATGTAACTTTTTGATACATTACAAGTAGAATGTGCCAAGAAGAGTAAGAGGTCCTCACTTCTTTTTTCAAGGTGCTATTCGTCCGAACAAAAATGTCACGTTTAAGATTCATTCAACTATTTCAATTTTGTTTAGGCCTTAAGGTACCAAGCAATGTTAGTGTGATAAATGTTCCTTACAATTGTTGCAACGAATTCATTTCAGATTGCACAGGTAGGTAACTACTCTAAGGTTTAAAGTTGTTTTCATAGCGCCCATTCTAACCAGTTTTATTAAAAAAATTGTCTAAAAAAAGGGATCGATTGTCAACGATGTGAAACGATGGCCCTAAGTGTTGGCCGAATAACAGGCACTGCCTGTTGTTGAACGTAGCGACCAACTGCTGGATGGGTCGGTATGCGTACGCGTCAACACTACAACTTAAAAAGTTAGTCCTACAAAAATGAATTCTTATATCCATATAGCGCCTAAATATTCTACTTTATTTGTGCAAAATCGCCTCCGCCAAAAAACAGGCACGCCCGCAACGTGGCGGATAGTTACCGTTCTCGTAATTAAAATTATCTATTATTAAACTTAAACAATCATTAAACTATCATTTAAGACTAAAGAAAACTGAAAAATAACAAAAACAAAAAACTTTTTCGAGAGCTCCAACCGATCGGATGGACCTAACAACCAAACTTTTTTTTTTTTTTTTTTTTTTTTTTTTTTTTAACTTTTTAACACGAATTTTCTAAATCAAAACTTAAAAAAAATTAGTAACAAAATCTATACAAATCTATTCAAATCCCCGGCAACGGCGCCAAAAACTTGATGTGCTCCGATCGTGTACAAGTTTTAAAATTTATAAACACGATTTATCCGATTATCTATTCAACACATACGAGCAATTATACTCGTCCGTGATAGTAAAGGTGGGTAAGTCGAGATCGTCCCAAGGGATTTGGTATTTGTATTAAATTATAACTAGCTTTGTAAAAAGCGTTGTCAATCCAATTTGGTGAAAATTCAAAAAGTAAATAGAATCCAATCAATCAAAAACATATACTTGTGTGTAATTCCTTAACTAATTGCATAGAGTATTCTACAAAGTTTGGTGTAACTTGTAATGATGCACAATTTTATATGAATGATTAACAATCAATGGTTTATATCATGAAGAATCATTACTAAGAATCCAATCACCTAGTTAACTCCTTTCTGCCTTATTAACTATGTTAGGAATTATGGGAAATAATAGATTTCTCATTGCTGCTGGTAGTGTAAGCTGGTTCCTGCCGATAGTGTGTGGTTCCTGCTGAAGTTCATTGCTGCTGGTAGTTTATTTTTTGTTTCTGCTGATAGTAGTCATTACTGCGGGTATTAGTAATTGTTATCCTGTAAGTTTAGAATGTTTGTTAGATTTATTTTTAGAAGAGATTGATGTATATCTCTTCACACGTTTTCTTGTATGACGGGTTAGGGTTAGGACTTCTTGTTAGTATAAAAGGAACACTCGTCTATGAGTTTTGTACGACTTTACAATCATAAATAAAATCATTATTAATTCATAAACCGATCCATAGTGGATCAAAACCTTGTTAGTTACTCTCTTCTTTATATTCTTGTGTTTAGTTTCCGCATAGACACAAGTCTTACACCTAGAGATTCTCCTAAGCTGTTTGTGTTTACATAAATGGTTTAACCAAGCTCAATCAAGCTAGAAGCACTCGATCCTACAAGTGGTATCAAAGCCAGGTTAGGATCTCGGATAAAGAAGAAAAGCCCTTATAAATCAACCTCCTTAAACCCTTTTAACAATGGCAGAAGGAGTCAATCATGATGTGGGTGACAACCACACAACCAAACTGAAACCTCACAAGTCCAAACACAGATTGTCACCACTGTGTCCAACAACAATGCTAAATTCCCATACCTAAAGAAAGTTGAGTATGAAGTCTGGGCCATGAGAATGGAATACTGGATCACGAACAGTGATTACAACCTGTGGAATGTGATTCTTAAGGGAAACAACAAGAAGAATACTGGAAGGGATGATCATGGAAACATCTATATACTCCCACCTGTTACAGCAGATGAACATCTTGCTGTACAAAGGGAAACCAGGGAAAGAACCCTTTTGCTTCAGGCTATTCCAGAGGATCATATGGGTGATTTCCATCACCTGGATGATGTTAGAGAGATCTGGCGTGCTGTAAAAGCCAGATTTGGTGGGAATGATGAGTCCAGAAAAATGAGAAAGTCTATGCTCAAGCAAGAGTTCTAGGAGTTTAATATCTCTGAGGCTGAAGGGATTCACAAATGGTATGATAGGTTTCACAAGATCCTGAGTCAACTCAACCAGTTGCAGGCTAGGCCGGACAATGAAGACTGCAACACCAAGTTTCTAAAGGCCTTACCTCCATCCTGGTCTCAGGTTTCCATAACACTCAAGGCCAAAGGTGGACTGGACTATATGAGTTTTGATGATCTGTGCAACAAGCTGAAAACCCTTGAAATTGATATCAAAGGGTATTCCACCTATTCATCTCAAACTCCAACCCATACTGCATTTGTTAGTACCACTAGTACTAACAATGGGACATATGGAGACAGTCCAACACCATCATCATCATCACTTTCCTACTCACTTGCCACACCAAAAGCTCAAACCAGATCTGATAATCTTCTAGAGGAAGTATTTCATTCATTTGTTGCTGAGAGTACACCACAGCAGCAAATTGCTTATGAAGATTTTAATCAGGTGGATCAATTGGATCTAGAAGAGATGGACATAAAATAGCAGATGGCTATGCTGTCATTGAAAGTGAATAGGTTTGAAAAGAAGGCAGGAAGGAGGATTAACTTTGATGGACAGGAGGCTGCAAGGTTTGATAGAAGGAAGGCGAGGTGCTACAAATGTTCTCAACCAGGTCACTTTGCTAGGGAATGTACAGATAAGAAGGTGGATGATAAAGCCAGGTATTCTGCTTTCAAAATTCAAGAGTTGGAATCAGAGGATCCCAAGGCCTTGGTATCTGTGGATTCAATGGTGGACTGGGAACATCATGAGAAAGCTGTTGCAAGTGGAGCAGAGAAGGTCTATGGGATGATAGCTGGATATGGTGAGAAGAAACAAGTGGCTGGTCAACTTGGAATGATGGGTCATCCATCTCAGGTACAAAACTGCCCATTTGGTTGTGAACTTAAATATGCTAAACTGAAACAAGAATTTGATGATATAGAGTGTCAATATAAGGATTACTTTATACAAGTCCAGGCTTATAAAAATGCTGTTAACACATTCGAACAACAAAAAGTCTAGTATCAAAAACAACAGTTAGCATATGAAGAAAAAATAAGGGTTTTGGAAAGAGATTTACAAAACACCACTAATGAGTTCAAACATTCTGAAAGAGAAAAAGCTAAGGTGGTGTTATAAAAACAGGATTTGCAGTCTAAGCTAGACAATTCCTTGGCTAGGTTTGATAAATGGAAAGATTCATCTAAAAACCTAAACAAGTTAATCGATAGTTCTATGTCTATAAAAACTAAAAGAGGTTTAGGGTATGGTGACCTGATAGGGCCAAATCAAGTTTATGACCCTAATGAATATAGTATTTTTGACCCTGAACCTGTAGATTATAGAAAACCTGTAAAGTATGTAAAGGAGGGAGGAATGAATGCAGTTCCTCCACCCATAACTGGAACATTTAAACCTGCAGACCCCTATGTTGACTTTGATGATTCACAAATGACTTATGGCAAAAAGGCAAAGAACTTGCCTGATCTTGATTGTGACTCTAATGAATTTGTCTCTTGTTCTGACAGTGACAAATCTGCAGAAATCATGTCTGATGACTATGCCACATGTGGATCAAGTGAGAAATCAGCTTCAATAAAATCAGAAGATCTGTCTTCAAAAGTGGCTACTGATGAATCCCAAAGAGCTGCAGCTGAAGATGTTTCTTTTGATAATGTTAAAAACAATAATGTTTCTAGTTTTGGTTTTGTTTCAAACAGTTATGGTTGTGGTTTTAATTTTGTTAAGGATAATTTTGTTTCATGTGTTGGTTTGAATACTTCTGGTTGCAATAAGAAAGATAATGTTAAGAAAAAGTCCTCTAGAAAGAAATCATGCTTTGTGTGTCATAGTTATGATCATCTTATTAAAGATTGTGACTTTTTTGAGAAAAAGATGGGTATATATGGTTGTCAAAATAGGTCTGTGTGGAGCAATGTCAATAATATTCCCCCATATATTCCACAATCAGCAAGAATAAACTCTTGTAGAGTTTCTGTTGCTGCTGGTAAGCCAGTTCCTGCTGGTAAGCCTATTGCTGCTTGCAAGTTCATTCCTGCTGGTAAGCACATTGCTGCTGGTAAGGCAAACTTGACTGGTCAGCATATTCCAGCTGGAAACTATAATTCTGCTGATTGGAGAAGAAATACTACTGGACCTCTCTACAGACCTACTAGCACTTACTTTCAAAATGATATGAGGCCTGCTTATTTTGACACCATGCACATGGGAGGGGCAAGATGGGAAACTGCTGTTAAGTCCTCAGCAGGTTGTTCTTGGAGAAACAATAACCAATATATGAGAATGGGGTCCAAGAACAATGGTGGATCTCATCAATCTCCATGGTTTAATACTTATTGATCCACTAGGCAGGCTCAAGTCAGCAATGGCTTGGGTCTCCCTTGTATCTAATGTTGTAAATGTATTCTTTGTATCAGGAATCTCTTTTTAGAAGTAAAGATGTAGGCATTGTTGACAGTGGATGTTCCAGGAGTATGACAGGAAATTTAGAGAGACTGCATGACTTTGTGCCCTTAAATGGAGGTTATGTGACATTTGGAGGAGGAGATGGAAAAATTACTGGGAAGGGAACTATCAAAACAATCAAGCTGGACTTTGAAGATGTTCTTTATGTGAAGGAACTACGAAACTTTAATTTGTTCTCTGTCTCACAAATTTGTGACAAGAAGAACAGTGTTCTCTTCACTGAGACTGATTGCTTTGTGTTGTCCAAAGACTTCAAGTTTCCTGATGAAAGTCAGGTTGAACTCAAAGTTCCAAGGACTTACAACCTTTACAGTTTCAATCTAAGTGATGTTCAGCCTGAGGGTTCACTTGCTTGTTTGGTGGCAAAAGCTTCTGTGGATGAATCTAATAAATGGCACAGAAGAATGGCTCATGTGAATTTCAAGACCATTAACCAGCTGGCTAAGAATGGTTTGGTCCAAGGGCTCCCTCTCAAGACCTTCTCCAATGAACACAATTGTGTTTCATGCAACAAAGGAAAGCAACACAAAGCTTCATACAAGGCAATCACAGCTGTGAGCACCATCACTGAGCCTCTGCAGCTTCTTCATATGGATCTCTTTGGTCCTACTTCTATCAAAAGTATTGACCAGAACTACTACTGCCAGGTAATTACAGATGATTTTAGCAGGTTTTCTTGGACTTTCTTTTTGGGTACTAAAGATGAAACTTATCCAGTTATTAGGGACTTTATTACCTTAATAGAAAATCAGCTAAGTAAAAAGGTTAAGTCAATAAGGTGTGATAATGGAACAGAGTTTAAGAATTCAAATCTAATTGAACTCTGTGGGAGTAAGGGGATAAAAAGGGACTATAGTAATGCCAGAACCCCACAACAAAATGGGGTTGCAGAAAGGAAAAATAGAACCCTTATAGAAGCAGCTAGGTCTATGTTAGCTGAATATAAGATGCCCACTATGATTTGGACTGAAGCAGTCTGCACTGCTTGTTATGTGCTGAATAGGGTATCCATTACTAATCCTCATAATAAAACACCTTATGAGCTTTTGTCTGGGAAAGTTCCAAACATTAGCTATCTTAAACCTTTTGGATGTCATGTCACTATATTGAACACTAGTGATCATCTAGGCAAGTTTGATGGGAAGGTTGATGAAGGGTTTATTGTTGGGTATTCTGCTCATAGTAAAGCCTATAGGGTATATAATCTGTCTACTAAGAGGATAGAAGAGACTCTCAACTTAAGATATCTTGAGGATAAACCTAATTTTCAGGGTGCAGGTCCAGAGTGGTTCTTTGACCTAGATTATCTGACAGATACCTTAGGTTATACTAGATTCAAAGCAAATCAATCTGTTGGTACACATGTTTCTCAAACTAACAATGCAGGTACCTCAGATGATGATTCTGATACAGAGAGTGATGGATGACCTATTGTTGTTCCTTCTTTTCCCTCTAACAACATTTCAGGTTCAGAGCTCAAAAATTCTTCTGATATGGCTGGAAGTGATTCAAGTTTTGCAGAAGATCTTGCTAGGCTTCAAAGACAAGAGTATAATGCCAAGAAAGCTGCTGAAATGTTTGGTTCTGGGTTTTCTTAAGAGACAGGGGAGATTCTGATAAATGCTGAAGCTAAAGTTAGAAGGCAACTGAATTCTGCTGGTGGTATTCCTATTTCTGCTGCTACCATTTCTGCTGGTGGTGCATTTGTTCCAGCTGGTCTTTCTAATGATTCTGCTGATGTCTCCACTCCTGGTGTTCCTGTGTCTACTCCACCTATTGACTCCCTGAGTATTGATAACTCCCCTGAAAGATTTCCAATCCCTTCTGACCTTGGAAATTCATTCTCTTCAAGAGATAAGCTGGAAGATCCTCATCATCAATCCAGAACAGGCATTTTCACTTCTTCCTCATATGATGATGACTTCAACCCCTCCATTTCTAATCAGGCATCCACAATTGATGTCAATCCCATTGTTACCAAGAGGATCAATACAGTTCATCCTCAGTCCTTGATCCTTGGAGATCTAAATTCCCCTGTTTAGACAAGAAGCAAGTTACATCAACCCAAGTTTGGAGAATCTGCTTTTCTCAGTTATATCCAGGATCAGTTAAGGAGCAATCATACTGATTACCTACATTGCCTCTATGCTTGTTTCTTATCCCAAATTGAACCAAGTAGTATAGCCCAAGCTCTTGATAATTCTGATTGGGTTGAGGCTATGCAAGAGGAAATGCAGCAGTTCCAGAATCAGAAAGTATGGAAGTTGGTACCTTTGCCTACAGGAAAGCATGCTATTGGAACTAAATAGATTCTCAAGAATAAAAGGGATGCTAGGGGAATTGTGGTTCGAAATAAAACTAGGTTGGTGGCTCAAGGACATAGACAAGAAGAGGGGATTGATTATGATGAAGTGTTTACACTAGTGACAAGAGTTGAAGCCATCAGACTGTTCTTAGCTTTTGCCTCATTCATGGGGTTTGTAGTGTATCAGATGGATGTGAAGAGTGCCTTTTTGTATGGAAGGATTGAAGAAGAGGTTTATGTTAATCAACCAAAGGGATTTGTGGATCCTCATAATCCTGATTTGGTTTACAAAGTGGTAAAGGCACTTTATGGTCTTCATCAAGCACCAAGGGCTTGGTATGCAAGGTTATCTGCATTTTTGCTAAAACATGGTTACAGAAGAGGGGCAATAGACAAAACACTTTTCATCAGGAAGAATTTCAAAGATATCATCCTGGTACAAGTTTATGTAGATGATATCATCTTTGGTTCTACTAATGAAGCCTGGTGCAGGGAATTTGAAGAATTGATGAAGTGTAAATTTGAGATGAGTGCTATGGGTGAAATGACTTTCTTCTTGGGTCTTCAGGTTAAGCAGAAACCAGATGGGATCTTTATCTGCCAAGAGAAGTATGTTTATGACATACTTAAGAAGTTTGATATGGAAAATGTGAAAATTGCAACAACCCCATTTGAACCTCCAAAGCCTAAATCCAATAATGAACCTGATGCTGCTGTTAATGTTCATCTCTACAGGTCCATGATTGGGTCACTCATGTATTTAACAGCTTCTAGACCTGATATTATGTTTGCTGTCAGTGCATGTTCTGGACATCAGGTTACACCCTTGACTTCTAACTTGAATGCAGTCAAGAGAATCTTCAAGTATTTGAAAGGACAGCCTAAGTTGGGACTTTGGTACCCAAAAGATTCTCCTTTTGTGTTGGAAGCTTATAGTGACAGTGATTATGCTGGTGCTAACTTTGATAGAACGTCAACTACTGGGGGTTGTTAGTTTCTGGGCAGAAGGTTGGTTTCTTGGCAGTGCAAGAAGCAGACTATAGTGGCTACATTTTCTACTGAAGCAGAGTATGTTGCTGCTGCTAGTTGCTGTGGACAGGTTCTTTGGATGCAAAATCAGTTGTTAGATTATGGGTTCAACTTCATGAACACTAAGATCTTTATTGATAACCAAAGCACTATGTGCATTGTTAAAAATCCTGTCTATCATCAAAGGACAAAGCATATTGAGATTCGACACCATTTCATAAGAGATGCTTATGAGAAGCATCTTATTCAGGTGATTAAGATTCATACTGATGACAATGTGGCTGATCTGCTGACCAAGGCTTTTGATGGACCAAGGTTTAACCATTTGGTGGTCCATATTGGGATGGTAAATCCTTAGGTACTGCACTTGAGGGGAGGACAAAGCCTAAGGGGAGGCTTTCTGTTGTATAATTTGTTATTTTCTTTTTCTTTGTTTTCTCTTTGGTTCATAAAAAAAAAATGTTGTATATTATGTTGTACTAACTTGTATGGTTTTGAGCAACACCTTGCAGGTACAGTGTTGGTGTTTACACCTACACAACAAATGGTAATCAACTTACCATGTCTCACATACAAGAAAGAGTTGCCTCACCATGAGGGTACGGCTCTTGTGTGATAATCAAATCCGTTGATAGCTGTAATAGTTTGCTCAAAACTATAGGGTTCTCAACTCATCGATGTTTCATTACTAAGAGTTGAATGGTTTTCAATTCGCCATGGATTTTACTCCTTTGGGGTTTCCAAAGAATTGGCTAGCCCACAAGTGTATGGTTTGTGGTAAAGGCAGTGGAATACCATACTTGGTACTCAATTCACCAAAGGTTATCTTCAACCTAAGAATTGGCTAGTCCTGAGCAAACGGCTACAGGTAAAGACAAGTCAAATCCGTTTAAAGTTGCTGATTTTCTAAAAATCAGATGGTTATCAATGTACCATGGTCTTACACACCTAAACATTGGCTACTCCAGTAGTGATGGCTATTGGTAAAGAGACATCAAATCCATTAATTTTCAATGATTCACCTCTCACAGGAGTTAACACACCTGGATGTGATGAGAATAGTATGACACTTAACAGATTTGATGTACAATATGTCATAGTTGCTGGAAAGATTATATCAGGGGTAACCAGATCCTTATGAATTTGTTCCTGTTGTTGCTGGTTCATATCTGTTGCTGCTGGAATCATGTCCTCAATGAAGATTACTGATGGTTACTTTCTGATGTTGCTGCATCAATCCTCTGGACTTCAAAACTTTTACAGGGAATCTTGCAAGTTAACCTAGTCAACTTCAAGATTAGGGGAGGATTGTTAGGAATTATGGGAAATAATGGATTTCTCATTGCTGCTAGTAGTGTAAGCTGGTTCCTACCGATAGTGTGTGGTTCCTGCTGAAGTTCATTGCTGCTGGTAGTTTATTTTTTGTTTCTGCTGATAGTATTCATTACTGCGGGTATTAGTAATTGTTATCCCGTAAGTTTAGAATGTTTGTTAGATTTATTTTTAGAAGAGATTGATGTATATCTCTTCACACGTTTTCTTGTATGATGGGTTAGGGTTAGGACTTCTTATTAGTATAAAAGGAACACTCGTCTATGAGTTTTGTATGACTTTACAATCATAAATAAAATCATTATTAATTCATAAACCGATCCATAGAGGATCAAAACCTTGTTAGTTACTTTCATCTTTATATTCTTGTGTTTAGTTTCCGCATAGACACAAGTCTTACACCTAGAGATTCTCTTAAGCTGTTTGTGTTTACATAAACGGTTTAACCAAGCTCAATCAAGCTAGAAGCACTCGATCCTACAAACTATTATGACAATTCTATTAAACACTAGTTGTTTGAAAAGCAATTCTTATCTCATAAATTCCTACGAATCCTTTCGGCCTTTTCTCGTGATGAAATCGTTTCAAATCCATTTTAATGAGTTAATATGATGCTTGTCACACACCATATCCCATACTAATTCGTGCACTAAAGTTTTGGAATAAAAACATAAAGAAAATCCTTTCGGCCTTTTTATTCTTTAAAATGTTTTTACCAACAAATTAAGCAAGATTATATATTATTCTAACAAACTCATAAAATAAGAAATATTTTTATGCATCACTTTTTAAGATAAGAATACTCCACAATTAGTTACATCATACACACAAGTATACCACAAATCACTCCATAGCAATCAACATAACAACACGCAAGTAACAAACGAAACTTTCATTAAACTCAAAGTAAAAATAGTTCATTGTAAGTAAACAAGATATACCTAGCTTAGGATTACAAAAACTAGAATCGTGAAACTATAGCAACCATACTCCTTTAATCGCCTACTATGACAAGTAAACAACTCCAAACTCAAACCAAACTATTGAGACTCAAACTCAATATCTCCTGGACGTTTCTACAGCAATACTAGACTTTTGGGCAATAATAATCAGATATTAAGGACTTTGGTGTAAGCCTTTTACTAATTTGGGGTGTCACACTAAGCATACATGCATAGGGTCCAATATACAGTGTAAGAACACTTATTCTTCAACCCAAAACGTCCCTCCAGAGTTAATATCAAGAAATGACCAGACTCCAATGATTAATGGGAAGTAAAACCTTCATTTAATGTGAAATGGTAACTGCAGGTCTGTCCAACCGATCAGTTTTTGGACCAACCGATCGGTTTCTCGCCTCGGTAAATTCCAACCGAATCGGATGCGGGTTGCATCCGATCGGTTGGATGCTTCATGCACTCACAACTTTAACTTTTTCTTGCCATTTCTTGTCGCATGCTTTATCCTTCATTTAGGTGTTGATTTCTTCCATAGAACTGGATATTTCCTTGATATATAAACATGGAAATCCTAACACTATCAAATCCTTGAGTCCTTGTGTGGTTTCTCTCTTGTCTCCATCTCGAGAATCTTCCAAATGTGCATAATCACTCCAATTCTTCGTCTTTTCATCATCTTTTCCTGTACTTGGCTACATTTACTTGCATATACATTTTTTCATGATTAAGTAACAAATACATACAAATATAACCAAATATGATGCACAAAACTAATGATAACGCAACTAAAAACATGCTCATTCTGAGCGTTATCAGGGAGCCTTATGTACGTTGCGAGAAGGTGGAAAGGACGAATTGGTGCTCCAAATTGGTGAGAGTTTACTGAAAGAAAGACTACCCGAATCATTCAGGCAGGATGTTGTGTTGGCAATGTCATTGGCCTATGGTGAAATCTGTAGGGACACTATGGCGATGCCTCCTCCGGATTATATCAAGGGCTATGAATTGCTAGAGAGGGCGCTGAAGTTATTGCAGGTAATACTTTTGATGAACTGTTTATAGAAATATAGAATGTTTCCTTTTGAGCGTTAGTTTATGTAAGATGGTGAACTGGGTTCTTGAAACTACTTGATTAATGCTGCATGCTTACAAAATATCTGTTTTTTGCTTATTTGATGCCATCTAGGAAGAAGGTGCAAGCAGCCTTGCACCAGATTTGCAAGCACAAATTGATGAAACTTTGAAGGAGATAAGCCCACGTTATGTGCTTCATCTTTTAGCTTTACCTCTTGATGATGAGTTCCGAGCAACAAGGACAGAGGGTCTTCAAGGTGTGCGTAATATTTTGGGGTCTGTTGGAGGCACCGGTGCAGCTGCTGTGGCTGGTGGATTTACGCGTGAGGATTTTATGAATGAAGCCTTCTTATAGATGACATCAGAGAAGCAGGTGAGCAATTTGATTTACTTTGTTGAATGTTGAGACACCTGTTATTAAATTATCTTCACCCAAGGGTGCCTGTTTGACCCGTTGTTTCTAAATATAGGCCGTTTCAGGTGTCTTTTTTTTCAGCCCCTAATGGTTTAAAGACTTAAAGTCACAAAGTTAGTTTAAAATAATCTGTCAAATGTGTCGAAAGTCGCATAAAAATTCCTAAATGTTTGTTAATCATTAATAAGGAAATTAGAAGTTTTGTATAAGAAGTGTTTTAGTTTAAAACAATCCGGCCCATGCCAAAAAGCTACTTATTTGACCCAGTTTGACCCATTACCCAACCTTCCCGGCCTTGGTGACAAGCAAATGATTCGCTGTTGTAACAAGGTGAGATTATGCGTGTCTAACTATTACAATGTCACAAAAAGGAAATCGAGCCATGTGTAACTGTTTCAAGCAAAAAAATAGATTGAATAGGAAATATCAATGTTTCTGTTTCCATTCCTATGAATGTTTCCTGTTTCCACATGGAATCTACCACCGTCGCTAACTAATAGTAAGTCATAGACTTGCCTAAATACTGAGCTAGTATGAATGCTTCAGTTTTGAATACTGAATACTGCCGACATGTGTCAATCGAGGCGCGTCAGCCAAAAAACACGTATTCTGTTTTTTATTTGCCGTTCTAATATTGACCATGAACATCCTTTTCATACATCTCTATAATTAAATTTTTTTGTTCACTTACTAAGTACCATTTCATGCAAGCCTCGATTTTATAATGGGAGACGGATTCTATGGCCTAAAAGTAAATAAGCAACACCAAGGCACCAACATCCTGAATTCTTAAGCCTCTCGAAAAAGATAAGCTCATTCAGTGGCATATATGTATGGTTAAAATGATTTATATCAGCTTGAGCGTCAGGTATAAATACCTTCCTGTGTTTATTTTCTTTTCTCATTTAAGTTCTGTGGCGGAAAGTGGAATCAGTTTTCCAGGGTTTGTGTTGAAATCGAGTGGCGACGGGCATGTCTTATGTTGGCCTATGTGTACCAGGAAGGACTGCACATCGATGTTGCTGGCATAAAAGCGGCTGAGGTGCGACCCATGCAGCAGATTAATCAGCGTCTACTCAGAATGCTCGAGTCCCATGACAAGATGAGAGACCCAAGCTGAGCAAGATTGTAGTGGTAAGCGTGTGTTATTTTTACATTTATGGATGGTTCATGGATCTCGGGCCATGACAGCCTTTTTTTTAATCATTTTAGGAATTAATGGCCTTTTTTCACTTCCTTTAAGTTGTGAAACATAAATTTCTAAAAGTACAATTTTTAGAAAAGGGTTAGCTGATATAGACCTTTAAGAGTTAATTGTGACTAGCATATATAGGGTAAGATAGAGGTTCCTGCATCATTAGTGCTAATAAGATAGAACCGAGATAGGATGCATGAGGATAAGGGAAATGTAGAGTCGATAACGTAGACATAATCCATAAATTGAAGCTGTGAGAAAGAGTAACGACAACAACATAAATTTGAACAACTACTTTTGTAAAGTGTGTGCATGCTTCATTCTTTTGTATCAACATTTGACGTAATATTACTTTAATAGGCACAAATAAACGATTCTTGAACATGCGTCATGACTCGCGTTGAAATTCTGAACAGACGCGTTCATTTGTCGAAGGTCACTTGCACTATACATCAATCAGCGTCTAAATTTATGTAACATAAAAATTCACCGCTTTCTTTTCTTTTGAATAGCGTATCAGTTGTGGCTTATCTCACGCCTATATACCCATGCTGAATGTTATATCAGGTGCAAACGAATGCCTGCACACAGGTTGTAGTGATTTACATCAAAACAATACATGTGAACATTCAGCGGCTCATAACAGATGGTTATGTTTTAGCCAGTAACGTGGTTCCCTCCTAATTGCTGCATCACCGGTCCAGGTTTATATTCAATCTTCCATGAGGTAATTAAAATTAAATTGTGTTATGTTAATAGACATGCACGTTCTATGGTGTAGGTCATTTGCTACATCAGCAACAATGGAAAAAATGACATTAAGCTGAACCAGATTTTGTTGAAAGCGAGTGGCGACGGGCATGTCTTATGTTAGCCTATGTGTACCAGGAAGGACTGCACATCGATGATGCTGGCATACAAGCGGCTGAGAGCAGATCAATCAACGTCTACTCAGAATGCTCGAGTCGCGTGACAAGATGACAGACCCAAGCTGAGCAAGATTGTAGCGGTAAACGTGTGTCATTTTTACATTTACATATGGTTCATGGATCTCGGGCCATGGCAGCCTTTTTTTTAATCATTTTAGGAATTAATGGCCTTTTTTCACTTATAAAAATACAATTTACATATTTACCTTTCCTTTTTTTTAATAAATGCACATGTTTCAAGAGTCTGGTAATATCACTTTAGGCAGTACAAACACATTCAAATACGACTGATTATCTGATTTAGAGGTGTCAAAACCGGGTTGTCGGGTTAACGTGTCTGCGTCCAACGGGTCATTTTGGAAACCACACAAAAGGGGTTTGAGTCAAATCAGATATGGGTCCAAAAAGGGTTGACATGAAATATATAAGGACCTCTCTCGTTCTTTCCTCCACATTTATATACAAGCATAATAATCTGATGTTAATACGGTCTCTATAGCTTTTCATAATCAACTATATTTTAGAGGCCCAAATGCTAGACCATTGACACGATATTTTCAAATCGGCTATGATGATTTTAGTAACACATTGTGGACAGGTAATCTTTGTTGGTCAGTGATAAGTGAGTTACGGTCTTGCCAGCAAATGTTGATTACAAAATACTAGAAAAGTCGATTGTCATTATTTTTGTTGGATTAGATAGCCTTATTTCATTTTTTCCCTGCATGATTTTTCAATCTACTCATGGGTTTCTAACTTGCTTCATATGCAATGTACAGGTGAACGCCGATCCAGTCGCAGAAGTCATTGAGCAAGAGTAGACACTCAAATCATAAGTCGTGAGCGCGACCCTATAAACCTTAGAGATGGTTTGAAACTTAAAAGCATATGGTTTAAAAAATACCCATACTTTTGTTAACCTGCAAAGATGTGACTTCTATTTAAAAGTATAAGCCACTTTTGACACTGTATAATAAAGTTTCTTACATCAATTCTACAATTTCTTTGATGTCAGTTTGGTTTCAAGATGCATATACGGCAGTTTCACAATCATTCTGAAAAACACATAATTCAGTAACTTTGTATACAAACACACCGCGGCAACGCGTGGGTAACCAACCTCGTTTTCACTACAACTTAACACTTCTACTACACATTTACTAAACAAAGGATAAAACAAGTATCACCAACCTCACAAACTAATACCATTCGAACCATAGGAGAAGGAGGAAGCAAGGGTTTGATTTTCACACAAGTTTGAGTACTAGGGCTCATTTGTGTTCTATAAGAGTTTAGGAGTGTTGGTTTGGGTTAAGCTAGTGTTATCATCTTCTCATCTCACTAATCACTTCAAGTAAGTCACCAAGTTAATTTTATAACCTTACACTACTTACTTATAATTTATTTCATTTCCTAGTATGACATTGGCAAGGTTACATATGTGTTGAATCACTTGGGTACATGTTTGTGATATTCTTAAACATATTAAATGACAACCAGCTAGTATGTTATAAACTCTCATTTTTAGGAATACTTAAGCTACATGACACTCTTGTTGGGTCCTTCAGTACCCAAGAGTCCTTAAAATAGGATTTGAATACAAATTACGCTAAGTGTTAATCAACCGAAAACACAATTAGGTCACTGAGTGAACAGTCACTCAGTGAGTTACCTTCAAGATGCTCAGGACGAGTCTAAGAAGAAATACTCACCACACAGGGAGGCAGATCTCCCTGAAGTGTTACTTGAGCCAAAGAAGAAGGTAATGGGTTCAGTGAGTGTGGGACAAGAACTCACTGAACCCCAATCTCCTCAACAACAATAACTGAAGACTGAAGACTGAAAGCGAATGACTGAAGAACCTGAAGCCTGAATAAAAGGCGGGATTAAGCGGGATGGTTTTGAAGAGATAAGAACAAGTCTTATCGGGGTCAGAAACAAACCATCCCTAAAGCGGCTAAAAGTTAAGAAGTGTCAGGACTAACACACGAAGACTTTTTGGCGCAATCCTATTGGTTCTTGGAAATGACAATTACTGTTGTAGTTGTCAGACACGCCTTCCATTGTTTATGTATCTGATGCGCATGATGTGTCATTGCGGTTTAGCAGTATTAATGCGTACTCAAGTTTTAAATTTATATTTAGCCGACTTATCAATAACACACACACTTAACAAGCAGTGTACCCGGTCAGTATGAATATAATGGTAAGTAGAGTGTCGATAACTAAGAGTGGAACGTATTATCTAGTTATTCTAATCAATATTCTAATATCCTAAGTTAGTTATACAACCTAATCTAATGCAAGGGGGTTCAGCCTGAGAGACTGGCACGGTTTGGTTATAATTAAGTGGAAAACTAAACTAATGAGCACGAATCAGCGATTAGCACACACATACACAGATAGATACTCGAGACAATAAGAAGACCTGTCCTGATAATTAAATAGCTTGTCACTTGTTTTATTGCTAGTTTTATATGAAGTGTATATAATTAAACCTTTCTCGTTGGCTCTAATCTTATCGGCGAGTAAACCCTTAATGATTACTTATGTCTATCCTATTTATTCAAGAGACGCTAGAATAAATAGGCGAGGAAGGGGCATGGCGACCCAAGCAAGACTCAGCTAGACACAGAGGTTATCAATGCACTAATAAAAGTCACCAAAGACATCAACATATAAACATTAATTAATGGGAAAGCAATATTAAGGGGAGTGCATGATCTTCCGTAGTCACATGACACAAGCCCATCAATCCTGATAAATTATAGTGTACTAAAACAATAAAACAAAACTACTTAATGAATTGAATACATGCAGGACCTTCTTACAGCTCTTGTATCTTTGTCTGAGGTGTGTCTTGTGCTGCTTGGTCGTCTGAATTCGGCTCTAGGGTTATGTCTAGGTCTAAAGTCTCTTAAATTCGTCTGGCCTTGGGGTATTTATAGTTTCTGTCTGAGGGATCGATGCGGCGCATTGACTTGATAGATGCGGCGCATTGACTTAACTTCGCATAGGGTCCAAGATTAATATATTCAGGAATATTCGTACACCGTCTTCAGATGCGGCGTAACTTGATCTTTGTATGCGGCGCATGTACTTTAGTTGTCTTGGATTGTAACTGGTGAAATCTTGATAGTGATACGCCGTATGTTAGAAGTATATTGCGGCGTATCTGGAGTAGAACGAGCTTGATCTTCTTCTTTGACCAAAGTTTCATATGCGGCGCATGACAGAATTGCATGCGGCGCATTCTTCAAAGTCAGGCAATGGTCTTCGAATTCATCTAAGTATGATATTGCGTCGTATCTGTTGAGTGAGATACGGCGCATCTTCTGGATTTCAGTAGACTTTTAACATCTCGCTTGTTTTGCTCCATAATTAGTCCAAAATCGCCAAGTTTCACATAATGCTTGTTTTTACCTGATAATTACTAAAGTAAACATTAATGTATCGATTCTCATGTATAATATAATAAAACAAGTTAAATAAATAGGATAAATGATGATAATAAAATATACTTATTTGAGTTCATAAAATATCCCCCCACTTGAACTTTACTTGTCTCCAAGTAAACCTTAGAATTAATCGTATGAAAATGTATCCTAAAAGATATTAGGATTTATTTTTATATTTAAGCACGTATTTGTTTTGTCATAATCACACAAACAATCACTTAACGAAGTAGAAACCAAAATAATTTTTAATGTAAAACAATTCTAAATCATTTAGTTGCTTAGTCGTGACGAATATTCTATCATAGGCTTGGCAAGTATACACATCTCCCCCACTAAAGCCAAGGAGTAACAAGTCTAAAGCGGTAAAAAGGGTTTGTTGGTTAAGGGTCGATCATTCTTTTTAATCTCTATCGATCTCACATTCCAGAAAAGGTGACAAAATTACGAATACATGATCGAATCCACGACCACGATACTTGCAATTGCTCAATTCCTTAACTCGAGTGGGCTAAAGATAGGACCAAGTAATCTTCACCAATAATATTATATCAAAAAGGGCGACAAAATCATAAATACATAGCCGAATCCACGACTACGATACTTAAGATTGCTCAAATCCCTAATCTCAATAAATCAAAGGTTTGGATGAAGAATGATATAGGGTATGGATAATATTTGGGATACAAATTGGTGTAAAATAAAAAAAATAAACAAAACAGATAAATTAAAATCCTAAGTGTGGTTAATCACTTTCCCAACCATCCCATGAATAAGACTCATATCATTGAATAACTCACGCTTTAACACTTGAAACACACGCTTTAGGTAGACACGAATTATACTCCACAAAATCTCAATCAAAGAATAACCTTAGTTGGCGTTCCCATAACGGCCAACTCCTATTCAATCCATAAATATAATATACAACAACAAATAGTGGTGATATCTCCCACTTAATACAAAACTTTACATAAGTTGGTTAAAACAAACTTCCAACTTTTCCTTTTTCTTTTTCTTTTCTATTTTTTTTTCCTTTTTTTTTTTTTTTTTTTGACATCAACTATATGTGTAAAATTTCACAACTTTTCTATCACTATTTTTCCGGATAATTTTTTCATACTCTTCATACTTTCAGAAATAACTATAATAGTGAAAGTAGCAAACACACGAAAAATAAACTAAAAGTTATACAATATTTACTTTCATACCAATTGCATTGTGTAATTTCCCAACCTAACCAAAGATAATGAATTACGCACGCGAACACAGGTAATGTAAGGAAACACACTTTGCCTAAAGCAATTAACCACGGATTTTAATCTACAGGGTAGGCTAAGGTGTAAGGGTGTATCGAAACATTATAACAAAGGTGTAAGAAACGAAAGGAATGGCTCTGAGGGTTTTTCTAGTGGTATCTTACTCTAAAAGTGAGAGTAAACAAAGGGTTTATACGGGGGTTAATTAACCAGTGTAGTTAGTTAATATCACATAACATATAAAGGCTATTTGGGTGTAATCCTAGAAATTTACCAATTTAGACAAGTCACTCCAATTATATAGATAATACTCATTATGGTGGTCTTGAATAGTATACAAGCCAAGTTCTAAAGTTTACAAGTCACCAGCACACTAAAGTTTTAATATTTTTGAAAGAATAGAGTTATGTGTGCGGTTATGTAATTTAGACTTTAAACAAAAACATGCTAAAAAAATTTAAATTTTGATATATTAAGCGCATTTTAAGCATATTTTGAAAAAGTTTAGGACAAGTAAGTGTTCTAATTCTCCATCCCCCCACTTAAGTTAAACAACGTCCTCGTTGTTTGTGTCAAAGGTTAAAAATTGGAAAATAAAAGAATTAGAACAGAAAAACTCCCCTGAGATTTGCTCGGTATGATCCTCCATTATTCGTATAAGAGCAAAAATCAACTTTCTTGTGGATGAGAACGTTTAAGCTTCATAAATGATGTATCCACAAAAATGCAGGAATCTATAATACCATTTAGACTTTAACACACCTGAGTTAAGAAGGTTCAAACTTGCATAATACATTAGTAGTTAGTAAAAATAAAACCTAAAAAATTAAACTGTAAATCATCAGGTCAGTCGATACGCCGTATCTTATGGAAGAAGATACGCCGTATCGAGCCTGGAATAATACGATTCAGAATAAAAGATGCGTCGTATCCTTAACCCGGGATGCGCCGCATTAAATAAACTGACAGCAAGTTTTAAAGTCAAAAATAAAAATGCAGAAAATGAAATAAGATATGACCAGTGCAGGTGATGCGTCGCATCTTATGATGGAGATGCGCCGCCTCTTCTGCAGGTCTGAAAGACTCGACACAGAACAGAAAAGTAAAAATTCTTCCATCGGGTTGTCTCCCGGTCAGCACTTGTCTTTATTCCAGAGTCTTCAAGTTAGACTCACGTTCAGCTCCTTAATACCGATCACTGAAAGAGTCAGAAGCATCGCACTCCCTCATCGCCAGTCCAGTAATATTGAACACTCCTTGCTCGTCCTTAATATCCACGCCATTCTTCTTTAATATCTGTATAAACAAAGTTCTGTCCCTTTCGGGCAGAGATGACAAAATGATAGACGGGAAATTCTTTTTATTATATAGGCATAAATATGCAAGGTGGGGTGGTAGTTCAATAAACATATCTTTATTCAAATTTGTATTCTCAACTATTCTCCTACGTTTGTTAATTACTTCGCAATCATGCCACTCATTATCAGAATCATTAACAATATCGCGCCTAAGTTCGGTAGGTACATTAAGGTCAATAAATTCCTCGAGGTTCTCATGATTAGGATTAGTTGAGTTGTTTTGAATCAATCTTTCTCCCATAAGCATAACTGCTAGATCAAGGTCCATACGTTCTCTTAATCCTAGCACATAGACGCCTCTAATTATGCTTTTTGCAGGATTTTGGCACTTATAGACTAGTTTATTGTTCCCTACATTTAATGAGATTTTTCTTTTAAACACATTAATCTTAGCATGGGCGGTAGACAAGAAAGGTCTTCCAAGGATTAAAGGAATCTTAACATCCTCGGGCATATCTAATATAACAAAGTCTACGGGGAAAACAAACTTCTTAATCTTAACTAGCACATTTTTAGCAACCCCTTCAGGCTGTTTTACCGTTTTATCAGCCAATTCAATAAGCAGCTTAGTTGGTGCTAATTTTCCTAGTCCTAGGGTAGTGAATGTCTTAAGGGGCATAACACTAACGCTAGCTCCTAAGTCAGCTAATGCATTATTGAAAGATATGTCATTAATTGAACAAGGTAAAGTAAAACTTCCTGGGTCCTTTTCTTTATGAGGCAAGGCACGTAAGTCGGTTGCATAGCTCTCTTCTTTCATTGTAGCCTTGATCTCCTCTTCAATCTTTGCCTTCTCGTTGAGTAACCTCCTTAAACTAATTGAAGAATTAAAGAAAAATTCGGGCTTTGCAGCATCATTACCATTCATCAATCTTCTAGGAAAAGTTATGTTAGGCGTGACTTCTTCAGTAGTGCATATGGCCTTGACATGATCTCTTGGGTTAGTTTCAGTTGAGCTAGGTAAACTTCCGTATCCCCTTTCTTGAAGAACTTTGCTCATTTGTCCGATTTGTTGTTCCAATGCTTTGATCGAAGCTCCTTGATTTCTTGTTATAGTATCCGTTGAGGCTCGGATTTCTTTGATCATAGCGGTGTTCTCTTCATGTCTTTTAGCAGCATCGGCCATAATTTTCTTTAGAGTGTCGTCCAAAGTCTGCCTCCTTTTTTGATAAGTGGGATTATAGTTGTTCTTTTGATAGTATCCCGGAGCAGCTTCCCTAAATCTTCCTGAAGGTTGGAATGGTTGTCCAAATTGTGTGTAGTATGCTTCTTCAAAAGTCTCACTTTCATTCTTTTTAGGGCAATCTTTAGTGTAGTGAGGTCCTTCGCATTTTTCACATCCAACTTGGGCAGCATAAACTTTCTCATCACGCTTCTTCATCTCTCTACTAATTTTATCCAATTGAGCTTGAATTGCAGCAAACACGTCAAAATTAGTGCTGCTCTTAGATCTAGTAGAGGTTCCGTCGTTCCATTTTTGAGAGTGATCAGCAGCTTCTTGGATAGCTTTTCTAGCGTCGGCTGCACTCATTTGAGGCACAGCTCCTTTAGCATCCAAGATTTGTCTAGTAGGCACGTCCAATCCTTGATAGAACAATATTATCTCCTGCATTGGACTTAGATAATGTTGAGGGCATTTCATCAATAAGTCTTTAAATCGTTCCCAAGCTTGATAAAGAGTTTCATCAGGCTCTTGCTTGAAATTGTTGATAGCCTCCATCTTTTTAGTAGTTTTAGCAGGTGGACAATATCTTTTCAGGAATTTGCTCTTCAAATCTTCCCATGTTGTGATTGAACTAGCAGGTTCATTCCTTAGCCACTTATTAGCAGCTCCTTTAAGCGAAATTGGAAAGATTCTTAGCATAAGTTGATCGTCAAAGACTCCTTCTGTAGTAAAAAAATCTGCAATCTCGAGGACTTTTTCAACATGTTCATTAGCATCTTCATGTTCTGTTCCACTGAAAGCATTTTCTCTTAGCTCCTTGAGAAATTGAACCTTCAACTCAAACTTTGACTTTTCATCAAACTTCGGTCTAGCAACTCCTGAACTATAATCAACACGGGTTTTGTTCATGTATTCCTCCATAGTAGTGTTTTCCGTCATTGTTTCTGTTTCTTCTTCCTCCTTCTCTTCAGAAAAGTAATCAAGCTTGAACGAACTTGAAATTTCAAAGCTTTTTGTGTTGAAAAGCCTTTTAAGCGAATGTAAGGCTCGTTCAGGATCTTCGAAAGGTTTAATCAAGTTCTTAGTTGAACTCCTGGTCATGCACTTCCTGAAATCATCACAAAAGCATCAGTAGGGTACGTTCAAGAAAGTATGATATCAGAAAATTAACAACGAAAACGGAATACGAAAAATAAAAGTTGCTGATATCTACAAACGATGCGCCGTATCCAGAAAGTTGGATACGCCGTATCTTATTTCGTTAAAATTTAATCAGACTTTTATTCAGAAAACAGATACACCGCTTATGAATTAGAATGCGCCGTATCAAGTTTAAATTATCAAAAATTGATTATATTTATTAAAATTAAATGCGTCGTATTAACAAAAGCTAATGCGCCGTATTTTCGTTATGTTTCAAAATACAAGATTTTTGATTTAGTAGATGCGCCGTATCGATAAAGATCAATGCGTCGCTTCTGTTTAATAATTCGAAAAACTGTTTTTAATTTAAATAGAAAATACGCCATATCTGTTAAAACAGATGCGTCGTATGGCGTTAGGGTTTAGAAAAATTTCTTATTAAAAACAGAATACGCCGTATCTTGGGGAAAGATGCGTCGTACTCGAATTTATTAAACGGGTTGTATTTTATAAAAATTAAACGCAATACGCCGTATCTGTGAAAACAGATGCGCCGTATCGTTTGTATTAGCACAATACAACGATAGCAGAATGCAGAAAAATAGAAAAAAGAAAAACAAAAATAAGAACAAACAAAAAATTACAGAAAACAAAAAACACACAAAAAACAGAAAATATGCAAATTATACAATGAATGCAATCTATCTAATATATAACAGGGTTAGTGGTTAGAATCTAAAAAAAAAAACTAAAAAGAAAAACCTAATTAAAATACTAAATCAAATTAACAGATAATAACAATTCACTCCCCGGCAACGGCGCCAAAAACTTGATGCGCGTGATGTGTCGTTGCGGTTTAGCAGTATTAATGCCTACTCAAGTTTTAAATTTATATTTAGCCGACTTATCAATAACACACACACTTAACGAGCAGTGTACCCGGTCAGTATGAATATAATGGTAAGTAGAGTGTCGATCACTAAGAGTGGAACGTATTATCTAGTTATTCTAATCAGTATTCTAATATCCTAAGTTAGTTATACAACCTAATCTAACGCAAGGGGGTTCAGCCTGAGAGACTGGCACGGTTTAGTTATAAATAATTTGAAAACTAAACTAATGAGCACGAATCAGCGATTAGCACACACGTACACAGATAGATACTCGAGACAATAAGAAGACCTGTCCTGATAATTAAATAGCTTGTCACTTGTTTTATTGCTAGTTTTATATGAAGTGTATATAATTAAACCTTTCTCGTTGGCTCTAATCTTATCGGCGAGTAAACCCTTAATGATTACTTATGTCTATCCTATTTATTCAAAAGACGCTAGAATAAATAAGCGAGGAAGGGGCATGGCGACCCAAGCAAGACTCAGCTAGACACATAGGTTATCAATGCACTAATAAAAGTCACCAAAGACATCAACATATAAACTTTAATTAATGGGAAAGCAATATTAAGGGGAGTGCATGATCTTCCGTAGTCACATGACACAAGCCCATCAATCCTGATGAATTAAAGTGTACTAAAACAATACAACAAAACTACTTAATGAATTGAATACATGCAGGACCTTCTTACAGCTCTTGTATCTTTGTTTGAGGTGTGTCTTGTGCTGCTTGGTCGTCTGAATTCGGATCTAGGGTTATGTCTAGGTCTAAAGTCTCTTAAATTCGTCTGGCCTTGGGGTATTTATAGTTTCTGTCTGAGGGATCGATGCGGCGCATTGACTTGATAGATGCGGCGCATTGACTTAACTTCGCATGGGGTCCAAGATTAATATATTCAGGAATATTCGTACACCATCTTCAGATGCGGCGTAACTTGATCTTTGTATGCGGCGCATGTACTTTAACTGTCTTGGATTGTAACTGGTGAAATCTTGATAGTGATACGCCGTATGTTAGAAGTATATTGCGGCGTATCTGGAGTAGAACGAGCTTGATCTTATTCTTTGACCAAAGTTTCATATGCGGCGCATGATAGAATTGCATGCGGCGCATTCTTCAAAGTCAGGCAATGGTCTTCGAATTCATCTAAGTATGATATTGCGTCGTATCTGTTGAGTGAGATACGGCGCATCTTCTGGATTTCAGTAGACTTTTAACATCTCGCTTGTTTTGCTCCATAATTAGTCCAAAATCGCCAAGTTTCACATAATGCTTGTTTTTACCTGATAATTACTAAAGTAAACATTAATGTATCGATTCTCATGTATAATATAATAAAACAAGTTAAATAAATAGGATAAATGATGATAATAAAATGTACTTATTTGAGTTCATCAGTATCTTATATTTTCAGTACTCTTAACATGTTTGCCTATAAATAGCAAACAGATGGAGAAAAGTTAGTTAGGTATTTTGTGCAATTAAATCTTAGACTTTCACAATACCCCTTTTCTCCTACAAAGAGTAACCAATCCCTGAGATAGCTTAGTGGGTCGAATTTGTTACCACTTAAGCATTGCTTGAGTTTAGATAGGAGACACCATACCTTGTCTATTCAATCCCAAGTGTTTGTTCCGCAAAACACTTGGGTAATAGATTCTTTGATTGATTTCTAATAAGAATTTAAACGTTGAAAAACATTGTGTTTTTATATTTACGTTTTACTTATAACTTGTAATTAATCAAATACATTGCATCAGTCATAAACACAAAGAGATTAACTTTTTTGTTAACTCTAAGCGTGTTAAGGGAACAACAAGTGATATCAGAGCCTCTGGTTTATAAAATCTTTCAAAAATAACCAAGAGTGCTCAAGGTTTTTAAAACCAAGATCCTACTATGGATGATATTAATGTGCCCCAGCTAGTCGACAAAAAGGGTGGAAGCTTTTCAGCTGTTGCCCCACGACTTGAAGCTGGTAAATTTAGCAAGTGGAAAAAGCGAATGATTTGCTACTTGACTGGTATGGAACCATACTACATCTCTTGTGTTAAAGATGGTCCCTATGTCCCAAAGACTGCTGAAGGGCTAAACTAGCCTGAGGCTCAATGGACCATAGATGAGAGGAAAGTGGTCAATCAAGACCAACGCCTGAAAAGCATCATTATATCTTTTTTTCCTGATGATATAATGGAATCAGTCATCAACTGTTCAACAGCCAAGCAAACTTGGGATGACTTGGTCAATAGCTTTGAGTGTCCCTCAGATACCAAGGAAAACAAGGTCATGGACCTGAAACTTGAGTACAATACTTTCAGGGCAAAGGACTCTGAAAGTCTCTCTCAGACTTATACCAGATACAAGACTTTGATAAACGAGCTATCAAATGATGGTGTCACTAGTATAGATTTGGCCTACGGTCACACCAAAAATGCGTGACTATATGCATATAGTCACACACGTTTTTTTGGGTGTGTGTGACGAAAAGTCGCGCCACCGTAGGTACCATATGGTCACATTGTTTAGTTTGTGGCCGTTTTCATTGAAAAAGAGTGACCAAAACCTGAATATGTGTGACCAATTAGGCACAAGTTTTGTTGGATTTATCAGTATGTGTGACTATTTTCCATCCTATGGCCACATGAATATATAATAAATGTGACGTTTGTGATGATTTAGTCACACAACGTGTGTTGTTTTTTTCGAGTTAGTCACATACAATTTAAAAAATAGTGGCCAAAAGTGTTAATAAGTGTGACCATATGCTTTTTAAAGTGAAGAAATGTGTATTTTTTTGTGACTATTGATCATCCAATGGTCACATGAATTTTTAGTTTGTGTGGCCTTTTGTAATATTTAGTCACACAAAGCATGTTTGTTTTGGATATTTAGTCACATATAATTAAGCATAAAATGGCCAAAAGTGTTAATAAGTGTGACCATATGCTGTTTAAAGTGAAGAAATGTGTATTTTGTGTGACTATTGATCATCCAATGGTCACATGAATTTTTAGTTTGTGTGGCCCTTTGTAATATTTAGTCACACAAAGCATGTTTGTTTTTGGTATTTAGTTACATACAATTAAGCATAAAGTGGCCAAAAGTGCTAATAAGTGTGACCATATGCTGTTTAAAGTGAAGAAATGTGTATTTTGTGTGACTATTGATCATCCATTGGTCACATGAATTTTTAATTTGTGTGGCCTTTTGTAATATTTAGTCACACAAAGCATGTTTGTTTTTGGTATTTAGTCACATACAATTAAGCATAAAGTGGCCAAAAGTGCTAATAAGTGTGACTATATACATCTTTTAGTCACATTTAAGAAATCAATATATATCGAAACAAATTCAAATATATATCAAAACAAATTCAAATACAATAAAATTGGAATGTATATAACTGAACCACTAACACATATCATATAAGCAGTACTAACTATATGAACCAACAGTACTAACTTATAACTAACAGTTGTAACTAATACACTAGCAGTACTAACAGTTGTAACTAAATACACTAGCAGTACTAACAGTTGTAACTAATACACTAGCAGTTTCAAGGGCTTCATGTTCTTCGTCCAACCTTTTTATCTTTTCTCTGATTCATGAAAGTAACTGAAGTTGTTTCTTGGCATTCTTCTTTGAAGTCTTGGTCTCAGGTAATGGCAGTGACGGTTTAATGCCGTTTTGAGCACTCACAGTCCTGCAGAATAGTCAAAGAACTGATAGAAATAAAATTACATGAAAGGCCATACCTCTTTGTGAGACTCTGCAGCTTTGAGAAATCGCTTGATAAAAACATACACAGTCGGGTACAAGAGATTGAATTGAAGTGTATTCACCATTTCCTTTTCCTGTAAACATCGAGGTGAAAACACATACAAGTCAGTACCAGATTATAATCTAAATTGAGAAAAGCAGAAAATCTATAAAATCTTGTCTTTTTAGTTATACCATCAACAGAACTTCATCTCTAGTGTACGCCTTGTCAGATATGCATACATATTAGAACAAAAGTACAGTAATTATAGTGATACCTGAGATAGAAATAGGGAACTTACAATTAATATCAGGAAGTCCACTAATCAACAGTTCTAATTCCTTATCATAAAAGATGGATATCAAATCCCGAGAAATCAATTCATTAAACCCTTCCAAAAAAGCATTTATTTGAGGCCGTATAGCAGTGGTTACTTTGCATAAAAACTGGTACACGGTTCATGTCAACAGTTTTAATATATATAATATATAATATATATATTTAAAATATATATATATTCAGTGTATGTGACAGTAAATTACACCTACCATGTATCAAATACCGATCTGTTTGTCCCACAATGTAAAAACATTAAGACCCAATCTTATAATAATCAGTCGGATAAAATTTCGCCAATTGCCAACTTTAAATGTAGCAAGTTATAATATGTACAGCACCAAATAGAAGCAGATGTACAACATAAAAGATGAAAGATATCTGAGGAAACAATAAGATTACCTGCAGCAGAACCAACTCTCTTCAGCACACCAAGCTGATTTTCTTCTGATAGTATGGTATAAGATACATTACTTTTGTATCTTGGGCATGAAATGTAGTTAAGTAGCAGTTTCTGAACTACCAAACCTACCAGAGAACTCTCCTGCAAATATGGCGATCAGAAGATGATCTTTGTTGAATCAATGGACAAAAAATTATACAATCACATTATTAGTGTACCTCACTCATTGCTGCATCAATCAAAGGGTGAATATCATTTGGTCTAGGTGACGGCCCAGAAAGAAGTGTTGATCCCAGTTGAGCTTAACGACCTTATTAATTACTTTAGATATAAACCTAAAGCAATCGGTATAGAAACTGATCTTGAGTTGTATATCAAATATTATGCGGAAACTAATACTTGATCTTAAGAAGAATTAAACACAAACGAATTCTCAAACAACACTTCAATATATTAATACGATTGCTCTGAATAGCAATGGGGTTACAAGGAACCTTGAAGTGTAAAACAATAATGATACGTATATAAAACCTAACCCTAGATCCTCCTTTTATAGACTAAGGAGTCCTAGTCGGTTACAAAACTTTCTATACACGAAAAATATCTTTACGTATCTTTTCTATACTTATCCTTAATATACCATACATATCCAATAAGCAGCAGCATAATTTCTCTAGCAGCAGAGGCTTCGTAGCTAGCAGCAAAATCACACTTAGCTTATTGTTCAACCATCAGATATCCAGCAGCAGAGTAAGTACACTAGCAGCAGAGTTACTCAGACTAGCAGCAGAGTAATACTTAGTGTATTTCTGTAAGTACCAAAAGCAGCAGAGTAATCTTCAAAACCCAACAATCCTCCCCTAAACTTGATATTTTTCTTCAAAAATCATCAAGTTTCCTATAAGCTCAGCTAATCACCAAGAGGATGTTTCCAAACACTTACTGCCTTGAAGTTTTTTCTTGCAAAATCTTTTTATACTTCTCAATTAGCACACCTGCTTGAAAATCTGATACAAATGGCCTTTGTGACATTAACATTCCTGGTTGCAACATATCAGTAAGAATATCAACATTGTTGTAGAAAGGGTAATCTTTTTCTATCAACATGTAGGTACCCAAACCACTACTTCCAATCAGTTCATGTACTCCACATGACTGATATAAGTACCACTTAACAACCTTCTTTGAAGTTCTCAAATTTTGCCATTCAGTACTCCTTTCATTAGGTTCAAACATGTTTCTCAGAAAATGATAATGTACTCTTTCAGGCACTACCTCTGGTTTCTTGTCACTATATCTTTCCTTGTAAAGTTTCCAGAGTTGCACAATATAATCCCTATCCATGTACTCCAGCATCTGAGAAACTCTAACATACTTTTCACATGCAAAGTTAGATCTCATGATTTCCCATTTTGCTTCACATACATCAAACACATCATAGGTATAAGAGATGATTGGATACTTTGTTGATAACGGGACTGCATTGATTAATTCAGGTTCTGGCTGTGGTTTATGAACTGTGAAGTCCATAATAGCTTTCATAGCATCTGCTTCCTCTTTTTTGTTCTTATAACATTCTTCAGTTGTAAATCTTCTTTTCTTCCTAGCTACCATCTTACTTCGTTTACCAGTTCTCTTATAACCAATGACATCCTTAATCTTTTCCCTTTCAACCTCCAAGGTTGCTTATCACCTTGCTTCTCCAAATCACTTCCAGATGCTTTCAAAGTAGCACTTGACTCTGGAGTTTTATAAGTCCATGGATCCACTCTTCTTGTTAACTTAAAAACCTCATCATCATCAAACTTCCTATCAATCTCCTTCTTTGCTGTTTCATACATCTTTTTCACTTCATCATCTGAATAAATTTTCAAATCTTTTAGCTTCCAATTCTTCATATTTTTCAAGTAGTATTCATGATGAGTTCTGATTTTTTTTTACAGTAGGAGGTTTAAGCACTTTCTTCTTCTTCCTTGCAGCAATCAATTTCTTCTTTTGTTTTGCTCTAAACTCCTCCAAGAAATCAAACTCATTCTTATCAGCAAAATCATCTTGTAACTCCTCCTTTACCATATTAGCTCATCTGATCACAGCCTCATTCTTAGCTCTTTCATTATCCCATTCATCCAACAATGCTCTAGTCTTTGCTTCATTCTCAGCCAACTTCCTTTGCTTTTCAAGCTCTTCCTGTTCATCTTGTTCCACCAATTTTCTTGTAGCATCTTCATCATGCTTATCCTGATCTTCTTTTGACCAGAACTCAAATGGAAGGTGTGTAGGATAAAGTGTAGGTTCTTCAACAAGTTTACCTTTTCCTTTATCTTTTGGTGCAATAGATGATGATACAGGTTTTGGTATGGGAATGGGTTCTCTTATGAAAATACATTTGGCCTTGGGTCTAGAGACAACATATTTTGAAGTAGGAGCAACAGCAGATTGTTCTTGTTGTGAAAGTTGTTGTTGTTTGGATGGTGTGGATGTTTTGGTTGTAAGGTTTAGCAGTACTTGAGCTAAGGGTAGTGTATCATCATGTGATTCAGCAGCAGAGTTCTTTAGCCCAATAGCAGAGTGTTCTGCACCAGCAGCAGATTCAATCTGTGCACTCTTTCCACCAATATCAGCAACATTATCACCTTTTTCCTTTACAACCTCCCCTGAATCCTTGATTACCTCCCCTGAACCTATTACATCCTCCTGATCATTCCTCCCCTGTTTGGAAACATCCTCCTCCAAACATGATTTGGAAATCTTCCTTTTCTTGAATTTCATAAGATGAGAAGATCTTGCTCTTTTCCATTGAACTCTCTCTAAATGCTTTACCCTTAACTTCAGTTTGTGAATGATCGTATCCTGAGAGTTTTGAGTATCCTTCATCACCTGCAACTCTTCAGTAAGAGCAAGAACCTCTTTTGACAATTTTGTACATTTATCCATCAATTCATTAAGTTGTTTCATAATAGTCTCACCACTTCGGTCTGTGTTACCTGACCCGAGAGGTGGATCATTGACATTGACATTTTGTACAAGCGGAGTAGCCATTAATTCAATATGTGGATTTTCAAGACTAGCCTCAACACTTCGACTTGTGTGACCTGGTCCGAGAGGTGTATCATAGACATTGACAATGTGTACATTATCATCCATCAATTCATTGGTAGTTCCATGTTTTTCCTCATCACTTCGGGATTTGTTAACTTCCCTGAGAGGTGAATCTTGGGACTGAAACTCAGTCTCAACCCTAGGTTGAAAATCTGAGCCCCCCATATTAGCCAGTTGGCTGGGGTTACCTTCTTGTGCAGCAGGTTCAAGTGAACCTTCAGCAATAGATGTTGCTAAGGTTGGGGTCTTACTTATGTTGACACTGGCCTGCTCAGTTACTAAACCAGAGACAGTAGTGTCAGCCCCTTACTTCATGCCATCTCCATCACCTATGGCAGCCTCATCTGCTACCATACTAGCACTAGTCTGAGGTAACTTAGTGCCCTTTTCTTGTGAGTTCCTAGGTGAATGGGTATTTTGGGGTTCATTGGAAGAAGATTCATTTAAACTTGTAGATGAGGATGTGTGATGGGAAGCTGTGGGAGTTCCAGCTTCTTCATCCTCATTAACAGCAGCCACAATATCCAAAATGTATTGGGACAAGGGAGTGATAGTACCAAAAAAACCTTTCCCATTTTTCCTTAGAAAAGCAAACATTGTGATAGTCATTTTATTACTTGGCTCAATATTTGTATGTTCCAAGGGTTCTTTTAGCTGGTGGTTTATAATGAGTTGTAAAAACCTTGGATACAAATAAAACTTCTTAGTAACATACTTCTTCATCCCTTCAAAAATCATAGAAGAAAAATCAAATGGTTGTCCTGATGCCAGGCAAATCAAAGCTGTGGCTTGAGGTGCACTGAACTCATTTCACCCACCTACTTTAGAAAATAGACAATGTTGAAGAGTATGAAGAAGAAACTTCCAATGTGGGCAAAGGAGGCCTTTAAAAAATTTTCCACTAGTATTTTGCCTCTCATACCCAATCTTCTCAAGTTCAGCCAAAATATCAGTTGTAGAAAGACAAGGGGGTGTTGGAACACCTGAAAGACGAAGGCTTCGCTTTATAGATGTTTCAGAAACTACAATACTTTCTCCGTCCACTATACCAATCAGCATTTCCTCCCTATGTTGACTTTCGAGCTTAACAGTCGACCAAAACTGTTTCATATGGGACTTAACAATAGGAGGATCGACCGTTAATGCGTACCTTAATCTTGATGCACTAAGAAAATCCATAACATCAGTGAAACCATCAGCTTCAGGGACTTTTCAAAGAAACGCGATTTGATTATGCTCATCAGGGAATTGTCTTCTTGCCATTTTGATTTTGGGGGTTTTGGATTGAAGGATGTGAATTTGTGTCTAGAGTGAGAAAGAGTGTAAATTTGGGCGCTTAAGGTGTGTAATGAGATCGAATTGGGGTTTAGACCGTTTGGATCTAATTATGGTTCTATGCGCGCCAAATTTTACAAATTGGCCCCTTTACTTTCAAACTCAGCAGCAGAGTAATGAAAGTTTGACTAAAAGTCAACTCTCCCCAAATCTCTTAGTTAATCCCTCCATCAAATTAATTGCTAACACCAACTCCTCATTGAATACCATAAGTCTATAAATTTCCCTGATATTATAACAAATCCCAAACTCCACAAACCCTAGCACAATAATCCAATAACCATGAGTTCTTCAAAAATACCGATCATTGAGCTTTCATCCGATTCACCATCAGAGGATAATGATGGATGGTCTGATTCATCATCATCCAATGGTAATGGATCGTCGTCCTATTTTCCACCAGGGTGCAAACCAAAGGGAAAACCCAAGAAAGCAGCAGCAAGATTCAAGAAACCCAAAGAACCAATAAGTATCTCCTCTTCAGACTCCGATAAGCATGCCACGCCTCCAACTGATGAAAGTGGCCCAGCTTCTGACCCGGATGACGAAACATGGGTTCCATCCGTAGCAAAATTCCTCACGAAAGAGATGGAGAGGGTCGTAGAAGGAATGAGCAAGATCCCAATGCCAGAAAGGAAGCAAGCATCTTCACAGCCTCACAGACAAGTTGTGTTGTGTCTTCCATGTCCACAAGTGTCAAGACAAATGGAAGGTAGAGGAAGGAAGAAGACCATGCCTGACCCCACCGACAAGGGTAAAAGAAAGCTTGATTAAAATCTTTTGTTTGTCTTAGAATCTTGTTTCTTGATGTCTGTTGAACTATGGATGTAATGAAGCTTTATTTTGTACTCCACTTTGTGATTAATGAATTTGAAATTTCCTTGCTTTACTTGATGTGTTCTTATGAATATCTGCAAAAGATTAGTAGAAAGCCACAAAAACACAAGCAAGAATATCCCATAATGCATATAACCACATAAGACAGCCTAGCAGCAGAGTAGCATAGCAGCAGACAACTAACAGCAAACAATATAAGAAACAGCAAACTTTGACTTAACAACAGCACAAATCCTTACACAGTTGTACAAAAACATACAGAGATAAGATGTTTAAAGATTGATCATTCCAATACTAGCAACTAAAAATTGAAATCTACCTAAATCAAAACCTTTAGTAAGTAAATCAGCAACATTGTTGTCAGTATGTATTTTAACCACTTGAATTAACTTTTTCTCATAACAATCTCTAATAAAATGATGTCTTATCTCTATGTGTTTTGTTTTAGAGTGAAAAACAGGATTTTTAATAATACACATTGTGCTGTTGTTGTCAATGTAAATTTTGGTGTTCATGAAATTATACCCATAATCCAGTAGTTGATTCTGAATCCAGAGCACTTGTCCACAGCAACTAGAAGCAGCCACATATTCTGCTTCAGTTGTTGAATTAGCCACCACTGTTTGTTTCTTACATTGCCAAGAGATCAGCCTATGTCCAAGATACTGACAGCCTCCAGTGGTTGATTTTCTATCCAAACTTGCTCCAGCATAGTCACTATCAGAGTATGCTACCAAGTTAAAAGGTGAATCCTTAGGATACCAGAGGCCCAACCTAGGTTGACTCCTCAAATACCTAAAAATCCTCTTAACAAAATTCAAGTGAGAAACTTTTGGGGACACTTGAAATCTGGCACACGCACACACAGCAAACATAATGTCTGGCCTTGAAGCAGTCAGATACATCAATGAACCAATCATTGATCTATAAAGATGAACATCAACCTCTTCCCCATCTTCATCCTTGAGCAAAGGTTTGTTGGTCTCTATTGTTGTCATGGCAGGCTTCATATCTTTACACCCAAACTTCTTCAAAATATAAGCCACATACTTGTCTTGGCTAATAAAAATCCCATCCGATTTCTGCTTAACTTGAAGTCCTAAAAAGAAAGTGAGTTCCCCCATAGAACTCATCTCAAACCTGTTGTGCATAAGCTTCGCAAATTGTTCACATAACACCTTATTTGTAGACCCAAAAATAATATCATCTACATAAACCTGAACAAGTAGAATATCCTTTTTGTCTTTCTTAATGAACAAGGTTTTGTCAATGGTTCCCCTTTTGAAACCATTGGCCAGCAAATACTTGGATAAGGTGGCATACCAAGCTCTAGGGGCTTAGTCCATACGGTGCTTTCTCCACCTTATAAACCCTATCAGGATACTTAGGATCTTCAAAACCAGGTAGTTGCATCACATATACCTCTTCATCAATCTTTCCATACAAGAAAGCACTTTTCACATCCATTTGATACATAGGAAAGTTCTTGTATGAGGCATATGCCAAGAATAGTCTGATAGCCTCTATTCTTGAAACTGTGGCAAATACCTCATCATAGTCTATTCCTTCTTCCTGAGTGTATCCCTGATACCACCTGTAGAAACTAAAAACGTGGTAATAATAGTTTCTTGGATCGTTTTGAGCCTTAGGGTTCAACAATAACAATGAACAATTATGCAGCGGAATAAGAATAAATAAACTGTTATTGACACAAAGTTTTTCTTTCAATCACACCACGCCTCAACTATTATTTGATCAAAATAATACGGTTACACTGCCTTGTAACAGGGATCAAAGTTCCTTGAGGCGACTACAAAACCTAGTCTAGACGTTTTACATTACACGTCCTAGACACACACACACACACACACACTTTTATCGATTACATTGTGGAAGACTTGTTAATAAAACCTACACGTCTATGATCTCTTTATATAGGGAGAGATCAAGACTTACATAAGAAGATAAGTATAAAACAAATAAATCTTTTAAATATTAAACAAGATCTTCTGATATCTTCCATCTTTGTAGTTTTCCTCTTTGTCATATTAAGTCCTTCTTGTTTCATTCTTGGTCGTTTTGTCTCATCAAATTATTAAACCCAACAATCTTCCCCTATTTGATGATGACAAAACAAACACCGTCTTGTACGAACTTCCCTAGACGAAGTAGCAGAAGTTGAGATGTAATCATCTCCCTGAATGAAACAAATTCGTCTTCCTTGTCTTCCCCTTAAGCCATGCCATGCCACCACCACATCTCTTCCCCTTTTTGTTATCAACAAATAGGGTACGTATGAAAATATGATCTTGACCACCACTAACCAATATCACAAACTTCCAATTCAAGTCGTCCAATGTTTCAAATTGCCCTCCATGAAGCTCAAATACGAATAATGAATCCAAAACAATAGAAACTCCAACTAGCAGTAGTAATAATGATCAACAGTAGTAAAAATCAAACACTTCCCCTCGAGTGGTGCATCAAATGATTCTTCAAATCTGTAGGCTTGATATATTGTTGAAGAAAAATAATCATCACGAATTTGATGTTGAAGTAGAAGAAACCAACCCTGTGTCTTATGCCTTGTACTAAAAGACTTCGAACGTATACTCCTCAAGTATAGGGAGACCGCAATCTCTTGACAAGAACCACTGAGCACAATAACGTAACTCCTTCAAGTGTTTTGTCAATTCGTAGTCACCTGAACGAACAAACAAGTTACCTTTAAAGTGTAACACCCACCTCAAGATATAATAAGACACAACCTTGATAAATTCCACTGCATCATCAAAGAAGCAACAAAAAACTCCTCTTCGCCAATAAGAAAATTAACTCGAGCCTTTAAATCATTAACGAACATAAAAACCAAACTCCTTTGTGTGTGTGAACTTCCCCTGTGTGTGTGTAAACCAATAACCAATGCTTACTTCCCCTCACTGCTCGTAAATTATGCAAGTATCAATCGTGTAAACCCAGCAATAACGTAGCAGCAGAAAGTAAGTCCAGCAGCAGAATCAATATGCGTAGCAGCAGAATGATCAAAGCTAGCAGCAGAATAAATTACAACTAGCAGCAGAGTGTATCAGACGTAGCAGCAGAGTAATATATGCAGTAGCAGAATAAGAATAAGTGTAGCAGCAGGATAAAATAGTGAGAGCAGCAGTATAACCTTTGACCCACGATGTGAATCAATTTAATGCCCGCAACTCTGTCTGACCCATGATCTGGCAACTCAATTAATTTGATTCATACCACAAGCGACAAACTAATAACCAAGTCCACTGACCCACAATATTTTTAATCGGCAGACTTACAATAAAATATTCATGATCTATCAATCAATCCATATGCACTGATAATACTATCTTGAATCACTACAAAAACAAATTTCAATATCTTTGAATCATACCTCACATGTGCAATACGAAAAACCTCCAAAGCTAATGTTGAATCGTTGACCACTAAAGCGTTGAACAATATTTGTGAATCGACAACCACGTGATAAGACAACCAATGATAAAGTCCCATTAATTGCAGTACGTGGTTAATTCGAACGAGAAGACCATTTACCGAGCAGATCTGATGTTATCGATACCAAAAAAAATATAACGATGACTACAGTATCCATAAAAACAGATCGTACCTTTATAAAACTTTGTTTTCTTCGACAGTAAACTTTGTGAATCCCTAGGTAACGAGCTCCCCAATCTCTGATACCACCTGTAGATCCCAGTTGAGCTTAACGACCTTATTAATTACTTTAGATATAAACCTAAAGCAATCGGTATAGAAACTGATCTTGAGTTGTATATCAAATATTATGCGGAAACTAATACTTGATCTTAAGAAGAATTAAACACAAACGAATTCTCAAACAACACTTCAATATATTAATACGATTGCTCTGAATAGCAACGGGGTTACAAGGAACCTTGAAGTGTAAAACAATAATGATACGTATATAAAACCTAACCCTAGATCCTCCTTTTATAGACTAAGGAGTCCTAGTCGGTTACAAAACTTTCTATACACGAAAAATATCTTTACGTATCTTTTCTATACTTATACTTAACATACTATACATATCCAATAAGCAGCAGCATAATTTCTCTAGCAGCAGAGTCTTCGTAGCTAGCAGCAGAATCACACTTAGCTTATTGTTCAACCATCAGATATCCAGCAGCAGAGTAAATATACTAGCAGCAGAGTAATACTTAGTGTATTTCTGTAAGTACCAAAAGCAGCAGAGTAATCTTCAAAACCTAACAAGAAGCTGAGTAGACATAGCAATGAGCATGAAGTTCAGCAGTTCATGATGTAGGAGATACGTCTTCGGACTTCCAAAAATAAGAGGGGTATATATACATGATTAGAAAATAACCCTTAAAGCTTTCTACCAACAAACAAATAAATACGGCATACTAATCAGAAGTGTACCTTATATCCGCTTTGCCAATATAGCTAAGCACAACATGCATAACCATATTTATAATGCTCTCACCTGTGTTAACCAGTAGAAGATAATCTCATCTTAATTACTAAAAAATCAAAGTACTAACTGAGAGAAATCTGAAAGTTATACTACAAACTAGAGAAGTAAGCTTTATATTAATCACCTTTAGGGATATTGTTTGGCATTGTTTCAAACCTATCTAGAGACAAATACAAATCTGCAAGGTTCTCGCTTTTCAAATTTTCAATTGAATACTTTAGAAATACAGATAAAATGTAAGATGCATTTACAGCTTTCATTGTAGCCATGGATAGCACATCAGGAGTAGAGAGTGACTCTTGCAAACACCATGTTAAGTGGATTTAGATCTTTGCAAGGTGCCTTGTAGAGCAATTGTTCCGTGCTGCACAATAAAAAAAATTTGATAAACTAAATATACATCTTAGTATATCAGTATATATATGTAATAAATATGTAGTCTAAATCAAGTGAACAAAAACCTAAGTTTATATTGCTGGTAATAGATATATATATATAATGTATATTGGCTAAGGGGTAAAACATTATCATCGACTTGATAGCGTCTATTATTAGGTTTCAACACTAAAACTAAGCACAATTTATGTTAGACCAGCTTCGCAGGATGCTGGCAATTTAGTTACAGTATGATACACTTTTTAACCAATAATAGTGCTAGAAGATCCCACAATTGAATACTACCTCCAACAATCTAAAATGCTCCTAATATTGCATAGTGTATCATCACAAAAAAGCATTTATTTGAGGCCGTATAGCAGTGGCTAACCATTATCATCACAAAACGCTTCTACACTTGAGTCCACATACCTACAACCAACACAAAGTCTAACTATTTTAAGATTACCAACATACGTTCATACTCAAATGCATAACACTCAACAATTTTACAAATTCCGAACCAATACCGAGACTCAATTTAACTGACTCGACAGTTCAAACCAAAAACAAATAAATAAGTAAATCCCAAAACTAATACTTAACCAAAATGGGTCACGACCCAAGACCACTCGACAATAACCATCACCATAACACGTTTTGTTAACTCCTTACCACACGAAATCCAAGTTTAACATGTGTACTCCATTTTTAACCACAAAACTATTAATCTCGATTTATATCCGTTTTTAAATCCACGAAAACAATAACTAAAATAATTATAATCGGTTTTTAAATAATTAGACAACAAAAATGATTTGTGAACTCGTCATACCACAAGGATGAGAAAAAGGAAGATGACGAGATGGAGGAGGTGATGGCGGCAGCAGAGACCCTCGAACCAAAAGAAACCCTTAAGCGAACTTACACTCCAAACTCGTATAACAGCAACCAAACGCACTCCAAACATGTATAAAAGACATTCAGTACCCACAACAAACTAGCTACTATAAGTTTTTCTTGGTAGCAGCCGAGCCACCTTTGTTGCGTGTCCAAAGACCACCCCGCAAGACCCACAAGTTAAACAAATAGCTCAAATTCAGATAGCATAACAATAGCAATGATTAAAAACTTACATTTTGAGTAGTCTTAGAAGGAACATAAGGACACGCGGGTGGTGTAGGCTCCGGTTTACGATATTCCCAACCTAAAATCCTATAAACTCTAGCCTGAATCACCAGTAAAATAAAATAAAATTAAATAAAATTGATTTTTGTGTGTATGAAAATAATAAGTAAAAAAGGTAATGAATAAATAATAATAAGAAGAAGAATAATACCATGATAATATGAAACAAGAGTTGTAACAGATTAACAATCGGTACAAGGAACAGCGGCAACAAACAAGCTATGCACACCTTTATTTATCAATCAATAACCAATTAATTCGTTAGTTACTTCATATAATAAACTTATGAATTTTCATGATTTAGATTAAAAAAGAGTTCAAATTTCTTGTACCATTTTTGATGATTCACTGATCAAATCTTGTCTTTCTTTCTTTCTTTCTCTGCTTCTGTAAAACCAACGTCAACAATATAAGTTATAAATTGAATCGGTGGGTCAACCCGATGACAATCTGGAAACTGTAATGTAACGAAAGAGTATGTTACACGGATCAACCCTTTGGTTTGTTCAAAATTGCATCTACCGTCCTTGGTGCGAGCGGTATGAGTGTGGTACGAGTGTGGTAGAAGAAGAAGAAAGACCAGATCTATGTGAAAAGAAGAACGAGGGCAATTTGATTTTGGGAAAAAATTTAGGTGGGGCTTGTGAAAAGTAGAGAAGAGGGAAATTTTATTTTGGGAAACACTAAGTGCGTATTTGATTTAGTCACTTTTAAATAATGTGTGACAAATTTCACTATATGATTTAGTCACTTTTAAATAATGTGTGACAAACTTGAGTATATGATTTAGCCACATACACAATTACTTCATGTGACCATATATAGATTTTGGTCACACTGTTCAATTGTGTGACATATATTTGTCACATATGTATATATATAGTGTGACTAATGTTTCAAACTTATGTGTATCCGTCACACGTCCCAAATTATATGTGACTAAATAATCAAAAAAAAATTTACAAGATACCTCTAGTCACGAAAATATTCAAATGTGTGATGGTAGCCTCAGTTGGAAAGACGAAATGGTCACACAAGTTGGATCAAGTGTGGCTGTTTATTTTATTCTGGTACATTTAGTCACACAAATAAGTTACTGTGTGGCCGTTCGAAATCCCACATGTGTGACCATAGGCCAAATCTGTACTAGTGTGTAGTGTTGTCTAAGCATGAGACAAATGTTGGCTTTGTCAATAGTCTCCCTGAGAAGTGGCTATACTTCTCACAAGGCCTAAGGAATGCTAATCACATTCTGACACTTGAGCTCCCTGAGATCTATGGGAAGTTTGTCTAAGAAACAATTTAATCTCAAGGAGATACCCAGACTCAAAAGCTCTTGAGACCAAGAAGGCCTTGACCTCCACACCCATATCAACTGCCTTTTATACTAATGGTGTTGTGCAGGATTTTCAAGAGGATTCTGAAGATGAAATTGATGAAAGGACTAGTGATGAGTACCTAAATGATTTAAACTTGGAATTCCAAGAAAGGGCACTCCTTGCTAGTACAAAACGTTTTATCAAAAGAAATCAGTCCAACTTTTCAAAAGCAAAAGCAAATGAAACCACTGAATGCTTTAATTGTGGTAAAAAGGGCCATTTTGCTAGAGATTGTTATTCTAAAACCATCTCAGAACCCTCTTACAAATTTTCAGGAAATAGTTCCTCAGGGACTCGCAAGTTTCAACCTAGGATGCTTCAGTCGACCCAACAATTTCAAAACAATAAGGGTCAAAAAGACTTTGAAGCAAAATATAGGAAAGCTAAGGCTAAACTTGCACTTCTTGAAACTAATTTCTCAATGTCTCAGGCTGCTCAAACATCCAAACCTGTTCAGACAAAGAACAAGGTTCTTGTAGCAGAAGCTTATGACTGGGATGAAAAAGAGGTCTCTTCAGAAGATGAGGAAATTAGAGTGAGTGCACTGATGGCACTTTCTGAAGGTGATCAAGTGGCTGTTGGAAAAAGCCATGCTAGGAATGAAGAGTGGGTGAACATAACCATGAAGAAGGTAAACACTTTACTTTTTAAGGATGATAATTCTGATTGGCAGTCCTATATGAATTATATTTGTGTAGATCTTAAGTTTGTTGAAGAACAAAGGCTTAACTTGTTTTCAAAATATAACAATCTTGTGTCAAAATTGAATAATTATAGAGATGAATTGCTTGTACTAAAACAAGCCAAGTTAGAAACTATTACTCTACAAATTCAAAACACTGAAATTTTGAAACAAAACCAAGCCCAACAACATGAACTTAACAAAGAAAAAGCTGTCATACAAGGCTGGACTAAAAAGAACCCCAAGGTCTTTGATACTGTAGGTTTAATTCCTAAGAAAACAATAGGAATTGACCATCTCACTAAAACCCCCAGTGAGAGTCACAGTGAAATGACCTTTATTCCAGCTGGCATGTCATTTGAGCAAGAAATGCAAACCAAGTCAAATGACTAGATTGTCAGGGACAACCCAGTCAGTAAGTTACCAAACTTTGAGACTGGAAAAATCTTGCTTCCTGAAAGTCAGGCTCTTAAAAATATGCTTGGACTCTCTGACCAACCCAGTAATACTGAGTCAGTAAATGAGTCCGAATTAGAATCATATCCACCACTCCCACCACTAAATATCCTTCAGGGTGCTACACCAAGCTCAGACCTCCCACCATTGGTCTACTCTCAGTATTCTCTAAAGGAGAATCCAGGATTGGGAAAAACCATCCTGAAAAGGAAAACCCTTGAAGTCTCAGGAAATACTGATGACTCATCAACTTCAGTCCCTTCTGAAGTAAAAGCTGAAAGCCCTGATTCAAAAATTGATCAGTTAGCTAAAATGGTCAGGAAGCTGAGTGAGAAGATTGAATCTTCTGAGAAACCTTCTCAATCCAAGAAAGAACCCAAATCAGCTTCCTCAAGTACCACCAAACCCAAACCCAAACCCTCAAAACCTCTGCTAAAGTGTGAGTTGTGTCACTTTACTAATCAATCCTCTGATGATTGTTTCAGAATCCTTTACTGCAAGATATGCAAAAAGGAAGATCACAGGACCTCTGATCACCTATCATACACAACCACAACTAAGATGGCAAACTTTAAAGCTCAAGCTCTTAAGTATCCATCTGATTTAAAGCAGAAACTGAAACAAAAGGCAAAGCCTTTTGCACCTTGCCCTCACTGTGGATTTAATGACAATCTCCCCGAGGATTGTCTAATGGACAATTGTTGTGAAATATGTGGAGATCCCACTCATGACACCTCAGGACATGAGAAGGTCATTCAAAATAGAAGAGGAGTCCCCAAACCATCCTCTCAGTCCACTGAGTCCACCTCGGCAATGAAATGCAAAATTTGTGGTAGCTCAGCCCATTCAACCACTAACCATGCATCAATCATTAAGGCTAATCAAGTCAAACCCACCAAAAGGTGGTATCCTAGAAAGAACTAATCCAGCTTACTGTTTGTGTAGAAACATACCAGGGAACCTGTTTGGCATCTAGATAGTGGATGTTCAAGGAGTATGACTGGTGTGAAAGAATATCTGCACAAATTTGTAAAAGAATCAGGACCCAAGGTGATATTTGCTAATAACTCATCATGTCTCACTGAAGGTTATGGTTCAGTAAACTGTAATGGTATAGTCTTTACTAGGATAGCTTATGTAAATGGCCTTAAGTACAATTTGATCAGTGTTAGTCAACTATGTGATGCAAAATACATAGTTCAGTTTGATGATAAGCAAGGAATCATCTTCAATGCTAATAAGGAAGTTGTCCTTATTGCACCAAGAAGACATGATGTTTATGTGTTGGACATGTCCAGTCTAACTCAGAATGGAACTTGTCTCTTTACTAAGGCCACTGAAACCCTCAACTAGCTTTGGCATAAGAGACTCTCCCACCTGAACTTCAAAAACATAAACAACCTTGTAAAACAAAACAAGGTCCTTGGCCTACCATCACTTGTGTTTTCAAAGGATAAACCATGATCTTCCTGTTAAAAAGGTAAACATCATAGAGCATCCTTTAAAACCAAAACAAACTTTTCCATCAGGAACTGCCTTCATCTTCTCCATATGGATCTCTTTGGACCCATAAGTCCTAGATCCATTAACCATGAGAAGTATACTCTGGTCATTGTGGATGAGTACTCAAGATACACTTGGGTATACTTCCTGATCAAAAAGAGTCAAGCAGCTGAAACAATCATGTCCTTTGTCAGGAACATTGAAAATCAAAATGACATCAAGTTCAAACAGATTAGGACTGACAATGGAATAGAGTTCAAAAACTATGAACTTGAATGTTTCTGTGATAAGAAAGGAATTTCCCAAAAATTTTCCTCTCCTTGCACACCTGAACAAAATGGTGTGGCTGAAAGGAAAAATAGAACACTCATTGAAGCAACCAGGACAATGCTAAATGGATCAGTCCTTTCCAAACACTTTTGGACTGAAGCAGTCAAAACTGCCTGTTATACACAAAACATATCCATCATTGTCAAGAGACATAGCAAAACTCCTTATGAGTTATTCAAGAGAAGGATCCCTGACATCAGCTACTTTCATGTCTTTGGGTGTCCTGTGTTTATTCATAATCACAAGGATCACTTAGGAAAATTTGATGCCAAAGCTGATGATGGATACTTCCTAGGATACTCACTTATCTCAAAGGCCTTCAAGGTGTTCAACACTAGGAGACAGCATACTGAGGAAACATTCCATGTTACCTTTGATGAGAGCACTGATGCAATCAGTGTCTTTAACACCTCAGTGGAAGAGATAGGCATTGATGATTCATCAAGATACCCTCCTGATGAACATCATCCTGAAAATGGTCCTTCCACTCAGTACCAAGCAAATGCTAACATCTCCTATTACATCATCCCTCACAACCTTCCTTACCCAACCATCACTGAGTTTGTTGAAGCACAAAGAAGTATTGATGCAATCATTCAGTCTATACAAAGTGCTCAGGAACCAAACAATCACAATGATGAGTTAACCCACTCAGACACTCATGATACTGAAGATCATCATGTGTCTGATCCTGATCCTACCCATCAGGCCTCTACAAGTTCTAATCAGTTTCCAAGACCTCAGGACAGTTGGACTAGGTCTCAGGATATAGAACTTGTCAATATAATTGGTGAGCCTACTGAAGGCATGCTCACTAGAAGCATGGCTGCACAACTGAGAACAGCCTCAGCCAATGAATGCCTATTTGTGGACTTCATCTCCACAATTGAACCCAAAAGTGTCAAGGAAGCACTTAATCATCCAAGTTGGGTTCAGGCCATGCATGATGAACTGGAACAATTTGACAGAAACAAGGTAATGACCTTGGTCAAGTGTCCTGAAGATGTTTCAGTCATTGGCATGAAATGGGCATTCAAAAACAAATCTGATGAAAATGGCATAGTCATTAAAAACAAAGCCAGACTTGTAGCCAAAGGCTATAATCAACAAGAAGGCATTGACTATGAAGAAACATTTGCACCAGTAGCAAGGATGGAAACCATCAGGATCTTCCTTGCTTTTGCAACCTACATGAACTTCAAGGTGTACCAAATGGATGTGAAAAATGCATTCTTAAATGGATCACTGAAAGAAGAAGTTTATGTTCAGCAACCTCCCAGATTTGAAAGCCATAAGTTTCCTGACTATGCCTGCAAGCTTAATAAAACCCTTTATGGACTGAAACAAGCTCCCAGGGCATGGTATGAAACTCTCTCAGCCTTCCTAATCCAAAACAAATTTGTCAAAGGCAAGATAGACAAAACATTGTTCATCTACAAGACAAATAATGATGTCATACTTGTACAAGTGTATGTTGATGACATCATTTTTGGCTCAACAGGTTATAAACTTTGCAAACAGTTTGAAAAACTGATGGCAAAGAAATTTGAAATGAGCATGATTGGAGAACTGACTTACTTCCTTGGTCTGAAAATCAAGCAAACTGATAAAGGAACATCTATCAGTCAAGAGAAGTATGTCAATAGCCTACTGAAGAAGTATGAGCTCAGTGACTTTGCCTCAGTCAAAACTCCCATGGTACCACCAAACAACCTTGGTCCTGACCTTACTGGTAAACCAGTGAATCAAACTCTCTTTAGAGGAATGATAGGATCACTGATGTATCTACTTGCATCAAGACCTGACATCCAATTCTTAGTCTGTTTATGTGCCAGATATCAATCTGACCCAAGAGAATCTCATATCACTGCTGTGAAAAGGATATTCAGGTACCTGAAAGGTACTCCAAACCTTGGATTATACTATCCAAAATGTTCAGGCTTTGATCTCAAAGGATACTCAGACTCTGACTATGCTGGATGCAACATGGACAGGAAAAGCACCTCAGGCTTCTGCCAAATCCTTAGTGGCAAACTAGTCTGTTGAAATGCTAAAAAGCAACAATCAGTTGCCATGTCCTCAGTTGAAGCTGAATATGTTGCAACAGCAAGTTGTTGTGCAAATGTACTCTGGATGAAAAGTCAACTTAGTGACTATGGAATTCAGTACAAGATGGTTCCCATCTTTTCTGATAACATAAGTGCAATTGCCATCTCAAACAATCCTATTCTTCATGAGAGAACAAAACACATTGATATTAGATATCATTTCATCAGGGGCCATGTCATGAATGGTGACATTGAATTACACTTCATTCCTACTGAATATCACCTAGCTGATATATTCGCCAAACCATTGGATGAACCAACTTTCACACGACTGAAAGCTGAATTAGGAATGTTGGATATTGAGATTCAGTCCACTGATTGAATCCAACCAAGTGTAAATTCTGAAAAACCCAGGTCCCTAACTCAATGTGTTCCTCAGTGAAAAAAAAAGAATCACTGAACCTCAGGAACTAAACCCAAGTTCCTGAACCCTTTAACCTCAGGAACTAAACCCAAGTTCCTGAACCTTTGAACCATCAGGAACTAAACCCAAGTCCTGAACAAGCAGGTTCAATGAATGAAGAGTCATTCAGGGCCCTCAGATGATATTCAATGCTAACTGAAATGCTCTAAGTATCTAGTTAGTAAATGTCCGAGGTTGGTAACTGAATTCTTATTTAATATAAGAATATTTGTTCTTTTTCCTTTCTGGCATGCACCTCATGGGCCACCACATTCCCACTTGGCATTTAATGCCTCTCCAATCACATAACAGATATGTGATGACTCAACTCTGCAAGTTTTACTTTTTGCAGACGGCACAACTGTTTGCCTTGACAGTTGCGTAAAACAGGGATAGTGGAGTGGTTAAGCATTTAATGCGGATCCCAAAAGTTTTATTCAAAACGGTTTTCAAAAAATATTTTTTGAGATATTAAACCGCTAAATGCCTAAAATACCCTCCACTTCACTTCCTTATAAATACCCCCCAAACAAAAAACACACACACATTTTTTAGAAAATTCTAAGCAAATTCTTGCCTCTTTTCTTTCAAAACAAAATTTTGTGTGTGTGTTCTTAGCTTTTAGAAACCCCAACCATCTTTGTTACCCAGACTTACCCAACAAAAATGGCTTCTTCTAATGCTATTACATACGCCCCAAATATGGAATTCCTCATGGAGGGCGTAGACATGACCAAGAACAATGTGGTAGGTAATTTTGCCTATCCCCAAAAGTTTTGGGCGTACATGAATGTAGTTAAGTATCTACAAAACTGCTTTCTTGCTACGGAATTTACAAAGACCCCCTCAGTCATATACCATGACTACTTGTGGGAATTTTGGTGTACAGCAGTGGCAACTAGCCCTGAGGATACCAAAGACTCTATTATCACTTTATCAGTGATGAATGGGAGAAGGACCCTCTCCCTTGATTACTGAACCTTCATCAAGGCCACTGGTCTTGATTTCGCTGAGAATTTTGTGCCTAACCCCACTGACCAAAAGTTAAAGCAGAATTGCTTTTTCTAGGGCCACATGACCCCAAACAACCTAAAGTGGCCCTAGGTTCATTATTGGCAAAGGCACCAATAATTAAAACTTGGTTCCCACCTATCTGGAGGATCTTGATGACTTTTTTCATTCTGGTCCTTGGAGGAAATAAATCCTCCACATAGCAGTTGAACTCATCACAACAGTTGATAGTGTTCAGTCTCCTGGAGAGTAGAAAAATTGACATCGGAGGAATAATCTTCCGTGACCTCGTTGCCAAGCTCTCAGGGAAATCTAGGCAAAGACACATGTCTTACCCTAGGTTCATTTCCTGTGTGCTTCAGGACTTACTTGGCCCTGACTATATTAGGCCTGAAGCTCAAGGTTCTAAACCTGGCGTCCTACACAAGGCCAATTATTCCAGTGGCATAATAGAGGTACAACCAGTCGCCCTGACCAACTACATGCTGGTAGTCATTCAGGGTGACAAAGCTGTCTCACCCATTCCTTCTCCTGAAAAGCAGGAGAAGAAGAAAAAGAAGGCAGGGACCAAGAAGGTGGTTAAACCCAAATCACTTGCCCTTGGATCTTCTGCCTCAGAACCCTCAAGAGGGGAAACAATGGCCAAGACCTTAGAGACACCCATCATTGAGACCCTCTTGACCCTAAAACAAATGCCAACGGAGGTCACTGATAAATCATCCTCAGTGTCCTCGGGCAAACCCCAGTTTCCTCATGGCTCTATTGACATACACAAGTCACTAGGGTCAGGAACCTCCACCCAATCACATCCCGATGAAGGCACTGATAAATCACAATCAGTGCCTGAGGGAGAAAAGGGTCCTGAATCCTCGGTAGAGCAGCACTACTCTACTGAGAAGGGGACCCACACCCAATCACATCCTGCTTACGGCCCTGAGAAATCACACTCAGGGTCTCAGGGAGTCAAGGACCCTAAATCCCCAAAAGGGCAGCACAACCCTGATGGGAAGGGGGTCCACCAACCATCACAAAGTGTGCCTAGTGATAGTATTAAAATACACCTATTAGTGCTTGAAGGCGCACATGGGGACAAAGACTCAGGGGGCATGCAACCACCCGCTGATATGGAACCACAACCCCCTCAAGGCGGATCTATTCCCTCGGGAACTGACCCCAAATGCCAGGCTGAGAAAACCCACTCAGTTATTATGGCAGGGTCAGGACCTGCACAAAAAAAGTTGCAGATTCAGTCCATGGCGTACTTTCAGGCTGTTCTCTTTTCTGATGAAGAGCTCAGTATTGATAGTGAGGAAGAAGTGTTTGAGGCAGGTGATGATATCGATACTGATGCACAACCCAATGAACAATCGCATCAGTCTTCTCCACGACAAGGTGAAGAATCAGATTCTCAGGCTGATCATTCTTCAGACTCAGAATCATCCTGCCTAGCCAATCTCAGGAAGTATGACAACATTCTTCCTCTCACGGAAAGACAATTGGTCAAGTTCTTGCAGAAATCCAACAATGCTCTCTTTCAAGGGCTCACTGAAGACATCTTTGACCAACATTGTGAAGCTTCAGTTCACTACGTTAACCTGAAGGAGTCTGTTGAACTTTATCGTGATGAAGTTAATGAGCAACAATCAGGGATTGCCTACTCCTTGACAACTCTTGATCAGAATCTTCAATGGTTCAACGCTACCCTGTCCAACATTACTTAGAGCGTTGCAACTATTCAAGAGTCAGTGAAAGATGACCCTGAGCTCAATAAGAAGATTCTTCAGGCTTCTGAGACTTTTTAGCAACAATCAGATCAGTTCACTGAGCTTATCAACATGCTGAAATCCTCCAACCTTTAGGGTCTCAGCTCTTCAGTGGACTCCATCAAGTCTTCCCTAGTTCTTCTAGAGGTACATTTGGCATCATGGGCTAAATCTTCGAATTCCTTGGCCTGGAATCTTAGGCCTAGGATGACTGCTATCGAGGCTTCTCAGGAATCTCTTGAAGCCAAGGTATCTACACTTCAGCAAGATACCTCAGACATCAAATCCATGATGACTGAGATCTATCAGGCTTTCAAAGGTCAGGCTGCTCCCTCAACTTCAGTGAGCACTCCAACTCCTGCTCTCACAATGGCTCAAGCAACAGTTGAGGGGGAGAAACTCACTGAAGCTTCTTCCAGCCAACAACCTCATTCTCACACTGAGGGTGAGATTCCTGAAACAACCCCATTATCAACTCAAGATAAAGGCAAAGGCATTCTCACTTCTACTGAGCCTGAGCCTACAATATTGGTGCCTGGTTCCTCAGAAAGAAGGCCTGACCCTGATGAACCAATCAAGGTCCCTTATGAGATCAATGGAGTGATGCATATTCTCACTGAGGCTGAAATTCAGGCTCATATGGAGAAGGAAGAAGGGTTGAAGAAAGCAGCTAAAGAAGAGAGGCAGAACAAGTCTGCCCTCATCCAGGTGGTTAGAGAAAAGGCTGAGAAACTTGGAATTGAGCCAAAAGATCTTGCTGAAAGGAAAGGTGGTCAGAGCTTTGTGAAAGCTCAGGATGCTGAGATGACTGCTCTCAGAAAGAAAAGAGAAGAAAGGTTGAAAAAGACTGAGGAGATAAGGAAAAAGAGGATTGAGAAGTAACAATGGGTTATGACAAGCAGACTGAGAACTGAACCTATCACTGATGTAAAGATTCATCAAAATACCAAGCCTGTTGTCATCAGTGTCTTCAGAGGTCCTGACAAGAGGAACTTTGAGATTCATGAGCCCTTTAGATTCGCTGACTATGGGATCACTAAATTGGATGAATTGGGTCCAATCATATTCAAGAAGTCGAACATTGTTGACAAAGAACTGATGAAGTCCCTAAAACTAAGATATGAAAATTTGGCAGCAACACCTCAAGAACTTGGTATTCCCTCACTTCTCCCAGCTCCAGCCAGTCAGCCTCCTCCTACTCAGTCCTCTAGAAGAAAGAGGAAGCAAATTGAGTCTGAGCCTGAGATCAGAGTTCCTGGCCTTAAATGCAACAGAGCTCTCCCTGAAAGAGTTCAATTTGTGAACAACCAGGTCATTGAACTACCTGAAAGAGGTCTCTTATTCACTGATGAGTTTGGAGACCCAGACTTCTAAAGATGGAGTGATATTGATCAGGCTGGAATCAAATCCATGCTTGGTTTCCTCATGATGGCCTCCCCAATCCAGAGTCCTGCCAATGTGAGGTTCTGCAATGACCTGAGAACCAAGATTCAAGAAAATCCTGATCAACATGAGCTGGAATCCAAGAGACCTAAGCTTGAAGCCCTTGGTTACAAACTGGACAGAATGAATCTGTAACACCACTATTCTGTAAATTGTTTAGTTGTTAGGACTTATGTAATGAAATTAATAAAATGATGTCCCTTTGTTTTTTTATTTCAGTGTCCTTAATTACTTTCTAGTACATTCAGTATGAGAAGAAGTCATTAGCTCACTCATTACTGATCAAAACACTTAAGCATAATTTATATCCAAATAGGGGGAGATTGTTGGGTCCTTCAGTACCCAAGAGTCCTTAAAACAGGATTTGAATACAAATTATGCTAAGTGTTAATCAACCAAAAACACAATTAGGTCACTGAGTGAACAGTCACTCAGTGAGTTACCTTCAAGATGCTCAGGACGAGTCTAAGAAGAAAGACTCACCACACAGGGAGGCGGATCTCCCTGAAGTGTTACTTGAGCCAAAGAAGAAGGTAATGGGTTCAGTGAGTGTTGGACTAGAACTCACTAGACCCCAGTCTCCTCAACAACAATAACTGAAGACTGAAGGCGAATGACTGAAGAACCGGAAGCCTGAATAAAAGGCGGGATTAAGCGAGAAGGTTTTGAAGAGATAAGAACAAGTCTTATCGGGGTCAGAAACAAACTATCCCTAAAGCGGTTAAAAGTCAAGAAGTGTCAGGACTAACACTCGAAGACTTTTTGGTGCAATCCTATTGGTTTTTGGAAATGACAATTACTGTTGTAGTTGTCAGACACGCCTTCCATTGTTTATGTATCTTATATCTTCAGTACTCTTAATATGTTTGCCTCTAAATAGCAAACAGATGGAGAAAAGTTAGTTTGGTATTTTGTGCAATTAAAACTTAGACTTTCACAATACCCCTTTTCTCCTACAAAGAGTAACCAATCCCTGAGATAGCTCAGTGGGTCGAATTTGTTACCACTTAAGCATTGCTTGAGTTTAGATAGGAGACATCATACCTTGTCTATTCAATCCCAAGTGTTTGTTCCGCAAAACACTTGGGTAATAGATTCTTTGATTGATTTCTAATAAGAATTTAAACGTTGAAAAACATTGTGTTTTTATATTTACGTTTTACTTATAACTTGTAATTAATCAAATACATTGTATCAGTCATAAACACAAAGAGATAAACTTTTTAGTTAACTCTAAGCGTGTTAAGGGAACAACAACTCTTGACAAGTATAGAATGGTTTTATAGTGATTCAAAATGGTTTGGTATAATTTGGAAACTAGAAAATACACTTTTGAAACATATTCATACAAGGCTGTCCCATTTCGCAAATTTTGGAAAAATGAGTAAGTTGGATGTAATATTTGAGTAAAAATATATAAAATAGACCCTATTACGAGAACGTGGTCGCTTGAATTGGTTAAAACGGATAAATAACGAAGAAACTACGCTATTTTCAAGATTAGGTGTCTAAAATTAATTTTCTGAAAACTTGTATGCTGTTAAGAGTTTTTCGAAGGGGAAAACGGGCACTAGAAGCTAACTAGATATTACGAGGCACTAAAAATCAGTTAGTACACTTAAATACAAAATCAGGGATATAAAGAACTTAAGAAACGGAGCTAAAACGACCAAGATACGTTGATTTAAAATTTCGACTACGATAACTATTTTACCATCTCTAAGTGTCAATATTTTTCTAAGTGTCAGGAACAGTTTTTGTGAGTGACTATGTTTAAGCCCGTTTTACTCATAGATAGAGTCCTTTATGAAAAAATAGTATATGTGGCAAAAATGAAGTATACATGGCCTATTTTCTAGAAAGTCCAACCACGCGTTAAACCAATTTATAGCGAAGGATTTATGACCTTGTACTTTTTCCCGAGAGCTGTCCAGAAACACTAAAAACGGCCTGATCACCCAACTTTAAGGCCATACAAAAGTGGGATCGGGTTCGAATGGATTGAGGTTCATTGTTAGACTCTGTAGACATTGCTATATACTTCCTAAATCCACTGAGTTGGGTCAATAACACTTAATAACCACTGTTTTATGACTAGCTTTACTAGGCCACTTGGTCATTTTCAGAAATCTAACAAAGTGTATATTTTTTATGTTAAACGTTACAACAAACATGTACGAGTGATATAATAGCATATGAACTTGCATGCACGACCTTGTTTTCAAATGTAAGACATATTATTACCTTAGGTTGCGGCTAGAGCTATCGCACCTCGATTTCTGTGGACACTATTCCGTACTGTATTACATTGCTTGAGGTGAGTTCATGCCCCTACCTTCTTGTTTTGAAACTATTTTGGGGGAGAATACATGTTTGTCTATACTTAAACTCATTACTTGATCTTACGCTCATACATGATTTATTTACTCGAAAACTTTTCTGCTTTGCTTTAATACTTGTTTGATTACTCTGTGTTGTGGTACCAATTTAGTAGCACCCCAGCAACATCATCTTCCGCTGCGACCCATTTTTGGGGGTGTGACACAACCCCATGCCTCACTAGTCACATGACACCCTAGTTTGTATCTTTTCTCCTTTAGCTCATACAAGTTCATGTGACTCCTCTTATGACCATTCAAGATACCTAATGTGCTACTATAAATACAAGGCTCTTGGTTAGCTCATTTCACACCAAATCAAACACAACAATCTCTCTTTTCTCCTCTCCTACATGCGACAGCAAACACACACTCCCTCTAGTGCATTTTGGTCCTTGGCTGATTTGGGTTAAAGCTTGGTTTGAAAGGTTATGGTTTGGAAGCAAGTTAAGGTTTTATTTGTGATGCTTTGGGGTTCATTGTTAGGCTATCCATCCACAGTAATTACCAACACATTGTAAGCATCCACAACTCATTTTCATACTCATTTACACTCTTATATATCATTTCATGTTGCTTTTATATCACATATATATACCTTGTGTGTTGAAATTGAATATAAAAGTGAGTTTAGAAAACCCTACTTGTTGTCCAGGTTTTCAGTCGACATGTTTGATATATAAAACCACTTTATAAATTTTTCTGGGCAAAACCATTTGGCACATGCTTAGATACATATCTTAGGATTTTCCTTGTCTAATTTTGTAATTTTTTGAGTTGGTTTAGTATTTTTAACAAGTGAAATGCAATCGGTTGTCAAAACCGACACAAAACTGAATTCTGATGGATCGTATACATCACCACCTTAGGGGAAATTTGGCATATCAAGCCTTTTGAACTTTTTGAATACAAGACCTTAACTTAAATTTAGCAATTCAAATCAAGTTGTGAGGATAAGTAACAAAGGAGATATGACCAAATGAAGTCGGATTATGTTTTTTGATTTTGTGCAGACCTGATACCCTTGTGTTCTTTTAATTTTTTATAATTATTGGTGTAAAACTAAGAAAAATGGCTTTCATTTTTTAAAATGTAGACTAAAAAAAACTCAACTTAGGTTTTGAACCAAATGATTTCATTAGAAAACGAGTGAGATATAGCCCGACGATGTCGGAAAACTTTCTGAAAACAGTAACGGCAGGTCCAAAAATGAATTGGTATAAACCGACACCCAAAACATGTTTTCACGAATCAAGGCCTTGAAATATTGAAAGTGGAAAACGGATAAAAATGAGCTTAAAACGAAGTAGATACGTTCATTTAAAGTCGGGATTAACTTAATAACTGACACAATTTTATTTTTAGGGTCCCCAAGTACTAAAATCGCATTTTGACTATTTTTCTTAAACTCTTGACATATGTAACTTTTTAAAATCTCACTAAAAGTGTATAAGGGTGATAAAACTTTGTAAAACTCATACGCATTTAGTACATGTTGCATCGTTTCTAAAACGACTTATTATTCTAGGTCGCGTTTTGGATTCCTTGTCGTTATTCTACGTAATACTATTCCGAACACTTTGATTGCTTGAGGTGAGTTTCATAGCTCCAATTTACATGTTTATACTTATTTTGAAATGCTTGGGGTGAGAATACATTGCTTACTTTTACTTACGGGCACAAGTGCATAAAACATTTATGAAATTGCCTAAGTTACTACATTTTCCATTAAGTACTCATTTATCATGAACCGTTAATTACTTGTAAGCACGAATGTTGTGGATAGATCTATTAGGTTGACACCCCCCCCCCGGTCCGGGAAAGTACGCTTACTTGACCGTAGGTACCGGTTCAAACTAACGCATACCATTTGGAGAACTTTGGGTGTTTAGCAAGACACTTGTAGGGGCATACATACATATGTGCAATTATGCATATAGAACATGTTAAGGCTTCGGGGTCATGAGCTTAGAGCATCATAATACTTTTTCTATGACACTATATTAGTTATAATGGTCATACATGGAAATCTTGTGGTCCGCACTTGACATTACATTTACATAAACCTATGAACTCACCAACATTATTGTTGACATTTTCAGCATGTATTTCTCAGGTTAGTAGAGGTTGTTGCATGCGGTGCATTCGAGCATCATCCATAGAGTCACATCCTGCAGTCATATCATCATGGAGATTTTCTAGCATTGTCTTAACATTCGATGTGAACTTTGAACTATTTTTCGTTTGTGATGTGTACCTTTTGAAACTTATTATTGTCAAAACTTAATTAATTAATCGAATGTGAACTTTTAAAATGGCTCATATAGAGGTCGTTCTTTATATTCTTGTCTTTGTGCTATGAACGTCACGTCCCGGTTACCATTCCACGGCGACATTTTGGGGGGTGTGACATTAAATATAGAATATGACAATGAGATCATAGACACCAATATGAATCATTAATAATACTATTGGCACGTATGTTAGTGGATGATGCAAGACCGAAAGGCGCTCACCTTGTTAAAAGTGGTAGACAATAGAGTTTGAGATTTAGTAGCGATACTAGCATTATTGGACCTAAAAGGGCGCTTTCTCCTTTATCAAGAAAACTAAGTGGTTTGGCACCCACACAAAAACGTAGGTTACGTAGATCAATTGATGACACTTAATGCTCGGATCATTAGTTAGGGTAATAAGCGAAAGGCGCGCCCAACTTTTAGGAAGAAGTTAGGAGTGGAAGTGACCGTACTTGACCTCCTCTATGATAGATTCACCAAATCAAACTATGTAAACATTGCACTAAAACTATATCTTTAATGAAATTAGGGGATTGGTAAGGCAAGCATGCCTTTATCTCTTGATATTCTCTTCACAGAACTATCGTATTTTATATTATTTTCAGTTTATTACTTAGTTAGAAGTAAAAACATAATCTATTGGCGGATTAAAATTGCAGTGACAACTTAAAAGCTACTAGACATTTAGGATCTCTTCGCTCCCTGCGAACGACCCGGTCTTGCTGACTCACTATACCATACGAACGGGTACACTGCCCATAAGTGTTGGTGATTGTCTAAAGGATTCGGTATACTATAAATTTAAAGCTTAGATACAACACATCAAGTGGCTCCAATACCACTGTAGGGTTATGGTGGTCGTTTGCACAGTTGAAACATGCATAGCGGAAAATAAACAGAGAAATTGTGCAAACCAAAACCCGTGTACAAAGATCTTCTAAACAATGATATAACCTATGCTTTAACACATAATAAGGGTGTTAAGAATACTTACTTATTACTCATTCTAGTAGTAAGCTTCTTTACTTGATCCAGCTACACGGAACACCATCTTTACCTTTCTTGATCCTTCACGTCCTTGATTAGCATTCTTGGGAAGATCACCACCAGGGTTGCGCCAGGTATCCACCGGTATTGCACATGTAGGACTAGGGCTACTAACCTATCACAAGTTAGGCGAGTATAAACTTGGATAAAACCATAATTCGATCTTCGGGATCAACAGGGTTTTGATTAGGGTTTTAGAAAAACCCTAAACGCGTGTAACTTGCGATTGAGTTAAAGGGATAATCCCTTTGGGATTTCGGTTGACTAAAATTCGCCAAAAGTTTACTTGTGTTGACTTAGGGATTCGAGCCAAGGGCTTCAACCCTTGGTTGTTTGTAGCTGATCAATCGAGCAAGAGAGAGAGGAGAGGAGAGAAAGTTAGGGTTTATTTTAGTGTTATGAGAATCCATTAAGTTACGTTGTATTTATAGGGCACTTAAGAGGACTCTAGAATACTTGATAAACAAGTATTCGAGTTTGACAAAAAGTCAAACTCCCCCGGTGTGGGGTTTTGTTCGAACCGACATACACAACCCTCTGGGGTTGTGTTTTGTCTTTTGTCATTTTACTACCCTCTAATATTTATCTAGGATAAATATTAGACTTCGGATAATTACTGTTAAACCCTATAATGAAAATAACGTCGTATTTTCATTTCCTTATTACTCTCATTTCATTTCGTAACTCATTTCTTATTTCCGCTTGTACTGTCCCGTTTAGTGTGCACTGGTGTGACCCTTCGACATTTCCATGAATGCAACTGCGATAGACGTTGTGTTGTTTGCATATTAATCTTCCAAAAGTGTCACTAGCGAATTTAATCAAGACACTTTATCTTTTAATACAAACCTCAAAATGGTTTTGGGATAAGTTTAAATCTACAAGATGCTTGAGTTTTTCAAAACTTAGAGAGATCTCTCATGTGATTTGATTTCTAGATAAATATCGTAATTTAATCTACGAGAGATCTCCAAGACAACTTGGAATTCGGCCACTCAAGTTGTTATGGGTGATATCGAAATCTTGTAGGTGGAGCAAGTTGCATACGAAAGATGGAATTGGTCCATAAATCTTGTTGGACCATATATATAGATAATTTAGTTGACCCGTTTTGAGGGATGGTAAATGCGTAATTAGATTATCGTGTATATCTAAAAACATAATATTTTTTAGGGCCCGTATATACAAAGGAAACATAGTCATTTAACACGATGCCAATGATATAATAGCAAGAGAAACATGAGGGTTCACACCCCTTCTATAATCATTGGTCCCTATAAGGCCACTGTCTGAGAAATTACGAGTTCCAAGGTATGGTAGACTTGATAAAAGAGCATACAAATTAAAGTTACCATTGAGTTAGTTACTTGATAGGTCAAGTAAAACTAGATCTTTTACGTAAGTAAATGAGTCTTGATTTACATAACCATCGAGCTCATTTTCATATTGTTTCAACTTGTTAAAATGAAGATTTACTGTCTCTAATGATGGTAGTGAAAACAATCCAAAAGGGATTGTTCCATTCAAGTTGTTATAAGCTAAATCAATATGTTTATGGCAGTGGAGCTTTACTATGGTTTTTGGAAGAGATCCAACCAAACCACACTTGAAAAAACTCAAGTTGGTTAAAAACTCCAGATGTTCGATTGATTTGGGTATCTATCCTGAAAGGAAATTGAAACCAAGATTCAACGACTTAAAAAGGGTGATGGTTTTAACTTTTAGCCATGGGCCACTAAGGTGGTTTCCTTATAGACCCAGAAGCTCCAAGTGTTATAGATTCAAGATGTTGTATGGCCACTTCCCATTCAACCTAGTAAATTTAAGTTTTAGGAATCTTAATGAAGAGGATACATTAAGATATATGGGTTTAAACCAAGAGAGATTATGATTTTCTATAGAAATTTCTATTAAAATGGGACTTTGAAACAAATTTTGAAGTCTAGAAGAATCTATTCGAAATTGATTTCTTGAAAGATCTAACAGATTCGTCACTTTCGGATGTCAAATATTAGTTTTACAAAAACTCGATATATTCGGATATTGTATTTTCAGATATCCGGATATATAGAACCGTTATCCAAAATTCTGGATATCTTAAATTCTTAGATCATTTTAAACATACTCTATTTGATACCAAACTAGGTTCAAGTTAAAATTCAAGCTCGAGCTCAAACTCACACTTTAAGCTTATATCAAACCGAAATATTCTCTATGTAGTCAGTTCCCCAAATGATTATCAACTAGTTCTTCCAACTTTGAGATTATATAGAACCATTATCTAAAATTTTAGATATATGAACAAATGGAATAAATTTAAAAATTTCTCATATAACAAGATATCATATTGATAAAGCTAAACAAAATACTAGTTAGTCATGTTTCATATTAAAAGGTTGAGTGCTCCTCTTACAATATTTCAAATGATAAAAAGTTAAGCTGAATATGCATATATATATAATTTCAATGCAACATAAGGTGTAAAGTAAGAGGATAGTGAAATCATGTTAACCTACATCATCTTCCAAGTTCAATATGCGTGTTATTGTAAATCAAGATCACTACAATTAGATATTCAAATCAGAATCTGGTAAAACCCCAAGGAATACAATATACATACGATGACATAGAGTTTCTCTTAAATTCATCTTATATGTGTCTTCCTAGTCTTGCTTCTTGAAGATGCTCTAATTTGTTGCGTTAAATAAATAAGTAACCCTCTTCAGTCTTCCGGTTGCCAACATGAGATGCAGCAAAATATCTGTAATGACAACTGAACAAATGAATCCAATCCCAGTTACAATTGGAAACATCTCCATTGTCGTTCCAAAATAGAAATTCTTCTTATCGCTATCATCAGCTAGTGGGGGACTAAGTATTTCATGAGGATTCAGCAACGGGAACCCACGTAGTCCAAAAATTCATTGAAAAGTGTCCTTTCTAAATTTACTCAAGACACTTTCTCTTTTAATACATCCCTCAAGAAGGTATTGGGATAAGTTTAGCTCTGCAAGATGCTTGAGATTTCAAAACTTGGATGGATCTCTGAAGTGATTTGATTTTTAATAAATCTAGTAATTCAATCTACGATAGATCACCAAGACAACTTGGAAGTCGGCCACTCAAGTTGTTATGGCCGATATCCAAATATTGTAGGTGGAGCAAGTTGCAAATGGAAGATGGAATTGGTTCATGAATCTTGTTGGACCCCATATATAGATATTTTAGTTGACCCGTTTCAAGGGATGGTAAATGGGTAATCAGGTTATTGGATATATCCAAAAACAACAGATTTTACAAGGCCCATATAGACAAAGGAAACAGTCATTTTACACAATGTCAATGATATATTAGCAAGAGGAATATGAGGGTTCATACGTCCAGTATAATCATAGGTCACTACCAGGCTCCTGTTTGAGAAATTAAGAGTTCCAAGGTATGGTAGACTTGATAAAAGGCATACAAATTAAAGTTACCTCTGAGTTTGTTACTTGATAGATCAAGTAAAACTAGACCTTTTACATAAGTAAATGAGTCTTGATTTACATAACCATCAAGCTCATTTTCAAACAGTTTCAACTCGTTTAGAGACCTAGATATCACACGGGGTGGTAACCCTCTAATGAACTTGTTAAAATGAAGATTAACTGTTCCTAACGATGGTAATGAGAACAATTCAAAAAGCATTTCTCCAGCCAACTTGTTATAAGATAAATAAGTATGTTTAAAGTGTTGGAGCTTTGCTATGGTTTTCGGAAGAGATCCAACCAAACCACACTTAAAAAGAATCAAGTAGCTCAAAAATGTTAGTTGTCCGATTAATTTAGGTATCTCTCTTGAAAGGAAATGGAAACAGGGATTCAACGACTTAAGACGGATGATGGTGTTAACTTTTGGCCTCCGCCACTAAGATAGTTTCCATATAGATCCAGATGCTCCAAGTATTGTACTTGTAGATTCAAGATGTTGTATGGTCACTTCCCATTCAACCTAGTAAATTTAAGATTTAGGAATCTTAATTAAGAACATAGATTTAGATATATGGGTTAAAACCATGAGAGATTATGCTTTTCTAATGAAAGTTCTCTCAAAATGGGACTTTGAAACAGAATTTGAAGTCTAGAAGAATCTAGTCGAAATTGATTTCTTGAAAGTTCTGACAGATTTGTCACTTGCGGATGTCAAATAATAGTTTTACAAAAACTCGATATTTTTTGATATCGTATTTTCTAATATCCGGATATATAGAACCGTTATTTGAAATTTTGGATATCTGAATTTCTGGGATCATTTTATGCACACACTATTTGATTTCAAATTAAGCTAAAGTTAAAATTCAAGCTCGAGCTTAAACTCACACTTTGAGCCAATATCAAATAGAAATAATCTTTATGTAGCTACCTCCCCAAATCATTATCAACTAGTTATACCAACTTTGAGCCTATATAGAACCGTTATCTAAAATTTTGAATATCTAAAGAAATGGAATAAATTTGAAAATTTCTCATATAACAAGATATCATATTAAAGTTACCTCTGAGTTTGTTACTTGATGGGTCATGTAAATTAGGCCTTTTACGTAAGTAAATGAGTCTTGATTTACATAACCATCGAGCTCATTTTCATATAGTTTCAACTCGTTTACAGACCTAGATAGCACACGGGGTGGTAACCCTCCAGTGAACTTGCTAAAATGAAGATTAATTGTTTCTAATGATGGTAGTGAACACAATCCAAAAGGGATTGTTCGATTCAAGTTGCTATATGCTAAATCAATATGTTTAAGTTGGTGGAGCTTTGTTATGGTTTTCGGAAGAGATCTAACCAAACCACATTTGGAAAGTCTCAAATAGGTCAAAAACTTTAGATGTCTGGTTGATTTGGGTATCTCTCTTGAAAGAAAATTGAAATTGAGATTCAACGACTTAAGATGGATGATGATGTTAAATTTTGGCCACGGGCCACCAAGGTAGTTTCCATACTGATCCAGATGCTTCAAGTGTTGTAGATTCAGGATGTTGTATAGCCAATTCCCATTCAACCCAGTAAATTCAAGATTTAGGAATCTTAATGAAGAAGATACATTAAGATAAGTAGGTTTAAACCAAGAGAGATTATGCTTTTCTAGAGAAAGTTCTCGTAAAATGGGACTTTGTAACCGATTTTGAAGTCTAGAAGAATCCATTCGAAATTGATTTCTTGAATGATCTAACAAATTTGTCACTTTCGGATGTCAAATATTAGTTTTACAACAACTTGATATTTTTGGATATCGTATTTTATGATATCCGGATATATTGAACTGTTATCCAACATTTCGGATATCTAGAGAAAGTGCTCCTCTTACAACCTTTTAGATGATAAAAAATTAAACTAAATATGCATATAAATAACTTCAATGCAACCTAAGATGAAAAATAAGAGGATACCGAAATCATGTTAACCTACACCATCTTCCTAGTTGGATATGCATGTTATTCTAAATCAGGATCACCACAATTAGTAATTCAAATCAGAATCTTGGGAAAACCCCAAGGAATACAATATAAATATGATAACATGGAATTTCTCTTCAATTCCTCTTATATGTGTCTTTCTAGTCTTGCTTCTTAAAGATCCTTCAATTTGTTGCGTTGAAAAAATTAGTAAACCACTTCGGTCTTCCGGTTGCCAGCATGAGACGCATCAAAATATATGTCATGATGACTGAACAAATGAATCCAATCCAAGTTCCAATTGAAAACATCTCCATTGCTGTTCTAAAATTGCTCTTCTTCTCGGCGTTATCATCTTCAGCTAGTGGGGGACTAAGTATTTCACAAGCCTTCAGCAACAAGAAACCCCGTAGTCCCAAAACTTCTTGAAAAGTGTCCTTTCGAAATTTACTCAAGACACTTTCTCTTTTAATACATCCCTCAAGATGATTTTAGGATAAGTTTAGCTTAGCAAGATGATTGAGTTTTTCAAAACTTAGAGGGATCTCTCTAGTGATTTGATTTCTAGATAAGTCTAGTAATTCAATATACGAGAGATCACCAAGACAACTTGGAATTCGGATACTTAAGTTGTTATGGCTGATATCAAAAGATTCTAGTGGGAGCAAGTTGCATATGGAAGATGGAATTGGTCCCTAAATCTTGCTGGACCCCATATAGATCATTAGTTGACCCGTTTCAAAGGGATGGTAAATGGATAATCAGATTATTGGATACATCCAAAACAACAGATTTTTCAGGGCCCGTATAGACAAAGAAAACATAGTCATTTTACACAATACCAATGATATATTAGCAAGAGGAACATGAGGGTCCACACGCCCAGTATAATCATCACTATGAGGCCACTATTTGAGAAATTAAGAGTCCAATGTATGGTAGACTTGATAAAAGAGCATACAAATTAAAGTTACCTCTAAGTTTGTTACTTAATAGGTCATGTAATGCTAAACCGTTAACATAAGTACAGTTTCAACTCCTTTAGAGACCTAGATAACACACGGGGTGGTAACCCTCTAGTGAACTTGTTAAAATGAATATTAACTATTTCAAATGATGGTAGTGAAAACAATCCAAAAGGGATTGTTCGATTCAAGTTGTTATAAGCTAAATCAATATACTTAAGGTGTTGGTGCTTTGCCATGGTTTTCGGAAGAGATCCAACCAAACCAAAGTTGAAAAGACTCGAATAGGTCAAAAAATTTAGATGTCTGATTGATTTGGGTATCTCTCATGAAAGAAAATTGAAACTGAGATTTAAAGCTTAAGATGGATGATGATGTTAACTTTTGGTCACGGACTACTAAGGTAGTTTCCATACAAATCCGGATGCTCCAAGTGTTGTAGATTCAGGATGTTGTATAGCCAATTCCCATTCAACCCAATATATTCAAGATTTATGAATCTTAATGAAGAAGATACATTAAGATAAGTGGGTTTAAACCAAGTGAAATTATGCTTTTCTAGAGAAAGTTCTCTTAAAATGGGACTTTGTAACCGATTTTGAAATCTAGAAGAATCCATTCGAAATTGATATCTTGAAAGATCTAACAGATTTCTCACTTTCAGATGCCAAATATTAGTTTTACAAAAACATGGTATTTTTGGATATGGTATTTTATGATATCCGGATATATAGAAGCGTTATCTGAAATTTTGATTATCTGAAATTCTTAAATCGTTTTATACACACTATGTTTGATTTCAAACTAGGCTCAAGTTAAAAATTCAAGCTCGAGCTTAAACTCACAATTTGAGCCCATATTAAACCAAAATATTCTCTATGTAGCGACCTCCCCAAATCATTATCAACTAGTTCTTCCAACTTTGAGCCTATATAGAACCGTTATCCGAAATTTTAGATATCTGAACAAATTGTATAAATTTAAAAATTTCTCATATAACAAGATATCATATTGATAAAGATAGACAAAATATAATCAATTCATGTTTCATATCAAAAGGCTGAGTGTTCCGCTTACAACCTTTCAGATGATAAAAAGTTAAGCTAAATATGCATATAATTAACTTTACTGCAACATAAGGTGTAACATAAGATGATAGTGAAATCATGTTAACCTACTTCATCTTCCAAGTTCGATAGGCATGTTAATATAAATCAGGATGAACACAATTAGATGTTAAAATCAGAATCTATGGAAAACCCATATGAATATAGTAAAACCCTAAATTCTGAATACCTAATTTTACGTCTAATTTGAAATTTTCCTAAGTTATGGGTACGATTAATTATAAAACCGAAAGTAACTAAATGAATTTACCGTTAATCCAAATAATTATAACAAAACGCCACCATGGAAGATTTTGAACATATTTGAGCTCTAAGATAGTTATGAACATAAAATAAGATTCGAGGAATTATTTTTTGCTACACGGACATCCGTTCTGGGCCGTTTTTCTTTTGATACGCAACTAATAAATAACTATGGATCTAATAAACTTAGCCCGCTATTTGTTCGGCCCTCTTGGCCCATTATCCCCTATAACCGGCCCCTCCTCCTCTTATCCCTATGTCACTTTTTTTTTTCCTCACCAAGACATTTCCCTAAACACCAAAAACCTTAGAACCATATACCAATCGGCTGCTACTGTCTTGATCTTCCTGTTCGATCACAACACAAGGCAAAGGAGACTCTTTGGTGACTTCTACTTGGTGGTGGATCGTGGTTATTGTTCTAGTTCGAGGGTTTGAAGTCGAGCCGTGTGTTTGTGGCCTTTTGATCCTTTGTTCGTTCGATTCAATCTTCAAGGGTAACGTATCATTTTGTTTTTCCTTCTTTTGATTCCTTTTCAATAACATGTATCATGTCCCCAAAAGCTAATAATGAATCGGCTAAATAGTTATCACATAAAATCATAAGATTTGTTGCATAAGATCATAAGAATCTTCACATAAAAGAACGAATTAGGGTTTGGGTTTGTATGGAATTTTCGTGGGTGATCTTTGTAGAATTTTGTGAACATGTTAATTGATGTCTAAAGTACAGATCTTATGAGTTTGGAGGATCTTGGATGCGTTGGGTGTGTTAAACATGTGTTAAAATGGTCTAATATAAATTCTGAATCTGAGACAGCATTGTATACCTGAATATGTGAGCGAGATGGGTCATGATATAAAATAGTTTGATTCGGTTTCTTTTCATGAAAACTTAGTTTTATGTCTTATTTAAGTTTTCCAATTTATTTGGAGTGATTTCGAGTTGATTTGGTCGTGTTTTTGATTTTTGTGTGATTAAGTGTTAAAGCTGAATTCGGGATTTTGAAAATCAGTCCACTTTGTCGATTTTTCATTTTCAAACCATGAAGAGTTGAGTCATAAAACTTTCCAGTATTTAACTTCCATATGCCTTGTAATGTCATGAATTTTTGGGGATTTTTCCTGGGTGTATTGATGGGTAAAACAAGTGGATACTTTTTGGGTACTGCAGCAGATACGTTTTCTGAGTAGTTTGAGTTGGAGTATTTTTCGTTTTTGTTTAAACTAACTAATAAATTATGGGAAAATTCGTGTGAGTTCTAAAGACATTGAAACATTAGTGAGAATTTTTGTGGAATTTATCTTTGAGTTTTGGTGTGGTGGAAAAATTCGTATATTTGTGACCTGATTAAATATAAAAGCTGAAATTGAAATAATATGCTAATGTATGGTGTAACTTAACTATAAAAGATGTATTTTGACCCTAGGCTATACTTACTCATTAATATGACATTTAAGGATATAATTAAGATATCTAAATACCTCTCATAACCTAATTTGATATAAAACATGATTAGTGTGTTTATGAATGTTAAACGATGCATAAAAACCTAAACTTACTATTTTGGTCATGAAACTCTAATTTTACATTAACGAGAAGTGCGTCGAACCGCCGCGTTGCGGCGGGCGACGATTATGTAGTACAAAATAAATGAAACATAGAGGTATCTACAAAGTTACATTTAATGTATAAAGTTAATCAATGAACTGTTACATTTTGAGATTTGTTAAATACAGCTTGCTTTGATCAAGATTCCATTTTTTTATTCCGTCCGTGTAGCGCATGAATTTCCTGAGCATTAAAACATATCACATATTATGAAAAGTAATTGCATGTGAAGGATTGATAGTAAAGAAAAAAATAGTTGGCTTATTTCTGCTTAGTTATGCTATTACTTGTAGGCTGGTTCATGATGTTGCTGCTGATAAAGTGAAGAGAAAAGCCTAATATAATCATGATTTTGAAAAGCCATTGTCGTATAAAACAAACAGTGTCTATTCTATTATTGGTAACAGCTTTTCATGGTTGTATTTATGGTTGAAGATAACATAGATGACGTACAGCGCCTGTCAATATTAGCAAATGAAGAATATCTGATTTTTTTTATTTGTCCATATTAAAAATTGACGTATTGTATCTACGATGGTAAGTTTCTTTATGCATACTTGTACATGGAATTTCACAAATAGTTCTGATCAACAACATGGTTCGATTAAAAATGGTACATGGGAAACAGAAGAGTATGGTGCGAAAAAGTGGTTTGGCCCAAAGCACTTATCACAGCACTCTCTTGTAATTGCCATCTATCTTTTACAATCGCATCATATTCGTGATTAGAACATTTTGTGCAGGCACAGGCATAAATATGCAGGAAAAAACTTAGCATTATAGAGACAGTATATCAAATGTTAGTATCAAGAACGAAACAATACCAAATAGTCTTCAATTGCTAATATTGACAGGCGCTGCATAACATGAATGGGTATTGTAGCATCTGAATGCAATTGCCATAATTGAATGCTTTGCTTACCAACAGTTGACAGTTGCATAAGATCATCCGTAGCCCCAGTGGCAACGTCTAGGACTAAAGTTTAGATCGTTTAGATCAGTTGTAGTATACATAGCACACTTCAGTTTTGCCTTGTAAAAGTCTGCATATTAACATGTAATCAATATGTGTTGTACCAGATGTACATATCAGAAGCTGACAAGTGAAATCAGTGAGTATGGTAAGGGTTAAGTACCTCAATTGCAGTGATACAATACTTTTAAGGTGCAACTGCAGTTGAACAGCCTGCGAACTGGTTTCCATCAGCACAATATAAGCGTTGTCCAACTATGGCTCTTGCAATTAAACGTTCACATACCGGTTATTGTTGCTTTAGTCGTGAAGTTTAGCTGGTGCAAATGTTTGTGCAAATAATCAGTTATGTGGGTAGAAATTCTAACCTTTAAACAACATCGTAGTCAGTGTTGTTGTTCACCTGACACACATTATGTTGAACATAGGCGAAAGTCGTCAACTTTGTTCTGTCCAGTTATCTGTGTATCATTCACTGGTATTAAAAAAAGGAAAATAAGTTAAGCCTCACAGCAGTAATGGTTAGAATGTTTAAGGAGATTATCCATGTGAACAGCAATTGCACTTTAAATTTAGGATAGTGATCTAAGTAATACTTATCTTTTGGTCGTAGGCAATAAAATATACTGAGAATGTGAGTGTGAACACTCTGACAGGACAAAAATACTAACAAAATATCAATGATGGATGCAGACACCATGCAAAATTGGCAGCAGTTGTGTTCGGTGTCGGTACATCCATCACTGATATTCTGTCTATTTTTGATATTTAACTTCTTTTTATGAGCCTGTAACTTGAATAGAACTAAAAAAGGAATGTAGGTAACTGGTTTGAGACTCTCTACAGGTCCTTTTGTCGTTTCAAATCTCTTTGCGCAATTGCCTGTACCATAGGATCTTAGAATAATCGTCTATGCTGAAACGAATACACAGTTTTTATAATAGAAGCATATAATTACTAAATATGCATTGTATCACGAAATCCTACAAATGCAACATACCTTGGATCAGCAGCCGTAGTTGAGCGAGGGGCTATATGTTCTGATCTCAGTAAGGCTCAGATATGTACATATATAATCAGCATTAAATGCACGTTGTGGCTACAACTCAAAGTGTGGTTGCCCTGCCAACGAACATGCAGCTGGGAAAATGGAGATGTACAAAGTTATCATCATCACCTAAACAATGTGGCTGCAAACGATTGAGAAAAAGGGGTTTTAGAAAGTCAGAAAAAAGAATAAGTTATAATCAGCATTAAATGCACTTTGTGGCTGCAACCCAAAGTGTGGTAAATAGACAAATGTAATAATGAGAGTGGCCATGCGAACCTGAAGAACAGGAATTGAATGCGATCATCATGGGAATATGGGGATGTTTCAGAACTCATCAAGTCTATCGGGTGACAATATTCTCCTATATATAATGGAGCGTCGAGTTTTGCTACAGTTGTTGTAGCAGTGTTGGGTTCGCTTTTGGGTTGTGGGCTCCTGGTTTTTCCCTTTCGTTTGTTCCCTCGCTTCTTTTAGCCTTTTTCTGACCGCTAATAATGCGATACCTACCTCATTTATTTATTCAAAAAGTTAGTTAAACTTTCTAAATCCCCTTACAGTTCCATTTGTTGTTTCATCTTCCTTTGTGCAACCGCTTGCACCAAGCGAGCTGCTAGGTTGTTGAAAGAACAAAAGGAACTGTATGGGAATTTAGAATGAGTAACTATGTTTAAGTTCTAGACTAATTGATTAACTTAAAGCATTCATCGATTAAGTAATGTAGATATGCAACAGACAGGCTGCTACTTTGTTTTGGCTTATCAACAGACGGTTTAATTGCGAGGCATTTGATAAAAAAAAGAATTTTACCATAAGAAACAAAGGGCATCTATTACTTTTTTTTTGGCGATACTAAAAGTTGATGTCATGTGCATCCGAAAGTTAACTTGTTGTCGTATATCCACAACTGGAGGTGGAGAAAATATGCTGATCAGCAGTATGGGTCAATTATCGAAGAAAGATGGGAAACAAAAGAGGATAGTGCAAAGAAGTAATTTGTGCCAAACTACATGGGACACTATCCTCTCCGGTTTCCCAGCTTTCTTCAAGAATTGTAAACATATGACATGAATTGTTAGTATCAGCAACAACAAAAAAGTACCAAATAGTCTTTGTTTCTTATGTTTAGTTTTTTTTTTTTTTTATCGACATATAGGTGGAAAATCTGATCTCCACCTCAAACCCCTTTTGTTATTCAAATAGTCTTTAGACAATAGTCTGCACCAGACATATTGATAGATTATTAAAATACCAAAAGGAATTCGAGGTGAAGGTCAGATTAATGATCCTGGCTGTATTCATGTGCTGCACGTAGCGGTGTTGTTGAAGGAATGACCTGTTCAGATATTGATACATGAAAAAATCTGGGTAAAATGACTATAAACTTACGATTGATGGACAGGAAATGGTTACCTTTAGATAAATCAATCCAATATACCTCAGATCAGGAGCCGCAGTTGAGCGAGGGGCCACATGTTTTGATGTCAGTAAGGCTCAGATATGTACGTTTGTAATCAGGTTGTAATGTACGTTGTGGCTGCAACCGATAGCGTGGTTGCCCTGCCAACGAACGCACAGCTGGAAAAATGGGAATGCACAAAGTTATCATCATCGCCTAAGCACCGTGGCTGCAAACCATTCAGAAAAAGGCATCTTAGAAAGTCACAAAAAGCAATAACTTGTATTCAGGAAAAATTAGTGTTCGAAGCAAGAGATAGGAGGAAACATTTTCTTTACCTGGTAAAGGGTGGATACAAAAGGTTGATGTTATGTGCCAGTAAAAGGTAATTTTTTTTTTTTTTTTTTTGCATAGGCACAAGTGTAGTAACACAATTTGTTCTGGTCAAGAATATGGTTCAGGTCCGAAAGAAAGATGGGAAACGGAAGAGGATGCTGCGAAGAAGAAATTTGAATCAAATTACCTGTCACAGCATTCTCTTCGGCTTCTCATCCCTCTTCCCGAATTGAAGTATATTTTTTACCAGAACCATTTGTGCCACTACAATTATGAATATGCAAAAAAAAAAATCTATGATTGCTGCGTAAGTTCAAATGTTAATATCTGCAAATAGAAAAAGATCACATATTAGTAGTTGGTACTATTCCTGGGGCGAAAAACGATCATAAATCATGATGAATATTAACTGTTATTTTTCTTTTAACTTAATAAAGGATATTAGTAATCGATTGATGGACAGTAAATGGTTACCGTTAGATAAATCAATCCAACGTACCTCAGATCAGGAGCCGCAGTTGAGCGAGGAGCTAGACGTTTTGACGTCAGTAAGGCTCAGATATGTACGTTTGTAATCAGCATGAAATGTGCGTTGTGGCTGCAACCGATAGCGTGGTTGCCCTGCCAACGAACGCACAGCTGGAAAAATGGGAATGTACAAAGTTATCATCATCGCCTAAAAACCGTGGCTGCAAACCATTCAGAAAAAGGCATTTTAGAAAGTCAGAAAAAGCAATAACTTGTATTCAGGAAAAATTAGTGTTCAAAGCAAGACATAGGAGGAGACGTACAGTGTTGGAGTCAGTGTTGGGCTGTGGGCTCGCTTTTTTTCCCTTACGTGTGTTTTGGCCTTTTTTTTTACTCTGTGCGAGATATGCATTCCTCCGACCAAAACTCATGGTCAACAATATGGCTGAATTTTTGAAGATCAGTGAGAAGCGAAATAGCATAGTGTAAAGAAGTGATCTGCACCAAATCATTTCTAAGACTATACTATTTCGCTTCGCACTGATCTCCCAAAATTGCAGTCAATCATCAGCGACCGTGTTTTGTTATATATAACATGTATTAAATAGATGCACACTTTTTTTTTGGTACATATCTTTGTTATTAATTCTTCTAGTAAAAAGTATATATATATATATATATATATATATAATATATATATATATATAATATATATATATTTTATACACACAACACACACACACATACACACACACACACACACACACACACACATATATATATATATATATATATACATACACATATATATACATATAGTATGCATATATATATATATATATATATATATTATATATATATATATATATATATATATATATATATATATATATATATATATATATATATATATATATAGTGCATTCTATTAGGAATTGAAACTGGGGCAAAGCAAAGTTTATATCAGCATGTAAACCATAGAGAACAGCCATGTAAATGGAGCAGGTAACCTGAAGAATACAAAAAGATGATCAAACTATGTACATGAATACAGTAAATATAAAAGCAGGTTGTGAAATTTAACCGGTCCTTAACTTCTGGTCATTGGCATATGTAAGAACACAAACCTGAACAATAAAAAAATATAAATAAATTATGTATATGAAGACAATCACTATGAAAAGATTTAAAAAGTATGAATGGTGAGTGTAAATACCATGTAAATACAGTAGTAGTTGAAAGGAGGCAATTATATGCAGTGACACAGTTCAGTGTAAAAAATTGTGCAGAACAAAAAACAACAACAAAGTATCAATGATGGATATACACACCATAAGAAATTGGGTATAGTTGCATATATGCAGTAACCGTGACTGGTTGCCATACATCCATCACTGATATTCTGTCTATTTTTTTTACAATCTTTAGTTTTACGTTATCTGACTTGGATCTGTAGAGAAGTTCAGAATTTGATATCATTGGATTGACATTAATAACTGATTGCAAGAAGTAAATACACCTGCCATGGGTGCAAATCTAAAAGATTGACTTACCAAGAGCCACATATTAACTTCTTTAATCAGAGTGACAGATTCATGACAGGCTATCACAACCAATAAGCGACAAACTTAAATATTTTAGCTCAGATCTGTGAAGAAGTTATGAGTTTTATATCATTGGATTGATATTAATAAGTGATCGCAAGAAGTAAATACACCTGCCACGGTTGCAAATCTAAAAGCTTGCCATGCCAAGTGCCAGGGATTCACTTCTTAAATCAGACTCACAGACTCATCACAGCCTATTGCGCAAACATCTGTGCGAGTTCATTATTTGATATGAAAATCACAACATTTCTACAGCAACCGTCAAAAGTTTACAAAGAACATCTGCACAGATACCGAGAAAAGCACACGGAGTCAATACTAAAGACACGTCATGGGTGCAACTACAATCCTGGTTACCTTGCCAAGCAACATGCATTAAAAAAAAGTAAGCTGAGAAAACTATCACAGTAACTGTACACAGACAACTGAAAAGAGGTAGTGGCTGCAAAATAAGGCCAGTTGCTTAGCTATTGCTTATACTATCCCGTCTGGTAGTTGTCACGGCACAACCTAATTATACAATAGCCAGTCTAAGTTGAGGGCAGGCGCAAAACAGATAAACGGATCCATAATATAAATCTAAATCATAAACCATAAACAAACAAAATATCGGCAGATTACGACAAAAGAAGCAGCCACATAAGCAAAAGATTAACAAATAAGTGACCACAAAAAATAGCAAGTACGACAAAGAATAGCTACATAAGCAAAATATAGCTAAAAGAGCAGCCACCATAAAAGATTCGTAAGTGAACAATATCGGCGGTCAAGTAGGCAGGCACATAAGCAAAACATGAACAAATAACCTACCACAAAAAAACAGGAAGCACCATAAAAAACAGCTACATAAGCAAAATGCATCTAAAAGAGCAGCTAATAAGACATCAACATATAGATCATAAGAAGCAAATACACAAACCACAAACGTATTGGCCTCCAGTAAAGTTAAACCGCTACAGCAACCGATGAAAGTTCATGAAGAAGATCTGCACAACTACCAAGAGAACCACAGGGAAGAGACACGTATAAATCTCCAGTGGATTCTATCATTTGTTAGTGTTTGGAAAAAGGCTAAAAGAAGCGACGGAACAAACGAAAGGGAAAAATTGGGAGCCCACAACCCAAAAGCGAGCCCAACACTGCTACAAAAACTATAACAAAACTCTACGTTCCATTATATATAGGAGAATGCAAGAATAAATGAGGTAGTTACCGCATTCTCCAGCGCATTCTCTCATTTGTTAGCCATCGAAAAAAGGCTAAAAGAAGCGAGCAAACAAACGAAAGGGAAAAAGCGTGAGGCCACAGCTCGAAACTGAGGCCAAGACTGTTATGCCAAATGTAGCAACAGTAGCCACTCTAAATTGAGGGCAATCGCAAAATGGATCCAGTTACATAGTCAGTATTCATACCATGATATTTAAAAACTGTATTGGCGAAACCTTTGCAAGGAACACTAAACACACGGCATGGCTGCAACCACAATCTTGGTTACCTTGCCAAGCAACATGCGTTCAGAAAATGTAAGCTGAGAAAATTATCCCAGGCGCTGTACAGAGACAGCTGAAAAGAGGTAGTGGCTGCAAAATAAGACCGGTTGCTTAGCTATTGTTTACACTATGCCGTCCGGTAATTGCCACGCCACCACCTGATTATATAATAGCCGCTCTAAGTTGAAGACGGTTGCGAAACGGATCCAGTTACATAGTCAGTATTTATACTATGACATTCAAGAATTGCGTCGCCAATACCTTTGCAAGGCAACTGTGCAACCAACACAGAAGAAAAAGGCAAATAAGTAAACTGAATCCCGCCAAAAAATATGAAACGTTGGTTACACCACTTGATATGGCACTCATATCTGCTATTTCCACTAATAACAGGTATAGGTGACATATCAAGTGACTCAACAAACGCATTACAATATGAAAGAGTAACTGCATAAACATACATAAAGAAATTATAAACTAAACCAAATAAAAGAGTAACACAAACCAATCTCAAGATAACTTTTTTAGCCACACAAAACATCTAAAGATCTAAACCATAAACCATAAAAACAACTATAGATCTAAAATTCCAATATCAGACCTAAAAACGGATGAAGCAGGCACATAAGCAAAAGACGAACAAATAAGGCACAAAAAACAAACACCAAGTACCACAAAAGGCAGCTACATAAGCAAAAGATGAACAAATAACCTACGACAAAAAACAGCAAGCACCACAAAAAATAGTTACATAAGAAAAAGACGTCTAAAAGAGCATCTATATATCTAAAATCCCAATATCAGACCTTAAAACGGATACATAATATAGATCTAAATCATAAACCATAAAGAAACAAAATATCGACAGATTACGCCAAAAGAAGCAGCTACATAAGCAAAAGATGAACAAATAAGCCACACCAAAAGATGAACAAATAACGTACCACAAAAAAACAACAACTACCAAAAAAACCAGCTACATAAGCAAAAGACATCTAAAAGACCAGCTACCATAACCGATCCGTCCGCAAACACCACAAAAAAACACCGTAACTGATCCGCAAGTACATAAGCAAAAGATGAACAAATAACCTACCACAAAAAAATAGCAACTACCACAAAAAATAGCTACATAAGCAAAAGACATCTAAAAGAGCAGCTACCATAACCGATCCGCAAGTAAACAATACCGGCAGTCAAGTAGGGTTTCGGCAGAAGACACCAGAAGATGCAAGAATAAATGAGGTAGGTACCACATTATTAGCGATCGGAAAAAGGGTAAATAAATGAGGTAGGTACCGCATTATTAGCCTTCGGAAAAAGGCTAAAAGAAGCGAGGGAACAAACGAAAGGGAAAAAGCGGGAGCCCATAACCCAAAAGCGAGCCCAACACTGCTACAACAACTGTAGCAAAACTCGACGCTCCATTATATATAGGAGAATAGCCATAGCAAGTAAGTAAACGGAATTGCGATCACTTGTAAACCCTAAGTTATTAAAAGTTTCATATTAAACTCTAAACTATAACATTAATTGTATTAGATCCAAAAGTTATTAAATTTTCATTAATAACCCTAAAAGGCACTAAATCGGGAAACTACTAATTATGGAAACTTACTAATTCGGGAGACCTGCTAAAAATTGAAAGTTACTTAAAATGGTTAAACTACTTAAATAGGAAACTTACTATTTTTGGAAAGTTACTATTTTTGGAAAGCTGCTATAAACGGGAAGTTACTAAAAATGGAAAGCCGACTAAAATGAGTAATCTGACTTAAAATAAATTATTAATAAGACGATCATGAATTCGTGTAGATTCGCTGAAGATGGAGTTGCTTTCGATCTTATGTTTCTATTTTGTTTTCACTTGCGGTCTAAGGTACAGATATTATGACCTTATCTCTTAAGGTTTCTCATTATTCGTACACATCTTTTAGATATTAGCTTTGACTATATTGCCGTTGATCTGAGCCTTTTTATTATGGCTTTCTTATTTGATCTATGCATTTGCTATGCTTCTGTAGATTTGTGAACCATTGATTTTGTAACTGGATGTGAAAACCTTTCTAAATTATATCATGGGAATGTTTTGAGAAAAACTATTTTAAAATGATGTTTATGAGCAAGAAGCGTTACCACTTTTATATGGAATTTTACTAACTTTTATGAAAACTACTTTTACGAACTACCTTTATGAAAACCGTTATTAAAGATCATTTTTATGAAAACCATTATTAAGAGATTTCTTTAAATGAACATTTGATAGAAAACTTTGATTATGAACCTTTAATATGAACTTATGAACCTTTGATATGTTATTACCTTTTAAACCCTACAGTTTGATACCTGAGCCACTTTGTTTCCTAGTCATGGGGGTTCCATGGCCGTGTCATTGATGCACCAATGGCATGACTCTAGTGTGGTCGAGTGATGTTCCACACCGTCCCTTTTCTGTTATTATTATGAGCTCAATTATTATATATGTTTGGCCACTAACATCTTTGCAGGGGCGTATGGATGCATCCTAGATATGATCTGTATCTGTTATGTTATGTGATATATTTCTGGTGATTGATGCTGTGTGCAATACACGACCTTCACATATTTGAGAGGTCGCACCTCTATGGTTACTATGATATTTGATTTGATTTGTTTGGGCTCGTGGTAGATTACTGACCTTTTCTTACTCTTGATACTCAGTTGTTTATACCTTATGTTTTTCCCAATGCACTATATCCTATTATCCTTTAATTCTTCTTGTTCCTTATTCAATTGACTCATTGTATTGTTCGGTCGACCTCTTATTCATTTGACAGATGACTTTCGTTTCAGCAGGAACTTATGTTTCTTTTCCTATACTTAAATACGTTTTGTTTATTTGTGTTGTTTGTATATACTTTACATGTTCGTGCCTTATCTATTGGTTTCGTTTATATATATATATATATATATATATATATATATATATATATATATATATCTGTTCACTGGGCTTTTAAGCTCAGCCACATTTCTTTTCCTACGGCAGGTTTTAGTTGGAAGTTGGGTTAGGAGTGGAGAGTACTTTAGACTTAGAAGACTATACCTTGATATCTATTCGGGAATAGAGATGACTGGAAGTGTTTACATTTTAGACTTAGAAGTTTTTGTTGTTCTCATTTGTAGCCTTGTATTTCAGATTTTCCCTTTGTAACCTTTGAAATCCATTTGTATTATTTAAGTCATATGCTTGTGTTTGCTTTGAAATGTCACCATAACGTAGTACTTCTACCCTTATCGGGTTGGGTGTTACAATTATGGTATCAGAGACCAGGCTACGACGTATAGTACATTAAACCTTGACCTGTGAAGTTTGGACCATTAAGTTTCCACTATAGGCGCTCATAAGACGACCTTTGAGAATTTACTTTAGGATTTCCCCATAGGAACTTAAGTTATTACCGGTGAGGAATGGGTAGACTAGGACATCTATGTGAGTATCATTGCTTCCGCATCACTCTGATTCGTGCCTCTACCTTTAGCTATGCCTTATAAGAGCATTTGTTTAAGAGGTTAGAAAGTTTTGCAACCTACTCTTAGTAACTAAGTAAGTTTGGAATACCTCGGGAACCACATGGATACCTTACACCATTTAAATTTCACCTTCTAATTCTGATCTCCATTTTTTCCATTTTGTTCGATAAACAGTTTGGTACTTTTCTGACCATCCCGAAGGTCATTCGACCATAATGTGTTTGACACATTCTATGAATTCATTACTTATGCTGGATATAAATGTATCATCTGATACTACTTAACTCTGCATAATCCATTACTACTCCTACGAGGACTCCGGTAATAATCAACCACGGATATAGGAAGTTTTATTCCCTCCCTTTGAATGATGAATCTTGCCTGCCAACCAGTTTCCTTTGGAAGGATATGATGTAAATACTATCTCAGTACAGAATTGTTAACAGAGCATGATGATGCTGATAACTAATATCCCATACATCTCGCTTTTAACAATTACACGATGTTCGTATTACCAATGATACACACCCTACCTGCCACTTATGCTAAAAAGCTAAACAAATTCCAACACCTTGAACTGTTTGTTTATCTATCTCAACACTATGATGAACCATGCACTTGACCTTGATATATGAACTACCCGTCAAGCTTGACGACCGTATTCATTCTACGAATCCATTTACTTTTGATATATTTGATTTTGAGGTCTTTTGGTTATGGATTGGCTGGATCTTCATAAGCTACCAGAGACTACCATATCTGATATGTGACATTTAGAAATCTATTTTCATCCTACTTTTGTTATGATGACTCTCAACCGCTTAAATCTGTTAAGATTAATGTTGCTATGGAAGCACATACCCCGATCTCATTTGATTGTCAAGTTTCTCCTGACACCTATTAACATCCACCCTTAGAAAGCTCTGGCATTAGAAGTTTTTGTTGTACAAATTTTTTTGGTGTTTTCGGATGAACCTCTTGGGATTTCCCCCCCTGCTTGGGAAGTAGAGTTGGCATTGAACTGCTCTCAGTTGACGCACCATGACGCCATAGAAGTAGAGAGATTGAAGGAGCTGAAGGAATATGATGTTGTTCACCTCAGTGTTTCTTTTGGATGCTCCTGTTGGTTATGAAGAAGAAAGAAGAGAGTATGCAGTGGCGTATCGACTATCGTAAACTTAACCTCATCACTATCCGTAATCATTATTCATTTCCGCGTATCAGTGATTGATTTGGTCTATCTTGAAACTCCGTATCAGACGTCCTCATTTAGGTTTGAAGGACTGAAGAAGCAACCACAAGGACTTCCGAGAAGGGAGTTGACTAACTGAGAGTAACCTCCGTGAAGCATTTCAGTTTTATTCGTGAAGAAGAAGATAGGCGATGTGAAGTAGATATGAAGTTTCCCTAAGATGATTCCTGAAGATGCTTTCATTATGAGTTTTAATGATGCCAATTGTATTGGCTAATAGAATCATGTTTTCGCGAGTATTTGGACAAATTGTCATAGTATGACGTTGTGTTGTGTCCAGAGATGAAAGAGGAACATGTAGATCATTTTCGTATTAAGTAGAATGACCCTTTGTTCTGGAAGAGTAGGTTTGATTGGCGTTCAGAGATTGTAGCAGACAGCACTACCAGGTATCTTGTGATGACAGAGTTCCCACAGAAAGGACCAAGATTGAAGACCGTTATCGGAGTTAAAAACCTTGTAGAAGAATAGTAGAAGATGTTCGTGACAGGCGTTACCATGAAAGAAGCATATGAGAAGAAGAGAGAAACTGAGAAAGGTCTCGATTATGTTTCATGCAGCACGTGGAGATTTTAGTTCGGGCATCAGGACAACCAGACCGTAGGAGATGAACTATTCAGCACATAAACTGGAGTTGACAGCAACTAGAGTTGGCGAATTTCGAACTGTGCTAGAAGACCTATCGAAGACACGCAGTCTTACTTCTCTATTCATTTTAGTTGTACTAAGATGAATTGAGAACAGAAGCATACTTGCGGAGGGAAGAGATTCGAGATCATGTATTTGAATGGATGAATTTTGAAGCAAACGTTTGGGTTTGGAAGAGTTGATTCTGTGAAGGATGAAGCTATTGATGACGTAATTCACTTCCTCTTAACCTACTTAAGTTTCCGTTACCTGATGATAAGATCCTTTAAATGATTTAGGTTCTCCATTAGAAATTCCGTTCTGTGTTCATTCTGCCTATGTTAGATGATGGATTTGTTATGCGCATTTTGACGAAATGTGGAAGGAACCTAGAGATTTATGTTTAGGAATGGGCGGATTTTGAAGCAACCATTTATATTGGCTTATTTGATTTCGGTGAGTGATGAAGGATTGACGCTATTAACGACGTACCTTAATTCTGATAGACATTCTAGGATTTCCGCTACTCTTTCGAGTAGTTTCGTTCTCCTCTTAGTTATGTTGTTTGATTTCGATGACCTCTGAGACTGTAGAAGGACTAGGTGGATTAAGATAGGTTGTTTTGTTCATGACTTGAGATAAAGTATGACCATCATGAGGGCATATTTATATGATGCTAGTATTATAACGCCTGATCAACGTGATAATACTTACATCATATAACGTGCACTTATTGTGATCATAGGATATTTCGAGGAGTGCCTTGGAAGCCTTAGAATTTCTGATAGCTATTTGAGATTATCTGCGAATAGTAAGACTTTAGGATCTTTCGACCTATACGTTTGATCTGCCCTATCGCCGTACGATTTGGTATGTTTGGATCCTCGAGACGTGTTTGTTGACCTCTGTATTTTGATAACGATCTTAGGGTTCGTTGTAGAGCTTTCTACCGTCCGATGTTATTGATTGAATTATCTTCCATAAGCATATTTATCACCCTCATATTTCTGCGATTCGGTACGTTCACATCTGGTTTGTCTAATCAGATTCCATGGATGATATATCCGTCAAATCCTACGTACTCCCTGTCCCTGTATCTCTTCCGGGAGAATATGATTATCATCTGTTACGTTGTTATATTATTCTTTTGATCTAGATTCAGTATAGTATGTCTTTTCTGAGGAAGCCGAAGCTATTCTGATCAACAAGATAGAGTCATGAGAAACAAGTCATTCACATTTCCGTTCACGGTCCGTTGTGCTTTCCGTTTTGTTTCACTTCAATTTTCGAGGACGAAAATTTTCTTTTAGAGGGGAAGAGTTGTAAAACCCTAAATTCTGAATACCTAATTTTACATCTAATTTGAAATTTTCCTAAGTTATGGGTACGATTAATTATAAAACCGAAAGTAACTAAACGAATTTACCGTTAATCCAAATAATTATAACAAAATGCCACCATGGAAGATTTTGAACATATTTGAGCTCTAAGATAGTTATGAACATAAAATAAGATTCGACGAATTATTTTTTGCTACACGGACATCCGTTCTGGGTCGTTTTTCTTTTGATACGCAACTAATAAATAACTATGGATCTAATAAACTTAGCCCGCTATTTGTTCGGCCATCTTGGCCCATTATCCCCAATAACCGGCCCCTCCACCTCTTATCCCTATGTCACGTTTTTTTTTCCTCACCAAGACATTTCCCTAAACACCAAAAACCCTAGAACCATATACCAATCGGCTGATACTCTCTTGATCTTCCAGTTCCATCACAACACAAGGCAAAGGAGACTCTTTGGTGACTTCTACTTGGTGGTGGATCGTGGTTATTGTTCTAGTTCGAGGGTTTGAAGTCGAGCCGTGTGTTTGTGGCCTTTTGATCCTTTGTTCGTTCGATTCAATCTTCAAGGGTAACGTATCATTTTGTTTTTCCTTCTTTTGATTCCTTTTCAATAACATGTATCATGTCCCCAAAAACTAATAATGAATCGGCTAAATAGTTATCACATAAAATCATAAGATTTGTTGCATAAAATCATAAGAATCTTCAGATAAAAGAACGAATTAGGGTTAGGGTTTGGATGGAATTTTCGTGGGTGATCTTTGTGGAATTTTGTGAACATGTTAATTGATGTCTAAAGTACAGATCTTATGAGTTTGGAGGGTCGTGGATGCGTTGGGTATGTTAAACATGTGTTAAAATGGTCTAATATAAATTCTGAATCTGAGACAGCATTGTATACCTGAATCTGTGAGCGAGATGGGTCATGATATAAAATGGTTTGATTCGGTTTCTTTTCATGAAAACTTAGTTTTATGTCTTAGTTAAGTTCTCCAATTGATTTGGAGTGATTTCGAGTTTATTTGGTCGTGTTTTTGATTTTTGTATGATTAAGTGTTAAAGTTGAATTCGGGATTTTGAAAATCAGTCCATTTTGCCGATTTTCCATTTTCAAACCATGAGGAGTTGGGTCATAAAACATTCCAGTATTTAACTTCCATATTCCTAGTAATGTCATGAATTTTTGGGGATTTTTCCTGGGTGTATTGGTGGGTAAACCAAGTGGATACTTTTTGGGTACTGCAGCAGATACATTTTCTGAGTAGTCTGAGTTGGAGTATTTTTCGTGTGGGGTTAAACTAACTAATAAATTCTGGAAAAATTCGTGTGAGTTCTAAAGACATTGAAACATCTGTGAGAATTTTTTTGGAATTTATCTTTGAGTTCTGGTATGGTGGAAAAATTTGTATATTTGTGACCTGATTAAATATAAAAGTTGAAATTGAAATAATAAGCTAATGTATGGTGTAACTTAACTATAAAAGATGTATTTTGACCCTAGGCTATACTTACTCATTAATATGAAATTTAAGGATATAATTAAGATATCTAAATACCTCTCATAACCTAATTTGATATAAAACCTGATTAGTGTGTTTATGAATGTTAAACGATGCATAAAAACCTAAACTTACTATTTTGGTCATGAAACTCTAATTTTACATTAATAGCCAATTTTACATTAATAGCCATAATAAGTAAGTAAACGGAATTGCGATCATTTGTAAACCCTAAGTTATTAAAAGTGTCATATTAAACTCTAAACTATAACATTAATTGTATTAGATCCAAAAGTTATTAAATTGACATTAATAACCCTAAAAGGCACTAAATCGGGAAACTACTAATTATGGAAACTTACTAATTCGGGAGACCTGCTAAAAATTGAAAGTTACTTAAAATGGTTAAACTACTTAAAGAGGAAACTTACTATTTTTGGAAAGCTGCTATAAACGGGAAGTTACTAAAAATAGAAAGCCGACTAAAATGAGTAATCTGACTTAAAATAAATTATTAATAAGACGATCATGAATTCGTGTAGATTCGCTAAAGATGGAGTTGCTTTCGATCTTATGTTTCTATTGTGTTTTCACTTGCGGTCTAAGGTACAGATATTCTGACCTTATCTCTTAAGGTTTCTCATGATTCGTACACATCTTTTAGATATTAGCTTTGACTATGTTGCCGTTGATCTGAGCCTTTTTATTATGGCTTTCTTATTTAATCTAAGCCTTTGCTATGCTTCTGTAGATTTGTGAACCATTGATTTTGTAACTGGATGTGAAAACCTTTCTAAATTATGTCAAGGGAATGTTTTGAGAAAAACTATTTTAAAATGATGTTTTTGAGCAAGATGCGTTACCACTTTTATATGGAATTTTACTAACTTTTATGAAAACTACTTTTACGAACTACCTTTATGAAAACCGTTATTAAAGATCATTTTTATGAAAACCATTATTAAGAGATTTCTTTAAATGAACATTTGATAGAAAACTTTGATTATGAACCTTTGCTATGAACTTATGAACCTTTGATGTGTTATGACCTTTTAAACCCTACAGTTTGATACTCGAGCCACTTTGTTTCCTAGTCATGGGGGTTCCATGGCCGTGTCATTGATGCACCAATGGCATGACTCTAGTGTGGTCGAGTGATGTTCCACACCGTCCCTTTTCTGTTATTATTATGAGCTCAATTATTATATATGTTTGGCCACTAACATCTTTGCAGGGGCGTATGGATGCATCCTAGATATGATCTGTATCTGTTATGTTATGTGATATATTTCTGGTGATTGATGTTGTGTGCTATACACGTCCTTCACATATTTGAGAGGTCACACCTCTATGGTTACTATGATATTTGATTTGATTTGTTTGGGCTCGTGGTAGATTACTGACCTTTTCTTACTCTTGATACTCAGTTGTTTATACCTTATGTTTTTTCCAATGCACTATATCCTATTATCCTTTAATTCTTCTTGTTCCTTATTCAATTGACTCATTGTATTGTTTGGTCGACCTCTTATTCATTTGACAGATGACTTTCGTTTCAGCAGGAACTTATGTTTCTTTTCCTATACTTAAATACGTTTTGTTTATTTGTCTTGTTTGTATATACTTTACATGTTCGTGCCTTATCTATTGGTTTCGTTTACATATATATGTTCACTAGGCTTTTAAGCTCAACTGCATTCTTTTCCTGCGGCAGGTTTTAGTTGGAAGCTGGGTTAGTAGTGAAGAGTACTTTGGACTTAGAAGACTATACCTTGATAGCTATTCGGGAATAGAGATGACTGGAAGTGTTTACATTTTAGACTTAGAAGTTTTTGTTGTTCTCATTTGTAGCCTTGTATTTCATATTTTCCCTTTGTAACCTTTGAAATGCATTTGTATTATTTAAGTCATATGCTTGTGTTTGCTTTGATATGTCACCATAACGTAGTACTTCTACCCTTATCGGGTTAAGGTGTTACAAATATAATACAAATATGATAACATAGAGTTTCTCTTCAGTTCCTCTTATACGTATCTTCCTATCCTTGCTTCTTTCTCCAATTTGTTGCGTTGAAAAAATCAGTAAACCACTTCAGTCTTCCGGTTGCCAGCATGAGACGCATCAAAATATAAGTTATGACGATTGAACAAATGAATCCAATCATAGTTCCAATTTCAAACATCTCCGTTTTCGTTCCAAAATCGCTCTTCTTCTAATCGCTATCATCTTCAGCTAATGGGGGACTAAGTATTTCAAGAGGCTTCGGCAGGGGAATCCACGTAGTCCCAAATTTCCTTAAAAAACATTTTTTCCTAATTTACTCAAGACACTTTCTCTTTAAATACATCCCTCAAGATGGTTTTGTGATAAGTTTAGCTTTGCAAGATGCTTGAGTTTTTCAAAACTTGGAGGGATCTCTCCAGTGATTTGATTTCTAGATAAATCTAGTAATTCAATCTGCGAGAGATCTCCAAGACAACTTGGAAGTCGGCCACTCAAGTTGTTATGGCTGATATCGAAAGCTTGGAGGTAGAGCAAGTTGCATACAGAAGATGGAATTGGTCCCTGAATCTTGTTGGACCCCATATATAGATAACTGAGTTGACCCGTTTCAGGGCCCGTATAGACAAAGGAAACATGGTCATTTTACACGATGCCAATGATATATTAGCAATAGGAACATGAGGGTTTACACGCCCAGTATAATCATTGGTCACTGTCAAGCTACTCTTTGAAAATTAAGAGTTCTAAGGTATGGTAGACTTGATAAAAAAAGCATACAAATTGAAGGTACCCCTAAGTTTGTTACTTGATAGGTCTAAGTTTGTTACTTGATAGGTCAAGTAAAACTAGACCTTTTACATGAGTAAATGAGTCTTGATTTACATAACCATCAAGCTCATTCTCATACAATTTTAACTCTTTTAGAGACCGAGATAGCACACAGGGTGGTAACCCTCCGGTGAACTCGTTGATATGAAGAGTAACTACTTCTAATGATGGTAGTGAAAACAATCCAAAAGGGATTGTTCTATTCAACTTATTATAAGCTAGATCAATACGTTTCAAGTGGTGGAGCTTTTCTATGGTTTTCGGAAGAGATCCAACCAAACTACACTAGAAAAGACTCAAGTAGGTCAAAAACTTTAGATGCCCAATTGATTTGGGAATCTCTCTTGAAAGGAAGTTAAAACCGAGATTTAAAGACTTAAGAGGTATGGTGGTGTTAATTTTGGGCCACGGGTCGTTAAGGTTGTTGCCATACAAATCTAGATACTCCAAGTGTTGAAGATTCAAGATGTCGTATGGCCACTTCCCATTCAACCCAGTAATTTTAAGATTTAGGAATCTTAATGAAGAAGATACATTAAGATATGTGGGTTTAAACCAAGAGAGATTATGCTTTTTTAGAGAAAGTTCTCTCAAAATGGGACTTTGTAACAAATTTTGTAGTCTAGGAGAATCAAACAGAAATCGATTTCCTGAGAGATCTAATGAAATCAACTTCGGAAGCAATAAAGGAAACTGACCCGTAAACCCACAAAAGATAGGTTCAGATGTGTGATAGAGTTAGCAAAACTGGCAGACTCTAAAGAAAGTTCGGAACCCTTAAAATTGTTGTATTCAAGATTAAGTGTTCCAACACGAAGTAGGTCAAAAAGTCATGAGTGATTGAAAATTATACCTTGTAAAGCATCAGAAGCAAGATCCAAACCGATGACATCTCCGGTTAAAGGATTGCAAGTAATGCCCTCCCAATTGAAACAGTCGGTGCTAGTTATGTTCTAGTTAGTTATAACTGGGGCATCAGTTAAAGATCGGGAAAAATGGGTTTAGTTGATAGCAATTATTGTTTGAATGAGATCAAATAATGACTTTGTTTAGGTAAACATATTGAGGAGTGAGAAGAAAAGGAACAGCACGAAAGTATAGAAATCACGCCAAGTAATCCAGCGAGGATTACAACTAAATGAAACATGGCGATGAGAGTAAAAATTCGATAAGGCAACTGATGAAGCGAAAAGTGTACCGCTTTTAAGGGGTCATTTAAGCCCTAAATCGTATTTATTTGATCAAATATTGCCCTAAATCGTTCCTTTTGTCATTTTAGGTACTTTTGAGAAGAAATCTGGAAAAGGAAGCATTTTGGACGTTTTTGGAGCATAAAAGTGAAGAAAACGACAAAGTCTCAAAATCTTGCTGGAAGTTACCTTTGACGGCGTCAGGATTAACCCTGGACGGCGTCATGGCTTGGCAAAAGTGGTGGATGTGAAATTTACTCATGATAAGCCAGTGAAAATTGCATGGGAATTCTGACGGCGTCACCCTTTAATTTGATCAAGGTCGTCACGTTATAATTCAAAGAGGGACGGCGTCACGTTCATAGTCTGAGGGCGGCAAGCCTTGATAAGCCAGAACGGATTTTGGAGAGCTAAAGAGGGACGGCGTCAAGAAGGTCATCCGAGAACCCTAAAAGCGGCGAGGTGACGGCGTCACACTCCATAACGTGACGCCGTCAGATCCAAAAATCTATATATAGTTTTGCAATTCTTTGTCATTAGTGTGGAACTTATTGGGGAACTTTGTGTGTGAAAACCCTAGGACGAATTTGGCAGCTCTTTCAAGGCTTTTTGCCTTGAGATCTTCCATGTTACATTGAAGATAAGTTATCAATTAATCATTCAATATGTCTATGTGTTGTTTGATTCTATCTTATTCTTGTCTTTTGTTTAACATGTTAGGCTAGATTTATCTTGTGTTTGCTTAGATCTAATGAAACCTAGCTATTGATTATTGGTTATTAGTGTGTTGTTAGTTGTATTGGATGATTGTTCATCTATGTTAGGCTCAAGAAAACTGGCTAACTTCCTATTCGGTAACTTGCTTGAACGTCTTAAGAAACATGAACCAATGCGTACTAAAGGTTTTTATGGTTGTATTTAATGCACAAGCGAATTCTAGTGATCCCATGTTAGGAGCTTCCTAGCCGGCTTGACATAGGAGTGAAGTAGGAGCTTGTAGAGTTGGGGAAGTACGTACGCCACCCCACGAATGGTATTAAGGAATACACCCGTCATCCACGCAACTAATACACACTAATCAACCGGTAAAAGATAGTTAGGGAGTAAGGAAATCTAAGTAAACACATTTCCCTCCACATAAGTTTTCACCAACATTTTCATTTTCTGTTATTTTATTTTATTTGCATTCGTAGTAATTTGGGTTAGTTGACTAGCAACTAATTCCGCCCACTCTTTCAAACCCGAGATTTTACTTGCTTTCATAAAAATATAAAAACATAAAAAGAATCTTCTCTCACCCTTAGACCTATTAAAGTAGTTTTTCATACCTAACGAACACTATTCCCTATGGAGAACGATCAATCCCCCGTACTTACCACTACACTATACTACATCGGTCAGGTACACTGCCTGGTGGGGTTGTAAGCCTCTTGAGATCCCTCGAGAGGTAAAACCTGTTGTAAGGTTGCAAAACCACGCATCAGCAACACTTAAATGTCACTTGTTACATTATAACAGATAGAAAAAGCAGACAAATGTAAGTAAAATGGTAGTGAAACAAGCCCTAATTTAGACTTAACTAATTCACATCATAAATAAATCACACGATATAACAAACAAGTTGGATGAAATCCAAACCGTAATACGCTTGATTTAGATCCGTAACACAGCTGATGAGAGCTTGATTTTGATCCGTAACACAACCGAACCGACTAATGTAACGAGATAAAGCTAATTTGTGTGTGAATTTGAAACCCTAGATTTGGGGGCGTAAAATGGTGAGACTGATTAAGTGACGAGATGAGAATGATGAGATTGTACGTTGTTTAAGGCTGTTTGATGCTTTTCGTACTTTTGTTGTTGTGCGATACATTCATAGATTGTCTGTTTAGCTAAAGTCAATGTGTTTATTTTGACATTTTAAAAACTAAATAATTATTTATTAGACAATATTATTATTATTATTATTATTATTATTTTTATTTTTATTTTTTTTTAATTAAACATCACTTTATTAGAAACACATAGGATTTTACAAGAAGTTAGTGGGGAGCCGAGATACTAACTGGGGCCCCACTCCTCTAGCTATAGAAATTGTTTAATAGAAAAATCTTAAATATTTTCTAATTTGGCAAATCTTTTTATAAATTTGTTTTTAGTGAAATTATATGTGTCAAAACTATAAAAAAATTATAACTTTTACAAATGTTAATTTACAAAAGTTCAGGGGTAACAAAACGCTTAACCGTAACACAAATGAGAGAGCTTGATTTTGATCTGTAACACAACCGAGTAATGTGACGAGATGAAGCTAAATTAAGATGATTGTGTGTGAATTTGAAACCCTATAAAATACAATTTGGAGGCGTATGGAGAAGAATGTTCATTGACGATGATGGGAATGATGAGACTGATCCGCGCATTTGTTATGAATGTGTATGGTTGGAGGTTGGTTTTTTTTTATTACTTATATAATATGGGTGAAAGTGTTTTCTTCTTGTTATTTAAGTTATATTTTCTATACTTTCATATTTATCCAAATTCACGAGAGTTGTGTGGTGCGAATGTGTGATACATTACAATTGTGTCCAAGTATGGCTCTAAAAGATTTGTCACTTTCGGATGTCAAATAATAGTTTCACAAAAACTCGATATTTTTGGATACGTATTTTCTAATATTCGGATATATAGAACCGTTATTCGAAATTTCGGATATCTGAAATTCTTAGATCATTTTATACACAATCTTTTTGATTTCAAATTAGGCTCAAGTTAAAATTCAAGCTCGAGCTCAAACACACACTTTAAGCCTATATCAAACTAATAAATTCTCTATGTAGCTACCTCCCCAAATCATTATCAACTAGTTCTTCCAACTTTGAGCCTATATAGAACCGTTATCCGAAATTGCGGATATCTGAACAAATGGTATAAATTTGAAATTTTCTCATATAACAAGACATCATAGTGATAAAGATAGAGAAAATATAAGCAAGTCATGTTTCATATCAAAAGGATGAGGTCACCACTTACAAATGATAAAAGTTAAGCTGAATAAGTATATATTTAACTTCAATGCAACATAAGGTGTGGGGGACTATAGACAAAGGAAACATAGTCATTTTACATGATGCCAATGATATATTAGCAAGATGAACATGAGGGTTCACACGCCCAGTATAATCATTGGTCACTATGAGGTCACTGTTTGAGAAATTAAAAGTACAGAACAACTACGCCGTATAAACTTCTGGACCATATATAGATAATTTAGTCGACCCGTTTCAATTATGACTACAGCATAGGTAGTATAGAACAACTACGCCGTATAAACTTCTGGTCCAACTTTTCTTCGTGTTCCTTCAAGTTCCTTCTCATTTCCGCATCTCGTCGCTCCAATGCACAAATAAGTCTTATTGATCAAATAAGAGGCAATTAAGTACGAATTCTCATAAAAATACAAGATTAATGAGCACATAACAAGGGATATTGATATTAAAATGTATACACTATTTGATGTTATAAGAGAAACTGCATTGGTGTGGATTTTAAATGACTTTTTACTATTTCAAAAAGCTATTACATAACTTGATGCATTGTGATAAAGACTTTGTCAATGACTTTTAGGAGAAAGACTTGTAAATCATCAAACGTTTGATACAATATTTAACAAGTTATTTTCATTAAACGTTCACTTGTTTGAGTTTCCATCTTATGCCCTCCATTAAACACATTTCTTCACTTTTCACCATTTTTGAAACTTTGACATGGTTGCTTTTTTGTTCTTTTATAATATGCATGTGTATATATAAATGTATGCTCGCAAACCGCTTTATATATTTACAAAAACCATAACTGCAACTACATATCATGCATGCATTTAGTTTGTTTATATAACTTCTATTTATAAATATCAATGTGAATGCATAAACTAGATGGAGGGCATTTTGTAAAAATATAAATATATAAGGATGGTTTATATAAAATGTTTGTGAAAAGCTTTTGAAAAGCTTTGTAGCATTGGAGAGGTTTATAGAAATAATTTGTTAAAAGATGAAATTTATTGTAATATTAATTATGAAACAATGAAAAAGTCTTAAAGACTTAGAGCCATTGCAGTTGCTCTAAGTAGACTTGATAAAAGATCGGTCAAATTAAAGTTACCTCTGAGTTTGTTACTTGATAGGTCATCTAAGACTAGACCTTTACGTCAATAAATGAGCCTTGATTTACATAACCATCGAGCACATTTTCATATAGTTTTAACTCCTTTTAAGACCTAGATAGCACACGAGGTGGTAACCCTGTAGTGAACTTGTTAAAATGAAGATTAACTGTATCTAATGAGGGTAATGAAAAAAATCCAAACGACATTGTTCCATTCAAGTTTTTATAAGCTAAATCAATATGTTTAAGGTGGTGGAGCTTTTTTATAGTTTTCGAAAGATATCCAACCAAAGCACACTTGAAAAGACTCAAGTAGGTTAAAACTTTAGATGTACGATTGGTTTGGGTATCTCTCCTGAAAGGAAATTAAAGCTGAGATTCAACAACTTAAGACAGATGATGGTGTTAACTTTTGCCACATGCCACTATAGTGGTTTCCATACAGATCCAGATGCTCCAAGTGTTGTAGAATTAAGATGCTCCAAATGAAGAAGATACATTAAGATATGTGGGTTTAAACCAAGAGAGATTATGCTTTTCAAGTAGGGTTAAGATAGTTCAAAGGCTTGTTTACACATGGATGAACTCATGCTTATGGAACTATATCTAAATATTATGTTTGTAACAACACGTCTCAAATTTGTATGAGATAAGACATTTGAGCCATTTATTAGTTTAAACTGGTGGATTGCGAGTATCCGTTCACCATAGTTTTTAGTTGAATGTGAAAGATGTCTAAGTAATCTATTGATTTCGACTTAGAAAGATGTTACATTGTTGATATTATTTGAAGCCTAAGTTATACTCGCACACTTTGGTTACAACATCTAAGATTGTTAAGTTTGTTCTTAACTTATTATACATTTTACAACGAAAATCGAACAATATACCTATACTATATATAAAGGAAAAACCCATATTCTTGAAAGTGAAAAATTAAGAAAACTATATATGGAAATCATAAACTTTTATTATTATTTTCGTTTATAACTCATAACCAATATTATTTTCATTCAATTTAAATCGTGTTTAATCCCCAAATTCTTAATTTTTTATTATTTTTCGTTTATAACCATACACTTTTTTCTATCACTGCAATTATCTGCCGCTATAAAATCCTGTTGCTATGTACGGGTACTCATCTAGTTTAGATAAATATATTAATACAAAACAAAATCTACTTATTACATAAGTAAGGAACCCTTTTTCACTGTAATATCCCAAAAAATTACACGTCAATGACTGTTACCTCTAAAAAAAGCCACGTCTCATGTAATAGTTCCTCACTGTTTACTTCTTGCATATTACTTCTCCAATCCTCTGTCATTTCTTTCAAATCTCACATTTTTTATCAATTTTATATATAAATGTATGTGTATACATTTATATATACACATACATTTTAATATCAATTTCTCTCTCACATATTATGTGCTCAAATAAGTCCTATTGATCAAATAAGAGGCAATTAGGTACGAATTCTCATAAAAATACAAGAATAATGAGCACATAACAAGGGATATTGATATTAAAATGTATACACTACTTGATGTTATAAGAGCAACTGCAATGGTGTGGATTTTAAATGACTTTTTACTATTTCAAAAAGCTATTACATAACTTGATGCATTGTGATAAACACTTTGTCAATGACTTTTAGGAGAAAGACTTGTAAATCATTAAGCGTTTGATACAATATTTAACAAGCTATTTTCATTAAATGTTCACTTGTTTGAGTTTCCATCTTATACCATCCATTAAACACATTTCTTCACTTTTGACCATTTTTGAAACTTTGACGTGGTTGCTTTTTTGTTCTTTTATAATATGCATGTGTATATATAAATGTATGCTTGCAAACCGCTTTATATATTTACAAAAATCATAACTACAACTACATATCATGCATGCATTTAATTTGTTTATATAACTTGTATTTGTAAATATCAATGTGAATCATAAACTAGATGGAGGGCATTTTAAGCTATACTCTCAAACTCTGGTTACAACATCTTATATTGTTAAGTTTGTTTTTAACTTATGATACATTTTACAATGAAGATCGAACAATATATCTATACTATATATAAAGGAAAAACCCATATTCTTGAAAGTGAAAAATTAAGAAAACTATATATGGTAATCATAAACTTTTATTATTGTTTTCATTTATAACTCATAACCAATATTATTTTCATTCAGTTTAAATTGTGTTTAATCTTCAAATTCTTAAATTTTTATTATTTTTCGTTTATAAACCCATACAATTTTTTTATCACTACAATTATATGCCGCTATAAAATCCCGTTGCTATGTATGGGTACTCGTCTAGTTTAGATAAATATATTAATACAAAACAAAATCTACTTATTACATAAGTAAGGAACCCTTTTTCACTGTAGTATCCCCAAAAAATTACACGTCAATGACTGTTACCCTCCAAAAAATGCTACGTCTCATGTAATAGTTCCTAATTGTTCACTTCTTGCATATTACTTCTCCAATCCTCTCTCATTTCTTTCAAGACTCACATTTTCTATCATCAATTTCTCTCTCACATACTAACATAGTTTGTTTCATTTTTATTATTATTATTATTTTTTTTTTTGCATTTTCATATTTGCGCTCAAATCGCTCATTCGTGGCTTCAGATCTGTAGGTAAACATGCATTTTTAGTTACCTTTATAACTTTATTTAACTTTCCGATTTTTTAGAGATCTATGTGTAATACCTCGTAATTTTCCAGACGTATTTTTATACTAGATTATCCCTGTTTTTCATTTACAAACCTTCCTGAACTCATTTGACTCTAAAGCGTGAAGATTATCTCGCGAAACGTAAAATTTGCACACAACGCGTACTGGCACAACCAACAATTTGATTTGATTTTGGTGTTATTTACGAGAAACTGGGCGTATGTGTAGTCATTTTTATTGGAAATATTATTCGGAGCACGATGGCGTAATTCTCCCATCTTGAATCTATCGTTTGCTAGTCTAAACGAGCCTCATTTTGCTAAATTCCAAAAGATTACAAAACTGTAGCCCCCTGTACTTGGATAGTTACAATTTTGGTCCTTGTGGTTTGTAGGGTTGACACTTTTGGCACATGGGGACTATATAACCCATGTGATTTCCATTTAGGGTTCATTTCCATCTCTCCTCCCTTTCTCTCTATTCCAGCCGCCACCACCATTGTCCGGCCATCGTCTGGCCAACCACCGCCACAGCCGCCACCCTTGCCGTCCTTGAAGGCTGTGTTTGTTGGAGTTTGTAAATCGATGGGTTTGCTACGAGTGGGTGTAAGGTCACACTTGGTTTTTGTCTCGGTTCATGTGTCATCACCACCACAGCACCACCGTCACTGCCATTTCCGTCACCACCGTCATCTCATACCTCTATTTCTCTCATTTGTGTTCTCGGTATGACAATCGTAAAAACGTGTTTGTTGTTTATTGTTTTTATGTAACTGGTTGGTGTTGTTGTTATTAGTTTTCGTGGATCTAAAATTATAATAACGAGCTAATAAGTTTTAGTGGATCAAAAGTATGGATTAAAAACGTGTTTTGGAAATGTGTCGTGTGGTAAGAATTTGTTCAAGAAGTTGTTTGTTTGATTCAGGTTTGAAAACGGGTCGGGTCGGACCCGGATGTGAATTATAGGTTGGTATTCGGATTTGTGTTTAGTGGTCACCATAGGGTGTGTCGTATTTGGTTAGAGTGTCTCGGGTCAAGACCAGTTGTGGTGATTATTTGAGATTTGGATTTGACAGTTTTGACTTTCGGTTTTGATCTTGAAGTTTGTTTAAGCTTATTAGCGTTGAGTTTGGTTTTGTTTATTTACTATTGTTTTAGCCTCAGTTTAGTTTGATTGTTCTTGTGTCACGGTTCAGGTGAGTCACCCACGTAGGGTGCACTTGGTTTGGTTTAATGTCTAAAAGCAAACCCACAAGGGTAGGTTTGTCATGTTTATGCGTTGATTTAGCTTAGTTACCAGCAGAAAGAGTGTGTTTTTATTTGTGTGTTACTCGGGTGCGTTACTTTGTAACTTCAGTCAACAAGGGAGTGTTTTGGGAATTATAGTGCGATGGGTTTGTTTGATTTTGGGCTAAAGCCCAACGAAATTCTAATAAGGGTCCGTTTGGTAGTTGGGCCTACGAGCCCAATATTGAACCTGTGTATAAATGGTGTGTTGGGATTTAAATTATTTGTACCGGTTTAATGTGATCTATCTTACTTTGGCATAGCGCTCATTAGGAGTTTCGGTTACTTTGAACTTGACACTTGGTTCGGATTTATATAATTACCTAACGGACTTTATTATACGGGATGAGACTATTGTTATTAGCGATACTGAATTGATACTAATAGTACAATTTGGACTTATTCGACTTAAAACGAATACGATATATTAGACTTTGAACGAATTTAATATATTTGATTTGCAACCAATGTACAATATGGAAATAATTTCTAATAATAAATGAATACTCTTTATTAATTTTTTTTATTGTCGGGAAACATTGTTTGAGAAAATTTGTTTTTATTAGTTAAACTTACAATTTAATTATAAAACGTTTATGTTTAATACAAATTACTTGGGGATTTGGGGTAAATGCCGAAACTACCAATTGACCTATTCATATTTATATGTCGTTATTTTTCTGAGTTTTCTTGGTTAGCTTGAGTTCTAGTCAGTATTTCTTGACTATGTCGATGTCTTTTCCTCTTTGGCGTGAGTTGCGTTTTGAGTCTTTGTTTTCTTACCACCACACGAAACGTTGATACTAAGCTTTTGATAAGTATTTAAATTGAGTAATCCACGAAAACTAAGACACGTTGTCTCTTGTAGACTTAATTATTGTGCGAGATGTAATTTGAGATAACTGTATACGTATTAGGTTGTGTCGATCTCGTACCATTGTTCTTGTACCTCCTTGTACCGTTGTGCCTGTTTCCTGGATACAGTTGTTATTAGCTCTAGATGCCAGTTGTGTCAGTTATGATCTTTGCATTGATGTGGCTAAGGTGAGTTCATGGCCTCTATTTTTACCTATTTTATAACTGTTTTGGGGGAGAATACATGCACGTTTTAACTAAACTCAATGACTGTTTATTCGGAATATGCGAACTGTTTACTCAAGATTTGGCTGTTTGGCTTAAATATTTGATTTGGTTATTTGAAGGTGTTATGTGATTAACTGATATGCATGTTAGTTTCACAACCCCACTTTTACTCGTGAACTGTTTATTGAAACCTTGGGGTGAGGAAACATGCAAAACCGTTTTGAATGGACCTAACTATTGTTTTATGATTTGCTATAACTTATTGACTGGCTAAGGTTAGATATTTACAACAGATATTTGTCTTAGACCAGGGTAGCAAATAACCCGGATACCTTTTGCTATAACGTGTTGCCTGGCTAAGGTCAAACATATCCTAGGGCCCTACTATGACTGACAATATGAGAGAGGGCTATTGTGACCTATCATATTGTTACTGGATTGTTTGTGATTGTTGATATATGTGGAAATTGTGATTTATATTTAACTTAGTCCAGTGTAGCAAATCTCCTATCTTGGTCCACTATTGTTACCTGTTTAATTAAACCTATGACCTCACCAACTTCGTGTTGACACTTTTAGCATGTATTCTCAGGTTTAAGGCGATAACAAACTGTTGGAAGGTGCTTGGCAAAGAGGCACAGTCATAGACGACTCTGATATGATTGGGACCGCTTTATTAGTATGGGCTTGTATTCCGCACTATATTTTGAATGATGTAAACTTAATGATTGGGACCGCTTTATTAGTATGGGCTTCTCCTTGGATGAAGGACCTCGTGCGCTTCATGAGTTCATCAAAGGTTTGGGGAACCCTATCATTTAACTTTTTGATAAGGTCTGGGTTATTGATTCCGTTCATAAACCCTGAGATCTTTAGTATTTCGGGGCATGCCTTGACATGTATGCATTCATCCTTATAGCGCTCCATAAAAGCGCTTGTGGATTCCCCTTGGCGCTGTTTTACTCTAGTGAGTTCGACAGGGTTCTTGGCGCACTTCTTCCGCTGAGTGAAGTTCAAACGAAACGCCTTTCGCAACTCTTCAAACCCATTGATGCTTCTACGTGGAAGCTTACTGAACCAGTTTCGCGCATTCCCCACTAAAGTAGAGTTAAACATGTGGCACCACACAGGTTGTGGCCAATTTTCGATGGTTGCTGCTGATTCAAAAAAATTTTAGGTGGTCATCAGGATCACCTGTTCCATCATAAGTCTTAACATTAGCGGGCATGCGCCTTTTTTTATCTTCTGAGAAGTCACTGATGCGTCGAGTGAATGCGTCAACCTTTTGGCGGCGCCAGGGACGAGACATATCTTCGTCTTCCCAGTCGCGGGATCTTCCCCTGGACTTCTAGTGTCCTGTTTCTTTGTCCTCGTTGTCTGAGGAGTCACTTGAGGATGAGCTTACCCTTTTGCGGTGCTTGCGTCGACTATCCTCGGAGTCCGAGCTTGAGGGCTTTCACTTGGGGAGCATCGTCGCCCAAGTCTATCGTGGACTCTGCGACTGCCAAGTCTAGCGTGGACATTAGTGCACCGTCCATCATCTTCGTGCTCCTCCAGAGACTGTAAGTCGGCTGCTTCATCATCCACAACTTTCCTTCCGATCCTAGTAAACACAGGGTGTCGGCTGCCATCTTTCTCGCGCCTTTCATTTCGGTAGCGCGGTGGGGATGCTTCACGCTCAGGATCAAAGTTGAGCCTGGCTTGTAGGCTCTGACTTGACCTCTTTTTCACATCCTCTCGCATCAGCGCAGCCAAGGTTTCGTAGTTTTGGGACACGAAATCACTTGGCGCTAGTTCAGGCGCGACTCCTTCTAGCACGAGAGTGTCTGTTTACAAATCAGGACCCTTGTTTCGGATAGGCGCATTTGGCGGCTCAGTGATGTTTAATTCTGGCATGGCGAAAGGAGTGCGCAGTAGATCTACCGTGCTAGTAGTTGTTGTAGTAGCCTGGGTAGCCCTTATGGGCGGTTCTACTGCGGTAAAAGCCAGATCTGAGTACGATCCTAGGGTTTTGGGCACACTGGTTGTCCCAGAGGCCTGCTTAGCGGCTGCATCAGTTTGCTGCTTCTTACATTGTAGGTCGTCATGCGTTTTCTTTGTCTGCGGAGTCCGCTGATTTGGGTTTCCATGCTTCGTCATTCTAGTTCTTTGTAGAGTTCTTAGTGTAGGGTCCCACGGATGGCGCCACTTGTTGATACAAAAGTTGGGCGTTCCTTGTTTCCGTACCAATTAGATCTTAATGCTTTAGACCTGGGCACTAAGAAAACAAAAAGACACCGTTAGGCTTATCGTGGGATTGTCTCCCACGATTATCCTCCGGCGTGAGAGTAAGTAATCGGTTTTTAGGGTTTAGTTGAAGAGTTAGGGTTGTAGATCGTACCTTTAATGAGAGTCAAGAGAGTCTATATATACACCCGAACCATGTTTCGTTCCTCACTCCTCACTTATCCCGAACTAGTTTGGTTTTGATTACACTATCCGCATAATACTCATAGGGTTTGCATCTATCCCATAAATAACTTAGGTTTGGACCATCGGAGCCCAACGTATCGATGCATTCGTGATCGTGTGAGCCCATTCGTGATGGGTTGAGCCCATTCGTGATGGGCTTAAGTGTTAGTAGCGTCCATGGGTCGGGTTTGTGACCCGAATGCGGACTATACGTCATCAGATAATGAAATTTTCTTCTAAACGGTTGAGGTAAAACCGTTCTTTGTACCTTGTGTTGTGATACTAATTTAGTAGCACCTTAGTAACATGTATGCTTCCGATGGACCCAATTTTGGGGGTGTTACAGATTGGTATCAGAGCCTAGGTTATAGAGAACTGGGTATATTTTTAAAACCTATACTATAACCACTTTTGTGAAAACTTAACTCTATGACCGCCATGTGCTTGCCTGCCAAGCCGAAGCCTCATTGTTGATTTCATTTGATGGTATATGTGACGAGATAATTGATGATATATTTGTTAAGATGTGTGCCTGACTACTGGATAATGTATATCCACCTGTTTTAGTTGTTCACTATAAGCATTTCCATATGCTTATGCATGCACCAAACCTGTCACAGAGTTACGCTATTTCCTTGCTTAATCTCATTAATTGATTTCGAGTTTGTACACTTTTCGTGGTTTTTCGGAATGATTTTGGATGTAAGGGATATATTACTAGTATAACTAGGCTGAGTATTAAAAATTCATTGAACCTCGGGTGGATATAGACTGATCACCTATATTCAACCAGGGACAGTGGGACATAACATGATCATCTATGTCCGACTCAGAGGTGAATTTTGCGATACTAGGAGTAGTTATAATGGAATTAAGTTCGGGTTGGTTTTTGATTTTGGAAATGGTAAAGTTTTGCGTATGTACACGGACATTGAATATTACTTCCACACACATGACACACTGGCATCACAACACCTCATGAACCGTAATACACCTGGCACCGCTATACTTCTCCATTTATATGGAATTTCTGTTTGTCGCCGTCTGACCGAAATTTGCGTCGGGTCGGGTTAGACCCGATTGGCACCGTTTGAATCCGAGTTGCTTATTTATAACTCATCGAGATTGTAATAATCCCAATTGAGCTTATTGGCTATGTTTGGATTTGGTTTTGGCTATATTTGGATTTGGTTTTTGCTATGTTAGATTTGGTTTTGGTTATATTAGATTTGGTTTTGGCTATGTTTGAATTTGGATCGCTGGATTTTGTGATTTTGGACCTCATTCCGGATTTGAATTTTTTATTCGGCCTTGTTTTGTTGTGGTCTTATTACAGTCGCCTCTACCCTAAGCCTTGTGCTCAATCGATGTTGTTCAATCGAAGTTGTTCAATCAATGTTGTACTTTCCGCTTTAAGTACTAGGTACAATACTGATTCAACCGATTGATTGCTAGTAGCAATCAACATCCTCCCTCAGAGTTGTACTCTAAACTCACTAAACTCTCCATTTGGCAAAGATTCCACGCCCAACAAAAATCTTAAGACCCTAAGGAGTAACTTGAACCGCGTTCCTTGGGACAATCACCTAATTCTCCTCTCGTCCCTCGGAAATACAGTTATCTTTGCTAACCTGTTATACGATAATAAATTGTTTTGCCATTAATTTACAAACTCCATTTGATTTTTCTACAGACCATTTTGCGGTCATCCATGTTTTACTGCTATTTCACGACAATCAAAATTTTGATCTTACTACCATTTTATAAATGGCTGATGAGTGGCCTTTTACTCATTATTTTATACCCGAAAAACCCCACAAAAATGACCAAAAACACCCAAATGGACCAAATATTGTTGCAAATATCCTTGGATTGTGTTTTATGTGTTTCAGTTACAAAATGATTGAAAACGGGGCAAATACGGACAAATCCGAGCTTGGAATGGAAAAGAGCACAAAAAGCCGGGACCGGGAAGAAATTACAAGTTCGGACCGAGATATTGCTCAAGATTTCAAAACAACTCTTGGATTATTTCAGATTGGCAAAACTGGTCCCTAGAATTAACTTTGCAAAATTGGCAGTTATGGTCCTTGAAGTTTACATGTTTACATTTGTGGTCCTTAACTAAATCCTTTTGACTTCAAAGATCCCGTGAGCTCCGATACTATTCTCGAGGGTGTAAAAACCTAGCCTCCTAAGTTTACTAAGGACAAGCTGAGAAGAAAGTTGCTACATGGAGTGATCTCACCTTTGAATCTCTAATCTCTAAATCATTGTCGGTTGCTATCTATTTAAGCCTAATATTACCTTATAATATTAACTTAAATAAATAACAACCCTAATAAATGTCGATTTTTATGGTCAAAATTTTGAAAACAAGCACACACACCTAAGTACTTAAATAATTGTGGGAGCGAAAAGTTAAGTCTCGACTTACATAGATTACTAATATAAGTAGTGTTAGCATTTTACAAAAAAGTTTGCACAAGGGTTTTTAAACTTAGTTGGGAAGTATAAAAAAGAGGATGATGATTACAATTCCCCGGAATCACCCACTTTGTGTGAATCTCGTTCCATGATTCCACTTTTTGAAAATCAAACATGTTATTTACGTTTTATCTCATTTTAAATTACTTGCATTTTATAATAAGTCAAAACGGGATATTTTTGGAAACCTTGATATTCTTTTAATCCTTTCATTACTTTATATGATCGGATTGCTAGGGACTAGCAATTGATTACTGTGGGGGATTGATGAGTGGCCTTTTACTCATCATTTTATACCCGAAAAACCCCACAAAAATGACCAAAAACACCTAAATGGACCAAATATTGTTGCAAATATCCTTGGATTGTGTTTTATGTGTTTCAGGTACAAAAGATTTGAAAACGGGGAAAATACGTACAAAACCGAGCTTGGAATGGAAAAGAGCACGAGAAGTCAGGACCGGGAAGAAATTACAAGTTCGGACCAAGATATTGCTCAAGATTTCAAAACAACCCTTGGATTATTTCAGATTGGCAAAATTGGTCCCTAGAATTAACTTTGCAAAATTGGCAGTTATGGTCCTTGAAGTTTACATGTTTACATTTGTGGTCCTTAACTAAATCCTTTTTATCCTAAACTAATACAATATCCGGATCCCATTTTTATCCTAACCCATACATTAACCCAATCCACCAACCTGCTACCATTTGCAAAGCCCATTACATCAACAAAAGCCCAATCCCATTTCTCTTTTAGTCAACTACGGGGTCAAAGCATAGTCAAACCCCTAGATAACCACTATTCACTCATCTTCCTAATCTTTCTTGCCGCCTAAACCTCTGCTAATCCTCACCCAGTCACTTTCAGCTTTCCACCTCACCACTACCATCCAAGAACACCACCTTTGGTCCCCCCCCTCCACCTCAGCAATCCAAGGCACAAGAAATCCCATCAACGGCCAATATTCCAAGTTGTGGGCACCAAGAAATGATCCTAGGGCTGAGAAAGTAGCACAAGAAGCACAATATGGTCTCCCTTCACAGAGAAAGCACAAGGACCCAAAGGAAAACCCTAGTAGGAATAATATAAATAGGATAGTATAGTAGCAGTAAAACGGAGGTTTTTTTTAGCTTATTTTTAAGGTATTTGATTTTTTTTTAGCTTATTTACATTCCAGCATTGTAATTCGACTCTTGTTTTAATATTAATTTAGTTTTAGTTTAATTATTAAAGAAAATCCAAAAATAGTGTTTGCTTATTAACTGCTTATTTGCTATTGTCATCTACTTATTTGCCTTATTTATGATGTTTCTAGCTTATCTTAGTCACTAGTTGCTTTGCATTAGCTTAGGGTTAATATAAGTTCAGTAATGCTTAAAAAGTCTTAAAAACCAAAAAAAATAGCTTATTAGAGTAACTGCTTATTGGTGCTTATTTCCAAGGTGAAAGTTGTTCATTAGGATTCAAGTAAGTTAGATAATCAGTAGGGATCAGGGTTATCGCTTAAATCAATAGTTTGTAGCTAAAAATAGCAAAATCAGTTCTTATAGGGGTGTTTGGATCAGGCTTATTTCTGATCAAAAATGCAAGTTACTATTCATTTGCTTTCTCATAAGATTTGATTGAGCTTATTTGAGGACATATAAGCAGTTGTCATCAGGATTTAAGTTGTTTTGAAGCTTTTTTTCAGGTTTTGAATACATTGGTTAAAAAAGTAGAACATAGACTGCCCTTATAAGCTCATTATAAGTTGAGCTTATTTGGACATCCTTTTTGGCAAAAATAGGTGTAATATAGTTGGTAAAGTAGGAATTCAAAGTTTGGTTGTGTTCCATTGAGTTTTGCAAAATCTGAGGCATTAAAACCCCATCTTCACATCAGAATCCAAATAGCCTTTTTTTTTTTTTTTTTTTTTTTTTTTTGCCCTTTTCAGCCTGTGATTTTTATTTTTCATTTCTTTACTATAGTAAGCTCAAACTTGGTACATTTATTCTTGGCTTGCTGATTTAGTTGTTTCAAATTTTTTTTAGATTTTTAAAATTTTCTTTAAATAGCTTTTTATGGGCTTGAAAAGCCTCTATTTTGCCCTGTTCATAGTGCATCAACTGACTATGTTTTTTTGGTTTTATGATAGTGCTTAATTGGTTATTGAGTGTCTTATTCAGTCTCTCCATTTCATTTTTAGCTTATTCCTAGTACAATTAGCTTATTTCAGTTTTTATACTTAGCTTAATATAGCTTATTAGTCCATTGCTTATTTTACTTTTTCCTATTTCCCTTTAAAACATGCCATCTGTTCAATCCCTAAGTGCTTATTTCAGAGCTTATTGCTCATGTTTTATGGCTTATTTAGTTGCTTAGTTCCAATTCAGCTTATACTTAATCAGAAGCTTATTTGGTTCACACATAAATAGCTTATATAGTCCATTTGCATAGCGAGCTTCTTTCCACATTTTTCCAACTGGTCAGACCTTTTTAAGCTTATTCTCAGCTTAATTTTGAGTTTCAAAAATCTTTTCAGTTTTAAAAATTGCTTATTGTCAGTTGCTTGTTGAGTTTCAAAAAGAAAAGTATCAAAAAAAAATAGATTTCACAAAAGGTGACCCAAAGGATTCAAACATGGGTCTCCTAGCTCACATACACACAGCCTTACCGTTTGCCCTAGGGTCTTTTTCAAGTTAAATCATGCAAACCTTTTTAGTTAACTATCCTTTTCCATTTTAGCTTATTTTCCCTTTTAGCCTATTGACTGCTTATTCCAATAAGCAGTTAGCCCATTTTTATTTTTCATAGATTCTGATTATCATTAAGTAGTTTTCTGAAAATTTCCAAATTTTTCTATTTTCATTTAGTATTTTTAATTAATTTTTCTTTTAAAAATAGTTTTTAATTCATATTTAATTATTTAAAAGTCAAAAAAATACAATTATGTTTTTTTCTAAAATTTTCTTTTATCATTTAGGACTTAGGAAAATTAAATTTGCATCCGTAAGGTTAATTTTTATAGATTGTTACGTTTAGGTTTATTTTTTTATTCCTGATTCGCGTTTCCTTTTTAGTAATTTGATTTTTGTTTTCCTAGACTCATAACCTAAAGTGTAATCCGTATTTCAAGCATTTTAATACCAAACCAAAAACAACATCCTTAATTTCACGCCTCGTTGGGACTATGACCCGGGTATTCACTTATCCGGTTTATTATATCGATTTGCGTTGCTTGATAACCTTTTTCCTAAAGGGTTAGCTTGTGAAAGAATCAATATTTGGCGCCGCTGCCGGGGAGGTGTGTTGCGACAATATCGTTACGGTTTGACGATTAGTGACTTGAAGATCCTTCCTCGTGAAGTTACGTGTTTTCCTTGTGAATATTTTTTTTATCAAAAAAAAATTAAAAAACCAACAAAATCCAAAAATATTTGTTTTTCTAAATATAAAAACCCAAAAAGATTTTCTTTTCAAAATTATTTTCCTTTTTCTTTTGTATTTTTCAAATGTTTAAAAATCCAAAAATAATCTTCTCTCCACCGTTTAATTCTACCCTCTTATCCCTCTATATTGATTAATTCTTATGGCGGACACGCGTTCCATGATGGAATTGCTGCAAATACCTGCCATAGGTATTGACAATGCTATCGTTGTTCCAGCCATTCTAGCAAATAATTTTGAATTGAGAGTCGAGTTAATTAATTTCATAAGTAACGATCCTTTCTATGGTGATGAGAATGATGATCTTCATTCACACATCAGAAGATTTTCCCAAATAACTCGAACTTTCAAAATCAATCAAGTGCCTCAAGATCGATGTGGTTAATTTGATATTGTTTCCGTTTTCACTCAAAGGAGTAGCCGAAACATGGCTTGATTATGAACCTCCTAATTCCATCACCACTTGGGATGATCTCGCATCGAAGTTCTTAAATAGATTTTATCCTCATTCTAAAACAATTGAGCTCAGAAAAGAAATCATTAATTTTCAACAATGTTTTGATGAGACTTTTGCCGAGGCTTAAGAGAGATTCAAAGATTTAAAAAGGAAATGCCCACATCACGGTTTTTCGGAATTGCAACAAGTTGATATATTCTATAATGCTTTAACTCAATCGGATCAAGATTCGTTTAATACTGCCGCCGGTGGCAATATCTTTTGTCGAACTCCGAAGGACCTCATGATGATTATCGAAAACAAATCGAAAGTTCGCACTGCACAAAACAAACCGGTAGTAAGTTCCCAATTTCGCAATAAAGAATCAATTGGAGAATTACTAGCCGATTAACAAGTAGCTAAAGTGAGTGCCCAATTTTACAAGACTTTCGTTTACAATGACGATGATGATGAGGATTCTATTCAAATGAAGGAATATTATGAGAATTCGTCAGCTGCAATTACTCCCGTCTTACCGAATATGGACCCAGAGGACTCTCTCATAATGGGGGACGAGCATCTCAGCACTATTCCGGAAATGGAATCGGACAAAGTAATAAAGTCTAGTGTTGAGGACCTTGTCCCAATCCAAAGTGAGTCCGAGGGTATTTCTGACAAAATATGTGATTTGCCTCCTCTTGATACTTTTGGGACTTCCTCCGATGATTGTACCACAAGTGATGACGATTCTTTATCTTATGGAGACATCGATTATGTTGAGGCATCACCTCCCCATATTGAGCTCGTGATGGATTCTGACCCAGATGATGGAGAGATTGACACTGATATTCTTCTGACAATCAAGGATGATATACTTCGTGATAGATTATTGAATATCAATCTTCTAATTTCTAAGATTGAATCATTGAATGACAATCCAACTCCATCTACTGATTATGTGCTCAATTCTCCCTCCTCATCTCCTATCCCCGTTGAGGATAGTGACTTTTTCTCGGTTAAATCTTCGAGTGGCAATCCCACTCCGACTTCTGAACCAATCATTTCCGACTCTTCCCCTTCTCTCACACCGGTTGAGGGAAGTGATTTTACTTTCGAAGAGATTGAGGTTTTTCTTGAGAATGATTCAATTTCATCGGAAATTGATCCAGGGGGAAATATTCTTTTACTTGAGAAATCATTGAACAATGAACCGTCACTTTCTCTCCCCCTGAAGGAAGTTAAAGAAATTAAGCCGACAGATCCTTCGGAGCACGAGCTCAAGAATGCTTTTCCCGTATATGAGAGTTTTATTTTTGATGACAAAGAGGAGAGTAGTGGCAATCCCACTTCTCATCCTGATTATTCTCTCTCAGCTTATGAAGCCTTTTGCTTTGATATCAATCATTCGAAAGATACGGGTAGTGGCAGTACCACTTCTCATTCTTATCTCTCTCTTCCCGAGTATGATTCATTTCATTTTGATATGAATGATCTTTATCATGAGGAGTTCCTCGGTGAACTCTCTCATATTATATCTCCTCCGGAATATGATCATTTCTATTTTGATCTTGAGGAAGATTTTAGTCTGGGGGGAGGTGTACTTGATCAGAAGAATTTGCTTGTTAATGATTTCACCCCATCCCTCCCTCCCGAGACTTTTGAAAAATATGCTTATGATAATGAAGAATTGATCTTAATTGTTATCAAAATCTTTCATCCATTCATCACATTTGATGTGATTTCTCCGATATTTCACTCCTTCGGGAGTGAGGATACTATCTTTGACCCCGGTATCACCGTTTATGGTTTCTATTTCTTTGAACCGTGGGTATCTCGTCAGTGTGGAACTTTCACATGTTTCAATATTTATCCAAACCTCTTGAACGAAAGTCCGATGGAGATTATCTCTTCCACATGCTCCCCCAAGAACAATTGAATTCGGGGCGAGTCAAGCTATACGACTCGATTAAAAACAAGCGCTTCGTGGGTGGCAACCCATGCTTATCCTTCTATCTTCTTTCTATTTTCTAACACTAAGTGTGGGGGAATTCCTCTACTTATTGCTTTGTTGTTGTGTGTTTGCCTTTGTTTTCAGGATTCCCGTAGATCGTGATGATTGATGCGCCTGTTTTCAATCCAGCCGCCCAATATCCGATCTTTTTACTAACATCCAGGGATATCTTATTTAATCCTTTATGTGAAAAAGATTTCGTTTCTACACTTAGCTAGAAGTATTACCCTTTTACGTTCTATAGTGTCGGCATAATAGCCGGTACTTTGAATATTGAGGGCAATATTCAATTCTAAGTGTGGGGAGGAATTCTTATTTGACCCAAATTTTAAAATTTTCACATTTTGTACCTACTAGTGTAAAACCCCAAAATTACCACAATCTGAAATGACCAAAATACCCCCTAATTTTGAAATTTTAAGAACTTATAAAATACGCTATAATTAAAACTTGAGTTATATATCATGTTATGACTCGAAACTATACGATATGAACTTATAACCTAAAGAAAAATATGAAATGATACAAGAACCCCATAAATAAAATATGGCACGTTTAGAAGTTCCTTATAGACCAAAAATAATTAAAATTGTACACAACATAATCATAGAAGATAAGTATGAATTTGGCTAATTTTGGAAGGTCCTAATCACCATTATTTCACTCCCCATAATCGGCTCAATCATCCCCATATTTTTCTCCCATATCCTCTCCAAGAAAACCCTAAACTTCTTTCTCCCATCTCATTTGTACGGTTCAAAGAAAAAAAAAACACAAGAACCCTAAAAAATTATTCTAGTCGACACAAGGAAGAAGAAGGCTTTGATCTTGATCATTGTTCAATTCGTATCACACAAGGTAATCATATACGTATAATTGTAATCCATTCGAAATTGTGAACAAAACCCTAATCGATCCATGTATTTTCTTTGTTCTTTCATTCGATTTGATCAAAAGGAAGGAGAAGGTGTGGTGATTCGATCTTGTGGTATTCTTGTTCTTTTGATCACGCATCAAGGGCAACCGTATCTATCCTTGTTCAATTCAATCTTGGTTGTTTGATTTTTGTTTCGTTTTGTTGGATGTCCTTGTCGAATTAAAACATATGAGAATAGATCAAGTCACATAAAATGATAACTAGTTTCACATAAAATAATGAGTTGAAAAAAAAAACCTAATATGAATCGAGCTATGTAAATTATTATGAATATGATGGTTATGAACATGTTAAGATCATGTAAAAGTCGACTAATATGTGTTTTGGTATCATACATAATTGATAGTAACAATATATAAGATATGGGAATGAAGAACCTAAAAGATCACATAAAATAATAGACCCAGTTACTGACCAGAAAATTTAGTCAAATTGATTCGATTGTATCTTGATGGTGGTAAAGTGTTTTTGAGTGTTTCTAGAGTCTAAAACTAAGGGGCTGTTTACTTTCTGCTTAATGTCCTGTTTGGTAACAAAACTGGCTGGAAACAGAAAACTTTGGTGTTTCTTTTTAACTTATTGCAAAAGAGAATCCTTAATGTGAAAGGGGGCAAAATTTGATGCTGTTTCTATCCAGGACGTCTTAATACGAGTTTTTTCCCGAACTAGTGTAGGTGAAAAAATAAATTCGAAAAATTTAGAAAACTTCGAAAAAATTTATAAAAATTCAAAAAAAATTTAAAAATTCGAAAAATTTGTAAAAATTTATAAAAATTCGAAAAATTTATGAAAATTCGAAAAAATTTATAAAAACTTTAAAAAAATTCAAAAAATTTTAAAAATTCAAAAAATTTATATAAATTCAAAAAAATTTATAAAAATTCGAAAAATTGATAAAAAATCAAAAAAATCGAAAATTTTATAAAAAATTTATAAAAATTCAAAAAATTTATAAAAATCCAAAAAATTCGAAAATTTTATAAAAATTTATAAAAATTCAAAAAAACTTATAAAAAATTTGAATTTTTTAATTTTTTTTTTTGAATTTTTATTATTTTTAAAAAATTATAAGTTTTTACAAATTTTTTGAATTTTTAAAAAATTTTAATAAGTCTTTTCGAATTTTTATAATTTTTTTATAAAATTTTCGAATTTTTTGAATTTTTATAAATTTTTTGAATTTTTAAAATTTTTCGAATTTTTTAAAAATTTTTATAAATTTTTTTGAATTTTCATAAATTTTTCGAGTTTTTATAAATTTTTTCCACCTACACTAGTTCGGGAAAAAACTCGTATTAAGATGGTCAATTGAGCATAAAAAAGAAACAACATATATCCACACAGACACTAACTAGAAACAGGACACATATATCCACACAAACACTAACTAGAAACAGGAAAAAAAAGAAACAGCCCCTAAGTTTAAGAAAATAGCTTTCTGGAAAAATAAGCCTTGTAGTTTTTAGAGGTCGGTAAGGTACACTTTTCGATTTTACAAGATCAAGTGTCAAACTGGATTCGTATGTCTGGGAAAATTATCCGTGTTTTTTATTTTTAATTTGCAAACCATGTCGAATTAGAAGGTTTTCTTTTACAGGATTAATATTTCATATGTGTAGTAATTACTGGAATTTTTGTAGATATTTATGAATTATTTTGATGGGTTAAAGAAATACAAACTTTTCGGGTGTCAAATCTGATCTTGAATCTGGACGAGTTGGTTTAAGGGATTTTTAAACTATAGTTATACTAGCTAATAAATTCTGGAAAAAATAGTGTGAGTTCTTAAGACATTTAAGTACGTGTGTGAATTTTTGTGGATTTTATTTCTGAGTTCTTATATGATTCATAAATTCGTCTATTCATAACAAATTCATATACAAAAACTGTTAAGGGTTTAAAAAGGTGTTATGTGTATATTTCTTAAACTAAAGGGTTTAAATTGTCATTTTTCTAAACTAAAGTGCTTAACTTGTGAAAATATGTAACTTTAAAATATTTACATTTCATACCCTAATCTTACCATAATGACACTATAATCCCTAAACTTGTTGTATTTGCATAATGAACCCTAACACTTATGAAAGCTACGTTATGAACCTTAAACTATTAATATAGTCACATTGCTACCTCCAATTGATTAAGGGATAAACTTGAATATTTATGACTAATGCTTCTAGATATGGAAACCTTCTAATTATGGAAACTTACTAATTCGGGAAACCTGCCTAAAATAGAAGACTACTTAAAATGGAAGAGTCGACTAAAATAAGTAATCTGATTTAAGATAAGTTATTAATCAGACGATCATAAATTTGTGTAGATTCGCTGAAGATGGAGTTTACTTTCGATCTTTTCGTTTCTAGTTCTGTTTTCACTTGCGGTCTAAGGTACAGATATTCTACCCTTTTTCAGTAAGGGTGCTTTCATCCTCATGACTCGATCTTGATTATTAATTCGTTATTCTGATATGATCCCCTTAAGCCATTGCTATGATCCCCTGTACTTTGATTCATTCGTTTGATATGCTTCGTTGTTATGATGATCCATTTGACATTCGTTCATTATGACCCTTGTGATATGATACTTGACATAATTCATTCGTAACCCTATGACATGAGTAATCGAATCACTTGATGCTTTGAAGGTTCATTTGATATTGTAACTGGATGTGAAAACCTTTCTTAATTGTATCATGGAAATGTTTTGAGAAAAACTATTTTTAAAACGACGTTATGAGCATGATGCGCTACCATTTTCATATAGAAACTTGCTAACTTTTATGAAAACTACTTTTAAATACTACCTTTATGAAAACCGTTCTAAAGATCATTTTTATGAAAACCATTATTAAAAGATTTCTTTAAATGAACATTTGATAGAAACCTTTGAATTGAACCTTGTTATGAACCATTTGATTTTGAACCTTGATTATGAACCCTTGAGATCCTATGCCTGATATGATTCCCTTATTTGACTCATGACTTTCATTGTATGATTGTCATTCTTATTGATTCATTCTGACATTTATCTAAATGTCTCTGCTATAGTATGCTTATGTTTTGCCATGATATTTGAGTTACGATCTTGTTTCTCTTGCCATGCTAGTTTGTTATTGTTGTATGCTATGATAGATCTGTGCCTGAGCTTAACTAGTTGTGGAGGTACCATGACCATGTCTTTGATGGCACCTTAGACATGACACTCCCGTAGAGGTGTGATAGATCTACGGCGTTCCCCCCCTTATGTTATGATTTTGTGTACACTATTGGCCAACTTTATATATGTGTGACCAGTCTAGTACTGGCATTCATATTTTGTTAGGGAGCGTATGGATGCATCCTAGGTTTATGTATGTATATGTATGGTGACCAGGTGGTGTGTGCCTTACACTCCTTCTCACACTTATGATTACTTAGAGGTCTCCCCTCTTCGTATACTTGTATGGCTTTAGTATGATTTGACGGATTATGTATGTACGGAGTTCCTATGGCACATCCTTATATGAACTTTTCCCTTATTTCATTATTCTCTTGATTCATTTCTTATTCAGTTCTCATGCATTCTTGATTCTTAGTTCTCTTTAAAATTCGTATGACTTTCATGATTATGCTTTCGTTTTGCATGCTTATTCCTTCGTTGCTTATGCTTATTTACCGTTATGTTATGTTATCTATATCTGTTCACTGGGCTTTTTAAGCTCAGCCGCATTTCTTTCCATGCGGCAGGTTTTAGATGGAAGTTGGGTTATGAGTGGAGAGTACTTTGGACTTAGAAGACTACACCTTGATAGCTATTCTGGATTAGAGATGGCTAGAAGTGGTTATATTTTAGACTTAGTATTTATTGAAATTCTCATTTGTAACCTGGTAGTTTCAGATTTTCCCTTTGTAACCTTTGAAGTTCATTTGTATTATTTAAGTCTTATGCTTATGTTTGCTTTGATATGTCACCATAACGTAATACTTCTACCCTTATCGGGTTGGGGTGTTACAACTAGTCCCGTAGCACCCCCGTTTTGACCAAAATTTTAAAATTTTTATCGTCTTTTAATTAAATATTGCATTAAAAAGAAGTGCTTTGCACATAAAAAAAATAATTTTCTATACATTAATGCTTCGGTATTATTGGAAGTTTAGACTTGATTAGGGTAGAACAAGGGAATCCCGACTCTGCCAAAGTGTTGATTTGGCTGCTACCCTTAACGTTTAGGCTAAGTTTTTACGAATTGTGCAAATGAAAATGCTAAGCGTAGAGTAGTTAGTTCTCTTTAGAGCTTATGTAAGTAATCTATGGCTTTTCCTCCCAGGAGCTCCTAATCTGACTAAATAAGTGCTATTTTCAAACTTTTAAACGTAAAAACCGCTTTATTAAGCAAAAATAAATTTTTATACAATCTTGATTTAGAGTACTAGTTCAAATTTTTATTTAAATTTCGGAACAAGCATACTTTCTTAAAAACATAATAAGAATGCAAAATGAAAGTGAGACGTTGCTTGAAAGTTGCAAAAATTAAAGTTTTGAGTATGAATAAATAAGTCCTAAGCTACGGTTCGAGATCGGTCCTTGGATCCTTATTTCCAAAAGGCGTTTAGGTCTTGGCTACCCTCTTACACCGGCCCTTGGATCTTTATTCAGGAAGGTGTAAGGTCTTGGTCTAACACCCTTGGAACCTCATTTCCGGAATGTCTAGAGTCTTGGAACTCTCCGTTGTAACGGCCCTTGGATCCTTTATTCCTAAGGTATAAGGTCTTGGAATTTCCCCGTGAAGCTCCGTAGTTTATGGTTCAATAAGAAGTTAAGTTGTCAAAAAAAAAAAAAAAAAAAAAAAAAAGAAAAAAAAAAGTGATGAAAAAATGAAAAAAATGTATGGAAAATGTTCGTTTATGTTGCTTATGAATAAATGTTCGAAACTTGCTTTTTCTTAAATTTAAATCGAAAGTTGAACTAGTATTCGTCAAAATTGTTTAAAGGTTGGACGGTGATTTAGAAATTTTTGACTTCAAAGATCCCGTGAGCTCCAATACTATTCTCGAGGGTGTAAAAACCTAGCCTCCTAAGTTTACTAAGGACAAGCTGAGAAGAAAGTCGCTACATGGAGTGATCTCACCTTTGAATCTCTAATCTCTAAATCATTGTCGGTTGCTATCTATTTAAGCCTAATATTACCTTATAATATTAACTTAAATAAATAACAACCCTAATAAATGTCGATTTTTATGGTCAAAATTTTAAAAACAAGCACACACACCTAAGTACTTAAATAATTGTGGGAGCGAAAAGTTAAGTCTCGACTTACATAGATTACTAATATAAGTAGTGTTAGCATTTTACAAAAACGTTTGCACAAGGGTTTTTAAACTTAGTTGGGAAGTATAAAAAAGAGGATGACGATTACAATTCCCCGGAATCACCCACTTTGTGTGAATCCCGTTCCATGATTCCACTTTTTGAAAACCAAACATGTTATTTACGTTTTATCTCGTTTTAAATTACTTGCATTTTATAATAAGTCAAAACGGGATATTTTTGGTAACCTTGATATTCTTTTGATCCTTTCATTACTTTATATGATCGGATTGCTAGGGACTAGCAATTGATTACAGTGGGGGATTGATGAGTGGCCTTTTACTCATCATTTTATACCCGAAAAACCCCACAAAAATGACCAAAACACCCAAATGGACCAAATATTGTTGCAAATATCCTTGGATTGTGTTTTATGTGTTTCAGGTATAAAAGGATTGAAAACGCGGCAAATACGGACAAAACCGAGCTTGGAATGGAAAAGAGCACGAGAAGCCGGGACCGGGAAGAAATTACAAGTTCGGACCGAGATATTGCTCAAGATTTCAAAACAACCCTTGGATTATTTCAGATTGGCAAAATTGGTCCCTAGAATTAACTTTGCAAAATTGGCAGTTATGGTCCTTGAAGTTTACATGTTTACATTTGTGGTCCTTAACTAAATCCTTTTTATCCTAAACTAATACAATATCCGGATCCCATTTTTATCCTAACCCATACATTAACCCAATCCACCAACCTGCTACCCTTTGCAAAGCCCATTACATCAACAAAAGCCCAATCCCATTTCTCTTTTAGTCAACTATGGGGTCAAAGCATAGTCAAACCCCCAGATAACCACTATTCACTCATCTTCCTAATCTTTCTTCCCGCCTAAACCTCTGCTAATCCTCACCCAGTCACTTTCAGCTTTCCACCTCACCACTACCATCCAAGAACACCACCTTTGGTCCCCCCTCCACCTCAGCAATCCAAGGCACAAGAAATCCCATCAACGGCCAATATTCCAAGTTGTGGGCACCAAGAAATGATCCTAGGGCTGAGAAAGTAGCACAAGAAGCACAAGATGGTCTCCCCTCACAGAGAAAGCACAAGGACCCAGAGGAAAACCCTAGTACGAATAATTTAAATAGGATAGTATAGTAGCAGTAGAACGGAGGTTTTTTTTAGCTTTTTTTTAAGGTATTGTATTTTTTTAGATTATTTACATTCCAGCATTGTAATTTGACTCTTGTTTTAATATTAATTTAGTTTTAGTTTAATTATTAAAGAAAATCCAAAAATAGTGTTTGCTTATTAACTGCTTATTTGATATTGTCATCTGCATATTTGCCTTATTTATGATGTTTCTAGCTTATTTTAGTTACTAGTTGCTTTGCATTAGCTTAGGGTTAATGTAAGTTCAGTAATGCTTAAAAAGTCTTAAAAACCAAAAAAAAAAAAAAAACTTATTAGAGTAACTGCTTATTAGTGCTTATTTCCAAGGTGAAAGTTGTTCATTAGGATTCAAGTAAGTTAGATAATCAGTAGGGATCAGGGTTATCACTTAAATCAATAGTTTTTAGCTAAAAATAGCAAAATCAGTTCTTATAGTGGTGTTTGGATCAGGCTTATTTCTGATCAAAAATGCAAGTTACTATTCATTTGCTTTCTCATAAGATTTGATTGAGCTTATTTGAGGACATATAAGCAGTTTTCATCTGGATTTAAGTTGTTTTGAAGCTTTTTTTTAGGTTTTGAATACATTGGTTAAAAAAGTAGAACATAGACTGCCCTTATAAGCTCATTATAAGCTGAGCTTATTTGGACATCCTTTTTGGCAAAAATAGGTGTAATATAGTTGGTAAAGTAGGAATTCAAAGTTTGGTTGTGTTCCATTGAGTTTTGCAAAATCTGAGGCATTAAAACCCCATCTGCACATCAGAATCCAAATAGCCTTTTTTTTATTTTTGCCCTTTTCAGCCTATGATTTTCATTTTTCATTTCTTTACTATAGGTTCTTGGCTGATTTAGTTCTTTCAAATTTTTTTTAGATTTTTAAAATTTTCTTTAAATAGCTTTTTCTGGGCTTGAAAAGCCCCTATTTTGCCCTGTTCATAGTGCATCAGCAGACTATGTCTTTTTGGTTTTATGATAGTGCTTAATTGCTTATTGAGTGGCTTATTCAGTCTCTCCATTTCATTTTTAGCTTATTCCTAGTACAATTAGCTTATTTCAGTTTTTATACTTAGCTTAATATAGCTTATTAGTCCATTGCTTATTTTACTTTTTCCTATTTCCCTTTAAAACATGCCATCTGTTCAATCCCTAAGTGCTTATTTCAGAGCTTATTGCTCATGTTTTGTGGCTTATTTAGTTGCTTAGTTCCAATTCAGCTTGTACTTAATCAGAAGCTTATTTGGTTCACACATAAATAGCTTATATAGTCCATTTGCATAGCGAGCTTCTTTCCACATTTTTCCAACTGGTCAGACCTTTTTAAGCTTATTCTCAGCTTAATTTTGATTTTCAAAAATCTTTTCAGTTTTAAAAATTGCTTATTGTCAGTTGCTTGTTGAGTTTCAAAAAGAAAAGTATAAAAAAAATAGATTTCACAAAAAGGTGACCCAAGGGATTTGAACCTGGGTCTCCTAGCTCACATACACACAGCCTTACCGTTTGCCCTAGGGTCTTTTTCAAGTTAAATCATGCAAACCTTTTTAGTTAACTATCCTTTTCCATTTTAGCTTATTTTCCCTTTTAGCCTATTGACTGCTTATTCCAATAAGCAGTTAGCCCATTTTTATTTTTCATAGATTCTGATTATTATTAAGTAGTTTTCTGAAAATTTCCAGATTTCTCCATTTTCATTTAGTATTTTTAATTACTTTTTCTTTTAAAAATAGTTTTTAATTCATATTTAATTATTTAAAAGTCAAAAAAATACAATTCTTTTTTTTCTAAAATTTTCTTTTATCATTTAGGACTTAGGAAAATTAAATTTGCATCCGTAAGGTTAATTTTTATAGATTGTTACGTTTAGGTTTATTTTTAGATTCCTGATTCGCGTTTCCTTTTTAGTAATTTGATTTTTGTTTTCCTAGACTCATAACCTAAAGTGTAATCCATATTTCAAGCATTTTAATACCAAACCAAGAACGACATCCTCAATTTCACGCCTCGTTGGGACTACGACCCGGGTATTCACTTATCCGGTTTATTATATCGATTTGCGTTGCTTGATAACCTTTTTCCTAAAGGGTTAGCTTGTGAAAGAATCAATGGCGAACTGCTTTCCTGTTACCCCGTAAACTGTTCTTCAAATCGTTTAACAAAACGATTTCATAAAACGTTTTACTGCCTTGTTACAATATTATGAAACAAACTGAAACTTTACGACTATCCCAAAAATCAAGATTTTGACTTTGCTACTATTTTATAAACGGTGAATCATTTTCCTATTATCCTATAAGCTATTCCATAAATCATTTCACAAATTATATTGGAAATTGATTTGCTCGTCTGTACTTGAGAAAAATTGTCTCATGACATGAAGTACCGATATCTGTCATCTTTGATCGAGACAGTCGTTTCACATCAAATTTCTGGCAATCACTCCTAAGTACCATGAGGACGGATCGAGATATGAGTACTGTGTATCATCCCTAGACTAATGGCTGGAATAGGAGAACCATTCAAACGTTAGGTGACATATTGTGTGCCTGCGTAATCAAGTTTGGAAATGGTTGGGATAGACACCTTCCGTTGGCCAAATTCTCCTATAACAATACCTACCACTCCAGTATTTCAACGGCACCGTACGAGACACCTTTATTGTCGTAAGTGCCAATAGCTGCATTATTGGGTAGAAGTTGGAGATACCCAACTTACTGGCCCTGAGCCTATTCCTGAACTACCGAGAAATATGTTTGGATCAAAACAGAAACGCAAGTTGCTCGTGAATCGTTAGAAGAGTATACTGACAAACGACGTAAACCTCTTGAATTTCAAGTTAGATTATGCTTAAAGTCTCACCATGAGAAGGTGGAAAGCTTAATCCTCGCTATATTGGTCCTTTCAAAATCCTTGCTAGAGTTGGACTGGTAGCTCACAGACTCGAGCTACCATCGGAACGTAAAAGTGTTCACAACGTATCTACTTCGTATAATTTGAAGAAATGCCTTCCTGATGAAACTTTGGTTATTCCTCTGGATATGATCCAGATCTATGAATGTATAAACCATATTGAGAAACCTATTGAAATCATGGACCGTGAAGCCAGGCGACTTAAGCAAAGCAGTATCCCTACTGTTAGGTTCATTGAAACTCATGAAGAAGCCCTTAATTCACGTAGGAATGTGAAGATGAATTCCCGTGCGTATATCCTCACCTTTTTTCAACCATAACGGGTAACTTGAATTAAATCACGAGGTCTCGATTCCGTTTAAGGAGGTGAGACTGTAATACCCCGTAATTTTCCAGACGTATTTTTATACGAGATTGCCCTTGTTTTTCATTTACGAACCTTCCTGAACTCATTTGACTCTAAAGCGTGAATATTATCTCGCGAAACGTAAAATTTGCACACAACGCGTACTGGCACAACCAACAATTTGATTTGATTTTGGAGTTATTTATGAGAAACTGGGCGTATGTATAGTCGTTTTTATTGGAAATATTATTCGGAGCACGATGGCGTAATTCTCGCATCTGAAATCTATCGTTTGCTAGTCTAAACGAGCCCCGTTTCGCTAAATTCCAAAAGATTACAAAACTGCATAAATGACCCCTGGAAAGAAGTTACACCGCCGCCCCCTTTACTTGAATAATTACAGTTTTGGTCCTTTTGGTTTGTAGGGTTGACACTTTTGGCACATGGGGACTATATAACCCATGTGATAGCCATTTAGGGTTCATTTCCATCTCTCCTCCCATTCTCTATGTTCCAGCCGCCACCACCATTGTTCGGCTACCCTCCGGGTAACACCGCCACAGCCGCCAACCATGCCGTCCTTGAAGGTTGTGTTTGTTGGAGTTTGTAAATCGATGGGTTTGCTACGAGTGGGTGAAAGGTCACTGTAACACCCCAACCCGACAAGGGTAAAGATATCACAAAAATGGTTTCATATCAGATCAAAACAAAGCATACATTTACAGTAATACAAGAATCTCAAAGGTTACAAATGAAATACTGAAATTACAAGGTTACAAATGCGAATACAAATTCTAAAAATATAATATCTTCTAATCAACTCTAACCCAGAATAACTATCAAGTCTTCTAAGTCCAAGGTACTCTCCACTCATTCCCAGCTCCCTACTAAACCTGCCGCAGGAAAAGAAATGCGGCTGAGCTTAAAAAGCCCAGTGAACAGATATATATAAACGAAAACGAAAGCAAAAGGAAACGAACATATATGGTATAGTGCAATGGAATAACATAAGGTATAGACAAAGGTACAAAGTAAGAAAGGGAAAAGGGAAAAGGGAAGGTCGGTAATCCACCACGAGCCCGAACACAAATCAAATATAGTAACCATGTCTTCATAATCATATAGAGGGGAGACCTCTCAGATAATCAGATAATATGAGGGGTGTCCTCATTCTTCAAATGGAGTAGCTAGCTCCCGAACTTGTGAAAGACGTGGATTGCACCCAGCATCAGTCACCGAACAATATATAATATAAAATCATGTTAAGTCCACGAACACGGACACGAACCTAGGATGCATCCATACGCCCCCCGAACAATAATACAGGCCATAATAAATAATAAAGCGCGCATGTAGTAGCAAATGGGGATAGTGTGTAACATCACTCGAACACACTAGAGTCATGCCATTGGTGCATCAATGACACAGCCATGTTACCTTCATGGCTAGGAAACAAATTTGGCTCGGGTATCAAACTGAAGGGTCAAAGGTCAAAGGTCCAAATCATAGCAAAGGTTCAAATAGTCTAAGTCATCGAATCATAGTCAAAGTCCAAATATCAAAGGTTCATGGCAAAGGGTTCATATCCAATATCAAAGTCAAACGAATCCAAACGAACCGATCAAAGGTTCATAATCAAATGGTTCATTTAAAGAAATCTTTATCAAATGGTTTTCATCAAAAATGATCTTTATTAACTATTTTCACAAAAGTAGTCTTTAAAAGTAATTTTCATAAAAGTTTAGTAAGATTCCAAATAAAAGTGGTATCGCATATTTCATAAACATCATTTTTAAAATAAGTTTTCCTCAAAGCATTTTCATGATATAATTAAAAAGGTTTTCACATCCAGTTACCAAAATCAAATGAACCTTCGAAGCATCAAGTGATACGAATACTAATATCCCAAGGTAACGAACGAATATCAAACGGATCATTATAGAGGCTCAAAGCAAAAAGGGTCATATCGAACATCAAAGTCAAAATGAGTCAAACAAACGAACCAAAGTCTAGGGGAACATAGCAATGGCTTAGGGAATCTTAAAAACGAATCAAGATCAATGAGTCATGAGAGGGAAAACACCCTTACTGAAAAAGGGTAGAATATCTGTACCTTATACCGCAAGTGCAAACAGATCTAGAAATATAAAGATCGGAAACAACTCCATCTTCAGCGAATCTACAAGAATACATGGTCGTCTTATTATTAATATCTTCTTCAAATCAGATTTCTCATTTTAGTTGGCTTTCCATTTTTAGTAACTTTCCAATTATAGCAGGTTTCCATTTTTAAAAAGTTTCCTTATTTAGTAACTTTAGTTATCACATTCCCGTTTATCAACTTAAGGTATTAAAGATGACCATATTAGTAGTTTAATGTTCATAACATCATTTACATAAGTTTTAGGGTTCGAAATGTAGTTTTCATAATTTTAGGGTTCAATTTGTAATTATCACAAGTTTAGGGGTTAAAGTATCATTATGATAAGATTAGGATATAGAGTGTAAATATATTCAAGTTACATGTTTTTACAAGTTAAGTCCTTCATTTTTAGAAACCCTTTAGTTTTAAAATAAGCACATAACACCTTTTTATTATCCTTTTAAACTTTTCACAGGTTTTACACATAATTTAGTACTGTTTTCCCCGATTTTTAATCCTTATAAGAACTCAGAATAAAAATTCCCAAACATTCATACAGGTGCCCAGATGTCTTAAGAATTTACCCTAATTTTTCCGGAATTTATTTTTAAGTATAACTATAGTCTAAAAATCCTTTTAGTCAAGCCATCCAGATTACTAACCAGTTTTAACATACAAAAAGTTTCCAGTTCAAAGACCCATCAATTAAATTTATAAAAATCTGGAAAAATTCCAAAAACTCACCTATATCCCATATATTATCCTGAAACAATTTTAGGTCATAAATCCTTATATATTTCAAATTAAAAATCACAAACCACAGGTGAATTTTCGTAACCCGAAATACAGTTTTGACACCCAATCTCATAAATTCAGAAAAAGTGCCTTCCCGACCTCAAAAAAATACAAGGTTAATTTCTACAGAAATCTATTTCATATACTTCATTATAGACCCAAAAGTTTCCCAAAAACACCTCGTTATCATATTTTTACAGGCGATTAAAGTCGGATAAATTTCCAGATCAGTAGCACAGTTCCATTATTTTATGTGTAATCGTTTTATAGACTTATATATGACACGAGGCCTTCATATATGATGCACAAACATATTAGGTCGATTCATACATGTCGTTAACATGATCATAACAATTAAAATTCAGATTTATACACATGTTCGATTCATAATTAGGGCATGTGAACTCGTTATTTTATGTGACCGATGTTCTATCATTTTATGTGATATCAAACTCGGCAAGAACATAAGGATATGACAAGGATTGAACAAGGGAATGATACAATACCCTCGTAGCATGACACACGAACCAATAACACCACAAGATCAATCACCACGAAGTCTCCTTTCCTTCTTCTTGAGGCCGAATGGAAGAATCACATAACAAAAAAAATGTATAGGTCGATTAGGGTTCATCCACAAATCGTATGGATTAATTTTTACGGAAATAAGATTACCTTAGAACAAGAACAAGATCAACGACTTCTCTTTTTGCCCTAGATGGATCGACAGCAGTAGCAAGAAAGGAGCAACCGAAACTTTTTGTGTTGAGAGGATTAATAGGGTTTGGTGGATCGGTTATAAGAAAAAAAAGAATACCGTGTGTTTAGATTTAGCCAAATATGGTATGATTGGATCTTCCTAATGGGCTAATCAATTTGGTTTAAATGCATCCTTATCTCAAGATATATGGGCCGAAGATATGTGTGTAGGCACAAAGCATGGATCGATTGGGCTAACAAGACACAAAGGATTTTATATTTTGTACATAACCTTATAATGTAAAGTTTTTATTTGGAGTTTAATTTATTACATAACATAAGTCATAATCACTTTAGGTTAAGTATAATAAATGTTACTTATAGGATATTCATAAGTTCTCAAAATTTTAAATTTGAGGGCATTTTCGTCATTTCAGATTATATAAATTTTGGGGTTTTACAACTCTTCCCCTCTAAAAACAAATTTTCATCCTCGAAAGTTGAAGTCGCATTGTTAAACGAAGTCGTAGCAAGTCGTAAAAGATCATCACAAACATTCTCACGCCCGAGGAGGTTCTCCCAAAAGATCTTCAGACCGAATAGTTTCTCATGACTCAAATCAAAACGAGGTGGGTTCAAATTTCCCAGAAGGAGACAAATTGGGTTGATTTTGATCAGAAGGTCCATGCAACATAAAATGGATGATAGGTGAATCTTCAGGAAAGCTCATACGGAAATACGAACTAAATTTCAAATCAAATTAACTGTATCAATAGTAGAGAGCTCTTCAAAGAGTTTAAGATTCATAACTGAGGTCAACAGAATGCAAAACGAGAATTCCAACTCATCCGGACATCTAATGAACAAAGGCAGAGTATACGCATAGGTAGAATGAACCTAAAGTCTCACTAATCACGGATAATCCAATGGAGGTCAAATTCTAAACTTCTTAGGCACTCCCCGAAATATCCTATGCCCACAACAAGTGCACGTTATATGATGTAAGTATTATCATGTTGGCCAGACGTCATAATACTGGCATCATATAAATATGCCCTCATGATGGTCATACTTTATCTCAAGTCGTGAACAAAATAACCTATCTTAATCCACCTAGTACTTCTAAAATCAAATGTCATAGTCAAGAAGGAAAAACAAACTATTCGCAAGAGTATCAAAATCCCAGATTGCCTAGCAGAAGTGAGGTACGCCGTCACAAGCATCATATCTTCCACAACTCGCCAAAATCTCTCAAACAAAGCCATCACCGAACATACGAAAAATGAACACGAACTGAAATGCTTCTAGGAAACTTAAATCATCAGAGGATCTTATTACTTTATAACGAAATTTAAGAGGGTCAACGGAAATGAAAGTTAGTCGCCAAAATCTTTGGCCTTCATAGAATCAATTCTTCCAAACATAAAGGGTCTGTTTCAAAAATCCGTTCATTCAACACATCCAATTTCCTCAAGCCCGGTTAATCTGTCTTCATCTGTCCATCAATCGAGAAGTGAAACCAAAATCGGAAACTTGTGTTTGGTTCGTCGAGCCTCCTGCATTTCTTCTTGGAATGTGATGGAGTAATGTGAATTTCTAGCATGCTCTTTAAATTCTTCATCATCCAGTCTGCTTCCGCTCTCAATTCATCTTAGTACAACCAAGATGAATAGGGAAGTGAGACTGCATGTCTTCATCAGCACTAGGTTCGCCACCTCGACTAGAATTTCTTCTTCTGCATCGCCAACAATTCTGCCTTGTAAGGAATGTCTTCACTCTTCAGGGTAGCCACCGTTGTTGTCAACTCCAGGTCAGACAATGAAGTAATTCTTCTGATGCGCTTCTAGTTGTCTTGATGCATACGAAAAACTTTCTGTGCAGCAAGGGAGTATAACCGAGTCTCATTCTGAACTATCCCAAAATTGTTCCACCCGAGGGTATGGAAGCTAATTTCTATTTCAGCTTTTCCAAACTCCATTCTCAATCAAACTAAGTTGTTTCTCTCTATTCACGAAATTCCTCAATGGTAACGCAAGTTGTAAACATCATCTAGAATTCTACTGCAAGGTTCAAAGAGGTTTCAGTTCTCCATTCTGGTTTTCAAAATATATGTCTTCGTTTATCGGTCTTGCCACTTGGTGATAGTTTTCAAAACTTGCGGGATTTAAAGAGATATCATCAATTAAGAACATCGTTTTCTCTACAATATTAATCTCTCAGAATGCACAAATGATCGACGAATTTCCTAACAAAGTGAAAAGATGATTTTTCATGCCATTCCTCGTCTCTGAACGTACTATTAAGTCATACAATGACCATTTGCCCAAGTACTCACGAGAACACATCATTTATCAAATTTGCAAAACAGTTAGAGCTTTAGCTAATACTATTAGCGTCACTAACCGTCATAGCAGTCGTTACGAATACGGAAGGTGATTTCAAGAATAACCTCAATTCATCAGAAGGAAACTTCGCGCTCTGAAATTAAACAAACACATACTCGTTTCAGGGTGGAGGAATAATGATTCCTAACAGCAGTACGGTTCAGTTTCCAGTAATCAATACATAACTCCAGTCACCGTCCTTCGTTATCGCGAACGAAACTAAAACACGCCCAGAAGATACACTTAAGCAAACTCACTTCCTGGTCTTCGGTTGCTGCTCTTCCCGGTAGCTCAAATCAACTGGTATAATTTCGGACACATCCGGAGGAAATCTTCGCTTGGTGACTAGATAATATCTCGATATCATGACAAATCTTACTTCACACTCCGGTGGAAACTTGGTGGTTCAACCCGGAATCATATTCAAGAAATTCAGGGTGCCAAATAACGTTCATGATAAGGTTCATGTTTCAGAAAACTCAAGGTTCCAAATAGCTCTCAAGATAAGGTTCGTTCATTGGTGTACGAAATGGGTTCAAAGAAAACTTCATAACTGCGAAAGTAACACACGAGTCTCCGGAGTAATAGAGATATCAAAGGGTTTAACAATCGGTAATCATGGTAGGGAGTTCAAAATTGTGGCAAACGCCGAAAGTGAGACATAGGGGGATAGTTGTCAATATTTGAATGATCAATCAACCAATTCCTTGTCAAAATAAAATCGAAGTTAATTATCAAAGAAAGACGGATCACAAATCAAATCTTTATCATTCAAAAGTGAGGGGGAAACATTCTTATACTCGTGGTTACACACCAAAAGACTTCTCATAGGGACAGAGATGGGTGAAACGAAATCAAATAGTGTCGGAAGATTCATAGATACTTATCAAAAGCAAAAGACAAATAACAAAACATATCCAGTACGTTATCGCCATGGAGGTTCTTAGAGTGCCCGAAGAGGCGCCCAAAATGATTAATGAAAGGATCAGAGATCAGAGTCAAAATCTGAAGATAAGGATCAAATAGTGTCAGGAAATTATTATGAAATTCTCAATGCCTTCAAGATTTAATCAGGTTCAAATCTTAGGTGGTGCAAAGCATAAGTTTTCACTTTCTAAAAGTGGTATCAATAGGATCTAACCAAAAGCAAGGCACGAATCAGAGTGATGCGGAAGCAATGATACTTAAACAAATGCCTTATAGTCTACCCATTCCTCACTGGTCAAAACTTACGTTCCTATAGGGAAATCTTAAAGTAAATTTTTAAAGGTTGTCTTACGAGCGCCTACAGGGAAAACTTAGTGGTCCTAACTTACACAGGCCAAGGGTAATTGTATTACGAATCACAGCCTGTCTCTCTGATACCATAATTGTAACACCCCAACCCGAAAAGGGTAAAGATATCACAAAAATGGTTTCATATCAGATCAAAACAAAGCATACATTTACAGTAATACAAGAATCTCAAAGGTTACAAATGAAATACTGAAATTACAAGGTTACAAATGCGAATACAAATTCTAAAAATATAATATCTTCTAATCAACTCTAATCCAGAATAACTATCAAGTCTTCTAAGTCCAAGGTACTCTCCACTCATTCCCAGCTCCCTACTAAACCTGCCGCAGGAAAAGAAATGCGGCTGAGCTTAAAAAGCCCAGTGAACAGATATATATAAACGAAAACGAAAGAAAAAGGAAACGAACATATATGGTATAGTGCACCACGAGCCCGAACACAAATCAAATATAGTAACCATGTCTTCATAATCATATAGAGGGGAGACCTCTCAGATAATCAGATAATATGAGGGGTGTCCTCATTCTTCAAATGGAGTAGCTAGCTCCCGAACTTGTGAAAGACGTGGATTGCACCCAGCATCAGTCACCGAACAATATATAATATCAAATCATGTTAAGTCCACGAACACGGACACGAACCTAGGATGCATCCATACGCCCCCCGAACAATAATACAGGCCATAATAAATAATAAAGCGCGCATGTAGTAGCAAATGGGGACGGTGTGTAACATCACTCGAACACACTAAAGTCATGCCATTGGTGCATCATTGACACAGCCATGTTACCTTCATGGCTAGGAAACAAATTTGGCTTGGGTATAACTGAAGGGTCAAAGGTCAAAGGTCCAAATCATAGCAAAGGTTCAAATAGTCTAAGTCATCGAATCATAGTCAAAGTCCAAATATCAAAGGTTCATGGAAAAGGGTTCATATCCAATATCAAAGTCAAACGAATCCAAACGAACCGATCAAAGGTTCATAATCTAATGGTTCATTTAAAGAAATCTTTAACAAATGGTTTTCATCAAAAATGATCTTTATTAACTATTTTCACAAAAGTAGTCCTTAAAAGTAATTTTCATAAAAGTTTAGTAAGATTCCAAATAAAAGTGGTATCGCATATTTCATAAACATCATTTTTAAAATAAGTTTTCCTCAAAGCATTTTCATCATATAATTAAAAAGGTTTTCACATCCAGTTACCAAAATCAAATGAACCTTCGAAGCATCAAGTGATACGAATACTAATATCCCAAGGTAACGAACGAATATCAAACGGATCATTATAGAGGCTCAAAGCAAAAAGGGTCATATCGAACATCCAAGTCAAAATGAATCAAACAAACGAACCAAAGTCTAGGGGAACATAGCAATGGCTTAGGGAATCTTAAAAACGAATCAAGATCAATGAGTCATGAGAGGGAAAACACCCTTACTGAAAAAGGGTAGAATATATGTACCTTATACCGCAAGTGCAAACAGATCTAGAAATATAAAGATCGGAAACAACTCCATCTTCAGCGAATCTACAAGAATACATGGTTGTCTTATTATTAATATCTTCTTCAAATCAGATTTCTCATTTTAGTCGGCTTTCCATTTTTAGTAACTTTCCAATTATAGCATGTTTCCATTTTTAGAAAGTTTCTTTATTTAGTAACTTTAGTTATCACATTTCCGTTTATCAACTTAAGGTATTAAAGATGACCATATTAGTAGGTTAATGTTCATAACATCATTTACATATGTTTTAGGGTTCGAAATGTAGTTTTCATAATTTTAGAGTTCAATATGTAATTATCACAAGTTTAGGGGTTAAAGTATCATTATGATAAGATTAGGGTATAGAGTGTAAATATATTCAAGTTACAGGTTTTTACAAGTTAAGTCCTTCATTTTTAGAAAAATGACCATTTAAAACCTTTAGTTTTAAAATAAGCACATAACACCTTTTTATTATCCTTTTAAACTTTTCACAGGTTTTACACATAATTTAGTACTGTTTTCCCCAATTTTTAATCCTTATTAGAACTCAGAATAAAAATTCCCAAAAATTCATACAGGTGCCTAGATGTCTTAAGAATTTACTCTAATTTTTACAGAATTTATTTTTAAGTATAACTATAGTCTAAAAATCCTTTTAGTCAAGCCGTCCAGATTACTAACCAGTTTTAAGATACAAAAAGTTTCCAGTTCAAAGACCCATCAATTAAATTTATAAAAATCTGGAAAAATTCCAGAAACTCGCCTATATCCAATATATTATCCTGAAACAATTTTAGGTCGTAAATCCTTTTATATTTCAAATTAAAAATCACAAAGCATAGGTGAATTTTCGTAACCCGAAATACAGTTTTGACACCCAATCTCAAAAATTCAGAAAAAGTGCCTTCCCGACCTCAAAAAAATACAAGGTTAATTTCTACAGAAATATATTTCATTTTACTTCATTATGGAACCAAAAGTTTCCCAAAAATACCTCGTTATCATATTTTTACAGGCGATTAAAGTCGAATAAATTTTTAGATCAGTAGCACAGTTCCATTATTTTATGTGTAATCGTTTTATAGACTTATATATGACACGAGGCCTTCATATATGATGCACAAACATATTAGGTCGATTAATACATGTCGTTAACATGATCATAACAATTAAAATTCAGATTTATACACATGTTCGATTCATAATTAGGGCATGTGAACTCGTTATTTTATGTGACCGATGTTCTATCATTTTATGTGATATCAAACTCGGCAAGAACATAAGGATATGACAAGGATTGAACAAGGGAATGATACAATACCCTCGTAGCGTGACACACGAACCAAGAACACCACAAGATCAATCACCACGAAGTCTCCTTTCCTTCTTCTTGAGGCCGAATGGAAGAATCACATAACAAAAAAAATGTATAGGTCGATTAGGGTTCATCCACAAATCGTATGGATTAATTTTGACAGAAATAAGATTACCTTAGAACAAGAACAAGATCAACGACTTCTCTTTTTGCCCTAGATAGATCGACAGCAGTAGCAAGAAAGGAGCAACCGAAACTTTTTGTGTTGAGAGGATTAATAGGGTTTGATGGATCGGTTATAAGAAGAAAAAAAAGAATACCGTGTGTTTAGATTTAGCCAAATATGGTATGATTGGATCTTCCTAATGGGCTAATCAATTTGGTTTAAATGCATCCTTATCTCAAGATATATGGGCCGAAGATATGTGTGTAGGCACAAAGCATGGATCGATTGGGCTAACAAGACACAAAGGATTTTATATTTTGTACATAACCTTATAATGTAAAGTTTTTATTTGGAGTTTAATTTATTACATAACATAAGTCATAATCACTTTAGGTTAAGTATAATAAATGTTACTTATAGGATATTCATAAGTTCTCAAAATTTTAAATTTGAGGACATTTTCGTCATTTCAGATTATATAAATTTTGGGGTTTTACAGTCACGCTTGGGGTTTTGTCTCGGTTCGTGTGTCGTCACCACCACAGCGCCACCGTCACTGCCATCGCCATCACTACCTTCACCTCGTACCTCTATTTCTCTCATTTGTGTTCTTGGTATGACAATCGTAAAAACGTGTTTGTTGTTTATTGGTTTTATGTAACCGGTTGGTGTTGTTGTTATTAGTTTTCGTTGATCTAAAGTTATAATAACGAGTTAATAAGTTTTAGAAGATCAAAAATATGTATTAAAAACGTGTTTTGAAAATATGTCATGTGGTAAGAATTTGTTCGAGAAGTTGTTTGTTTGATTCGGGTTTGAAAATGAGTCGGGTCGGACCCGGATGTGAATTACAGGGTGGTGTTAGGATTTGTGTTTAGTGGCCACGATAGGGTGTGTCGTATTTGGTTAGCGTGTCTCGGGTCAAGACCTGGTAAGGTGACTATTTGAGATTTGGATTTGACAGTTTTAACTTTCGTGTGGAAAACTAGAAGGGGGGTTGAATAGTTTTACGTCTTTTTAATTTATTATGAAAGCTTAGTTTATTTTTGAAGACTTAGATTCGACTTTATGTGAACTCAACTCTTGAACAATATGAACAAATATAAGTAGATCTAAATTAACAATGCAAGTAAAGTAATGAAATGAAATGAAAGAGAGAGATGGAAAGATCTAACCGCGAGACAAAGGATTTATAGTGGTTCGGCTACAAGGACACCTTCCTTGCCCTACTCCACTCCCCGAGCACCTAACTCGAGAGTTTTCTTCACTATATCAACAAGCTCCCTTATGGCGGAGAAAACCTTACACAACTTTCGCTTACACCGGTTTAACGACACAAAGCTAAATGTCGAGTTCTAATCGTAGCTAGAACCAATCTCACAACTTCACACAACTAATTCACAACTTCTTCACACCGGCTTCACAACTTCTACACTACTTATGTACTCTTCTACTTCTTCACACCTTCACTACTTACACACCTTAACTTCTTCACACCTTCACTACTTACACACCTTAACTTCTTCACACCTTCACAACTTACACACTAATCTAGCCTAACCAACTATCCTCACACTAATCTAACAAGTATTCACAACTTATACAAATAAATGAATGATTTACAGTAATGATACACCAACAACTTGGATGGAAGAAATACACCAAGTTGTAATACTTCTTGTCTTGAAGGATAGAAGTATTCTTCTTTTGCACTTGAGAAGTTGAAGCTTTGGATCACTTGAAACAAAAGCTTAAGACAATATGATCAAAGGATTTAGAGAGATAGAAGAAGAGATTTAGAACAGAAAGTTTGAGGTGCAAAAGGTGAGGAAAATGTCCAGAGATAAACCAGTATTTATAGGCAAAAACTGGGAAGCTACTGGAGCGGGGCGGTCCCCTTAAATAGGGGGCCGGTCCCCTTAATTTTAAATGGGCCGCCTTTATGAATTAAGGGGGCCGCCCCTGCTGAACGTTGCCCAGTTTTGTCCTTTTGTGGGGAAGGTTTTTCTGTGACATTTTTGCCATTTTTGGTTGAAAATTTGAATTCATATATTTATAATAGATTAAACATATTTATTTAATACCAAAAATGTTTTTGACATCTTATAAAAAGTTTAGAGATTAAGAAAAAGTTCCTTTGATCATATAATGCATTAAGCATTTGTTTATTCATACCTTAAGTGATTGAGTTGTTAAAATAGATATTTACAACTAAATACTTGTTTACGTCATAACTTTTCGTTTAATGATTTTACATTTTGTGATTATCAAAACGTAGAGATATGGAAAAATATTAATAACGTGTTTAGGCATTATTTATATCAACAATCTCCCCCTTTTTGATGATTACAAAATCTAGACTCATTAAATTGCAAAATTAGTTTTTAGACAAGTATTTAGTGAGTCACATCTATTTCTCCCCCTTTTTGTAGAATCAAAAAGGTTATGCCGACAAGTTTTAGATATGAAATTTGTCGAGACGAAAACTCCCCCTTGATGTGTGCTCCCCCTCGTTTGAGGGCACCAAGGAGATGAGCTATGGAAATCTTGGCAGCAAAAACAAGTTAAGAGCACAAGACATATATATGCATAGCAAAAAAAATTTAGAACAAACAACTAATCTTATTCATTCTTTCAAGATGATCACATGAATCATCATTACATCACACAATATGCTTAAAACATAAAGGTTACAAACAAAAATACTAATGGTCCTAATATTGCCAAAGAGAGCGATTGGACTTGCTTGCGACACAAAAGGGTGAGGGTTTTTATTTTGGGGCGGAAAGCATGGGAATAGGGCTCAGTTATTTGATGGTGAGGGAAATGGAGTGGATGAAGTGGATCTAACAATGTTGTAGCGGTTTAGGGGAGGAATAGGATGAGGACGAGTGAGTAGATATTCGATCCAAGAAATATCTTCACTTAAGTGGATAATTTGTTTTTGAAGGAAGATGCAACAAGGGCAATAGTGGGTGTGGTTTGTGACTTGATCTAAGTTGATAGAGTGGGGTAAGCAATTAGAGTAGGGTGAGGATGGAGGTTGTCCCTTGTTGCGTTGTGCAAGATGCATAGCAAGGAGATCACTAAGATCGTGGATTTGGTTGAGCTCTTCATGAAACTTTTGCCTTTCCGAGGGAATGTGGATGTGATCATTTGGTGGGAATGGATGAAATTTGGTTGATGGTTGACCAAAATGATGAGTATTTTCGAAGGTTTCATGGAAGTTGGTTTTGGGTTTAGAAGTGTAGTTTGGAGTGAATGTGGATGTTTGGCCAACATGATAGGGATTGTGAAATGGTTCAATGGAATGATGTTGAGATCTTGGAAAGTAGTTGGGAATGAAATTGGATGGAGGTGTTGGTTGTCTAGTTACACCATTAGTGATGGACTTGTTGTGAGGGTGAGGTTTTCTTTTCCACCCGGGTTTCATGGTCATCCTTGCTAGCTTTGAGGTTTTTGGTTTTGGGTTGATGGGAGAAGACATGATGGGATGAGTGAATATGGTGAGGAATGGGGTTATTTATAGTGGAAGATTGATGTGATTAAGGATGGATAAACTTGTTGGGGTGATCATGACAGAATATGTTTGTGAATTTAGGGAAGTGTAGGATGAAATTGGCTAAAAAGCAGAAAAAGATTCTGTGAACTCGTCCTACAGATGGCCGGTCCCATTAATTAGGGCCGGTCCCCTTAATAATTAAGGGGGCCGCATTATGAATTAAGGGGGCCGCCCATCTGGTGTCATTCTGAGTTCCAGAAATGAGTTTTTCTTGCAGAAATAGGTAAGGAGGTCTATGTTTAGAGCTTTTGGTTTTAGGCAAGTCCCACTCTTTGAGGCAATAAAGCATATAATATACTAATAATTATGCATGCAAAACATATTAATTAAACACATAAGCAAGCAAGAACTTCTATCTAGCAATTAATCAATATTAAGGCAAGTAATCATATAAGGCAAGGTTACTAGACTAAGGGCACTTAGAAGCTAACACGGAATTGGTGATGGAGCAAATGTGTTCTAGTGTGTGCCTATATGCAACAAATGTGGAGATGTAATTGTTTCGACTCCTAAGTGCAAAAATTTCCTAAGAAACAATCCAAAGTCTCCTTTATTTGATTTTGCTCAATTTATGAATATCAAAGATATATATTAGGTTATATATTTTGACAATTCATGTGAGATTTTATGCATGAAAGAAAAATATTTTTAGCATTATTCAACAATGCAAGGGAAATGATTTTCATGTGTTTTCCTAGATGTGAGAATGATTTAAATAAAATAGATTGGGTTTTGTATATAGATATGTTTATGCAAAAATAGAAGTGTTTCCCAATCTTTAATTTTGTGCAAAATAGATTCCTAGACACAGATGAGAAGAAGAAAAGAAAAAAAAATTATTTTCAGACAGATGGCCGGTCCCTTTAAATACATGGGCGGTCCCCTTAAAATTAAGGGGGCCGCCTTCATGAATTAAGGGGGCCGCCCATCTGACGATAAGAAAAATTACAAAAAGTGCAAAAAATTCAGTCAATTTGTTCCATCATTCCTAGGCCTAAATGTAAGTGGTTAAAGAGTTCGCGCTTAAGGGGTTTAGTGAATATGTCCGCTAAGTTATCTTCCGATGCAACCTTTTCTATAAATATGTTTCCTTTTTGAACGTTATCATGAACGAAGTGGTGACCTATTTCTATAGGTTTAGTCCTAGAGTGTTGAACGGGATTCTTACTTAAGTCTATAGCACCTTTGTTATCACACATAATTGGGATATTATCTAACCTAATGCCATAATCTACGAGAGCTTGTTTCATCCATAGTGCTTGTTGACATGCCTTTCCAGAGCTTACGTATTCGGCTTCTGTAGTAGAAATAGCAAGAGCGGTTTGCTTCTTCGAAAACCAGGATGTTAGACAACATCTCATGAACGTGCAAATGCCACTAGTGCTCTTTCTATCCACGTAGTCTCCCGCATGATCCGAATTCGCATAGAAAATGGTTTCTATGCCGGATCCCTTAGGATACCATAATCCTAAGTGTATAGTGCCTTTAATGTATCGGAAGATACGCTTAACCGCTTCTAGGTGAGAGGTTTTTGGATCCTCTTGAAATCGAGCACAAAGGCAAACACTAAACATGATATCCGGTCTACTTGCCGTTAGATATAATAAACTACCTATCATTCCTCTATACTTAGTGTTTTCTACGGACTCACCTTCTTCATCTCTTGTGAGTTTTACTTCTGTGGACATCGGTGTTTTCATAGGCTTAGAGTCTTCTAGTCCAAATTTCTTAAGCATTTCCTTAATGTACTTAGATTGATTAAAGAATATTCCATCTTCTAATTGTTTTATCTGTAATCCTAGGAAGAAATTTAGGTCGCCCATCATACTCATCTCAAACTCATAATGCATGATTTTGGCGAATTCATCACACATATCCTGACAAGTCGATCCAACTATAATGTCGTTAACATAAATTTGGACAATGATGAGATTTGGGATTTTCTTTTTCGTGAAAAGAGTGTTATCTACCATTCCCATGGAATAATCATGTTTAATAAGAAAAGCTTTTAATCGATCATACCAAGCCTTGGGAGCTTGTTTGAGTCCATATAAAGCTTTCTTGAGTCTATAAACATAATCATGTTTTGCGAAGTCAATGAATCCTGGAGGTTGTGCCACGTATACCTCCTCATTGATAAAACCGTTAAGGAATGCACTTTTCACGTCCATTTGAAATAACTTAAAGTCTAGGGCACATGCATAGGCAAGGAGTATTCTTATAGATTCTAACCTAGCTACGGGGGCATAAGTTTTTTCATAATCAATTCCTTCCTGTTGATTATAACCTTGGGCAACTAACCTAGCTTTGTTTCTAGTAACAATTCCATTTTCATCTAACTTATTTCTATATACCCATTTAGTTCCTATGATGGTCATATTCATGGGATTTGAGACTAGTTCCCAAACATCATTTGTCTTAAATTGGTTTAGTTCCTATTGCATGGCCATAACCCAACTTTCATCTTTTAAGGCTTCATTTATATTCTTAGGTTTTATTGTTGAAAGAAAGCAAAAGAAGTTATTTTTATCTTGAGCTTGAGATCTAAGGGTTCTTTGATTTAGGCTTCCTATTATATTATCTATTGGATGTGATTTAGATTCCTTAATATTAACTATTTCGTTTTCTCCTAGTGTTATGTTTTCATTATCATCGCCTAAGGTTTTAATTTTACTAACCTCAATAGCTTCTTCTTCAACTAGATCATCATCTTCTAGAGGCAATATTTTAGGTGGTGGTGGAGTTTCATCAAATGTTACATTCAAGGATTCTTCTACTTTCATAGTGTGTTTATTAAGTATTATATAGGCTTTACTATTTTGTGAATACCCTAGAAAAGTTCCTTCGTACGACTTAGGATCAAACTTAGTAAGGTAGTCTTTTGTATTGAGAACAAAACATTTGCTCCCAAATACCCTAAAGTAATTTAGAATAGGTTTTCTACCTCTTAATAATTCATATGGGGTTTTTCCTAAAATTCTCCTAATTGAGACTCTATTTATTATATATGTTGATGTATCTACGGCGTGACACCAAAATTTTTTGTGGGATAGATTGTTCATTTAGCATTGTTCTACTCATTTCTTGTAGGGAACGATTCTTTCTTTCTACTACCCCATTTGATTGTGGAGTGCGAGGAGCGGAGAAATTGTGAGATATTCCATTTAAATCACAATATTTTCCGAACTGCACTTCGTTATCAAATTCCCGACCATGGTCCGTCCTAATAGATACTATGGAACATCCTAGTTTGTTTTGAATCATTTTACTAAATATTTCAAACTTATTAAAGGATTCGGTTTTATCACTTAAAAATCTAGTCCACGTGTATCGTGAATAGTCGTCTACAATTACCAAGGTATATCGGTTACCTCCGTAACTCCGCACTGCGGATGGACCAAAAAGGTCCATGTGTAATAATTCTAGGCATCTAGTAGTGGAGACTATATTCTTAGCTTTGTGACTAGCGTGTGCTTGTTTTCCCATTTTACAAGCATCACAAAAGTGTTGGTCATATTTTAGGTTTGGCAAATTTCTAACTAATTCCTTAGAGGCTAGGGATTGTATTTATTGCATATTAGCGTGACCTAATCTCCTATGCCACAATGTAGAGTTTTCATCTAAGGTTGCTAGACATATTTTATCTTCCGGTTTATTTCCTAGTTTCATGACATATACACCACATTTCCTAATTCCTCTACCTATAACCTTTCCGTCTTTAACTATTTCGCTATCTCTATCGGTAAAGGTAACTCTACACTTATTATCACATATTTTTCCTATACTAAGCAAGTTGTATGTTAAATTATCTACATGCTCAACATTTTCAATAGTTAGGGAGTCTTGAGAGATCGTACCTTTGCCAATGATTTTACCACGAAAGTCACTACCGAAAATAACATTACCTCCGTTGTATGCCTTGTAGGAGGAAAATAGCTGGGCGATTCCCCATCATGTGCTTCGACCATCCACTATCCTTAATCCATTCATCGGGCTCCAAATTTATTCCTAGACATATTTCATCGGTGGCTTGAGCTACAAGACATTTTTCGTCGTTTACTTTTTCCGCTTCATCTTTGTCGCTATCACTCCATGCTCCGCTAACAAAGGCGTCTTGGTAATCATAACCCGGTGGCTTCGGACATTCGCCAACGAGATGGTTTGGGCTTCCACATCTAAAGCACTTTCTTTTCCCGTAGTTATCATTCCTATTTCTTTGAAGCGATCTTCTTTCATCTCGTGGTTGTCTTGTGAATCTTCCTCGTCTCTTGAAAAATTTCTTGAACTCTCTTACGGCCATTGCATATTCTTCGTCTTCACTATCGTCACTTGAGTCGTCATCATCACTAATTTCCTTTTTGGCTTTTAACGCAAGAGATTTTATTTGATCTTTCTTACTCTTGACCGTTTCCGAGTCTCTCTTTATAATTTCTTCATGGACCTTCAAGTTGCCGATAAGTTCATCAAGCGATAGCGTCATCAAGTTCTTTGATTCTTCAATAGCCGTGACCTTCGCGCGCCATTTTGGATGTAATGCCCTAAGAAATTTCCTTACACAATTTTTGCTAGAAAAAGTCTCATCAAGTGCTTTTAAACTTGTGATAATAGTGTTAAATTTAGCAAATGCATTATCAATAGATTCCTCTTCAGGAATTATAAATTGTTCATATTGTTGAACAAGAAGATCTATTTTGTTATCTTTAACTTGACTATTACCTTGGTGAGTGATTAGTAAAGAATCCCAAATTTCTTTTGCGGTTTGACATATAAAAATTCGTTCATACTCTTTACGTGGTAACGCATTATAAATTACCATTTTAGCCTAATTATTTTTTGCTAGTTTCTTTTTCAAATCATCATTTTGTTTTTCAAAATGTACAATTTCATCTATTTTAGTTAAAGGATTATTTTGAATAGGTGGAAAATCACCATAGGTAATAACATGCCAAAGATCAAGATCTTTTGATTTCACATAAGTTTCGAATCTATTTTTCCAATAAAGAAAACCATCACTCTCAAATAGTGGTGGTCTTTGCATGGATTGCCCTTCTAAATATTTTTCAGATTCCATAGATCGTTTCAAGTTTTAAAATACAGTTTATTTGAAAAATCTTGTTTGACGTGGCTCTTGATACCAATTGTGGAAAACTAGAAGGGGGGTTGAATAGTTTTACGTCTTTTTAATTTATTATGAAAGCTTAGTTTTTTTAGAAGACTTAGATTCGACTTTATGTGCACTCAACTCTTGAACAATATGAACAAATATAAGTAGATCTAAATTAACAATGCAAGTAAAGTAATGAAATGAAATGAAAGAGAGAGATGGAAAGATCTAACCGCCAGACAAAGGATTTATAGTGGTTCGGCTACAAGGACACCTTCCTTGCCCTACTCTACTCCCCGAGCACCTAACTCGAGAGTTTTCTTCACTATATCAACAAGCTCCCTTATGGCGGAGAAAACCTTACACAACTTTCGCTTACACCAGTTTAACGACACAAAGCTAAATGTCGAGTTCTAATCGTAGCTAGAACCAATCTCACAACTTCACACAACTAATTCACAACTTCTTCACACCGGCTTCACAACTTCTACACTACTTATGTACTCTTCTACTTCTTCACACCTTCACTACTTACACACCTTAACTTCTTCACACCTTCACTACTTACACACTTAACTTCTTCACACCTTCACAACTTACACACTAATCTAGCCTAACCAACTATCCTCACACTAATCTAACAAGTATTCACAACTTATACAAATAAATGAATGATTTACAGTAATGATACACCAACAACTTGGATGGAAGAAATACACCAAGTTGTAATACTTCTTGTCTTGAAGGATAGAAGTATTCTTCTTTTGCACTTGAGAAGTTGAAGCTTTGGATCACTTGAAACAAAAGCTTAAGACAATATGATCAAAGGATTTAGAAAGATAGAAGAAGAGATTTAGAACAGAAAGTTTGAGGTGCAAAAGGAGAGGAAAATGTCCAGAGATAAACCAGTATTTATAGGCAAAAACTGGGAAGCTACTGGAGCGGGGCGGTCCCCTTAAATAGGGGGCCGGTCCCCTTCATTTTAAGGGGGCCGCCCCTGCTGAACGTTGCCCAGTTTTGTCCTTTTGTGGGGAAGGTTTTTCTGGGACATTTTTGCCATTTTTGGTTGAAAATTTGAATTCATATATTTATAATAGATTAAACATATTTATTTAATACCAAAAATGTTTTTCAAAAATATATAAAATGTTTTTGACATTTTATAAAAAGTTTAGAGATTAAGAAAAAGTTCCTTTGATCATATAATGCATTAAGCATTTGTTTATTCATACCTTAAGTGATTGAGTTGTTAAAATAGATATTTACAACTAAATACTTGTTTACGTCATAACTTTTCGTTTAATGATTTTACATTTTGTGATTATCAAAATGTAGAGATATGGAAAAATATTAATAACGTGTTTAGGCATTATTTATATCAACAATCTTCCCCTTTTTGACGATTACAAAATCTAGAATCATTAAATTGCAAAATTAGTTTTTAGACAAGTATTTAGTGAGTCACATCTATTTCTCCCCCTTTTTGTAGAATCAAAAAGGTTATGCCGACAAGTTTCACTACTAGAAAAAAGGCCTTTAATGACGCGCATTGCGTGTCATAAAAGGGGTCAGATGACGCGCTTTTTGGTGTCATTGATCGACCCGTCATAAAGCTTTATGACACGCATTTCGCGCGTCATGAATTTATGACACTTTTATGACACCCTTTTACGACACACTTTTATGACACCTTTTTTGCGTGTCATGGTTCAAATTTAAAAAAAAAATATATATTTTTTATAAAATTACTAATATCCACACATTAAATAACAGTTAATCTCATAATACAAATAAATACACAAATAGCAAAAGAGCGAATTTCATATATATCAAAACAATGTGTTTCATACAACCACAAGTTATTTTAAAATTCTAAAATTCACCATAAAAGTTTACAACCGCTAAATTATATAGAATTCAAGACCGGTAAATGAAGTTTGCCACATAATTTGCTCATTCTTCACGAATTTCATCCAAATCATCATCCGTGTATTCTTTTTTACCTTCCCCGATCTGACAAAACACAATATTAAAAAAGAGAGGCATTAAGAACAAAAGTGTCACAAGCAAGTTTTGTTAAAATGGACTTTTGAGCTTATAAAAGGTTACAAAATAAGCTAAGAACTGAACAAGAACTAAAAATAAGCTAGAAGGAAGTGAAAGAACTTAGATTAAGCAGAAGCAACAAGATAAGACACACTAAATAAGCTAAAGAGTGGAAATAAGCAAAACCATATGACTGAAAACCACACAGACCCCAAGGGTTATTGCAGGCCTGAATATAGCTTATCAGATAAGCTGATGAGCCCACAATAAGCTTAGACCCAAAGAGTTTGGTCACTGAGCTTCTCAAATTTTCCAAGAATACACCCTAGGTCCCACAGATAAGCTCAAAAAGAGAGCTTGTGAAACTACACTATCCACACTGATTAATCAGTGTGGTTGTCTCAATGAAGCAACTAGATGGTGCTATATAAGTACTTTAAATAAGATGAGAAGTGAAAAAAAAGAACATGAATGGTAAGCTGGTACAATGGTGTTTCCAAATCACCCAAAAGCTAAGGCCTAGCTTCACAAGGGAACTAGCAATGAGCTTATGAAAAGTAACCTGTGGAACAAACACCCCTGGTGCAGGGGAAGCATGGGTGGACAGGCTGAAATAAGGACCAAAATAAGCAGTCTATAAAAAATCCTAAAAATAAAATAAAAATACAATGTTGAACACAAGCTGTCAAATATCCAAGCTCAAAAGATTTCAGGATCAAAGGACTAGAAATGAGAGCATGAAAATTCCCCCAAGATTTGGATTTCTCACTGACCATGCAATTTGACCTTTTTAAGATTTTGAAAGATGTTGACTTATATGAATTTGAATCTGATTCTATTGACTAAAAATGATACAATAAGCTACAATGAGACTATATTAAGCCCTTTACCACTGATGAACTAATAATGATGATCTATGACTTTAAATCCTTAACAGATAACCAACAATGAGACTTAAAAAGGAATTTTGACTTTTATTCAAAAGACCATATGTTTTTATGGCTTGACTGAGCTATTAGGACCTAATGAACCATGTATGAACCAAAAACAATGACTCAAACAAGCCTGAAACACAAAGAAATCTTTTAAAACAAACACTCCTTACAAAAGACTAAATTTGATTTAACAACAGAAAGGTAAAACAATATGCCAACATGCCAACAACAGAAAGGTAAAACAATCATTTGTAACTAACCAAAAACAACCAAAGTTTGATTTAACATCATATATAATAATATTTGGTATTTCAAACAAATAACATAAATTAACAATAATTAAAAGGTAAATAAACAAAGTACTGAAAAGAAAAGACAAGGAGATAATATCAAACTTAACATAACCATCGAGATTCTTCTTCTGGTCATGATGATTAGACCATGGGAACTTCTGAAGTTGGTTTGATTCTGCAAGTAAATTTGCAGATAAAACACAATAATTCAATTTAACAATCATTTTCGGGATTCTTACAAGTAGCATAAAATTTTATAATTGTTTCTCAGTATGGAAGTTGAGTTCAGGGCCAATTCTATTAGCATAAAGGGTTGTTCTAAGACCAAAAGATATACAAAAACAAGTGTTTGACACCCTTGATACTATAGTATAAAAGCGGTGAACACGTTTGTTAGAGAAAAGATTGGGTCCTTTGCAGACTTGTTTTGTAGCTCACTTCCATGAAAACGGAAAAATATAGAAATCAACATGGAACAAAAAAGAGGTAACGTACCAACAAAGTCAACAGCATCAACGTTCTTCATCTGATATTGAGGAATAGAGGCAACATCCATTTTTTCAATTGGTTTGATTCTATATGCAAGAATTCAAATGAATGGAAATTCTTATTGTATCCAAGAAATTAGTAGCAACGAAATAAATTATTGATAATATAATAGAGATACCAACCACTTAAATCATAAACTTGGGGATTTCAACTAATCTTTATGTATATCGATTTCAACTAACAGTGATATAGTCCTCCACGGATAGATCAGGAACCTGTTAAACAAAACCAAAACCTGATATAGTCCTCCACGCATAACTAGAGCGAGGAGGGATGAGAGATGGTGGAGCGGCTCGGTGGTGGTTCTCGAACCAAACGAGAGCCAAAGACCATGATTTAAACCCCAAATGACACCACAACCATGGACCTTCAATAAAAATGGATGATGGTGGCAACTCGTGATGGTGTGGTGGCCGTGAAATGAGGCGGTGGAGAGGCGGTTATCAAGAGAGAAGGAGGAGAGTGGGTGAGGCTGTGTAGTGAGGGAGATAGATCTTAAGATAAGATCTGATCTTTTATTAAAATGGGAAAGAGAGGCGGTGTTTTTTAAAAAATTTGAAAGTTTTCAAGCTTTTGTGGTCCGTGTTTTTTAAAAAATTTGAGAGATGACATGAATTTTATGACTAACAAAAATGCCTGTCGTCTAGCCTTTGATTTTACAATTTATGACAGTTTTTTTATGACTTACAATTTTGCGTGTCATTATATTGTGTGTGTCATAAAAAGCATGTCATTAAAGGCCCTTTTTCTAGTAGTGTTTTAGATATGAAATTTGTCGAGACGAAAACTCCCCCTTGATGTGTGCTCCCCCTCGTTTGAGGGCACTAAGGAGACGAGCTATGGAAATCTTGGCTGCAAAAACAAGTTAAGAACACAAGACATATATATGCATAGCAAAAAAAATTTAGAACAAACAACTAATCTTATTCATTCTTTCAAGATGATCACATGAATCATCATAAAATCACGCAATATGCTTAAAATATAAAGGTTACAAACAAAAATACTAATGGTCCTAATATTGCCAAAGAGAGCGATTGGACTTGCTTGCGACATAAAAGGGTGAGGGTTTTTATTTTGGGGCGGAAAGCATGGGAATAGGGCTCAGTTATTTGATGGTGAGGGAAATGGAGCGGATGAAGTGGATCTAACAATGTTGTAGCGGTTTAGGGGAGGAATAGGATGAGGACGAGTGAGTAGATATTCGATCCAAGAAATATCTTCACTTAAGTGGATAATTTGTTTTTGAAGGAAGATGCAACAAGGGCAATAGTGGGTGTGGTTTGTGACTTGATCTAAGTTGATAGAGTGGGGTAAGCAATTAGAGTAGGGTGAGGATGGAGGTTGTCCCTTGTTGCGTTGTGCAAGATGCATAGCAAGGAGATCACTAAGATCGTGGATTTGGTTGAGCTCTTCATGAAACTTTTGCCTTTCCGAGGGAATGTGGATGTGATCATTTGGTGGGAATGGATGAAATTTGGTTGATGGTTGACCAAAATGATGAGTATTTTCGAAGGTTTCATGGAAGTTGGTTTTGGGTTTAGAAGTGTAGTTTGGAGTGAATGTGGATGTTTGGCCAACATGATAGGGATTGTGAAATGGTTCAATGGAATGATGTTGAGATCTTGGAGAGTAGTTGGGAATGAAATTGGATGGAGGTGTTGGTTGTCTAGTTACACCATTAGTGATGGACTTGTTGTGAGGGTGAGGTTTTCTTTTCCACCCGGGTTTCATGGTCATCCTTGCTAGCTTTGAGGTTTTTAGTTTTGGGTTGATGGGAGAAGACATGATGGGATGAGTGAATATGGTGAGGAATGGGGTTATTTATAGTGGAGGATTGATGTGATTAAGGATGGATAAACTTGTTGGGGTGATCATGACAGAATATGTTTGTGAATTTAGGGAAGTGTAGGATGAAATTGGCTAAAAAGTAGAAAAAGATTCTGTGAACTCGTCCTACAGATGGCCGGTCCCCTTAATTAGGGCCGGTCCCCTTAATAATTAAGGGGGCCGCCTTATGAATTAAGGGGGCCGCCCATCTGGTGTCATTCTGAGTTCCAGAAATGAGTTTTTCTTGCAGAAATAGGTAAGGAGGTCTATGTTTGGAGCTTTTGGTTTTAGGCAAGTCCCACTCTTTGAGGCAATAAAGCATATAATATACTAATAATTATGCATGCAAAACATATTAATTAAACACATAAGCAAGCAAGAACTTCTATCTAGCAATTAATCAATATTAAGGCAAGTAATCATATAAGGCAAGGTTACTAGACTAAGGGCACTTAGAAGCTAACACGGAATTGGTGATGGAGCAAATGTGTTCTAGTGTGTGCCTATATGCAACAAATGTGGAGATGTAATTGTTTCGACTCCTAAGTGCAAAAATTTCCTAAGAAACAATCCAAAGTCTCCTTTATTTGATTTTGCTCAATTTATGAATATCAAAGATATATATTAGGTTATATATTTTGACAATTCATGTGAGATTTTATGCATGAAAGAAAAATATTTTTAGCATTATTCAACAATGCAAGGGAAATGATTTTCATGTGTTTTCCTAGATGTGAGAATGATTTAAATAAAATAGATTGGGTTTTGTATATAGATATGTTTATGCAAAAATAGAAGTGTTTCCCAATCTTTAATTTTGTGCAAAATAGATTCCTAGACACAGATGAGAAGAAGAAAAGAAAAAAAAATATTTTCTGATAGATGGCCGGTCCCCTTAAATACATGGGCGGTCCCCTTAAAATTAAGGGGGCCGCCTTCATGAATTAAGGGGGCCGCCCATCTGACGATAAGAAAAATTACCAAAAGTGCAAAAAATTCAGTCAATTTGTTCCATCATTCCTAGGCCTAAACGTAAGTGGTTAAAGAGTTCGCGCTTAAGGGGTTTAGTGAATATGTCCGCTAAGTTATCTTCCGATGCAACCTTTTCTATAAATATGTTTCCTTTTTGAACGTTATCGCGAAGGAAGTGGTGATGTATTTCTATATGTTTAGTCCTAGAGTGTTGAACGGGATTCTTACTTAAGTCTATAGCAACTTTGTTATCACACATAATTGGGATATTATCTAACCTAATGCCATAATCTACGAGAGCTTGTTTCATCCATAGTGCTTGTTGACATGCCTTTCCAGAGCTTACGTATTCGGCTTCTGTAGTAGAAATAGCAAGAGCGGTTTGCTTCTTCGAAAACCAGGATGTTAGACAACATCCCATGAACGTGCAAATGCCACTAGTGCTCTTTCTATCCACGTAGTCTCCCGCATGATCCGAATCCGCATAGAAAATGGTTTCTATGTCGGATCCCTTAGGATACCATAATCCTAAGTGTATAGTGCCCTTAATGTATCGGAAGATACGCTTAACCGCTTCTAGGAGAGAGGTTTTTGGATCCTCTTGAAATCGAGCACAAAGGCAAACACTAAACATGATATCCGGTCTACTTGCCGTTAGATATAATAAACTACCTATCATTCCTCTATACTTAGTGTTTTCTACGGACTCACCTTCTTCATCTCTTGTGAGTTTTACTTCTGTGGACATCGGTGTTTTCATAGGCTTAGAGTCTTCTAGTCCAAATTTCTTAAGCATTTCCTTAATGTACTTAGATTGATTAAAGAATATTCCATCTTCTAATTGTTTTATCTGTAATCCTAGGAAGAAATTTAGTTCGCCCATCATACTCATCTCAAATTCATCATGCATGATTTTGGCGAATTCATCACACATATCCTGACAAGTCGATCCAAATATAATGTCGTTAACATAAATTTGGACAATGATGAGATTTGGGATTTTCTTTTTCGTGAAAAGAGTGTTATCTACCATTCCCATGGAATAATCATGCTTAATAAGAAAAGCTTTTAATCGATCATACCAAGCCTTGGGAGCTTGTTTGAGTCCATATAAAGCTTTCTTGAGTCTATAAACATAATCAGGTTTTGCGAAGTCAATGAATCCTGGAGATTGTGCCACGTATACCTCCTCATTGATAAAACCGTTAAGGAATGCACTTTTCACGTCCATTTGAAATAACTTAAAGTCTAGGGCACATGCATAGGCAAGGAGTATTCTTATAGATTCTAACCTAGCTACGGGGGCATAAGTTTTGTCATAATCAATTCCTTCCTGTTGATTATAACCTTGGGCGACTAACCTAGCTTTGTTTCTAGTAACAATTCCATTTTCTTCTAACTTATTTCTATATACCCATTTATTTCCAATGATGGTCATATTCATGGGATTTGGGACTAGTTCCCAAACATCATTTGTCTTAAATTGGTTTAGTTCCTCTTGCATGGCCATAACCCAACTTTCATCTTTTAAGGCTTCATTTATATTCTTAGGTTCTATTGTTGAAAGAAAGCAAAAGAAGTTATTTTTATCTTGAGATTGTGATCTATGGGTTCTTTGATTTAGGCTTCCTATTATATTATCTAGGGATAATTACCAAAATAGCCCAAACACAAATGGGCGGTTCCCTATCTAACCCGAAATCCGAAAATAATTGTGTTGCCCAGGGCAACCGGCATTTTTTGGGGCAACCGAAGGATTTCCAGTGTATTTTTTGGGCAACAATCGCCCTTTTTTGGGCAACTGGGGGCATTGCCCAGGGCAACCGGGGTAGAAATATCCCATTTGGGTTTTGGGCTATTTTAGTAATTATCCCTACTATCTATTGGATGTGATTTAGATTCCTTAATATTAACTATTTCGTTTTCTCCTAGTGTTATGTTTTCATTATCATCACCTAAGGTTTTAATTTTACTAACCTCAATAGCTTCTTCTTCAACTAGATCATCATCTTCTAGAGGCAATGTTTTAGGTGGTGGTGGAGTTTCATCAAATGTTACATTCAAGGATTCTTCTACTTTCATAGTGTGTTTATTAAGTATTATATAGGCTTTACTATTTTGTGAATACCCTAGAAAAGTTCCTTCGTACGACTTAGGATCAAACTTAGTAAGGTAGTCTTTTGTATTGAGAACAAAACATTTGCTCCCAAATACCCTAAAGTAATTTAGAATAGGTTTTCTACCTCTTAATAATTCATATGGGGTTTTTCCTAAAATTCTCCTAATTGAGACTCTATTTATTATATATGTTGATGTATCTACGGCGTGACACCAAAATTTTTGTGGGATAGATTGTTCATTTAGCATTGTTCTACTCATTTCTTGTAGGGAACGATTCTTTCTTTCTACTACCCCATTTGATTGTGGAGTGCGAGGAGCGGAGAAATTGTGAGATATTCCATTTAAATCACAATATTTTCCGAACTGCACTTCGTTATCAAATTCCCGACCATGGTCCGTCCTAATAGATACTATGGAACATCCTAGTTTGTTTTGAATCATTTTACTAAATATTTCAAACTTATTAAAGGATTCGGTTTTATCACTTAAAAATCTAGTCCACGTGTATCGTGAATAGTCGTCTACAATTACCAAGGTATATCGGTTACCTCCGTAACTCCGCACTGCGGATGGACCAAAAAGGTCCATGTGTAATAATTCTAGGCATCTAGTAGTGGAGACTATATTCTTAGCTTTGTGACTAGCGTGTGCTTGTTTTCCCATTTTACAAGCATCACAAAAGTGTTGGTCATATTTTAGGTTTGGCAAATTTCTAACTAATTCCTTAGAGGCTAGGGATTGTATTTATTGCATATTAGCGTGACCTAATCTCCTATGCCACAATGTAGAGTTTTCATCTAAGGTTGCTAGACATATTTTATCTTCCGGTTTATTTCCTAGTTTCATGACATATACACCACATTTCCTAATTCCTCTACCTATAACCTTTCCGTCTTTAACTATTTCGCTATCTCTATCGGTAAAGGTAACTCTACACTTATTATCACATATTTGTCCTATACTAAGCAATTTGTATGTTAAATTATCTACATGCTCAACATTTTCAATAGTTAAGGAGTCTTGAGAGATCGTACCTTTGCCAATGATTTTACCACGAAAGTCACTACCGAAAATAACATTACCTCCGTTGTATGCCTTGTAGGAGGAAAATAGCTTGGGATTCCCCATCATGTGCTTCGACCATCCACTATCCTTAATCCATTCATCGGGCTCCAAATTTATTCCTAGACATATTTCATCGGTGGCTTGAGCTACAAGACATTTTTCGTCGTTTACTTTTTCCGCTTCATCTTTGTCGCTATCACTCCATGCTCCGCTAACAAAGGCGTCTTGGTAATCATAACCCGGTGGCTTCGGACATTCTCCAACGAGATGGTTTTGGCTTCCACATATAAAGCACTTTTTTTCCCGTAGTTATCATTCCTATTTCTTTGAAGCGATCTTCTTTCATCTCGTGGTTGTCTTGTGAATCTTCCTCGTCTCTTGAAAAATTTCTTGAACTCTCTTACGGCCATTGCATATTCTTCGTCTTCACTATCGTCACTTGAGTCGTCATCATCACTAATTTCCTTTTTGGCTTTTAGCGCAAGAGATTTTATTTGATCTTTCTTACTCTTGACCGTTTCCGAGTCTCTCTTTATAATTTCTTCGTGGACCTTCAAGTTGCTGATAAGTTCATCAAGCGATAGCGTCATCAAGTTCTTTGATTCTTCAATAGCCGTGACCTTCGCGCGCCATTTTGGATGTAATGCCCTAAGAAATTTCCTTACACAATTTTTGCTAGAAAAAGTCTCATCAAGTGCTTTTAAACTTGTGATAATAGTGTTAAATTTAGCAAATGCATTATCAATAGATTCCTCTTCAGGAATTATAAATTGTTCATATTGTTGAACAAGAAGATCTATTTTGTTATCTTTAACTTGACTATTACCTTGGTGAGTGATTAGTAAAGAATCCCAAATTTCTTTTGCGGTTTGACATATAAAAATTCGTTCATACTCTTTACGTGGTAACGCATTATAAATTACCATTTTAGCCTAATTATTTTTTGCTAGTTTCTTTTTCAAATCATCATTTTGTTTTTCAAAATGTACAATTTCATCTATTTTAGTTAAAGGATTATTTTGAATAGGTGGAAAATCACCATAGGTAATAACATGCCAAAGATCAAGATCTTTTGATTTCACATAAGTTTCGAATCTATTTTTCCAATAAAGAAAACCATCACTCTCAAATAGTGGTGGTCTTTGCATGGATTCCCTTCTAAATATTTTTCAGATTCCATAGATCGTTTCAAGTTTTAAAATACAGTTTATTTGAAAAATCTTGTTTGACGTGGCTCTTGATACCAATTGTGGAAAACTAGAAGGGGGGTTGAATAGTTTTACGTCTTTTTAATTTATTATGAAAGCTTAGTTTATTTTAGAAGACTTAGATTCGACTTTATGTGCACTCAACTCTTGAACAATATGAACAAATATAAGTAGATCTAAATTAACAATGCAAGTAAAGTAATGAAATGAAATGAAAGAGAGAGATGGAAAGATCTAACCGCCAGACAAAGGATTTATAGTGGTTCGGCTACAAGGACACCTTCCTTGCCCTACTCCACTCCCCGAGCACCTAACTCGAGAGTTTTCTTCACTATATCAACAAGCTCCCTTATGGCGGAGAAAACCTTACACAACTTTCGCTTACACCGGTTTAACGACACAAAGCTAAATGTCGAGTTCTAATCGTAGCTAGAACCAATCTCACAACTTCACACAACTAATTCACAACTTCTTCACACCGGATTCACAACTTCTACACTACTTATGTACTCTTCTACTTCTTCACACCTTCACTACTTACACACCTTAACTTCTTCACACCTTCACTACTTACACACCTTAACTTCTTCACACCTTCACAACTTACACACTAATCTAGCCTAACCAACTATCCTCACACTAATCTAACAAGTATTCACAACTTATACAAATAAATGAATGATTTACAGTAATGATACACCAACAACTTGGATGGAAGAAATACACCAAGTTGTAATACTTCTTGTCTTGAAGGATAGAAGTATTCTTCTTTTGCACTTGAGAAGTTGAAGCTTTGGATCACTTGAAACAAAAGCTTAAGACAATATGATCAAAGGATTTAGAGAGATAGAAGAAGAGATTTAGAACAGAAAGTTTGAGGTGCAAAAGGTGAGAAAAATGTCCAGAGATAAACCAGTATTTATAGGCAAAAACTGGGAAGCTACTGGAGCGGGGCGGTCCCCTTAAATAGTGGGCCGGTCCCCTTAATTTTAAGGGGGCCGCCTTTATGAATTAAGGGGGCCGCCCCTGCTGAACGTTGCCGAGTTTTGTCCTTTTGTGGGGAAGGTTTTTCTGGGACATTTTTGCCATTTTTGGTTGAAAATTTGAATTCATATATTTATAATAGATTAAACATATTTGTTTAATACCAAAAATGTTTTTCAAAAATATATAAAATGTTTTTGTCATTTTATAAAAAGTTTAGAGATTAAGAAAAAGTTCCTTTGATCATATAATGCATTAAGCATTTGTTTATTCATACCTTAAGTGATTGAGTTGTTAAAATAGATATTTACAACTAAATACTTGTTTACGTCATAACTTTTCGTTTAATGATTTTACATTTTGTGATTATCAAAACGTAGAGATATCGAAAAATATTAATAACGTGTTTAGGCATTATTTATATCAACAATCTCCCCCTTTTTGATGATTACAAAATCTAGACTCATTAAATTGCAAAATTAGTTTTTAGACAAGTATTTAGTGAGTCACATCTATTTCTCCCCCTTTTTGTAGAATCAAAAAGGTTATGCCGACAAGTTTTAGATACTAAGAAAGTTGGTTAGACCTAAACCACTCGTCACTGAGACTGTTGCCTTAGGCACTAAGAAAGTTGTTGTGACCTTGACCTCTAAGACTCCCATCAAAGAGACCACATTGGCCACAAAACAACCGCCAACGGAGGGTGCTGGGTAATAATCCTCAGTATCCTCGGGCACACCCTTTCCGAATGTCCCCACTGACAAAAACAAGTCAGGTGGGTCAGGAGCATCCACCCACTCACATTCCAATGAAGGCACTGATAAATCACAATCAGAGCCTGAGGGAGTTCAGGGTTCTATATCCTCGGTGGAGCAGTGCTACTCCACTGAGACGGGGACCCATACCCATTCACATCCCGTTAATGTCTCTAAGCAATCACACTTAGAGTCTCAGGGAGTTCAGGCCTCTAAATCCCCAAAAGGACAGCACAATCCTGATGGGAAGGGAGGCCATCAACAATCACCAATAGTACCTAGTGATTCTACTGGAAAACACCCGTCAGTAGATGAAGGTGCTCAGGGGGACAAAGACTCAGGGGGAAACAAACCACCCGTTGATACGGAACCCATCATCCCCTCAGGCGGTCCAAGTCACTTGGGAACTGATCCTAACAGTCAGGCTGGGCAAACCCCCCCAATTATTATGGCTAGTCAGGCTGGTACAACCCCACCAGTTATTATGGCTAAAGGATCAGGACCTGGCCACAACAAAAGTGAGCCCTCTTTTGAGGGGGAGCTGGATTCCCTGAAGGCTCCTTCTCTGGCTGACTATGAAAATTTGTTTGCTGATGAGTCAGAGGAGGAGACGGATTTCGATTTTGGTGAGGATGAACCACTTCCCGATGTTGAGGAGGAAATGGAGGGTCCAATTAACTCTCCTCCGCAGTCTGAGCAACAACTCTCTTCTCCTCATCTTGAGGATCAACAACCCAGTTCACCATCATCTTCATCATCATCTTCATTAGGTGCCTCAGCCACCCCTGAGTGGTTAACCAAGTATGATAATGTTCATCCACCTTCTGAAAGAAGTATGGCTAAATTCCTTCGCCAAGCCAACGAAGGTCTTTAGAATGCTCTTACTGATGAACTAACGGATCAGCATACTGAAGCAGCAGCCTCCTATGCTGACTTCAGGGCCTCTATGGAAGAATCTCAGGACAAGATTCTTCAGGCTTCCAGGCTCGCTGACAAACAACTTGGAGAACTAACCAAAACCTTTGATGAGACAGCCACTGGTCAGCATCAGGACCTTGCAAACCTCCTCAAGGTCGTCGAATCAGTACAAGAACAACTTTCTGATGATCCCACACTGATTAAATCAATGAAAGACCATATGGCCACTCAGACGGCTGCCTCCACCAAACTGACTGAGCTTCTTAAGCTCTTTCAGGGGGTAGATCTCAAAGGTCTCAGGGATAAGCAGGATTCCATTCTTCAGGCTACTATGGAATCCAAGGGGCACCTCAACAAGCTTTCCTCAGCCATTGATCAGCTCTCACAAACACATAATGAGCTGATCAACCACTACACCAACCGTGTCACTGAACTCTCCACCTCCCAACATGTCATGGCTACCGAACTCAGTGCCGTGAAGAATGATGCTTCTGAGACAAAGTCCATGGTCTCTGAAATCCTATCACTTCTTCAGGCCTCTCATGTGCCACCACCTCCTCAGTCAGCAGGTCTTTCCACTGAAGTTCCTACACCTGCTGAGGGGGAGAAAAATGATGAAATCCCTGATCCATCCTCTGCCTTGGTAACTATCCTAGATCCATCCTCTGCCTCCGTAACTGTTTCAAACCCTGATGCATCCACTAGCCAACCTCCTCTCACTGACAAAGGGAAGGATATTATGACTGAAACCTCTTCTCCTGAACCACACTTGGTCAAGGCTTCAAACATAAGACAGCCAGATCCTGATACACCGTCCTATGTTGACTTAGAAGATGGGAGAAGAGTCTATGGGACTCAGGAGGAACTTGCTGAGATCTTAGATCAGGAAGATCGCAGGAAAGCCCATGACCTCACAACATCTACCATCTATGAGGTTGCCAAGGAAGAAATAAAGGAGTCTGAGAAAGAGATTCAGGGAGATGAATTCATCAGGCTTCAAGCCCAACTTCTTCAGAAACACAACATGGAAGCCAAACTGAAGCAAGAAAAGAGGCAAAGGGCATATGATAGGTATGTATGGCACATGACCAAAACCAAAGGTGAAGGCAAAATCACTGACATCACTATTCACCCCACCAGACCTCTGAGCTTAACAATCCATAGAGGTCCAAGGAAGTCTGAACATCTTCCAACAATCAAGTTTTCAGACTATGGGTTAAGAGAATGGGATATGATGATGCCCATCCTAAGGAAGAAAACCACAAGCAAGAATGCCCCAATCATCATCAAGTCACTGAGTGCCAAGTATGAGGAACTCGCAAAAGTGGCAAAGAGTCTTGGCATTAACCATGATGAGGCACTTGCTTCTCAGGGACTAACTATCCCTGAATTTACTCAGAAGGTTGGGAAGAAAAGGAAAGCTGTAGCTATGGAGCCTGAACAATACATAGCTGCACTTCACTGCAACAGAGTTCCTCCTCAGGGAGTCAAGTTCCGTCCTAACCTAGTCATCAAAGAACCTGAGTATGGTATCTTCTTCGTGGATGAATTTGGTCAGGAAGCCTTTCAGAGAGTTTCTGACATTGACAAAGTGGAAACGACAACACTCCTAGCCTACAAACTAATGGCACTTAATATCAGGGGCTCTAATAATGAGGAGTTTGTCAGGCTGATGGATCAGTTGATGAAGGAACGACCTGACAAAGAAGTGTTAGTGTCGAAGAAGGCAAAGCTTGTACTAATGGGTCTCCGTCAGGAACCTTAAGTATTTTGTTTAGCTGATAGGACTTTGTAATAATATGAATAAAATGTTGTCCCATGTTTATGTTATATCGTAGTCCTTACTGTCTTCAAGTATATTCAATATGAGAAGAAGTCATTAGCTCACTCATACTGATCAAAACACTTAGGCATAATTTATATCCAAATAGGGGGAGATTGTTGGGTCATGAAAAACCCAAGAATACTTAAAACATGATTTGAACACAAATTAACTAAGTGTTAACTTAAACCGAGAACAATTCAAGTCACTGAGAGAACAGCCTCTCAGTGAGTCATCTTCAGGATGCTTAAGGCGAATTCAATTAGGATTCACTACGCAGGAAGGCGGTACTCCCTGAAGTAGCACTTAAGCCAAAGAAGAAGATGATGGTTCAATGAGTGTTGGACAAGAACTCACTGAACCCCAGTCTCCTCAACAACAATGAAGTAATTATGAATGATAACTGAGAAGCGTGTCCTGAAGAACTAAGTGCCTGAGAAGAAAGGCAGAAATATCTATGAAGGATTTAAGATAAGATCAAATCTTATCTTGTCAGGAAGAAATCCTTCCTAAGACGGCTTAAAGTCTTGGAGTGTCAGACCAACCACTTCTAAAGACTTAATAAGCCATTTCTATTGGTTCTTGGAAATAAAAATTACTGTTGTAATTGTCAGACACGCTTGCTCAACAACTTGCTCAACAACTTGTAATATTTTAATTACTTTTACTCAGATTACTTGTGTATAAATAGATTAAGAAGCAGAGAAGTTGAGGGTGTGTTTTGTACAATTAAAGCTTAGACTTTTGCAAAACAACTTCTCTCTTACAAAGAGTAACGTATCCCTGAGATTGCTCAGTGAGTTCGCATTGTTACCACTCAAGCAAAACTTGAGTTTAGATAGGAGACACCACCATACCTTGTCTATTCAATCCCAAGTGTTTGTTCTGCAAAACACTTAGGTATAGATTCTTTGATTCATTTCTAATAAGAATTTAAACGTTGAAAATTACCTTGAGTTTTTATATTCACGTTTTATAACTGTTAGAATTTATCATAAACACAAATAGATTAACTTTCTAGTTAACTCTTAACGTGTAAAGGGACCAACACTTTGCTTTTTATAACAAAGCTTGTTACACATGTGGTAGTTTTGACTATCTTGCAGCTTTCTGCAACCAAAGGGTATCTGGGTATACACACAATAGGGTGAATCACAAAAGGCAAACTCCTCAATTTCACTTTCACTCTAATTCTAAGAGAACAAAACCCAGAGCAGTTTCAAAAGCAGTTTCTACTGCTAGACCATTCATAACTGTTAACCCAAGATCAACAGTTAAAAATGCAAAATCAACTTACAAAAATGCATCAAAAACTGTTAAAGGCCCATTCAATCAAAAGCAGTGGTCCAAAAACAAGTCTGGAAACCAAAGGGGACAACTACAAAGCTAGCAGTTTCTGCTGCTAAGCATGTAGTTCATACTGCTGCTAGGAAAAACAGGGCAAATGTTGTTAAGGCCTCAGCATGTTGGGTTCTTAAATCCAATGTTGCATCAACTGTTCTCAAAAGATTACATTTCATTGATGCAAGAGGCAGATCCAAGTCAGTAATGGCTTGGGTCCCCAAAGGAAACTAATATTCCTCATTTTTGTGCAGTAACATTCTACTGATAAACAAGAGGATCAATGATACTCAGATAGTGGATGTTCAAGGCACATGACAGGCAACAAGTCCTATCTTTCCAATTTTCAAACATTAGATGGTGGCTATGTTACCTTTGGAGGAGGTATTGGTGGCAAAATTTCCGGTAAAGGTACAATTAAAACTGGAAATTTAGATTTTGAAGATGTGTACTATGTACAAGAGCTTAAGTATAATCTTTTTAGTGTCTCACAAATGTGTGACAAAAAGAACAAAGTTCTCTTTTCTGACACTGAATGTCTTGTACTTTCTTCGGATTTTAAGATGCCTGATGAAAGTCAAGTACTTCTTAGAATTCCAAGAAAGGGCAACATGTACAGTGTTGATATGAAGAACATTGTTCCTAAAAATGCTTTAACTTGTCTTGTTGCAAAGGCAACATTGGATGAATCAATGTTATGGCATAGGAGGTTTGGTCACATTAACTTCAAAACCATAAATAAGATTGTTAAGAATGGTTTGGTAAGAGGTTTACCTCAGAAATGATTTGAAAATGACCAAACATGCATTGCTTGTCTTAAAGGCAAACAACACAAAGCCACTTGTAAGCCCAAAATTTTTAACTATAATGATCAATCTTCGTTTATGCTTCATATGGATTTATTTGGACCTACTTCTGTTAGTAGTATGATGCATAAAAGATATTGTCTAGTTGTTACTGATGACTATAGTAGATTTACATGAGTTTTCTTTTTAGCTACTAAGGATGAGACTTCTAGCATCCTTAAGACTTTCATTATAGAGATAGAAAACCTAGTAAGCAAAAGAGTAAAAGTCATTAGATGTGATAATGGGACAGAGTTTAAGAATAGAGTTATGGATGACTTCTGCAAAGAAAAAGGTATTAGGAGAGAGTTTAGTGTAGCTAGAACTCCTCAGCAAAATGGAGTTGCTGAAAGGAGAAATAAAACACTCATAGAAGCTGCTAGAACCATGTTAGCCGACTCTAAGTTGCCTATCACTTTTTGGGATGAGGCAGTTAATACTGCTTTCTATGTTCAAAATAGGGTTTTGGTTGTCAAATCTCACAATAAGATATCATATGAGCTTTTTAGAGGTAGAACTCCTGCAATAGGATTTCTTAGAACTTTCGGATGTCATGTGACAATTCTGAATACCTTAGACCATCTTGGAAAGTTTGATGGTAAAGCAGATGAAGGATTCTTGGTTGGATATTCTCTCAATAGCAAAGCTTTTAGAGTATACAACTTGAGAACTAGAAGAGTAGATGAAAACCTGCATGTGGAATTTTTAGAGAACAAATCCAATGTAGCAGGTCAAGGTCCTAATTGGCTTTTTGATCTTGAGTCACTAACCCATTCTATGAATTATGTGCCTGTTGTTGCAGAAACTAATGATTTTTCAGGTTCACAAACAACAAATGAGGCAGGGTTAGACAAGGAGACAAATCAAGATCATGTATGGATGCCAATAAGTACAAGTGTGGCTTCAACTTCAACAAATGATGAATCTTCTTCTAGTAAAGCTAAAGAAGATGTTGAAGATGAACACAAGGAAGATGGAACCAAGGAACAACAAAATGTTTCTACTGATGATAGTACTACTGAGACAGAGCATTCTACTGCTAGGCTTAATTTTTTTACTGCTAGGCCAAATGATTCTACTGCTGGCCCATCAGACTCAAATGAAGCAGATTTCTCAGATAAAGAGGTGGATTTGAGCAATATCTCACCCAACTATCAAGTTCCTTCAACTCCACACACCAGGATTCACAAAGTCCATTCCCTATAAAATGTGATTGGAGATGTACAATCAGGTGTGAAGACAAGGCAACAACTGATGTCTTCAGACCAACAAGGGCTTCTTGATGCCCTTTATGCTTTAAAGCAGCATGAGTTTTCAAAATCTTGCTTGTTTGTATGTTTTCTCTCAGGCAGAACCAAAGAACATTCTTAAAGCCCTAGATGATTCAAGCTGGGTAGAAGCTACGCAAGAGGAGCTTCTTCAGTTTAAGATTCAAAAGGTTTGGGTGCTAGTTGATTTACCTAAAGATGAAAAGGTAATTGGCACTAGATGGGTTTTCAAGAATAAAAGGGATGAAAGGGGAATAGTGATTAGGAATAAGGCTAGATTAGTAGCCCAAGGGTACACACAAGAAGAAGGTATAGACTATGATGAGGTTTTTGCTCCAGTAGCAAGACTTGAGGCAATTAGGCTTTTCTTAGCTTATGCTTCATTTATAGGCTTCACAGTTTATCAAATGGATGTCAAGAGTGCTTTTCTATATGGTACTATTGAAGAAGAGGTGTATGTCTCACAACCTCCAGGGTTCATTGATCCTGACCATCCAGAAAAAGTGTACAGAGTAGTTAAGGCTCTTTATGGCCTTCATCAGGCACCTAGAGCATGGTATGAAACACTGGCTTCCTACTTAATTGAAAATGGATTTTAAAGAGGCAAGATTGATCAGACATTATTCATCAAGAAGCACAAGAGTGATCTTTTGCTAGTACAGGTGTATGTGGATGATATCATCTTTGGATCTACAAGGAAGGAGATGTGTTTGGAGTTTGAGAAGCTTATGCATGATAAGTTTCAGATGAGTTTCAAGGGGGAACTTACATTCTTTTTGGGTTTGCAAGTTAAACAATCATGTGAAGGCATATTTATTAGTCAAGATAAATATGTTGCTGAGATCCTTAGAAAATTTCAATTTGCTGATTCAAAAATGGCAAGCACACCAATGGACTCTGAGAAGCCACTTCTTAAAGATTTAGATGGAGACAATGTAGATGTACACACTTACAGATCTATGATAGGCTCTTTGATGTATCTCACATCATCAAGACCTGACATCATGTTCTCTGTTTGTGCTCGTGCAAGATTTTAAGTAACTCCAAAGGTTTCTCATTTAACAGCAGTCAAGAGGATTTTTAGATATCTCAAGGGTCAACCAAGGTTGGGTATATGGTATTCAACAGAATCACCTTTTGACTTGGTAGCATTTTCGGATAGTGATTATGCTGGTGCTAGCTTGGACAGAAAGTCAACAACTAGAGGATGTCAATTCTTTGGGTGTAGACTTATCTCATGGCAGTGTAAGAAGCAAACAATTGTAGCTACTTCAACAACTGATGCTGAATATGTAGCTGCTGCAAGTTGCTATGGTCAAGTCCTATGGCTTCAAAACCAACTTCTTGACTATGGGTACAATTTCATGAACACTGTCATTTATATTGATAATAGTAGTACAATTTGCATAATTAAAAACCCAGTACAACATTCTAAAACAAAACACATTGAAATTAGACATCATTTTATTAGAGATTGCAATGAGAAAAAGTTGATTCAAGTATTCAAAATTGATTCTGAACACAACTTTGCAGATCTTCTTACTAAAGCTTTTGATGTTGGAAGGTTTCAATACTTGGTAGCAAGTATTGAGATGCTTAATCCTCAATGATTTAACACTATGTGTTTTTGTATATAAATTTTTGAATGTGCTGCTGGATTTATAAAATACTACTGTTAGTGAAAAGTTTGTGCTGCAGGTACAAATTTTTATTTGTTTAAGTTTATTTTTGTTAGTCATATCTATGATACTGCTATAAGACAAATGCTTTTCATTTTGTTTCTGGGTTTTGGACTAACTTTTTCAGGTATGAACATTGAACAACAAAGAAGTTTCAAGTGAAATGGAAGTAGCAGAATGATGATATCAGTTGCTAACATAATAGGTTTATGATGGATTGAGTTTGGGAATTTATTAACAAAGGTTTACTCCTAAGTTAATTGATCCATTAGAACTTATTTCTTGAAATCTGATTATGATATTTCACATTGAATTGATGGTTTAGTTGGTCAGATAGTAACTGACTCAACTCACTTTCTATCATTTTATACTTTTAAGTATAATGAGCAAGTCTAAGGACATCTGATAGAAAGAACAGCTAGTAAAAGTGAATCTAACACTTGTGTTAGAGGCAAGAATTGCTATGAGATGGAAATCCTGTCAATAAAGCCTTTTGAATAGGTTTATCATTACACAGGCAGTTATTTATAACTGAAAAACATTGGTTCTCACACGACCAGAGGTTGCTTTAAACCGCATTCTTGATTAAGTGTCTGTTACACACTTAATCCCTTCAAAATAGTTGAAAGCAGTATGATTTTTCTATAATAAAAACATGAACATACTGCTAAGTCAAAAAAATTTCTTAAAAAGGATTTTTAAAGGGGCTCAGTAAAACCATCCATTGATGGATAATGAGTCAATGCCCCATGAATCACCTCTCATAGGAGTTAACACACCTAGAAGTGATGAGGGCAGCACATAAACTCTTAAGGAATTGATGGCTTCATGTACAACATTGTCTTAAAACAAGTTCACATAAGTAGATCAGATAATGATGGAATGATGGTGAGAGATCTTCCAAACAGGGGAGGATAAAATGTTATTTGCATCTCAGGGGTGGAAATAAAGCCCAAGGAAGATTAACCAAATGTAAGGGAGGAAAAGACAAGAGCATACAAGATAAATGACATGGAGGTTGAAAATGGCAAGAACAGAGCTGATTCTGGAGTATTATATATATTCAGAAGGGATGAAGCATTCCAAAGGAGAAAGTTCTATCTAGGTCAATCTCAGTTCACTACGTTTGTTCATCACTTGCAAAGGCATGCTGATAGATGATTTCACTTGTTGAAACAAGCATCTAAGATACACAACATCATTGCCTCTTATAATTCCTCCATCTAAGGAAATTGCACAATCTTTTAGGCTTAGTTTGAAGCTTGAAGATTGGTTCTAATATTGTCGAAGTCAAAAGAAAATGGCAGATGAGTTACTGAGAAAGATATTTAATCTTGAAGAATAGAAGATAGCTTAGATCAAGAATCTGAATACAGAAGTGTTTGAAAGATCTTCACAATCCATAATTTAATTCAGAAACATGTTGAAAAGGATTCACATGTTTAGGGGAGGATTGTTGGGAATTAAATATTCTGAAGATTAATATCGGGAATTAAAAGATTACAAGATCAGTTCTACTCAAAGAAATACTCTAAGTATCATTCTATTGCTAGTGCATTTGATTCTACTGCTAGCGTTAAACATTCTACTGCTGAATGATGTTGCTGCTGGTGAAGAAGATTCTACTGCTGAGTGGATAACTATTGAAGTATTCTACTGCTGGTTGGATAAGAATACAAAGATATTATGTGTATAATAGTCAACAATACACGGTAGATAATATCTTTAGACAAAGTGTTCAGTAACAAGTTGTAAACACAGATACATGTTGTATCTTAATGACTGACACTCTCAAGCATGTGTTCGATTAGACTTGACAATATTGTAAAGATCTCTCTTGGTCTATAAAAGAGAAATTATAGGCTTAGATATTATATGCATTAATTAGATCATAACTGAAAAAGAACATAGACCAAACACAACAATATCATAAGTCATAGAAACATAAGATTCAAGGTTTTGTAACCCTAGTGATAGTGAAGATCACTCATATTATCTTGAATAATATTGAATCGTTTGGTGATAAACTTTCTTTGTTCATTGTTCTATAACAAACATAACTGTTCCATTTCCATATCCAAATAACCTTCTAATTGTGGTTAAGTAGATTCCGCATACTTAATCATATTAACTCAATATATCATATACACAAAGCAACAAAGGTCTAACAACCATATAGTGTATCGAATCCTCTCATATTATTACTGACTCAAAAATATATTTATTTGACTGTTTCCATATGTACTGTGTTGTCGGTTCGCGCGTGCAGTTGTTTTTCAGAAAAATGCGAGAAAGCTCTCAGTTAACTTCGAGACTTGTCAGTAACTATCAGAAATAGAATAATTTAGATTTAATGACAAAAATATACTTTTTCTGCAATGACTGTAAGCTACAGTATGCGGGACAGCTCCTAAAAATGCTCAAAAATACTCGGAAACATGCAAATGCGCATAGAAATGCTCAGCTTAAAAATAATAAATACTCATTTATTATTAAATATTAGTGGAAAAGTACCGGTTGTCACAAGTTAAACTTACAATTTATTTATAAAACGTTTATGTTTTATACAAATTACTTGGGGATTTGGGGTAAATGCCGAAACTAACAATTGACCTATTCGTATTTATATGTCGTTATTTTTCTGGATTTCCTTGGTTAGCTTGAGTTCTAGTCAGTATTTCTCGACTATGTCGATGTCTTTTCCTCTTTGGTGTGAGTTGCGTTTTGAGTCTTTGTTTTCTTAACACCACACGAAACGTTGATACTAAGCTTTTGATAAGTATTGAAATTGAGTAATCCACGAAAACTAAGACACGTTGTCTCTTGTAGACTTAATTGTTATGCGAGACGTAATTTGAGATAACCGTATACGTATTAGGTTGTGCCGATCTCGTACCGTTGTGCTTGTACCTCCGTGTACCGTTGTGTCTGTTTCCTAGATACAGTTGTGATTAACTCTAGATGCCAGTTGTGTCAGTTGTGATCTTTGCATTGTTGTGGCTAAGGTGAGTTCATGGCCCCTATTTTTAACTGTTTTATAACTATTTTGGGGAAAATGCATGCACGTTTTTAACTAAACTCAATGACTGTTTATTTGGAATATGTGAACTGTTTACTCAAGATTTGACTGTTTGGCTGAAATATTTGATTTGGTTATTTGAAGGAGTTATGTGATTAACTGATATGCATGTGAGTTTCACAACCCCACTTTTACTCGTGAACTGTTTATTGAAACCTTGGGTGAGGAAACATGCAAAACCATTTTGAATGGACCTAACTATTGTTTTATGATTTGCTATAACGTGTTGACTGGCTAAGGTTAGATATTTACAACAGATATTTGTCTTAGACCAGGGTAGCAAATAACCCGGATACCTTTTGCTATAACGTGTTGCCTGGCTAAGGTCAAATATATCCTAGGGGCCCTACTATGACTGATAATATGAGAGAGGGCTATTGTGACCTATCATATTGTTACTGGATTGTTTGTGATTGTTGATATATGTGGAAATTGTGATTTATATTTAACTTAGTACAGTGTAGCAAATCTCCTTTCTTGGTCCACTATTGTTACTTGTTTAATTAAACCTATGAACTCACCAACTTCGTGTAGACACTTTTAGCATGTATTCTCAGGTTTAAGCCGATAACAAACTATTGGAAGGCGCTGGGAAAATGGGCACACTCATAGACGACTCTGATATAATTGGGACCGCTTTATTATTATGGGCCTGTATTTCGCACTATATTTTGAATGATGTAAACTTAATGTTTTGATAATGAAATTTTCTTCTAAACGGTTGAGGTAAAACCGTTCTTTGTACCTTGTGTTGCTGTTGTTCCCTTAACACGCTTAGACGTAAGATCTAACCTTTTGAGTGTGTAGGATCGAGTAATTCAAGCTTGATTGAGCTTGGTTAAACGAGAACCTCTAGATGTAAGACTTGAGTTTATGCGGAAACTAAACAACAAGAATGTAAAGAAGAAAATAATAAAAGACAATGATCCTCTATGGATCAGACTATGAACTAAGAAATTGTTTTATTGAATGTTGTAATCGATACCTAAGACATAGACGGGATGTTTCTTTTATAATCATAAGAAACCCTAACCCTAACCCGTCATACAAGAAAACGTGTGAAGAGATAAGCATTATCTCCTCTAAAAATAAATCTAACAGACTTTCTAAACATACGGATAACTAACAATAATATCCGCAGCAATAAACACTATCAGCAGAAACAAACTTAAACTATCGGCAGGAACCAACCACAGCAGTAATGAATAACTATCGGCAGGAACCAGCTTCACTATCGGCAGCAATGAGAAATTCCTTATTTCTCAGAGATCCTAACAATCCTCCCCTAATCTTGAGGTTGACTAGGTTAACCTGCAAGATTCCAACGTGATAGAGCTTTAACTTCTCAGGCTTGAGGATTGCGATTTAGTAGCAAAAATTAGTAACCAGCAGCAACATTTATAACTTCCAGCAACATTTATAACTTCCAACAGCAACTTCGATAGTGCAGCAGCAATGACATTCACCTGAGCTTGACTGCTACTATGACAATATGTACATCAAATCACTTAAGTTTCATACTATTCTCATCACATCCAGGTGTGTTAACTCCTGTGAGAGGTGAATCATTGAAAATTAATGGATTTGATGTCTCTTTACCAATAGCCATTACTACTGGAGTAGCCAATGTTTAGGTGTGTTAGACCATGGTACATTGATAACCATCTGATTTATTAGAAAATCAGTAACTATAAACGGATTTGATTTGTCTTTACCTGTAGCCGTTTGCTCAGGACTAGTCAATTCTTAGGTTGAAAATAACCTTGGTGAATTGAATACCAAATATGGATACCAAGTGTCTTTACCACAAACCATACTTTTGTGGACTAGCCAATTCTTTGGATCCCTTAAAGGGTTACATCCATGGTGAATTGAGAACCATTTTCAACTCTTAGAATTGAATCATGGGTGAGTTGAAGTACCCTATAGCTTTGAGCAAGCTATTACAGCTATCAACGGATTTGATAATCACACCAGAGCCGTACCCTCATGGTGAGCCAACTCTTTCTTGTCTGCAAGACATGGTGAGTTGAATACCATTTATGGTGAAGGTGTAAACACCAACACTGTACCTGCAAGATATTAGCACACAGAATATACATTTTTTTTTTTTTTTTTTTTTTGAACTAAGAAACATAAAAGAAAAGAAAGAAAACCAAAGAAAAGAAAATAAGAAAAATCAAGAAAGAAAGATATACAACAACAAGAAACCTCCCCTTAAGCTTCAACCTCCCCTCAAACTCAGTATCTAGGGATTTACCATCCCAATATGGACCACCAAATGTTTAAACCTTGGTCCATCAAAAGCCTTGGTCAGCAGATCAGCCACATTGTCATCAGTATGAATCTTAAGCACCTGAATAAGATGCTTCTCATAAGCATCTCTTATGAAATGGTGTCGAATCTCAATATGCTTTGTCCTTTGATGATAGACAGGATTTTTAACAATGCACATAGTGCTTTGATTATCAATAAAGATCTTAGTGTTCATGAAGTTGAACCCATAATCCAACAGCTGATTTTGCATCCAAAGAACCTGTCCACAGCAACTAGCAGCAGCAACATACTCTGCCTCAGTAGAAGATGTAGCCACTATAGTTTGTTTCTTGCACTGCCAAGAAACCAACCTCCTACCCAGAAACTGACAACCTCCAGTAGTTGACTTTCTATCAAAGTTAGCCCCAGCATAATCACTGTCACTATAGGCTTCCAACACAAAAGGAGAATCTTTTGGGTACCAAAGTCCCAACTTAGGCTGTCCTTTTAAATATTTGAAGATTCTCTTGACTGCATTTAGATTAGAAGTCAAGGGTGTAACCTGATGTCTAGAACATGCACTGACAGCAAACTTGATATCAGGTCTAGAAGCTGTCAAATACATGAGTGATCCAATCATGGACCTGTATAGATGAACATTAACAGCAGCATCAGGTTCATTATTGGATTTAGGCTTTGGAGGTTCAAAAGGAGTTGTGGCTGTTTTCACATTTTCCATATCAAACTTCTTAAGTATGTCATAAACATACTTCTCCTGGCAGATAAAGATCCCATCTGGTTTCTGCTTAACCTGAAGACCCAAGAAGAAAGTCATTTCACCCATAGCACTCATCTCAAATTCACTCTTCATCAATTCTTCAAATTCCCTGCACCAGGCTTCATTAGTGGAACCAAAGATGATATCATCTACATAAACTTGTACTAGAATGATATCTTTGAAGTTCTTCCTGATAAAAAGTGTTTTATCAATATCCCCTCTTCTGTAACCATGTTTTAGCAAAAAGGCTGATAGCCTTGCATACCAAGCCCTTGGTGCTTGATGAAGACCATAAAGTGCTTTAACCACTTTGTAAACCAAATCAGGATTATGAGGATCCACAAATCCCGTTGGTTGAGTAACATAAACCTCCTCTTCAATCCTTCCATACAAAAATGCACTCTTCACATCCATCTGATATACTACAAACCCCATGAATGAGGCAAAAGCTAAGAACAGTCTGATAACTTCAACTCTTGCCACTGGTGCAAACACCTCATCATAATCAATCCCCTCTTCTTCTCTATGAACTTGAGCCACCAACCTAGCTTTATTTCGAACCACAATTCCCCTAGCATCCCTTTTATTCTTTAGAATCCATTTAGTTCCAATAGCATGCTTTCCTGCAGGCAAAGGTACCAACATCCATACTTTCTGATTCTGGAACTGCTGCATTTCCTCTTGCATAGCCTCAACCCAATCATCATTATCAAGAGCTTGAGCTATACTACTTGGTTTAATTTGAGATAAGAAACAAGCATAGAGACAATGTAAATAATCAGTATGATTGCTCCTTAACTGATCCTGTATATAACTGAGAAAAGCAGATTCTCCAAACTTGGGTTGGTGTAATTTACTTCTTGTCTGAACAGGGGAATTTAGATCTCCAAGGATCAAGGACTGAGGATGAACTGTATTGATCCTCTTGGTAACAATGGGATTGACATCAATGGAGGATGCCTGATTAGTAATGGAGGGGTTGAAGTCATCATCATATGAGGAAGAAGTGAAAATGCCTGTTCTGGATTGATGATGAGGATCTTTCAGCTTATCTCTTGAAGAGACTGAATTTCCAAGATCAGAAGGGATTGGAAATCTTTCAGGGGAGTTATCAATACCCAAAGAGTCAACAGGTGGAGAAGACACAGGAACATCAGCAGAAATGGAGACATCAGCATAAGCATTAGAAGAATCGGCAGGAACAGATCCACTACTAGTAGAAATGGTAGCAGCAGGAACAGGAATATCACCAGCCAAATTCAGTTGCCTTCTAACTTCAGCTTCAGCATTTCTCAAAATCTCCTCTGTTTCTTTAGAAAACCCAGAACCAAACATTTCAGCAGCTTTCTTGGCATTATACTCTTGTCTTTGAAGCCTAGCAAGATCTTCTGCAAAACTAGAATCACCTCCAGCCATATCAGAAGAATCTTTGAGCTTTGAACCTGAAATGTTTTTAGAGGGAAAAGAAGGAACAACTATAGGTCGTTCATCACTCTCTGCATCAGAATCATCATCTGAGGTACCTGCATTGTTAGTTTGAGAAACATGTGTACCAACAGATAGATTTGCTTTGAATCTATTATAACCTAAGGTGTCAGTCAGATAATCTAGATCAAAGTACCACTCTGGACCTGCACCCTGCAAATTAGGTTTATCCTCAAGATATCTTAAGTTGAGAGTCTCTTCTATTCTCTTAGAAGACAGATTATAAACCCTATAGGCTTTACTATGAGCAGAATACCCAACAATAAACCCTTCATCAGCCTTCCCATCAAACTTTCCTAGGTAATCACTAGTGTTCAATATAGTGACATGACATCCAAAAGGTTTAAGATAACTAATGTTTGGAACCTTCCAAGACAAAAGCTCATAAGGTGTTTTATTATGAGGACTAGTAATAGATACCCTATTCAACACATAACAAGCAGTGCATACTGCTTCAGTCCAAAACATAGTAGGCATCTTAGATTCAGCTAACATAGTCCTAGCTGCTTCTATTAGGGTCCTATTTTTCCTTTCTGCAACCCCATTTTGTTGAGGAGTTCTAGCATTACTATAGTCCCTTTTTATCCCCTTACTCCCACAGAGTTCTATAAGATTAGAATTCTTAAACTCTGTGCCATTATCACACCTTATAGACTTAACCTTTTTACTTAGCTGATTTTCTATTAAGGCAATAAAATCCCTAATAACTGGATAAGATTCATCTTTAGTACCCAAAAAGAAAGTCCAAGAAAACCTGCTAAAATCATCTGTAATCACCAGGCAGTAGTACTTATGGTCAATACTTCTGATATAAGTAGGACCAAAGAGATCCATATGGAGAAGCTGCAGAGGCTCAATGATGGTGCTCACAGCTGTGATTGCCTTGTATGAAGCTTTGTGTTGCTTTCCTTTGTTGCAGGCAACACAATTGTGTTCATTAGAGAAGATCTTGAAAGGAAGCCCTTGAACCAAACCATTCTTAGCCAACTTGTTAATGGTCTTGAAATTCACATGAGCCATTCTTCTGTGCCATTTATTAGATTCATCCACAGAAGCTTTTGCCACTAGACAAGCAAGAGAACCCTCAGGCTGAACATCACTTAGATTGAAACTGTAAAGGTTGTAAGTCCTTGGAACTTTGAGTTCAACCTGACTTTCATCAGGCAACTTGAAGTCTTTGGACAACACAAAGCAATCAGTCTCAGTGAAGAGAACACTGTTCTTCTTGTCACAAATTTGAGAGACAGAGAACAAATTGAAGTTTTGGAGTTCCTTCACATAAAGCACATCTTCAAAGTCCAGCTTGGCAGTTTTGATAGTTCCCTTCCCAGTAATTATGCCATCTCCTCCTCCAAATGTCACAGTACCTCCATTCAAAGGCACAAAGTCATGCAGTCTCTCTAAATTTCCTGTCATACTCCTGGAACATCCACTGTCAACAATGCCAACATCTTTACTTCTAAAAGGAAAATCCTGTTACAAAGAATACATTTACAACATTAGATACAAGAGAGACCCAAGCCATTGCTGACTTGAGCCTGCCTAGTGGATCAATAAGAATTAAACCCTGGAGATTGATGAGATCCACCATTGATCTTGGACCCCATTTTCATATGTTGGTTATTGATTCTCCAAGAACAACCTGCTGAGGACTTAACAGCAGTTTTCCATCTTGCCCCTACCATGTGCATGGTGTCAAAATAAACAGGTCTCATATCATTTTGAAAGTAAGTGCTAGTAGGTCTGCTGAAAGGTCTAGCAATATTGCTTCTCCAACCAGTAGGATTAATCCTACCGGATGGAACTGGATAAACAGTAGCAACAGGCTTATCAGCAGGAATGAACTTATCAGCAGCAACAGGCTTACCAGCAGAAACTGGCTTGCCAGCAGCAACTGAAGTTCTCCTTGCTGCTTGAGGAATATAAGGGGGAATATCACTGACATTTTTCCATACAGACCTATTTTGACAAGCATATATACCCATCTGTTTTTCATAATAGTCACAATCTTTAATAAGATGATCATAACTACGACACACAAAGCAAGATTTCTTTCTAGGGGACTTTTTCTTAACATTATTTTTCTCATTGCAAACAGAATAATTCAAACCAACACATGAAACAAAACTATCCTTAACAGAATTAAAACCACAACCAACATTGTTTGAAACAGAACCACAACTAGAAACATTATTGTTTTTAACACTATCAAAAGAAATATCTTCAAATGCAGCTGTCTTTGATTGAGATTCATCAATAGCTACTTCTGAGGAGAGATCTTCTGATTTTATTGAAGCTGACTTGTCACTTGATCCACATGTGGCATAGTCATTCGTCTTGATTTCTGAAGATTTGTCACTGTAAGAACAAGAGACAAATTCATTAGAGTCACAATCAAGATCAGGCAAGTTCTTTGCCTTTTTGCCATAAGTCATTTGTGAATCATCAGAGTCAACAAAAGGATTAGCAGGTTTAAATGTTCCAGTTATGGGTGGAGGAACAGCATTCATTCCTCCCTCCTTTACATACTTTACAGGTTTTCTATAATCTACAGGTTCAGGGTCAAAAACACTATACTCATTAGGGTCATAAAATTGATTTGGCCCTACCAGGTCACCGAACCCTAAACCTCTTTTAGTTTTTGTAGACATAGAACTATCAATAAGCTTGTGAAGGTTTTTGGATGACTCTTTCCATTTATCAAATCTAGCCAAGGAATTATCTAGCTTAGACTGCAAATCCTGATTTTCTAACACCACCTTAGCTTTTTCTCTTTCAGAATGTTTAAACTCATTAGTGGCGTTTTTTAAATCTCTTTCCAAAACCTTTATTTTCACTTCATAAGCTGACTGTTGTTGTTGATACCAGACCTTTTGTTGTTCTAATGTTTTAACAGCCTTTTTATGAGCCTTAAGTTGTATAAAGTTATCCTTATATTCACTTTCTTTATCATCAAATTCCTGTTTCAGTTTAGCATATATAGGTTCACAACCAAATGGGCAGTTTTGTACCTGAGATGGATGACCCATCATTCCAAATTGACCAGCCACTTGTTTCTTCTCACCGTATCCAGCTATCATCCCATAGACCTTATCTGCTCCACTTGCAACAGCCTTCTAATGATGTTCCCAGTCCACCATTGAATCCACAGATACCAAGGCTTTGGGGTCCTCTGATTCTGTAGGATCGAGTACTTCGAGCTTGATTGAGCTTGGTATAAACAAGAACCTCTGTATGCTATACAAGCGTTTATGCGGAAACTAAACAGCAAGTATAATAAAGAAGAAAACTCTAAATGACAATGATCCTCTATGGATCAAACTATGAACTAAGAATTGTTTATTGAATATTGAAAACGTTAAAGGCGTGCATAAACTCATAGACGGGTTTATCTTTTATACTAACAAGATGACTTAAACCTAACCCGTTCTACAAGAAAACGTGTAAAGAGATAAACGAGATCTCTTCTAAAAATAAATCTTAACAAACATTCTAAATACACGGATAACTAACAATACTATCCGCAGCAACAACACTATCGGTAGGAACAAGATAACACTGTCGGCAGCAATGAGATTTCAGCAGGAACCAAAGCTATCGGCAGGAACCAGCTTATCACTATCGGCAGCAACAATGAAACTCTTATTTCCCAGAGATCCTAACAATCCTCCCCTAATCTTGAGGTTGACTAGGTTAACCTGCAAGATTCCAATGTGATAGAGCTTTGAACTTCTCAGGCTTGAGGACTGCGACTTAGCAGCAGCAATAAGTAGTAACCAGCAAAATCCTTAACTTGCAAGATTCCAGCCTCTATAGCATCCAGCAGCAACTTCAATAGTTCAGCAGGAATAGGAAATCTTCTTCAAAACATGTATACTGGTCACCATGACATTCACTTGAACTTGACTGCTACTTTGACAATATGTACATCAAATCACTTAAGTTTCATACTATTCTCATCACATCCAGGTGTGTTAACTCCTGTGAGAGGTGAATCATTGAAAATTAATGGATTTGATGTCTCTTTACCAATAGCCATCACTACTGGAGTAGCCAATGTTTAGGTGTGTTAGACCATGGTACACTGATAACCATCTGATTTATTAGCAAATCAGCAACTATAAACGGATTTGACTTGTCTTTACCTGTAGCCGTTTGCTCAGGACTAGCCAATTCTTAGGTTACAGCAAACCTTGGTGAATTGAATACCAAATATGGATACCAAGTGACTTTACCACAAACCATACTTTTGTGGACTAGCCAATCCTTTGGATCCCATAAAGGGTTACATCCATGGTGAATTGAGAACCATTTTCAACTCTCAGGAATGAACCATGGGTGAGTTGAAGTACCCTATAGCTTTGAGCAAGCTATTACAGCTATCAACGGATTTGATAATCACACCAGAGCCGTACCCTCATGGTGAGCCAACTCTTTCTTGTCTGCAAGACATGGTGAGTTGAGCACCATTTATTGTGCAGGTGTAAACACCAACACTGTACCTGCAAGGTGTTGCTCAAAACCACTTATTAGCACACAAAATATACAAAGAAATTTTATTTTTTTTTTTATTTTTTTTTTTTTTTTTTGAACTAAGAAACACACCAAAATAAAAGAAAGAAAAATAAGAAAAGAAACCAAAAGAAAGAAAGAAAGATAGAAAATATACAACAACAACAAGAATCATCCTCCCCTTAAGCTTCAATCCTCCCCTTAAGCTGATAAACCTTTAGGTGCTAGTTGATCTTTGATGAATTTAACCAATTGTTCAGCTGTAGTGAGATCATTGCCAATTGTATGCTTGGGCACTCTAATCTTCTGAGACAGCATTCTCTTCAAAACTCCTTCAGATAATGGATAAAGGACATCCACAAACATAGTCAAGAACTTCCCAGAGATGAGTTCTACAACATGAACATTGGATGATGGATATAACTTCCAAGAAAATACTCCCCAGGTAGATTGATTTCCCCATATCAATTTAGCCTTGTCTCCATCCAATGCATTCATCAAGACCTGTAAATCTCCCCATAGCAATAGGCCAATCCCAGTAGGAGTATGAGATTGATAATGATTGTCCACAATCTCATAAAGATGCTCCAAATCTTTTCTTTCAACCTTATTCAAGATCTCCCTCAGAAATGTAAAGAATTTGACTGTCCCATCAAGAGAAAACCAAACATTGACATCACCTTCTGAAGTAGACCTAATCTCCCAATGAGCAATATGACCCCAAGACTGAATGGAATCACCCTCTGAATCACTTTCAGAATCAACCCTAATCAAATCATGATCATCCACTTCAAAAATATCCACAGAAGAAGAGTGGAAAGAGTGACTCTTCTGCCTTGTTCTTAGACCATATTGGAGGATAGGAACAGATACAGATGACTCAGCAGGAACAGAGACAGGAGCAGCAGAAAGATCAGCAGTAACAAGATCTTCTTGTGGTACCTCAGATGCATCTACATCAGGATTGAAGAATTGATCCTGAGAACCCTCTCCAGACTTCATTCTTTTTGCAACATCAGACTCCAAAGATGAAGATGCTCTTTTCCTACTTTGTGGAATATCAGTCTGTACCAAAGAGTTGAGCTTTGCATAGGTATCAAGGAACAACTTTTGAATTGCAGCATCAGACCAACCTTTGAAGTAACTGATTTTGTAGTTAGCTTCATTCTTCAGATACACCTTCATAAAATTGATATTATCTCTGTTTGTGGGCATCTTATATCCTAACCTTTGTCTTTCCCTGATCCTGTGCATCAATTCATTCCAAGTTGATGCTCTTTGTTTCTTTAAGATAAATGCCTTAAGCTTATCTGACTGTTCATCTAAATCCAACTGTGAATCTTGAAGAACCATAAATCCATGAGCTCTAATAATCATGTCAGTATTCAATAAGTATTCAACTTGCTCACTGAACTCTTCTGGAGTAGGATCTTCTGAGCTTGGGTTATTCATAATCCCAGCAACATTCTGCTCATCAACAGACAATTGTTTTGCAAGCTCTTCATCTTGAGCAACCTGAGCTAGTCTAGCTTGTTCAGCAGCAATGTCCTGTTCGTGGATCTATCTAGCTATCTCATCATCATTAGGAGTAGCTTCAGAAGGAATAGTGTCACTTTCAGCAGGAATGAGTGGACTCTCAGAAATATTATCAACATCAGCAGGAACACCAGAGACATCAGCAGCAATGGTCCTTGTTACAGTGGAGGCCTGAGGTGGATTAGTGATAGTATGCTCAGAGGAGGTATGCACTTCAGTGTTTGCATCATCAAGAGAAACAGATGCCAGAACATTAAGCCCATCAAATGACATATCATCATGATCTTCCTCAGACTCAGAAATTACTACCCTTCTTTTCTTCTGAGGATGTTGAGCTTCCAAAGAACTGATCCTATCATCAAGCTTTTGAATAATTTCACTAAAAGAATCTTTAGTGTCCTTGAGCTCCTTTTCCAAATTTTCAACTTTCTCACTAAAAACCCTTTTTGTCTCTTGAAGTTCTGACTCCAATTCCTCAATTCTCTTCACAGATCTGTCAAGCAATTGGGTGAGATCAGTAGCATCCTCAGCTCCACTAGTAGGAATATCTGAGGTGTTAGGAGCTTTATTGGATTTAGGAGGAGATATATGAAATTCTTCCCTTATATGTGTGTCTTCACTGAATATCTGCCTAGTAGGACTAGGAGATGATAGTCTTGAGGAAGAAGGTAAATCCACAGAAGGAGTTGGCTGGATAATAGGTGTATCAGCATAGATGGTCTGATCATTGGGTTCAACATGGTCATTAGTCTCAGGTGTAGGTGTCACTGGTCTAGATGATGGTGATGATGAGTCATCAGCAGCAACAGATGCAGATGCATCAGCAGCAACCGAATTCCCTTCATCAGCTGCATTAGGTGATGGTGGGATACTGGCATTATCAGCAGGATCAGGGTTGTCAGCAGGATCAGGGTTATGCAACATAGGGGGCAACAAAGGCAAATGTTGGCCAGTAAAGTTCATCTTCATCAGGGCAAACATTTTGGCAGTCAACCGATTGATAATCTTAGGGGATGTATTAATGGTCTGTACACCTAAGATGATTTGAAGAAATCTAGGGTACATCAAAAAGCTGTTTTTACCATTACTGAGATTCTCAATCATTCCCTCAAAAATATATTTTGCCCAATTAAAGATCCTACCCTGAGATAAACAAACTAGACCAGATGCAATAGGACTTGGACATTGATCCCAACCACCTGTCTTAACACTCAGACACTGGAGTAAAATATGAATTAGAAATCTCCATTGAGGAGACAACTTACTTTTCAAGAAAGTACAACTCCCAGTAACAGGATAACCTATAGCTGCCATACCATCAGTAATATCTTGCCTTGAAAGATCATATTCTCCTTGCTCCTCAGGAAATTAAAGCTGTACCCGAATCAACTCCTCAGTAATAATCACTTCTTGGTTATCAATGGTAGCAACAATATCATCTTCCCTTCCCACGATGTGTCTTGCCTTAGCTGTCCTCCAAAACTGTTTGACCAATGAATCATACACCATCACTGGACAATAAGTGAGGGCATAACGAATAGATGACCCACGAAGAAATGCCAGAACTTCATCATAACCAACACTTCTTGAAGAAGACTCCAAATAAGCAACCTTGTTATGATCATCCTTGTAACGAAGAGTTGTCATTGTGTTGAAGGAATGATTTAGGGTTTGAAATGGGAAGATTAGGGTTCGATAGGTTTTTGAGAAATTGAGATGAGAGATGTGCAATTATATGTTGAGTTGCCAAAAATATCACTTTAAATTGCTGCAATTCTTTGCACGTAACATTGACCAATTAAATTAAGAAGGTTTGACCAATCGGCAGAAACACTTGGTCAATCAGCAGCAATAAGAGGTTTGACCAATCGGCAGGAATGAGGTGGTTTGACCAAAGTCAACCTTCCGAACTTAGTCATTAAGAATAACTTACCCGAATTAACTCTCAATACCAACCACCAATAAATTTGCACTAATCTCCATATCATTATATAACCCTCAAATCACATAACCAAACCAAAAATCTTCAAAATCAAGCAAAAACATGAGTTCATCCAAACATCCAATCATCGAAATCTCATCAGATTCTTCCTCCTCGAGTGACTCAGGATGGAACAACTACTTTCCCAAAACAGCATCATCCTCTAAAACCAAAGGTAAGGCCAAGGTTGAGGAGGATTCATCTGATCCTCTTCCATCTACCCCTTCTTCATTTGAGTACTTTAGCTCTGATGATGAAGATTCATCAGAGTTGAAGTCCTTGGTTTATTGTCAGGGTGAATGGGAGACTTTCCCTCCCAATTTTCCCTTAACAGATGAGCACAGAGAACAGATGAAGAGGACAGTTGCTCTACTTACTGAAGAGATGGAGAGAACAACTGCAGCCTTCTATAAAGTACCGGTACCTAAAGGCAAGGCTAAACATCAAGAAGGCTCTAGCCGAGAAAAACCAATCCCTCGAAGTCGAGACAATCGACAACGAGAAGGCCAAGATTCAAGACAAAGGAAGAATCCCATCAGACCAACTCCCAAGCCAACTCAGTCAGCTCCACAATCAAGTAACCCTACTCCACAACCAAGTCATTCAACTGCAAGGACACGCACCAGAACACATCAAAGGTCAACTGCCTCAAGCTCTTCAATTCCATCCCCTAAACCAAGACAGCCTCTTCCAGTGATATTGGCACTTCCAGTCCCCCATGTTTATGAAGAAATCAGTCGACAGAGAGGAAGGAGGTTCATGCCAGACAATATGGGTAAGGGTAAAGGAAAGATGGAATAGTTGGTAGGGTTTAGGTAGCTTGATGTAAGAAGGTAGGAATGATGTCTGAATGATGTTGAAAAGAAGCTTTTGTAACCTTAATCTTTTGTAACCAGCAACTGAAAGTGCTAATCTTTCTTTTGATGAATGAAAGTTACTGTGTTTAGCTTTAAGTCCAAGCATTAAGAAGCTGCAAAACAAAGTTAACAGACAAAAGACACTGAAAAACCTGCAAAACAAAATTAGAGAAACACAAACCATAGTCATAAACGAAAGAAAACAAGATAAAACTACAAGCATACAAGCATTAGCCTCCCCTTAGGCTAATGCCACCACTTAAATCAGCAAACACAATAACAACATAATAAACCAAACAGAACAATTACCAAGGATACCATGGAGAATAAGCCATTCCCCCCCCCCCCAAAGATGTGATTATTATAGATAGGTCCGAAATCCCTTTGAATATATGAAGAGGAACCAGCAGAAATGGTTCCCTGAATATCAGCAGGAACAGAGGTACCAGTAGGAACAGGTCTATCAGCAGGAAAGGGACCCCTATAAAAGTTCATTCCTGCTGCTTGTGGAACATATGGTGGTATTTGTTTAACATTTTTCCACAATGATCTGGTCTGTTGTTGCCCACCATTCATCCTTTTCTCATGATAATCACAATCTTTAATTAGATGATATTGACTACCACACACAAAACATGTCTTCTTCCTAACAGCCTTATTTTTACAACAACTTTTCTTAATATAGACACCATTATCACTAGTGGAACTAGAGACACATTTGTTTTTAAATGAATTAATTGAGCTGTTGTCTGTAAAGACTGATTTAGAAGTAGATTTATCATTAGTTGAACTTGAGGGCTTCTTGTATTTGGGTGTGGTTGACTTTTCACTTGAGTCACATGAAACAAAGTCTTTAGACTCTGCTTCTGATGACTTGTCACATGAGGAACAGGAGACAAAGTCATCAGGTTTAGGCAAGTCTTTTGACTTTTTGCCATAGGTCATGTGTGACTTATCTGAGTCAAGGTCAAGGTCTGAATGAATAGGGACAGGCTTAAAGACTCCTCTGATAGGTGGAGGAACAACATTCATTCCTCCTTCTTGCACATATTTAACAGGCATTTGGTAGTCTACAGGTTCAGGGTTAAAGACACTATACTCATTAGGGTCATAGAATTGATTTTCCCCTATCAGATTACCATATCCTAAACCTCTTTTAGTTTTTGTAGACATAGAGCTATCAACTAACTTGTTTAGGTTTTTGGATGACTCTTTCCACTTATCAAATCTAGCCAAGGTATTATCTAGTTTAGACTTTAAATCCTGATTTTCTAACACTACCTTAGCTTTTTCCCTTTCAGAATGTTTAAACTCATTAATAGCATTTTTTAAATCCCTTTCCAACACCTTTATTTTTACTTCATAAGCAGACTGTTGTTGTTGATACCAGACCTTTTGATGTTCTAAAGTTTTAACAGCCTTTTTATGAGCCTTTAGTTGAATAAAGTTATCCTTATTTTCACTTTCTATATCATCAAATTCCTGTTTCAATTTATCATATTTAGAATCACAACCAAATGGGCAGTTATGTACCTGAGATGGATGACCCATCATTCCAAACTGACCAGCCACTTGAATCTTCTCACCATATCCAGCTACCATCCCAAAGACCTTATCTGATCCACTTGCAACAGCCTTCTTATGATGCTCCCAGTCCACCAATGAATCCACAGATACTAAAGCCTTGGGGTCCTCTGACTCCAACTCTTGAATTTTGAAAGCAGAATACCGTGCTTTATCATCCACCTTCTTGTCTGTACATTCCCTAGCAAAATGTCCTGTTTGAGAACATTTATAACACCTCACCTTCCTTCTGTCAAACCTGGCAGGCTCCTGTCCATCAAAATTGACCCTTCTTCCTGCCTTCTTTTCAAACCTATCCAACTTCAACGATATCATAGCCACCTGCCATCTTAAATCCATCTCTTCCATATCCAATTCATCAATCTGATTGAAATCATCATACACAATCTTCTGTTGTGGTGTACTTTCAGCAACAAATGAATGAAGCACATCCACCACAAGATTCTCAGATCTGGTTTGAGCTTTTGGTGTGACAGGTGAGTAGGAGATTGATGATGTTGATGGTGTTGGACTGTTTCCATATGATGCTTTGTTAGCACCAGAGTTACTAACAAAAGCAGTATGGGTTGGAGTATGAGGTGTATAGGTGGAATATCCTTTGATATCCAGTTCAAGGGTTTTCAACTTGTTGTACAGATCATCAAAGCTCATATAATCCAGACCTCCTTTGGCTTTGAGTGTTATGGAAACCTGAGACCAGGATGGTGGCAAAGCCCTCAGAAACTTGGTGTTGCAGTCTTCATCGTCCGGCCTAGCTTTCAACTGGTTAAGTTGACTCAGGATCTTGTGGAATCTATCATACCCTTTGTGAATCCCCTCAGCCTCAGAGATCTTGAATTCCTGAAACTCTTGCTTGAGCATCGACTTTCTCATTTTTCTGGATTCATCATTCCCTCCAAATCTGGCTTTTACAGCATGCCAGATCTTTCTAGCATCATCCAAGTGATGGAAATCACTCATATGATCCTCTGGAATAGCTTGAAGCAAAAGGGTTCTTGCCTTGGTTTCCCTTTGCACAGCCATGTGTTCTTCTGCAGTAACAGGTGGCTCTATATAGATATTGCCATCCTCGTCCCTTCCAGTATTCTTCTTGCTATTTCCCTTGAGAATGACATTCCACAGATTGTAATCACTGTTTGTGATCCAATATTCCATTCTCATAGCCCAGACTTCATACTCATCTTTCTTCAGATATGGGAATTTAGCATTATTGGTGGACATAGTGGTGACGATCTGTGTTTGGACTTGGGATGTTTTAGGTTTGGGTTGTTGATCTTCCTGGTTAATGACATTGTTTTGTGGGATTTCGTCTTCCATTGAGAGAGGGTAAAGAGATATGAGATCAACCTTTTTCTTCTTTATCAGAGATCCTTACCAGGCTCTGATACCACTTGTAGGATCGAGTACTTCGAGCTTGATTGAGCTTGGTATAAACAAGAACCTCTGTATGCTATACAAGCGTTTATGCGGAAACTAAACAGCAAGTATAATAAAGAAGAAAACTCTAAACGACAATGATCCTCTATGGATCAAACTATGAACTAAGAATTGTTTATTGAATATTGAAAACGTTAAAGGCGTGCATAAACTCATAGACGGGTTTATCTTTTATACTAACAAGATGACTTAACCCTAACCCGTTCTACAAGAAAACGTGTAAAGAGATAAACGAAATCTCTTCTAAAAATAAATCTTAACAAACATTCTAAATACACGGATAACTAACAATACTATCCGCAGCAACAACACTATCGGTAGGAACAAGATAACACTATCGGCAGCAATGAGATTTCAGCAGGAACCAAAGCTATCGGCAGGAACCAGCTTATCACTATCGGCAGCAACAATGAAACTCTTATTTCCCAGAGATCCTAACAGATTCCAACTCTTGAATTTTGAAAGCAGAATACCTTGCTTTATCATCTACCTTCTTATCTGCACATTCCCTGGCAAAATGTCCTGGTTGAGAACATTTATAACACCTTACCTTCCTTCTGTCAAACCTGGCAGGCTCCTGACCATCAAAGTTGACCCTTCTTCCTGCCTTCTTTTCAAACCTGTCCATTTTCAATGATATCATAGCCACCTGCCATCTAATGTCCATCTCTTCCAGATCCAATTCATCAATCTGATTGAAATCTTCATAAACAAGCTTCTGCTGTGGTGTACTCTCAGCAACAAATGAATGAAGCACCTCCTCTAGAATATTATCAGATCTTGTCTGAGCTTTTGGTGTGGCAGGTGAGTAGGAAAGTGATGAAGATGATGGTGTCAGACTTTTTCCATATGATGCTTTATTAGCACCAGAGGTACTAACAAAAGCAATATGGGTTGGAGTTTGAGGTGAATAGGTGGAATACCCTTTGATATCAATTTCAAGGGTTTTCAGCTTGTTGTACAGATCATCAAAACTCATATAGTCCAGTCCACCTTTGGCCTTGAGTGTTATGGAAACCTGAGACCAGGATGGGGGCAAGGCCCTCAGAAACTTGGTGTTGCAGTCCTCATCGTCTGGCCTAGCTTTCAACTGGTTGAGTTGGCTCAGGATCTTGTGAAACCTGTCATACCCTTTGTGAATCCCCTCAGCCTCAGAGATCTTAAATTCCTGGAACTCTTGCTTGAGCATAGACTTTCTCATTTTTCTTGATTCATCATTCCCTCCAAATCTGGCTTTTACAACATGCCAGATCTTTCTAGCATCATCCAGGTGATGGAAATCACTCATATGATACTCTGGAATAGCTTGAAGCAAAAGGGTTCTTGCCTTGCTTTCCCTTTGTACAGCAAGGTTATTCTGCTGTAACAGGTGGCTCTATATAGATATTGCCATCATTATCCCTTCCAGTATTCTTCTTGCTGTTTCCCTTAAGAATCACATTCTAAAGATTGTAATCACTGTTCGTGATCCAGTATTCCATTCTCATGGCCCAGACTTCATACTCATCTTTCTTTAGGTATGGGAATTTAGCATTGTTGTTGGACATAGTGGTGATAATTTGTGTTTGGACTTGTGAGGTTTCAGGTTTGGGTTGGTGATCTTCCTGGTTATTGACATTGTTTTGAGGGATTTCATCTTCCATTGAAAGAGGGTTAAGAGATATGAAAGAGAACTTTTTCTTCTTTATCAGAGATCCTCACCAGGCTCTGATACCACTTGAAGGATCGAGTACTTCGAGCTTGATTGAGCTTGGTTAAACGAGAACCTCTAGATGTAAGACTTGAGTTTATGCGGAAACTAAACAACAAGAATGTAAAGAAGAAAATAATAAAAGACAATGATCCTCTATGGATCAGACTATGAACTAAGAAATTGTTTTATTGAATATTGTAATCGATACCTAAGACATAGACGGGATGTTTCTTTTATAATCATAAGAAACCCTAACCCTAACCCGTCATACAAGAAAACGTGTGAAGAGATAAGAATGATCTCTTCTAAAAATAAATCTAACAGACTTTCTAAACATACGGATAACTAACAATAATATCCGCAGCAATAAACACTATCAGCAGAAACAAACTTAAACTATCGGCAGGAACCAACCGCAGCAGTAATGAACAACTATCGGCAGGAACCAGCTTCACTATCCGTAGCAACAAGAAATATCTTATTTCCTTAATTCCTAACAGGGACCTTGAGTGGCTAGGGAGGGTTGTGCAGCGTATCACTGGGTCCATGATACTTTGTCTTCAATGTCAGCAATCAACTAAGTGATTCTGACAGCATATGAATTGACCCGGTTTCTGCCTAAGTTTGTAAGGAGGGCTTCTTTCTTTTCACCCTTTATCTTTACAATTCTTTTTCATTCTTCAACCCCTTCAGTGCTTACCGAGACTTCATTACTAGAACCTTGTTGGGTTTGTTCCAGTACTAGCTCCATCTCAGTCGGCACTCTTCCCTAATTCACATTTCTCCTTTTTTTTAATCATACCTAAGGACTTCTACACTATCTAGTGGATTATCCCTGGGTAGATCCCTCCGGCTCTGGCGGGATCGTAGGAACTTGAACCTAACCTTACCATCCTTATAACTCCATGCATTAAATAAAATGGTCGGTCTTTGATGTACTTCCACGATTGCCAAACCAAATCTTTGAAAAATCTCTCAAAGTGTTCATGATTACGAAACACATTTTAGTAACACCTTGAGAGTTTTGATATTTTTCAAATGCTCCCCCTCAACATGTGCTCGGTTGATTGTTTTATAAATTTGCACATGTTAGGTAGAGCTCGCACTTTTTGAATTGATTGATTTTCCAAGAACATGATCATCGCGAGACACGCTTACATCACTAGTAAACTAGCTTGAAATTATTACCCGTCCAGATCACATTCAAGGAAAGTCGCTCGAAATCGGTACATTCTACTCAGACACGTCCTTTGCGAGACACGCTTACATCACCAGATAAACTGGCTTGAAATTATTACCCGTCCAGGACATGTCCTTTCGACTACTGACTTTAGCTATCGTCAATTCATTGGTGAAGTCTGAGCCTTGCTCACATAAGATGCATGCCAAATCCTTTGCTCCCCCTCAATAAGTGCATTGGTATACAAAAGAGTTTAGCACTTACTGGAGAGCTTACTTTCACATCCAAAACATTTTGCTCCCCCTCAATATGTACATTGATATATAAAATGGTTTAACACATACGGGAGAGCTTGCATATATGTTCAAATCATCACATTTTATCAGATTTCATATTTAAATCACATTCTCTCCCCCGATCAAAAATTTCAAACCATTTGAGATTTGTGATCCCAATTGATTTAAATAAGTTAGAAAAATGTGAGAGAAAATGTGTCCGATTTAATGTTTTCTGATAATGGAACATACTCTGCTCCCCCTTAATCTAAGAGGGAGATTCACTGCTTCTTATGCACAATTAGACAATTATGACACAAATGATATTGACCTTTTTGCGCAGATGATGTAATCACCCGATTTTCTGAGTTAGTAGTCAACATTAATTATCCATCCACCAACAAATCCTTCACAAATTTCGTTGATCCCCACTTGGCGAGACCAAAATAGATGAATGGTGGTGGCGGTGGTGAAAGTGTTGTTGTTGTTGTTGTTGCCGACGTTGTTGTTGAGGTGAATTTCGAGCCAATCAATAGAGTTTGATCGTCTGATCAAATGGTTAGAATGGGAACTGGCACATTCATTTTGGCAATGGAATCTGCATAAGAATATCAACACAGATATACATACATACAGATACACTATTCCTTAATAGCTACCCTTCAGCAGCTTGCCACATTATAATACCAAATTCATTTAATCAAACCACAGTCAGGAAATACGTCAAACTATTATCTAGCATGAAGAGCAATTAGCAATCATGCACATGGCAATTCACACAGATATCAATATTCAACTCAGGATCTTAGGAACATGATTCAAACATGATAGCAATATACCTAAGCGAATCCTGAGAACATACGCACAATAACAACAACAATTAAGCAGCAGAGACAAGCAACATTTGAAACTCATTCACTTAGATCATACAAATGTCATAGGGGTATTCAATAACATCAAACACATCTGGTTTTCTTACTTCTTTTAGGTTTTGAGTCTTAAAGTGTTTAGGGGATTAAACGAGGATTCCAAAGTGACACAAATGAACCTACTAGATACGTAAAGCTAGGAAACTATAAGCAAGTTGCACATAATGTCCTAAACTTTCTAGCAACCAACACATTAGGCCAATTGATATAAAGTTTTAGCAAGATCCTCTTCAACTAATACCCCCATTAACTACAAAACCTTTTCAAAGCGTTATGAACTAATCAAGAAACCCGTTTGATGATATAAAATTTGAATTCACTCTCCCCCTCAATCAATGACCTAGTTAAAGATTTGTAGTCGTTGATTGAGTGACAAATTTTATGCATAATCCAAGTATAAACAAATTTCATACAACACATATCCACCAAGTGTCTCACAAATAATTTTCAGAAGAATCATAGAATGAAAACTATTTGCATACAAAGAAGATTTCTCTTCTTTTTCAAGAAATGATGCACTGAAACGTACATCAGATCGAAGAAACATGGATATAAAGTAATCCATGACCAGGTGAACATCACCCAGTTGGAGGAACAGCCGTCTTTTTGGCGATGTGCTTTCCCCATTTTGAAGCGCGGGTTGCTATCTAAAGTAATAGCAAGCCATTTAGACATGTTTTAAGAATCCATTTTAACTTCTGCTCGAGCTTCATTTAAAGACCCGTGCCATTATTGAATGACATTTCTAAGTCCGTAAATGTTATCGATAAATAGAAGACATGCATAGGTGAACTATTTTTGGTCTTTTCTAATTTTTTAATTTTTATGGTTTTTTTTTTTTTTTTTTTTTTTTTTTTTTTTTTTTTTTTTTTTGATTTTACGTTTCTCTATTTACAATTAGCAAGATTTCTATATATCTATTTACAAAATGGTATAAGATATGAAAAAGAATGTAAGAAGCAAAATATATACAAGGATACGAACCGAAAACCATTACTCCTCAGCATCCTGAATCTTTTCCGCTTCCATCATTTAACTTGCTGAAGAGTAACGTGAGCACTTTTAACTTAGGGATTAATTCAGGCTTTTCACTCTCCCCTAATTAGTGCTCTCCCCCAATATGACAACCTTTTTGATGAACACCCATAATAGAAAGAAGACTTTGGATGAACACCCATAATGTGAAGAAGTCTTTAGATAACCAAATGCATGCCGTCTTTAGTCTTCCAACACATAGCGGAGAATGTAGAGTAGACTGTAGACTCGACCTTCTTCAAGATTGCCCAACATGGAGGAACAGAATACCAACCACCTACATCTCACCAAATGCCTTCTAGTAACCTTACATATAACCCACCAGCCCGCAGCATACACATGAGACGATAACACCAGCAGAGAATGAAGAATAGACTGACGACTCGACCTTCTTCAGTCTTTAGTATAACACCAAAGTAACAAGTTGAACCACTGATCATCTATAGTATTTATCCTCTTGGATATTAAGCCCTGATCACGTGAACCTGTTGTGCGTCCTTGATGTACACATTCTCTCTCCCCTGATGGTTACGATTAATCAGCACATAACGTAGCAGTGAAACGATAATACCAAGGTAACAAGTTGAACCACTGATCATCTCTGCGGTTATCAACACCGGAATAACTTCAACTCAGAAGCAATATAAAGCCCGATCACGTGAACCTGTTGTGCGTCCTTGGTGTACACATTTCTCTCCCCCATGATGGTTACGATTAATCGGAATCATCATCATGATGTGTACATGCAGCGTAATGAAGTGCACATGAAGCATTGACTAGAACCCCTTTGATACTGATTGAACCAGCCCGTGAGAAGATGTCGATTAGCATTCCATGACCATGTTCTTCAACACCTTGAAAGACGGAAGAAGTAGTGTTGGAGAAACATGGTTTGCACGACTCCTGAACTGACGTATTCCGGAGTCGTATGACCATTTCTCAACCATCAACTAACATGTAGATTAATATTCACCCTTTCCCCCCCTCAAAAATTGCATATGCCTGCCAATTGCAATTTTTGATGATTGAACTAGTGAATATGAATACCATCAACGGTAAGTAGCTCCACTTGACGGTTCTTGAAGACTGACATGTTGTTTATTCACCCTTTCCCCCCTTCAAAAATTGCATATGCCTGTCAACTGCAATTTTTGGTTGAATACGTGAATAAAAATATACTCCAATATGCGCCGATCCACTTGAAGACTGAATAAGCACGGAAAGAGCGTGAAACTTGTTGATGAGAATGGCCATAAATAAGAAGACTCCTCTTCTTTTGAAGATAAAGTGCACTCAAGCGTACACTTTTCTTTTCTTTGATGAACGAGGCCTGAACTGATATGAACAGACATCATTATGATGAAGAGCGAGGCCTGAACTGAGGTGTTCAGACGTCATAATTCTCTCTTTACTTCTTCTCTCATCTAACTCATTACCAACCCCATTATCATTTTGTCGGCTTGATGTCGTGACCACTGATGGAGAAAAACCCAATATGATGAACTTGAGACTGAAGTAACATAACCCGAACTTGTGACTTAAACTTGTACTAATGCGTGACAAAGAGCGGTGTAGAGATTTCGTGCAACATCGAATCTCTAAGTACTCTATACTCTTCAACCAACCAACCATCAAGTATAAGACATGCATCACCTCTTGGATATCCACAACTTCGTGTGACACTGAGCACTACAACGTGACTCCTTAAAGTGATAGTCATTTTGCAATAGAGAGAGAAAAAATAACTAGATATACAAGTCCTCGTCATTGTAACTGTCGAAAGCTCGAACAAGGATCTCGAAGAATCTTCATCCAACCTCCCCGATATCTTCAGATACTAAGTACACGCACCCATGAAATTTCACTTCAGCCTCAAATAAATAATACTGAACTAACCCCGTAGTCACATCTTGTCAATTAAATGCCTCGATCCAACCATTTGTGATGTTATAGCTGAAATTTGATAATGGTTTTAACCCGATCCTGGTCAAGAGCGCATAGCCCATCATCACGGGATTTTACAAATCTATGATTTAAACCGAGAAATAAGTTCTTTCGCGGGATTTTACAAAACCAAGAAGAAACCGTGAGACAGTAACAGATTGAATGTGGCGTGACTGATTTGGTTTTGGTGAACATCAGTTTGGGTTAAGAATATCATGTGAGAGTTACAGATCACATCATAACTTTTAAAGCCTTTGTCCAACTAACCAACCTCGAACACAAACAATTGTGACCACTTGATGAAGGAAATCCGATATACCAATCTTGAAAATGACGTAGAATTACTCAAATTTGTTACCTAAGCTTGCATTGTTGTTGGAAGAACGGTGTTAAGCCTCTAAGTGCTTAATGTTATCCTGACAAAGTATGAGACTCTCATCACCTCTTGCGATTATCCACAACGTCTTCTACGTGTGACACTGAGTACTACAATGTATCTCCTTTAAGTGATAGTTTACCAGGTCTTCACCCATCCACCCCGACTTCTGGAAACTAGATAACCCAAGTCTTCAACTTACATCATATGCGCGAGCAAGTTATCATTGAAATCATGCATCCAACCATCCCCGATTTCAAGATAAAATAGGTAGACTCGTTCGTGAAATCCAACTTCACCCTCAAGCAAGGAATACCAAATTAGCTTCGTGATCATTTTGTGCGGTTGAATAATATGCGCTAATTTTTAGCAGTGCCCATGACTCATAGTCAGTCCAAACAAACATAGCTGTCTGACCCAGCTGCTTGGATGATATCGGTGCAGTGCATGGAATAGTTGTCGTACTGTGTACAGGATTTTACAGTTCTTGAGATTTAACCGAGAAGTAAATTCAAGAACAAACTGCACAACAGTAAGTATCAAATCGCTGAAATCTTAGGCAATTTGCTAAGACCCAAACCACTGAAGGCTAAACCACTGAAACTGGAACCACCATTCAAATCGCCGGAGACTGAACCACTAAATCCTGAACCGCTAAAATTCACATCGCTGGAGACGGAACCGCTAGGAAACTCGCGCTAATTCTCCCCCTCAAAAAGGGCATGAAATGACCTTTTTGCCAAAGTTGAGAGTCCGTGATGTTTGTGAATTTGACAAGCACAATACAGATACATGGAAAGAGACACATAAAACTACTGCAAAGAAGATGGTGATAAAGACTCGCTTGTAGTAACCCCTCGTTTGTCTCCTCATCAATGGTTTAGCAGATTAACATTCCCTGAAGCTCATAATATGCCAACACCGCTTGATGAGATATGTTTAACTATAGAATGTGTACCGGGTTAGAACGCGTCTCTGAACAAACCACCTCTCGTCTTTAAGTCTGACCACCTCTTGAGAAGATCTTGTACAACAATCTCATTAGAAGCATGAGAAACAACAATCACTTGATGAAGCTTGATAAGGAACAAGTCCGCGACTTATACTTGCACTAAAATCATGATTTAGAACCTATATTGAGCACAACAACGTAACTCCTTTAAATATAGGTAGTGATATATACCCAACCTTCCATCCTTTATTGTATATATCCACTTCATGAACATTCAAGTCTAATCACCTTAATCACCTTGAATTGCAAATTGTGATTTAGAACCTATATTGAGCACAACAACGTAACTCCTTTAAATATAGGTAGTGATATATACCCAACCTTCCATCCTTTACTGTATATATCCACTTCTTGAACATCCAAGTCTAATCACCCTAAATATGCTCGAGCAAGGGTCATCAAACATCGTGCATCCATCCACCCCGAGATGTTTGTGACACTAAGTACACCAACCCGTGAATTAACAAACCAACCAAGTCACCATAATTTCCCAGTTCCTGCCGATCTCGAAGCACAAAGTTATCCCGAAAAATTGGTCAAACCCCGTAATTTTTATTGTGTCTAAATCCAAGTCCAGCCTACTTGTCCAAAATTTATTTCACGGGATTTTACAGCTCTTGAGATTTAAACTGAGAAATCGAATCTTTCACGGGATTTTCTAAAACCTACAAGAGAAACCGTAAAATCAACAAGAACAACTAAGAGTGAATTGCAATACTAATCTTCAAAATTCAAGTCAAAGAAGTCAAATCACAACTTGATCAGATCGCAACAAGTCAAGTCACAGGTTGTCAACTTGCAACAAGTCAGATTGCAATCAACCAAATCATAATAAGTCACATCGCAAGTGTCAACTTGCAACGTCAAATCGCAACTGGTCAGATCGCAATCAGTCAAGTCGCAACAAGTCAAAGCGCAACTTGACAAATAGTAATTAAACAAATTGTCATTTGACAACTATAACTCAAATCATAAATATCAAATTGCATGCTTGCTCAAGTGGTAGGCTCTAATTGGACTACGCAGCCAAATCCGCAACTCTGAAATCCCGATGACATTCATAAACCCAAATACTAACCGAGACGCGTGCACCTTCCATGAGTTAAAGTCCAATTACACGACGTAACCAAACATGGCCCTAGTTAAGTGATAAATCAGCCCAATGTCAAGTGTTTACAAGTCCAGCCCAATGAAAGCAATAAATCATAGCCCAAATAAGTGTGCACTTGGGTAACTCCATGAGTCCCACGTAGCTGCTTCGAAAAATACACAAATGCCCCAAAACGACAAAAGGAGTTGACTTCAGAAAATCACGTGAATATCAACATGTACTTCACCATTGTACTTCACGTACAATATTAAATTACTACACCATTGTACTTCACGTGATTTCCAAAACAACAAAACGCTAACCATGTGTAACATTTGAACTTCACGTGATTTCCATTGGGACTTACATTCTCTCTTTCAAAAGTTGATTTGACCGCATCTTTCTTGACAGCTGACGCTTGTTAAACAAATTTGTACACAACATATTTCGTATATGTAAAATAAGTTGGCAGCCCAAAACAAATCAATTAATCAAAGCTATGGCCCGGTTCACTCTTTAAGCCCAAAACGTGCGTGACCAGTCCATTCAACAAATCAGTAAGCCCGATCCAAAGAAAAAATATAGCACCCAATCCATTTCACCTTTTTTACCCTAATTATTTGGTATTAAAACCCACAAACCCTAATCCTAATCTTATTCTAATCGCCTACCACACTCTTACTTTACATCTACTGGTACTCATCACCAACTTAAACAAGCCGCTCCCATCATCATCCAAATCTGCCAAGAAAAATGAATCACAGATCACATCTTCTCCCACTCATCAGAGGTCTGCTTCCATCTCCATGTCTTCCACTATCAAAACTAAATCACAAACCAATCATTGAATTAAACCCACGCCCCTAACTTGAAAGACCTTTGTGTTTATCGAGTATGGCGAATGAAGATCAACAAAGTTTTTTTTTTTTTTTTTCGACTTCAATATCTAAATATGGGTCTCATGTAGGTTTAATGGTATTGTTCTTGTGATTATTTGACATGAACTGAAGAGAGAAACTAACAAACTTGTTAGATTTCTATTCTTTTTTATTCGGATATGAAGATGAAGCTAAGCCTTCAAAAATTTGATCCGTGATGACCTTTTTACTTTCAATATGTTTAGGATCTCAAAAGGTCTTCAATCAATTATTGAACCATGAAAGTGAAAAGCTGAGATCCTTTAATTATCATCACATTGCTTGTGTGTCTTCTGTTTTGATCTTTTATCATTAACCGAACGAGAAAAGAGGTGACACAAGATTGTTTTAGTCTCTCTTTTATACGTTTAGAAAAGAAAGTTTTGCTTTTGAAGGAGACCTGTGATGTGTTGTTCATTACGTGTTGTTGTGAGAAGATTTTGATGTCGTGGGATATATGTTAGCCGCGGTGGATTTAGGATTAGTAGTGGATTATTGTTGCATTTTGGACTTGTTTCAGTAATATAATATGTATGTTGTTGACCTTCTGTGATTTATGGTTTGTTTGTAGTTTGTTTGTAGACTTGTATCACTTCATTTTCTTCTTTTCAGTACATAGATTTTTCTTGACAAGTCAACACCTGTGACACACCGCTGCAGTCACTAAACCGTTGCAGTCAATAAACCGCCATAGTCAATAAACCGCCAGAGTCAATAAACCGCCAGTCAGTAAACCGCTGCAGTCACTAAACAGCTGCAGTTACTAAACCGCCAGTCAATAAACCGCCAGACAATAAGCCGCTAGGACAAGTCAAACTGCTGTTGACTGGTCAAACAGTTAAACTGCTGGAGCATCAAGCCAAACTAGTCACTTTCAGTACTTTTGTCTTCTTTCCGGTTTTGGTTAAGCTCCAAACTGCAACTCTAAACCGCTGACAAGAACATTGACAAGCCTTTAAACCGCTGACAAGAACATTGACAAGCCTCTACCAAGAACACCAAAAACAGTCTCCTTTTACAAGCCGCTAGCAAGAAACACTATCTTTTTACCACAAACCTCTACCAAGAACTTATAGCCAAAAAGGACCTAGAGCTACTCAAGACTTCAAGCCACAAAAACAACATACGTGATATGAATGCCAGCAAAAACGTGTTAAAAACAAAGCGCACTTACGTTAAAACACACGTTTATGGTCAAATCCGAAGACAAAGGAATCCCAAAATAAATAAAACACTCAATCAGTTTCAGCGTAAAGCCCATAATCAGTAAAGGCCCACACTAATGGTATGACCAAGAAAAACATTAACCATGAGAAAGATGCCAGTTGAAAAATAGATAGCAAGCCACCAAGCAGTTCGAACCAAATAAAATAAAGACAATAAAATAGAAACCACGAATCTAAGCACACACAATCAATAGAACCTAACCATGGCTCTTGATACCAATTGTAAGATCTAACCTTTTGATTGTGTATATGATTCGGGTGGCCTTGATTCATGGAAGATGAGATCCATGTTTGAGTTTAGAGAGAAGATAGAGAGAGAGAGGGGAAACTCAAAAACAAGAAAAATTAGATTGAAATGTAATGAGAGTTCCACCCTTCCCTTGTGTGGGAAGGGTTATATACATAGTACCAAATATTGTGCCCCTAGTGGGCTGTGGAGTGAGCTGACAGTGGGGAAAGCCCCGACCCACTCCACAAATATATTTAACTATACTAATAATACTAATAATACTAATAGTACTAAACTAATATAAATAAGCCTACGAGCTATGTGAATGCTAAATAGATGCTCGGGGTGACCGAACCTTCATCTGAATATTTATATTTCTAACATTAGAGTTAACTAGAAAGTTAATCTATTTGTGTTTATGACTAATACAATGTATTGATTATTTCTAACAGTTAATGGAACGTAAATATAAAAACACAAGGTATTTTCAACGTTTAAATTCTTATTAGAAATGAATCAAAGAATCTATTACCCAAGTGTTTTGCGGAACAAACACTTGGGATTGAATACACAAGGTATGGTGTCTCCTATCTAAACTTAAGCTATGCTTAAGTGGTAACAATTCGACCCACTGAGCTATCTCAGGGATACGTTACTCTTTGTAGGAGAAAAGGGGTATTTGTGAAAGTCTAAGCTTTAAATGCACAAGAATACCTAACCCACTTTTTTCCTATCCGTTTGCTATTTATAGGCAAACATGTTTAAGAGTACTGAAGATTAAAACTAGATAAACAAATAGGAAGCGTGTCTGACAACTACAACAGTAGTTGTCATTTCCAAGAACCAATGGGATTGCGCCAAAAAGTCTTCGAGTGTCAGACCTTACACTTCTTCGACTTTTAGCCACTTGAGGGATGGTTTGTCTGACCCAGATAAGACTTGTTCTTATCTTCTAAAAACCTTCCCTCTTTATCCCACCTCTTATTCAGGCTTTAGGTTCTTCATACATTTGTCTTCAGTCTTCAGTTATTGTTGTTGAGGAGACTTGGGGTTCAGTGAGCTCTTGTCTAACGCTCACTGATCAATTACTTTCTTCTTCATCTCAAGTAACACTTCGGTGAGTACCACCTCACTGTGTGGTGAATATTTCTTCTTAGACTCGTCCTGAGCATCTTGAAGGTAACTCACTGAGTGACTGTTCACTCAGTGACTTAGAATATTTTCGGTCTAATTAACACTTAGCTTAATTTGTATTCAAATCCTGTTTTAACGACTCTTGGGTACTGAAGGACCCAACAATCTCCCCCTATTTGGATATAAATTATGCACAAGTGTTTTTGATCAGTTATGAGTGAGCTAATGACTTCTGCTCATACTGAATGTACTAGAAAGTAATAAAGGACACTGATATAACTAAACATTCATCATTTTATTATCTTTACAAGGGTCCTAATCTATTACAAAATACTCAGGGTTCTTGAAAGTAACCCATGAGTTCTAGTTTCGCCTTCTTCGACACTAACACCTCCTTGTCAGGTCGATCATTCATCATTCTATCCAGCAGCCTGACAAACTCCTCATTTTCAGGACTCTTTACATGAAGCGCCATTAGCTTGTATGCAAGGAGAGTTGTCGTTTCCACTAGATTAATGTCACTCACTCTTTGAAATGCTGGCTGATCAAATTCATCAACAAAGAAGATACCGTACTCAGGCTCCTTGATGACTCGGTTAGGTACAAACTTGACTCCCGGAGGGGGAATCTTGTTGCAGTGAAGAGCAGCTATGAATTGTTCAGGTTCCTGACCCACAACTTTTCTTTTCCTCCCGGTCTTCTGAGTAGGTTCAGGGATTGCCTGTCCCTGAGAAGCAAGCGCCTTCTCATGATCAATACCCAAACTCTTTGCTACCTTTTCGAGTTCTTCATATTTGGAGTTCAGGGTCTTGATAAGAGATGGGGCAGTCTTGCTTTGTGTCTTCTTCCTCAGGATTGGCATCATCATATCCCATTCCCTTAGCCCGAAGTCTGAGAAATTGAAAGGGTGGTAAACCTCAGACTTCCTTGGTCCCCTGTGTATTGTTATGCTTAAGGGCTTGGTGGGGGTAATGGTTATGTCGGTGATTTTACCTTCTCCCTTGGCTTTTGTCATATGCCACATCTACCTCTCATAGGTTCTTTTCCTCCTTTCTTCTTTCAGCTTGGCTTGCTGATTATGTTCCTGAAGAAGTTCAGCCTGAAGCTTGAGGAATTCATCTCCCTGGATGTCCTTTTCAGACTCCTTGATCACCTTCTTAGCAACCTCAACAATAACGGGCATGTTGAGTTGCTTGTCCTTTTCTTTGGCCCTTCTGATGTCTTGTTGATGCAAGACTTTGGCCACTTCAGTTGGTGTCCCAAAGAAGGTTCTTCCTCCATCCAATTCAACTTCAAAATGTGCATCAGGATCTGCACGCTTTTCGGTTGATGCCTGAACTAATTGTTCTTGAGGAGAACTGTCAGTCACCATGATTCCCTTCCCTTTTTCAATGGGAGGGGGTTGACTGGTGGAAGTTTCAGGGACAACCACCATTGCTGATGAAGGATCAGGAGTTGGTTCAATTTTCTCCCCCTCAGCAAATACTGGAACTTCAGTGGATGTACCTGCTGACTGAGGAGGTGGGGTAACATGAGAGGCCTAAAGAATGGAGAGGATACTGAAGACCATTGTCTTTGTGTCAGAAGTCTCATTCTTCAGCATGGTGATTTCAGCCGCCATTGCATTTTGGGTGTTGGTGAGTTCAGTGACATGGGTAGTGTAGTGGGTGATCAACTCTATATGTTTTGTTGAGAGCTGATCAAAGGCTGAGGATATCTTGGTTAGGTGCTCCCTGGTATCAGCAACTGTCTGATGAATGGAATCTTGCTGCGACCTGATAGTTGCGAGATCCACCCCCTGAAGTAGCTTGAGAAGCTCAGTAATGGAGGTGGAGGTGGTCTTCTGAGTATCCATGTACTCATCCAGTCTTTTGATCAGGGTAGGATCATCTCCGAGTTCTTCCTGAACAGATTCAATAACCTTGAGAATGTTGGAGAGTTCCTTGTGTTGTTCAGTGCCCATTTCATCAATAGACTCTCTCAGGTCGCCGAGTTTTTTTTCCAGTAAGTTTGGCGACCTGAAGCACTTTTCCCTGAGATTCTTCAACAGAAGTCCTGAAGTCAGCATAGGAGACTGTCGCTTCAGTGTGCTGAATCCATTGTTCTTTCGTGAGTTCATCATATAGACCCTGGTTGGCTTTGCGGAGGAATTTAACCAGTTGTCTTTCTGTTAGTGGAAGAACATTGTCATATTTTTCCAACCACTAAGGAGTGGCGGGAGTAGAAGCACCTGATGATGATGATGATGATGTGATGATGATGATGATGAGTGATGATGATGGTGAGGTTGGTTGTTGATCCTCAGGGGGAGGAGAAGATACCAAAGATAGTTGTTGCTCGGGTGCTAAGGAGAGTGTATTTCAATCTCCATTTCCTCCTCAACACCAAGAGTGTCTTCATCACCAAAATCCACAATTTCCTCCTCTGACCCATCGTTCAGTAGGATTTCAAGTTCAGCCAGAGAAGGAACCTTCAGGGAATCCGGCTCCCCCTCAAAAGAGGGCTCACCTTTGTTATGGCCAGGTCCTGACCCTGCCATAAAAACTGAGTGGGTTTGCTCAGCCTGGCTAGCCATAATAGCTGAGGAGGTTTTCTCAGCCTGGCTTTTGGGGTCAGTTCCCAAGAGAAGGGATCCGCCTGAGGGGGTTATGGGTTCCACGTTTATCTGAGCGGGTGGTTTTTAATTCCACTTGATGTCTTGTCCCCCTTAGCGCCTTCAGTCCTGTTGGGGTTTTTCAGAACTATCCCGAGCACTGTTGTGATGATTGAGGACCCTTCCATCAGGGTTATTACTGCCCTTTGGGGGTTCCTGGTCCTTGACTCCCTGAACCCTGAGTGTGATTCTCAGGACGTTATGGGATGTGATTAGGTTGGGTCCCCTTCCCAGTTGAGTAGTGCTGCTCAACCCGGGATTCAGGACCCTTTACTCCCTTAGGCACTGATTGTGATTTGTCAGTGCCTTCATCAGGATGTGAATGGGTGGAGGTTCCTGATCCCAATGACTTATTTATGTCAGTGGAATCATGAGGAAAGGGTTTGCCCGAGGACACTGAGGATGATTTCTCAGTGTCCTCCGTTGGCATTTGTTTTTGGGTCAAGAGGGTCTCAGTGACGGGTGTCTCAGAGGTCTCGGCCATATTTAACCCTTGTTTAGGGTTGTTTGAGGCATCAGTCTCAGTGGCGAGTGGTTTGGGTCTAACCACCTTACTGGACTGACCCTTCTTTGTCTTCTTCACCTTTTTTGTAGGTGAAGGTACTGGAGAAACAGCGTTCTCCCCCTGATTAACCACCAGCATATAGTTGGTTAGGGCAATGGGTTGTACCTCAGGAATGCCACTCGTATAATTGGTCTTATGTAGGACGTCATGTTTTGTACCTTCAACGTCAGACCTAACATAGTCAGGGCCTAATAGGTCCTGAAGCACGCCGGAAATGAACCTAGGATAAGACATAAGTCTTTGCCTAGATTTTCCTGAGAGCTTGGCAACGAGGTCACGGAAGATTATTCCTCCGATATCTATTTTTCTACCCTCCAGGAGACTGAACAACATCAATTGTTGTGATGAGCTCAACTTCTCCGTGGAGGATTTATTCCCTCCAAGGACCTGAATGATGAAGGTCATCAGGATCCTCCAGATAGGGTGGAACCAGGTTTTAACTATTGGAGCCTTCTCCAATAAGGCTCCTGCGGCCATTTCAGGACGTTTAGGGTCATGAGGTCCTAGAAAAAGCAATTCAACTTTAACCTCTTGGTCAGTAGGGTTAGGCTCAAAGGCCTCAGCGAAATCAAGACCAGTGGCCTTGATGAAGGTTTTGTAATCCAGGGAGAGGGTCCTTCTCCCATTCATCACTATGAATGTGATGATGGATTCTTTGGTGTCCTCAGGGCTGGTTGCCATTGCAGTACACCAGAATTCCCTCAAATAGTCATGGTAGATGACTGAGGGGGTCTTGGTGAATGTCGTAGCAAGAAAGCAGTTTTGAAGATACTTCACTACATTCTTGTACACATAAAACTTTTGAGGATAGGCAAAGTTTCCTACCACATTATTCTTGGTGAGCTCTACACCCTCCAATGTGAATTCCACATTAGGGGCGTATTTGATAGCTTTAGAAGAAGCCATTTGTGTTGGTAGGTCGGGGTTAACAAATGATTTTGGGTTTCTAAAGGCTAAGAACACACACAGAGAAGGCTTTTGAGATGTGAAAAGGCAAGGGGTCGAGGTTAACAAATGATTTTGGGTTTCTAAAGGCTAAGAACACACACAGAGAAGGCTTTTGAGATGTGAAAAGGCAAGGGTTTGCTTAGGTTTTTCTAATAGCGTGTGTGTGAATTTTGTTATAGGGGTATTTATAGGGAAGTGAAGTGGAGGGTAAATTAGGCATTATAAGGTTTTTATTTTAAATCAAAAGAGTTTTAGAAACTGTTTTGAATAAATTTTTTGGGATCCGCATTTAATGCCACCCACTCCACTTTCCTAGCTTTGGCGCAACTGTCAAGGTGAACAGTTGAGCAGTTCTGCAAAAGTGGAAGTTGCAGAGTTTTGATCATCACACAGTATTATGTGTAAGAGAGGGCATTGAATGCCAAGTTGGGAAGTAGGGGCCCATAGGTGCATGCCAGAAAGGCAAAAGGAACAAATATTCTTATATTAAATAAGAATTCAGTTACCAACCTAGGACATTTACTAACTAAATACTTAGAGCATTTAAGTTAGTATTTAATGTCATTTGAGGGCCCTGAATGAATTTTCATTCAGTGAACCTGATTATTCAGGACTTGGGTTTTGTCACTGATGGTTCAAAGGTTCAAGAACTTGGGTTTAATTCCTGAAGTTTAAGGGTTCAGGAACTAGGGTTTAGTTCCTGAGGTTTCAGTGATTCTTTTCACTGAAGTACACATTGAGTCAGGGACCTGGGTTTTCAGAATTTACACTTATTTGGATGGAATCAATCAGTGGACTGATTCTCAATATCCAACATTCCAAGTTCAGCTTTCAGTCTAGTGAAAGTTGGTTCATCCAATGGCTTGGTGAATATATCAGCTAGCTGATATTCAGTAGGAATGAAGTGTAATTCTATGTCACCATTCATGATATGGTCCCTGATGAAATGATATCTTATATCAATGTATTTTGTTCTCTGATGAAGAACAGGGTTGTTTGAGATGGCAATTGCACTTGTGTTATCACAAAAGATGGGAACCATCTTGTACTGAATTCCATATTCACTGAGTTGACTTTTCATCCAAAGTACATTTGCACAACAACTTGCTGCTGCAACATATTCAGCTTCAGCTGAGGACATGGCAACTGATTGTTGCTTTTTAGCACTCCAACAGACTAGTTTTCCACCAAGAATTTGGCAGGAGCCTGAGGTGCTTTTTCTGTCCATATTGCATCCAGCATAGTCTGAGTCTGAGTATCCTTTAAGATCAAGGCCTGAACATTTTGGATAGTATAATCCAAGGCTTGGAGTACCTTTCAGGTACCTGAATATCCTTTTCACAGTAGTGATATGAGATTCTCTTGGGTCAGATTGATATTTGGCACATAAACAGACTGAGAATTGGATATCAGGCCTTGATGCAAGTAGATACATCAGTGATCCTATCATTCCTCTAAAAAGAGTTTGATTCACTGGTTTTCCAGTAAGATTAGGACCAAGGTTATTTGGGGGTACCATGGGAGTCTTGACTGAGACACAATCACTGAGCTCATACTTCTTCAGTAGGCTTCTGACATACTTCTCTTGACTGATAGAGGTTCTTTTATCAGTCTACTTGATTTGCAGACCAAGGAAGTAGGTCAGTTCTCCCATCATGCTCATTTCAAATTTCTTTGCCATAAGTTTTTCAAACTGTTTGCAAAGTTTAAAACTTGTTGAGCCAAAGATGATGTCATCAACATACACTTGTACAAGTATGACATCATTATTTGTCTTGTAGATAAACAGTGTTTTGTCTATCTTGCCTTTGACAAATTTGTTTTGGATTAGGAAGGCTGAGAGAGTTTCATACCATGCCCTGGGAGCTTGTTTCAGTCCATAAAGGGCTTTGTTAAGCTTGCAGACATAGTCAGGAAACTCATGGCTTTCAAATCCAGGAGGTTGCTGAACATAAACTTCTTCTTTCAGTGAACCATTTAAGAATGCACTTTTAACATCCATTTGGTACACCTTGAAGTTCATGTATGTAGCAAAAGCAAGGAAGATCCTGATGGCTTCCATCCTTGCTACTGGTGCAAATGTTTCTTCATAGTCAATGCCTTCTTGTTGATTATAGCCTTTGGCTACAAGTCTGGCTTTGTTTTTAATGACTATGCCATTTTCATCAGATTTGTTTTTGAATACCCATTTCATGCCAATGATTGAAACATCTTCAGGACACTTGACCAAGGTCATTACCTTGTTTCTGTCAAATTGTTCCAGTTCATCATGCATGGCCTGAACCCAACTTGGGTGATTAAGTGCTTCCTTGACACTTTTGGGTTCTATTGTGGAAATAAAGTCCACAAATAGGCATTCATTGGCTGAGGCTGCTCTCAGTTCAGCAGCCATGCTTCTTGTGAGCATGCCTTTAGTAGGCTCACCAATTATATTGACAAGTTCTATATCCTGAGACCTAGTCCAACTGTCCTGAGGTCTTGGAAACTGATTAGAGCTTGTAGAGGCCTGATGGGTAGGATCAGGATCAGACACATGATGATCTTTAGTATCTTGAGTGTCTGAGTGGGTTGACTCATCACTGTGATTGTTTGTTTCCTGAGCATTTTGTACTGACTAAATGATTTCATCAGTACTTCTTTGTGCTTCAACAAACTCAGTGATGGTTGGGTAATGGAGGTTATGGGGAATGATGTAATAGGAGATGTCAGCATTTGCTTGGTACTTAGTGGAAGGACCATTTTCAGGATGATGTTCATTAGGAGGGTATCTTGATGATTCATCAATTCCTATCTCTTCCACTGAGTTGTTAGAGACACTGATTGCATCAGTGCTCTCATCAAAGGTAACATGAAATGTTTCCTCAGTATGATGTCTCCTAGTGTTGAACACCACGAAGGCCTTTGAGACAAGGGAGTATCCCAGGAAGTATCCATCATCAGCTTTGGCATCAAATTTTCCTAAGTGATCCTTGTTATTATGAATAAACACAGGACACCCAAAGACATGGAAGTAGCTGATGTCAGAGATTCTTCCCTTGAATAACTCATAAGGAGTTTTGCTATGTCTCTTGACAATGATGGATCTATTTTGTGTGTAACAGGCAGTCTTTACTGCTTCAGTCCAGAAGTGTTTGGAAAGTACTGATCCATTTAGCATTGTCCTGGCTGCTTCAATGAGTGTTCTATTTTTCCTTTCAGCCACCCCATTTTGTTCAGGTGTATAGGGTGAGGAAAATTTTTGGGAAATTCCTTTCTCATCACAGAAACATTCAAGTTCATAATTTTTGAACTCTGTTCCATTGTCAGTCCTAATCTGTTTGACCTTAATGTCATTTTGATTTTCAATGTTCCTGACAAAAGACATAATTGTTTCAGCTGCCTAACTCTTTTTTATCAGGAAGTATACCCAAGTGTATCTTGAGTACTCATCCACAATGACCAAAGTATACTTCTCATGGTTAATGGATCTAGGACTAATTGGTCCAAATAGATCCATATGGAGAAGATGTAGGCAGTTCCTGATGGAAAAGTTGGTTTTGGTTTTAAAGGATGCTCTGTGATGTTTACCTTTTTCACAAGCTGAGCATGGTTTATCCTTTGAAAACACAAGAGATGGTAATTCAAGGACCTTGTTTTGTTTAACAAGGTTGTTTATGTTTTTGAAGTTCAGGTGGGAGAGTCTCTTATGCCAAAGCCAATTGAGAGTATCAGTGGCCTTGGTAAAGAGACAAGTTCCATTCTGAGTCAGACAGGACATGTCCAACACATAAACATCATGTCTTCTTGGTGCAACAAGGACAACTTCCTTGTTAGCATTGAAGATGATTCCTTGTTTATCATCAAACTGAACTATGTATTTAGCATCATATAGTTGACTGACACTGATCAAATTGTATTTAAGACCATTTACATAAGCTATCCTAGTAAAGACTATACCATTGCAGTTTACTGAACCATAACCTTCAGTGAGACATGATGAGTTATCAGTAAATATCACTTTGGGTCCTGATTCATCAACATACTTGTGCATATACTCCTTCACACCAGTCATGCTCCTTGAACATCCACTATCTAGATGCCAAACAGGATCCCTGGCATGTTTCTGCACAAATAGTAAACTGGGTTAGTTCTTTCTAGGACTCCACTTCTTGGAGGGCTTAGCTTTGGGGTTATTTTTAACATTTTCAATTGATTTATGGTCAGTGGAGGAGTGGACTGAGCTACCACAAATTATGCATTTGATTGCAGATGTAGACTCAGTAGACTGAGAGGCTGACTTTGTCATACCTTTTCTGGCCTGAATGACCTTTTCCCGTCCTGAGGTGTCATGAGTGGGACCTCCACTATTTTCACAACAATTGTCAATTTGACGATCCTTAGGATGGTGGTCATTGAACCCACAGTAAGGGTAAGGTGCAAAAAGGTTTTGCCTTTTGTTTCTGTTTCTGTTTAGAATCAGAAGGGTAGTTTAAAGACTGAGCTTTAAGGCTTGCCATCTTTGATGTGACTGAGTGTGTTTTATGATCAGAGGTCCTGTGATCATCCTTTTTGCAAATCATGCAGTAAAGAATTCTATAGCAATCATCAGTGATATGATTGGTATAGTTACACAGTTCACATCTTTTCAGGGGTTTTGAGGGTTTGGGTTTGGTTCTTGAGGAAGCTGGTTTTTGTTCCTTCTTGGATTGATAAGGTTTCTCAGAAGATGCAATATTCTCACCCAGCTTCCTGACCATTTCAGCCAACTGATCAAATTTTGAGTCAGGGCTTTGGGTTATTACTTCAGAAGGGACTGAAGATGATGAGTCATCAGTATTTACTGAGACTTCAAGTGTTGGTCTTTTCAGGATTGTTTTTCCCATTCCTGACCTCTCCTTTGGAGAGTGTTGAGAGTAGACCATTGGTGGGAGGCCTAAGTTGGGTGCAGCACCCTGAAGGATATTCAGTGGTAGGAGTGGTGGATATGATTCTGATTCAGACTCATTTACTGACTCAGTATTACTGAGTTGTTCAGTGAGTTCAAGCTTACTGAGTTGTTCAGTAAGTCCAAGCATATTTTTCAAAGCCTGACTTTCAGGAAGCAAGATTTTTCCAGTCTCAAAGTTTGGTAACTTACTGACTGGGTTGTCCCTGACAATCCAGTCATTTGACTTGGGAAGCATTTCTTGATCAAATGATATGCCAGCTGGAACAAATGTCAATTCACTGGGACTTACATAGGGGTTAACCATGAGATGGTTAATTCCTATTGTTTTCCTAGGGATTAAACCCACAGTATCAAAGACCTTGGGGTTCTTTTTGGTCCAGCCTTGGATGACAGCCTTTTCTTTGTTAAGTTCAGTTTGTAGGGCTTGGTTTTGTTTCAAAATTTCAGTGTTCTGAATTTGTAGAGTAATTGTTTCTAATTTGGCTTGCTTCAGTACAAGCAATTCATCTCTACATTTATTCAATTCTGACACTATGTTGTTATATTTTGAAAACAGGTTAAGCCTTTGTTCCTCAACAAATTTAAGATCTACACAAATATAATTCATGTAAGACTGCCAATCAGAATCATCATCCATAGAAAGTAAAGTGTTTACCTTCTTCATGGTGATGTTTACCCACTCTCCATTCCTTGCATGGCTTTTCCCAACAGCCACCTAATCACCTTCAGAGAGTGCCATCAGTGCACTCACTCTAATTTCCTCATCTGAGGAGACCTCTTCTTCATCCCAATCATAAGCTTCAGCTACTAAAACCTTGTTCTTTTCCTGAACAGGTTTGGATGTTTGAGCAGCCTGAGACATAGAGGGATTAGTTTCAAGAATTGCAAGTTTAGCCTTAGCTTTACTATATTTTGCTTCAAAGTATTTTTGACCCTTGTTTTGAAATTGTTGGGTAGACTGAAACATTCTAGGTTGAAACTTGCTAGTTCCTGAGGAACTATTTCCTGAAAATTTGTAAGAGGGTTCTGAGATGGTTTTAGAATAACAGTCCCTAGCAAAATGACCCTTTTTACCACAATTAAAGCATTCAGTGGTTTCATTTGCATTTCCTTTTGAAAAGTTGGACTGGTTTCTTTTGATGAAACGTTTTGAACTAGCAAGGAGTGCCCTCTCTTGGAATTCCAAGTTTAAATCTTTGAGGTACTCATCACTAGTCCTTTCATCAATTTCATCCTCAGAATCCTCTTGGAAATCCTGTACAACACCATTAGTATAAAAAGCAGTTGATATGGGTGTGGATGTCAAGGCCTTTTTGGACTCAAGAGCTTTTGAGTCAGGGTATCTCCTTGAGATTAAGTTGTCTTCATAGACAAACTTCCCAAAGATCTCAGGGAGCTCAAGGGTCTGAATGTGATTAGCATTCCTCATGCCTTGTGAGAAGTTTAGCCACTTCTCAGGGAGACTGTTGACAAAGCCAACATTTGTCTCATGCTTAGACAATACTACACTATCATTTGATAGCTCGTTTATCAAAGTCCTGTATCAGGTATAAGTCTGTGAGAGACTTTCAGAGTCTTTTGCCCTGAAAGTATTATACTCAAGTTTCAGGTCCATGACCCTGTTTTCCTTGGTATCTGAGGGACCCTCAAAGCTATTGACCAAGTCATCCCAAGTTTGCTTGGCTGTTAAACAGTTGATGACTAATTCCATTATATCGTCAGGAAGACATGATATAATGAAGCTTTTCAGGCGCTGGTCTTGATTGACCACCTTCCTCTCATCAATGGTCCATTGAGCCTCAGGCTTGTTTAGCCCTTCAGCAGTCTTTGGGACATAGGGACCATCTTTGACACAAGAGATGTAGTATGGTTCCATACCAGTCAAGTAGCAAATCATTCGCTTTTTCCACTTGCTAGATTTACCAGCTTCAAGTCGTGGGGCAACAGCTGAAAAGCTTCCACCCTTTTTGTCGACTAGCTAGGGTACATTTGCATCAGTCATAGTAGGATCTTGGTTTTAAAAACCTTGAGCACTCTTGGTTAATTTTGAAAGATTTTATAAACCAGAGGCTCTGATACCACTTGTTGTTCCCTTAACACGCTTAGAGTTAACTAGAAAGTTAATCTATTTGTGTTTATGACTAATACAATGTATTGATTATTTCTAACAGTTAATGAAACGTAAATATAAAAGGGTACATTTGCATTAGTCATAGTAGGATCTTGGTTTAAAACCTGAGCACTCTTGGTTAATTTGAAAGATTTTATAAACTAGAGGCTCTGATACCACTTGTTGTTCCCTTAACACGCTTAGAGTTAACTAGAAAGTTAATCTATTTGTGTTTATGACTAATACAATGTATTGATTATTTCTAACAGTTAATGAAACGTAAATATAAAAACACAAGGTATTTTCAACGTTTAAATTCTTATTAGAAATGAATCAAAGAATCTATTACCCAAGTGTTTTGCGGAACAAACACTTGGGATTGAATACACAAGGTATGGTGTCTCCTATCTAAACTCAAGCTATGCTTAAGTGGTAACAATTCGACCCACTGAGCTATCTCAGGGATACGTTACTCTTTGTAGGAGAAAAGGGGTATTTGTGAAAGTCTAAGCTTTAAATGCACAAGAATACCTAACCCACTTTTCTCCTATCCGTTTGCTATTTATAGGCAAACATGTTTAAGAGTACTGAAGATTAAAACTAGATAAACAAATAGGAAGCGTGTCTGACAACTACAACAGTAGTTGTCATTTCCAAGAACCAATGGGATTGCGCCAAAAAGTCTTCGAGTGTCAGACCTTACACTTCTTCGACTTTTAGCCACTTGAGGGATGGTTTGTCTGACCCAGATAAGACTTGTTCTTATCTTCTAAAAACCTTCCCTCTTTATCCCGCCTTTTATTCAGGCTTTAGGTTCTTCAGAAATTTGTCTTCAGTCTTCAGTTATTGTTGTTGAGGAGACTTGGGGTTCAGTGAGCTCTTGTCTAATGCTCACTGATCTATTACCTTCTTCTTCGTCTCAAGTAACACTTCAGTGAGTACCGCCTCACTGTGTGGTGAATCTTTTTTCTTAGACTCGTCCTGAGCATCTTGAAGGTAACTCACTGAGTGACTGTTCACTCAGTGACTTAGAATGTTTTCGGTCTAATTAACACTTAGCTTAATTTGTATTCAAATCCTGTTTTAACGACTCTTGGGTACTGAAGGACCCAACAGTTGCGATACCAATTTAGTAGCACCCCAGTGACATGTATGCTGTCACTGTACCCGATTTTGGGGGTGTTACACTATGTGTGTGCGGGCTGTCTACTTGTAAATGTGTGTATCGACTTTCGAAGAGGCCTTTTTGATTTCGGTCTGCAGACACCTTATGACCTTAATGCCGTCAGTAACTGGACCATGTTCAACATTTGACCTGCTGATTGTGGTTCTTGTTTGTGTTATTGGGTGTTTATGTATATGTCCCCACCAAGTTCTTGAGAAAGAAGATATATAAATATTGAGTAGTATGTTCTTTTTACTTCTTTTCCTATAACCACACTTCTATTCTACCCATTTCTTTACTTTCCTTCTCTATATAATGTTGCGTTATCTCTTTAACTTTAAGATGCAGGTTAGTATTGGTTCACCGTTAGATTGCCTTCAAAGCTTCTTAGCGTAAGTTACTTTAAGTTTTCATATTTCTTTAGTGGGTTAGCCTAACACATATTTATGCCTACCTTTAATAACTTAGCCATTTGTTAATTTGTTTTTCTCAAGGTATGGTGGTGGTGTTGAATGGTTGGTTGTTGGAACTACATGGTTGGTGTAGCTATGGAGGCTAGACCGCTAGAACATGGAAGAAGATGGTGGTAGCACGAGTGCGTAACAGTTGGTAAAAAAGTGGTCTCGACTAATCTATATTTTTATCATGTTGACGTTTCAGTGGTTGAAATTGTGAAAATGTTTGCTCCTATTATATTCAAAGAGCTACACTACTGTACTAGCATGAGTAAATAACATGGCAAGTGGTGGTGGTTACTGTACTAGCATGTGAAAATGTTTTCTAACGAATACTATATTATGCACACTAACAATTCATCTTATACAAAAGAAATGAGACTTGTGTAGAAAAGAATAGCATGACTCAAGCAAAGTGATAAATGATAAGAAGTTCAATTGTTAGGGCCCGTTTGGTTTGTAGATGGGTTTAGGATTTTGATTTCGATTTGGATTTGAATTTGGATTTGAAATAGGAGAGAGAAAATATATTATAAAATATATAAATTATTAATAAATAATAAAATATAATTGGGTGGGCCATAGTATTGTGAAACTAACGAATGGGAAGACAGATACACAAATAAAATAAGAGAAAAAAAATGAGTTATTGGGCAGTGAGAGAAAAGTAGGCATTTGGGATAGGAATTCTGAAACACCACGAATTTAGCATTCATGCCCAACGGGCCCACATGATTTCACTAACCAAACTAAGGTTTCTACTCTTAGTCCCAAATCCTAAACCAATCACCTCAAACCAAACGGGCCCTTAGTAGCAACACATTAGTTGAAAGGACACGTTGTTCACATTAATAGTTGATATTCAAGTTCTTAAACTACGGATAAAATATTTTAACTTGGTAATAAAAAAACAAATAAAGTATGAAGAAAATTGTATTAAATTTGTTTTCCAAAAAATGTTCATCCAAGTAAATCTTAAACTGATGGCATAGTGATGATGGGTGAATCTGTGAATGTACTAGGGTCTAGCTAGGGGTGATGGTCGTTTTAGATGGGGAAATAGTGTTGCAGCAGAGTTGATGGTAGTATATTTGAATTTTGTAAAAAGTGTGAAGTATTCATTGTCTATTGTGTTGTACATTGACTTTTTTTATTTGAAAGCGCTTATTATTTAAAATCAAACACACATTATATATTTTGAAGGTAAATGTAAATTAGAAGAAACGAGTGGGTGAGCCCGGGCGTTGCTGCGGGAGTGCTGTGTTGATGTATGTCTATAGAAGAAGACCAATAGATAACCTGATGCGCCAATGAGGTTCCTGTCAACATGCATGATTAAACCCCTTGTTGTGTGCTAAGGAGCTTTGTAAATCCAAAGAAGTTTGGTGAAAAAAAATCTGAATTTGGCCCATTGAGGCGTTAACGATACAATATGATGCTCAAATTAAAAGGGTGTTTTGAAAGATGGAATGAGACAAAGGTGTTAAATACCACCGTTTCAAAAGCATAAAGAATGGCATGCATCTAAGAATATGCAGCGAACCAATACATTACTCTCACTCATTAGGGTGAGAGCCGTACCTGAAAATATTGAAATTATAAAGCAAAGAGAGGATTGATAAAGCGAATAAGAAAATCAAACTAATTGTTTAAAACAAAAACTATAAGCACCAACCATCCAAGACTAAAAACTAACCAACATCAGTCGCAAACATTAAGCACCAACCATCCAAGACTAAAAACTAACCACTACACCCTAACAAAACACACTGATCTTCAAATGTTAACACTACTAAAAAGTTGCAAAATCCTTAGAACACTCACACAGATTCAAACGTAAGTACCCCTACGTGCTCAGCTTGTAGTGAATCAAAACGTGTCTCTAGTACTAATATCGACAACAAACTTAAACATCAATACATATTTTTTGCCATTTGAGTATCATAACGAAAGGGACCAATAAGCACTAAGCAAAAACCACGGGTTCAAATCTCATCCTGGCTTTAGTTTAACCATAAAAGCTACACGATTAATCTCTCACATGTTAGCCGTGAGACCAGTCCACACGCTGCAAAACGCCAACTTGTGAATATTACTTAACAAGTTAAGTAGCAAAAAGCAAATTAGCAAAAACATAAGGACCGTTGACTAAAACCATTAACACACCAAGTCAGTCAATCTTGAAAACCCCCAAATTACACTCACTACACACTCCAGATCCAAACGACAACAGCCCTAATGGCGAAATCACCAATCTTTATCTTAATCTCACTCATAATCACATTCACAGTCACAAACTCATTTTCAACTGAAAACCCAACAGATCGACGCATTTTAGTACTATTAGATGACTTGGCTTTAAAATCATCACATTCAATCTTCTTCAATTCGTTACAATCACGTGGATTTGATCTTGATTTTAAGTTATCTGATGATCCCAAAATTGCTCTTCAGAGATATGGACAGTATTTATATGATGCCTTGATCTTGTTTACACCTAATTCCGAAAGTAATTTTCTGAATTTTATTTTTTTATTTTTATTTTATTATTATTTTTTTTTTTATAAAGATTTGATTTTTTTTTAGTTTTTGTATTGTGGGTATTGATGAAATGATGTTTTTTATATAGGGTTTGGTGGGAATTTGGATGTGGCGGGTATTTTGGAGTTTGTGGATTCGGGTAAGGATTTGATTGTTGCTGCAGATTCGAGTGCGTCGGATTTGATTCGGAACGTTGCCGCTGAGTGTGGTGTTGATTTCGATGAGGTAGTTGATTTGTTTTGGTTTTGGTTTAAATGTGGTTGGTATTAAAAAAAAAAAACGCATTGGTTTATATTTTAGGATTTTAAGGATTTGTGTGCTGGACTTCGTAAGTACATAATCAACGAGTTGTGAATAGTAAACTGAAAATGTAGTTCGAGAAAGAGGGTGATGGTCATAGGAATATAAGATTGGAGATGTGTTTTCATATTAGCGTCTGAATTTTAAAACTTAAACTGAGCTTAAAACTACAAGATGCCAACGAATATTGGGGGTGTTTGGGATTGCTTGTTTGTACAGTGCTTATCAGCTTAAAAATAAGCGGCTGCCAATCTGCTCTTGTTTAAGTGCTTCTTGCAGTGTAAAGTAAGCAAATAAGCAGTGTTTGAAAAACACTTGAAACTGCTTGCCTAAATATAGGCAGGGACTTAATAAACAAGCCCAAACACCCTCAAAGTTATGTAAGCGAAAAAAGTTATCTTCAGATTTGATCCAGCCATCTCTTAGCTAGAACCGTTATCTTACAGAAATTTGGATACATGTGTTTAGCTGTTTACAGACTAGTATAAACAAAGTAGGGTCTATAGTCTCTAAAATCATTATTGCATATGTCGTGAAGTGTGGATCCCTGCCATTAAGTTTGTGAAACTATATCTATACATCTTTGTCTTAATGATAAACTGGAAAAAGTGATTATTAGTTAACAACTATTTCCATTCTGTTATTGCCATTAACAAATTGAAGTTGTATCGGACTTATATGTACCCTATGGATTTCCTCTTGGAATTTTTCGATAAACTTGCGTATAAATGTATGTAACACAATCCTGGTTTTCTAGATTTTTTCTATCCAGCCATCAATACCATATCATTAGTATTAGTTGGCTTCAGGTGAAAGGGTGATTTAGGTAAACCTTTTTGTGACATGGGTTTGTGAACGATTATCATATTGTTGTTCCATACTGGGGGAGGTACAATGTAGAATAAACTAAATAATGAAGTTTGTCTAGTACTCTAGTGGAGTTGGCATGGAGGCTATGTTTGGTCAAAATAGAACTTTTAGTTTTACACGCATAAAGTTCAACTTGCGAGGTGGGTAAACAGTGAAGATAAGTTTGGGGTGAAACCAGTCCTTTTGTGTATGGTTGAAACAACCCGGCCCACGCAGGTTGAAATGGCAGGGCCAGGTGGTTGATCCACAAACACTTCTCTGTCAATTATTTTAAATAAATGTTACAATAACTAGTTTGTTAAGTGAGATTACAATATAAATATCACTACAAATATAGAACTAAACCTTTGGATGGACCGGACTAGGAGGTTCTATGTAGCTAAAATAACCTTTTCCCAACTTTTGACCCATTTGATACCTTATCTAACCAGTTCCCCTTTTAGCTAAATACTCCCTCCGTCCCACATTAAGTGTCCATAATGGAATCTTGGGATGTCCCAAATTAAGTGTCCAGAGAATATTTCAACCAATGAGAAGAGACTTTAGTGGGTAATAGTGATATTTGATTGGTAGAGAGTGTAGTTAGTGAAATTTCCTAAAACTTTGTGCATTTGAAAAGTGGACACTTAATATGGGACGGAGGGAGTACTTCTTTGAGCCGTTTGAGATATAGCACTGCTCAAATCAGCTCAGTTATAAGTTAATATAAGTCGAAAATGCCACATCTAACCAAACTGGTTTGGGATTGACAAGTCATACAAAGAAATCGATTCACCATGTAGCTACAAATGTTTGACTGCATAAAGATGACTGATATGAAAAACACAGACCTGTATGGCATGTTGTAGCTATCATCTGAAGGTCGCGAACTATATTGCTTTTCCCAATCATCAAAACCCGGATCTGTCTGCATCCTATGTCTGTCTTTACTGAAGTCATCATCCTCGGACACATTTCTGTTTCCTTGCAAGAGCTCCCAATATTGCCTCCCAGAAAATTTTCCATGTGGCATATCATCATTGGTTCCTAACTTTGACCATTTCTCATCTTTTCTTTCCCAAGAAGGTTCAGACCTTCTACGTCTACCACTCATAGTCTCACCTTTTGAAAGTTTTGAGAGCGATTATATGGTCTTGCCTTCCCTTAAACAAAAGTCCAAAACAAGTATGACCTGGAGTAGCAAACAAAAGCAACATATCATAACCATAAAAGACAAATCAGTGAGTCTAGACTCTAGAACTCTAGATATTCTCAGGGCAAATCAAAAGCATATGTTGTTGCATCTAATAGGTGTTTCGCAAACATTAGATTGCGTGAACCAAGTAACTTATAAGAACAGACCAACGCTCCAAATATGTAACTTCAGTTTTCATTGCTATTTGCTTGAATAGGTAAGGAGCACAAAGCCATCTCTGTTCTAAAGTGACATAACAAGATTAATGGCCTAGCAATTTTGTCTTAAAGTGGTATCAACCTAGGGTGCAGTGTAAAGGAAAAACACCCTGATAGAACTAGAGTGCAACTAATATGAAATTTAACTCCAAATATTTTTTGCTATAGCTATGGGTGGGCCCCGTTCCCATTTTTTTAAGTGGAACCAAATTCCTCATCAGCTGATCAAAAAATAATTCACTCCGCAAAAATTGCATTGTTTTGACAGCTTGATCAAAATACTGGAAAATTCATATGATCAAAATCATGAGATGACAGGAACATATCCATTTTAGATTATCAGACAATACATCTCCCTGTTTAGCCCGTTCTGTGGTCTTTAGTTTGGGCACTCATACGGTCCTTTTTGCATTTTTTTTGTAAGACAACCTCACACACACAACTAAACTACACATTCTCACACATGACATCAATCTCAAATTTGTCCCTCACAGGAATTGAACCCACTGTTGTGTGTGATCGTAGATGTAAACTATCAAGAAAGAAGGGACCGTGGTGCATTTCTATTTTAGATAGATAAACCTGAAACGAGACCAAAAATACATAAAAATAGTCCGAAGATATACAATCTCACACATTTTGGAAATAAAAACGTTTTATTTTCGTGGGTGGGGCCCCTATAGGAACCATCTAAACACTGCATAACCAATTCAACTAGAAAACATATCATACAAACAAGGGTACTAATGAAATTTCACTTAAAACAAAGGCTCCAAGTGATGATATTCTTAAATAATAGGGGACATACAACATAACATGGACGTACAAATCTCGTCCCCATGCTATATATAGGATTGGGCTTGTGCACATATACACCCACTTCGTATTCTTTGATATTCTTTCTACATTCATGGTCATTGATAATATCATTGGATTAAATATAGTGAATCCTTGTTACTGTCATGACACAGCAACTACCCTCTTGTAAAAAAAGCTGTTGTATATGGATATGATTGGAAACCTATCATCTTATGATCTCATAGAAATTTTATAATAAAGATTGTTGTACTCCGTATTAGTTTAAACACAGCAGAGCTGATAGTCTCTAGAATCATTAGTACACTCGACTTGGAGTTCAAAAACCACAATGTATAATTGTATAGAGTATGACCTATATTTTTTTTTTAAATTTGAGGTGTTTAAAATATGTGCTTGGGTTATTCTCACGACAGTCTAGTATATATATACGAGATCCCTAGTTCCCTACAATCCTATGTTTTAAAAGAGATTAAAACTTAGACTGAGCTTTCTTAATCGGTAATGCACAGGATCCATCTGCGATGGTTATTGATCATGGCAGCTATGCTGTCTCAGGAACCGAGGGGGATCATACATTAATTGCTGCGGATGATTTCGTTCAAGCTGATGTACTTCTGGGGAATACAAAAATTGAGGTCAGTGCATGTATTTAGATAGTGTGTTATGTGATAACTATCATTGTGCATGTGTATAGTTGGATGAGTATTTTTCTGTTTTAAAATTTAGATAATGGCCAGTATTTTTTTTAAAAGTTTACAACCACATTTAGCTGCAGAAAAGGAGCTAAAGAAATCTGGTGTTTAAGATATAAACTGAAAATATAGATGCAAAGTTGAATAAAGTATAAAGTCTGAATCCTAAAAGCATCGTTTCTTTTTTTCTTTTTCTTTTTTTTTTTTTTTCTTGGGGTGGTAGCTGTAATAGTAATTGGATCCATGGAGAAGATAGTATTTGAAGGGGCAAGCTAGCTGCCTCTCATTCCTGTATATTGGTCTCGTACCTAGATAATAGGGGTGAACTGGTTAAACATAAAGAGTTTTTCCATTTGGACTATATTTTCATTTATGTCAACTGGCTAGATAGATAGATGATATTAGCTCAGAGCAGTGCATATAGCGTTATATTGGCCTTTTCAGTAATTTTGTTTTGCATGACACAGGCTCCTGTACTTTTCAAAGGGATTGGTCATTCTGTGAACCCAGCAAATAGCTTGGTAAGTTTAAAATGCAGCATTTGCTTGATACTTTGATTGCGGAGATGCTGCCTAGTTCACTTGTGAATCCATTTTTATATTCAACATGTGTTGCAGGTTCTGAAGGTTCTCTCAGCTTCTCCATCAGCATATTCTGCCAACCCGAAGTCCAAGCTGTCAAGTCCACCATCCCTTTCTGGATCTTCCATTTCGTTGGTTTCAGTTGTTCAGGTTTTTCTCCGCGTATTATTGTTTATTTACAAGATAACTTGTTCTCATGTTTGATTTCCACATCTAATATCACTTAATTACACCAGTTATCGAGATGCCAAGTCTGCGAAATAATTCTTCTAATAATCTTTCTTTTAATATTGCAGGCTAGAAATAATGCAAGAGTTGTGTTCTCTGGCTCTCTAGATCTGTTCAGCAACAAGTATGTGATACTTTGCAGTTGTCTTCAGTAACAATTTTACAATCCTATTTTTTTTTTTTTTGGATTGAAGTGGGACTGAATACTGTCTTATGCAGATTCTTTAAATCACCAGTGCAAAAGGCAGGGAGCTCAAATAAGTAAGTGAATACTGTCTTAAATCACCACAGCCGCCATGTTGGTTACTTTAGTTTTATCATAGCGACATACTTTCCCATATAGTATTACTCTGAAAAAGAAATGATAAGTACATCAAAATGAATCTTAAAGAGTATATTGCTTGAATAATTACCTGCAACAGGTATGAAAAATCTGGCAATCAGCAGTTTGTTACCGAGCTTAGCAAGTGGGTTTTCCATGAAAGAGGCCATTTGAAGGTAAGATATCTGCTATTTTTTCTTTGCTCAAGTGTATTTCCAACTTTTACCACAATAATTTGATTGTTACTTTCAGTGAGGTAATGTGGGGTTGGGGTTATTACAGACGATTATGATCTGATTCCTCTGACATGTAAACTATATTCCATGTAGTCTATAGTTTCTACTTCATTACAATCTCTTATGAATTTTCATCTTGACTGTCGACAGGCTGTCAATGTCAGACACCACAGAGTTGGCGAGACTGAAGAACCTGCTATCTACAGGATCAACGATGACCTGGTAATTTTTTTAGCATATAGAGATGCAAAATGAGTGGGCTGGGCAGATTGGGTTAGTGCTCCAAATGGGACTTGTTGAAATTAGTAATATTTGATGCATGTCAAAACGGGTCGGTATCTGTTGACCCAGAAACTGTTATAGCTCTTTTTTTAAGTTGTTTGTTAATCTAGCGGGTATCATAATGAAACGGTATGACTAAACTACTAGCTTAATATAATGATTGGAGAGAGTGGAAGAATTAGAGATACACTATTGGTCACCTATGACCTCTGACCCGTTCCAAACTTTATCACGGTTTTTAGAGTTTACCCATATGACCTATTAGAGGTCAAAGATAACTTGAATAAACCCAATTCTATGTAAATGGGGTGAAATTGAAACTATTAACTGTACATATTACAGTAACTTTTTGTTGCTTTAAATATAAAAAAACAAACTAAGAATTTGCTAATCTCTGGTTAAATTGAACTTGTTTCAGGAGTACTTGGTAGAGATTTATGAGTGGTCTGGATCAAGTTGGGAACCATATGTTGCAAATGATGTTCAGGTTCAGTTTTACATGATGAGCCCCTACGTGTTGAAAACCATGTCAACTGATAAGAAGGTATCATTGTCAGCCGCTTCATCATGCTACTCAATAATATATATATGCTTCTCTAAGTTTGCTAAATAAATTCATGTTCTTTTTATATACTTTATCTGCAGGGTTTGTATCTTGCTTCCTTTAAGGTGCCAGATGTTTATGGTGTTTTCCAGTTTAAGGTTGAATATCAGAGGCTTGGATACACTAGCTTGTCACTTGCAAAGCAGGTAAAGTTCTTGATACTTGCTAGATAATTAGAGAACTTAATCAATTGGCAAGTGGTGAATCTTTCTACAAAAGAGCGGGGGATGCACCTCAGATTTTTTTCCCCAGAGCCCCATTCATGAACAAATTTTGTGATCTACACCATGATCATGCACTAAGTAGGTTGTTTCCTAACGGCGGCAATTTAGACCAATTACATATAAGATACGGGTAATGTATGATTTATTAAGTGGGTAAATCTAAAGGATTTGACTAAAAGGAAATGGATTGAATGGACTGAAATGCATTTAAAACGTATATAAGTTAAATGGCTTTATTTAAAAAGGTTTGATTGTTTTATCTAGAGGATAGTTTTGTCTCCTCTACTGTTTTTTTTTGGTATCCATGATTTCCGACCTTTTGGCCGACTAATCCACGGGGTTTGAACCCACCGCCACACAGACTCAGGTAAAGCCCTCCCTTTTCAGGAGGTTGGTGTGGCCACTTAACGTTGTTTGCACCTAGCAGGAATTGAACTTGAGACCTCACACATTTTAGAGTGATAGTTACAAGCCCTTTTGCCACTAGGCCACCCTTAAGTGGTTATTTTGTCTCCTCTACTGTTATCATATCTAACATTCACATCATGATTTTAATGTGCACTTTCAGATTCCAGTTCGTCCTTTTAGACACAACGAATATGAGAGATTCATACCAACGGCTTTTCCATATTACGGAGCATCATTTTCTACGGTATTATTTCACTTCCTTGGAATCTTGATAAGTTAGAAGATGACAAGGGTGTGAGCTCACATCTGTTATTGCATGGCAAATGAGATTTTGACACCATCAATTATCATTGTTGCAGATGGCTGGATTTCTCATCTTCAGCTTTGTATACCTTTACAGCAAGTAAAAGCTTAGATGTGGTGGGGGCTTTGTTTCAGTCTGTTGTTTTGAGACATCATAGGAGATTTTCAAGTAACATTTTCTATCCCGACACCTTAGGAGCTCTTCTACCCTTGGATAATTTTATTATGATACAAATTTTGGCAACGTCCTACTGGGATATTGCTTATTAGTGCTTGTAGCCGTTAATTAGAGAAAAGGATGATCAAAATGTTAAAAAGAGTATTCTCCATTAAAAATCGAGACATAGTCTTTCATATACGAGATTTGCTCATGCGTTGTGCTATATTCTGTTACTATGAGTTATGTTGCATCTCCTACCATGACATTACTACCTGTGAACACCCATGGCTCGATTTAGTCAAACGCTATGATGGTTTGTTGACAAACATGTGTTTTATTGTTCTGTTCAATAGATCTGGTAACAAAGATCAACATAACCGGAAAGTCATTTGACCATTTTTACTCGAATAAACACAACATAAAAGGGTAAACTTTATAGGGGTGACGGTTTTCCCTGTATAGCTCATCAACTCTTTTTAGGTTGGTTTGTCATCTCCTCTCTTTTGCATCATAGTACAAACTCTTATGTATAAATGCTTCCCAAGGACATGTCATGCGTTCGTCTCTTTTAGTATTATTGTCAGTCGTTTTTGCCTCTACTATGGTGGATGGACTCGTTTGCCATTTTTGATGTTGTCTCCCCATTGGCTACTGCCGCAGGTCTTCTTTGCCATTGCCGCTACAGTTTGTCTTCTCCACTGTGCATTTGAATAACAAGCTTCTATGTTTCCCTTGATGGTTTTTCTTTGGTTCAATACTATTTATGATTATAGTTCGTTTTGATCTGATAAATCTTATTCAATGTGGCATGAAACTATCAAATTTTAGTTACCATCGATTTTACCAGTTATGCAATATAGTTTTTAGAACATACTACTGCTTAGAGATCTATCAAGACATGTTTAATCTATGCAAAAGATGAAAATATGTTCATTAGCAACCAATATTAAAGTTAATAGGTCAAAAATATGACGACTTGGGCAAAGGTTTACAAAAGCTAGGTGACTTGATTATATGACTTGTAAAAGTTTAGTGACTTGATTATGACTTGTAAAAGTGCAGTGACTAATAAAAACATAACATTAAGTATATATTAAACTAAATGAAAAAAGTAATACTATGAGAAAAGTGATCATTATTTTTTTTCACAATGCAACTAATACGTCTAGAGTATCGTATCAATACATGTTATAAGCATAAAAGACGGCCTACATAATGTCGCAAGTAATACAATAACAAAAGAACACACTATAGATATCCAAAAAGCTTATTCTAAAAATAACGATACATCAAATTAAACCATAGAAAAATAGGACCAAGAAACTGTGTAAATAACATCATTGACGTATATATCGTGCATCAAACAATAACATACGTATAATCATAAGATGGGAAAAATAAGATAATAACATGATCCGTCCATAATAATAGAGTCTATTGAATGAATACCAAATAATAAAAAAGATGATACTAATAATGAATCTCAAGGTTTCTTCATTGAACATCTGAAAGCCTCAATTTGAGATTGACACCTAGCGTAATCGTTATTGTATTGTTCTAAACAGTTGTTCAGAGCTTCAACATTGCTTACTAGTATCATTTTCTGAGCGTTGCATGATGCCCACAACCCAACATATGCTGATGACATAGTATGTTTTTAGTATAAAATCTAGTTAGGGATAAATGTATACTGATACCATATTTAAAGATGAAAATATAGATTAACCCTAATAGGTCAGAATACGGTGTTATGTTCTTTTACTTCAAGGCATGGATCCCAAGTGGTATAATCTTCTTGTTCAAGTCACATTCCCAATAAATTATCTACTCGATATTTTGTTTATATGAAATTACTTATAAGTCCCTTTCAACTTTTGTAGTCCTTTTGTTTCTATTTCTACTAAAAAAGTGAAAATATTTTTGATAATTAGTGAAAGCTAACCCATAAACTACTGTCAAATCTGATAATCATTCTAAAAAGTGAAAACTAATAATTTTAGTGTCCTAATACAAAATACCAAAGGTTGGTGATATTTACTATAAGATATTGGTGCTCACCCGCATGACTTATAAAATATGCATAACAGAAAATAAACAAGTAATGGTCATGTAGACAAAACCCATAATAACAGATCTTCTAATCAGTGATATAACCTAAACCTAAACACGTATAACGGAGTTTAAAGAGTTAGTTACTTGATCCTGCAATAACGTAAGCTCATAACTCTTGTCTGCAGTCAAATCCGTGCACGGAATTGCCTTCATCTTCTTGATGCATGCTTCTTGGTTCGATCGTCCTTAAGGTTTATTGGGGACAACCACCACGTTGGTTGCATCAGGTATCCACCAGTACTGCACAAGTAGAACTAGGGCTAGATCCTATGCAAGTGGGAGAGTACGTAGTCGACCTAGTTGACTGGCAATTGACTAAGAAAGTCAAGTAGGGATCGACTATTCGACCCTTATGTCCGGCGATCTATCAAAGCGAGTTGAGAAGGGAAGTTTTAGGGTTTTGAGGATTAGTTATGAGCCCAGTTGGGAATGCCTTGTATATATACGGTGTCAAGGAACATTCCTAATCAAAGTAGAAATGATAGGCAGGTTCCTAAAGACCCGTCTGATATAATTGACCCGAACCCACAGCTTGACCTGAGTTATGTGGGAAACACATGGGTCAGCTTGATTCAATCAAATCCTTCCATCACTTAAGTGCAGACAATACCCCCACATGTTTTTCTACATAACAGTCAAGAATATTTTATTTTCCCTATTATTTTAGTTTATTTTTGACCTTTTCTACAGCAGTTATTTACTTTCCCTAAATGTAGCTAAGTGGGTGGTTATTTTTCCTTTTCTCCTGTATGTATTGAGAAATCATGAATGAGAAAAGTCAGTTTTTGATTTTCCTAAAATTCTTTCTCTTTGTTTAGAGATTGTTTTTATTCCATTGTTATCCTAGTTTTTGGCAGAATTAGGAGGTGATCTTGGAAGCTGATTTTGGAATCTCGTGGTGTGTCTGTAACGAAGTTTCCAAGTTGGTTTTTGCTCAGCGAGATCTGTGAATTCGAATATTTGCTTATGAAGTGTGATATACCCGAGGATGAATCGCAGACTCTGGTACGATATTTGGGGGGATTAGATACCCGTGTTGCTAATATTGTGGATTTGTACCCTTACTCGTCTCTAGATGATTTAACCCTGTTGGCCCACAAGGTCGATAACCAGCAACGAAGCAAGGGAAAGTTTGAAGCTGTACGAACCTTTAATAAAAACACAACCCAACCCAAAACAGTACCAACCAACAAAACTCCCACTATACCTGAAAATAACTCAACTCCAAACCGTGCCCCGCGAAGGTGTTTTCGGTGCCAGGGATTGGGGCATATTGCTTCCGAGTGTCCGTCGAGCACGAGGGGGTAGATAATTCCTTCACAGTTGACACGACATTGGATTCGGTGGTGGATGATGAACCTATTGTCGAGGAAGTTGTTGGACCTGATGAGGGGGCATGTCTTGTTATCCGTCGGGCACTCAGCAATACTCCTGATCAAGGTTCAAACCTGCAACGTGAGACCATTTTTCATACGTGTTGTACCATCGCTCAAAAGGTTTGCACTTTAATTATCGACGGGGGAAGCTGCACTAATGTTGCTTCTTAAACATTGGTGTCCAAATAAGTCCATATGAAGCATAAACAATGATTAATCAATAGAGTTAAAAAACTTGGGCTTACAAGAGGCTTTATGTTGTTTGCCTTTAAGACAAGCAATGCATGTTTGGTCATTTTCAAATCGTTTCTGAGGCAAGCCTCTTACCAAACCATCTTTGACAATTTTATTTATGGTTTTGAAATTAATGTGACTAAGCCTCCTATGCCATAACATAGATTCATCCAATGTGGCCTTTGCAACAAGACAAGTAAGAGCCTCTTTAGGAACAATCTTCTTCATATCAACACTGTACATGTTGCCCTTTCTTGGAATTTTAAGAAGTACTTGACTTTCATCAGGCATCTTAAAATCAGAAGAAAGCACAAGACATTCAGTGTCAGTAAAAAGAACTTTGTTCTTTTTGGCACACATCTGTGAGACACTAAAAAGATTATACTTAATCTCTTGCACATAGTACACGTCTTCAAAATCTAATTTACCGGTTTTAAGAGTACATTTACCAGTAATTCTTCCTCCTATTCCTCCCCCAAAGGTAACGTATCCTCCATCCAATGATTGAAAGTCTGAAAGATAAGACATGTTGCCTGTCATGTGCCTTGAACACCCACTATCTAAATATCCTTGATCTTCATTATCTGCTTGTGAATGTCCCTGCACATAAATAAGGAAATTAGTTTCCTTGGGGAACCCAAGCCATTACTGACTTGGATTTGCCTCGTGCATCAATGTAATTAAATCTTTTGAGAACAATTGATGCACCATTGGATTTAGGAGGTCTCCAAATCCAACATGCTGAGGCCTTAACAGCATTTGCCCTGTTTTCCCTAGCAGCAGTATGAACTGCTTGCCTAGCAGTAGGAACTGCTGGCTTTGCAGTTGTACCATTTAGTTTCCAAAATCGTTTATGGACCACTGCTTTGGATTGAAAAGGCCTTGTAGCAGTTTTAGATGCATATTTGAAATTTGTTTTTGCATTTTGAACTGCTGATTTTGGGTAAACAGTTTTAATTGGTCTAGCAGTAGAAACTGCTTGTCTAACAGTATGAACATGTTTTGGGCTAGACTTTAATGAAACTGCTCTGGGTGTTGTTCTAGGAAAATTAGAGTGACTTTTAGATTGAGATGTATGCATTTTTAAGTTCACCCTATGGTTTGAATACCCAGATACCCTTTGGTTGCAGAAGGCTGCAAGATGGTCAAAATCTCCACAAACGAAACAAGCTTTGTTATAGAAGTCAAAGTCATCACCTAGTTGATGAGACTTGAGGTCATTCCAATTCCTTTGGTTACCTTTAGGCTTGTTTGTGGTTCTATATTGTTCACAATATCTTACTGGTTGCCTAACATGTTTAACATTTATTTTAGGCCTAACAATATTATTCTTGACCACTTTAGGAACACTTGTTCCTGCTTTCTTAACAACATCAGGTTTAGACATAACCTGTTTTTCCTCATCATCATCAGATTTCCAGTCCTCAATGACCAGAACATCTGATTTTGTACCAGAGGACACCTTGGACTCAGGAAGTGAAGTTTTACTTAAACTCTCACTTACTTTTATAGGCTCATCAACAACTACATTTTCTTTTAGCTGAACAACATATTCTAATATAGGTTGTTGAAATTCAGACAAGCCTGTGTGTTCTAGGTCTATCCCTGGGGGTGCAGGGATTCCTCTGTAAGGAGGTGGGACAAAATTATATCCTAACCCAGACTTGGCTTTGTTGATTATTTGACATTCAATTAAGTTGGTTACACCCTTAGATGCAAATTCTAATGTTTCTACACTTAATTGAATATTTTCTTTAGCCTTTTTAAGCCTAACTACCTTAGCTTTCAAATTACTAATGTCAGCATCTCTAAACATTATTTTCCTGTTAAGAAGTATTTTGGCATCAGTAAAGGTGGATTCATTGGTCTGATAGTGTATGATCTGCTTCTCTAGGGTAGCTAAGCCTATCTTATGATCTGTTAAGTTTTGATGAGTTTTGCTTAGTTCTATCCTTTGATCATCATAATGTTTGATTAAAGTTTTTAGTTCTTTAAGAGCAGTACAAGTATTTGAACAAGCTTTATGAGATTGTACCTCAGTAGCAGAGAAATCCGTGAGTGCCATCTGAGTAGAAGCTTCTTCTTCATCTGCCATAAAACTCCAATCAAACCCTAAGCCATCAATAGCTACCATAGCTTTTGAGTTTGGCTCAGTAACCTCCCCTATTTTGGACTTGCTTCCAAAACCTTTGCTTTTGCCATCCTGATACCTTGGTCTTTTACATTCTCTTGAGAAGTGCCCCATCATGTGGCAGTTGTAACATTCTATCTTTGATTTGTCAAAACCAGCAGTATCATTGCTGCTGATAGTGATCTTCTTCCCTGTTCTTTGATAGAATTTCTTAGCCCTCATGCTAAGGAGAGAAATTTTCCATTTTAGATCCATCTCCTCTAAATCATCATCATTGATTTCCTGGAGGTCTTCATGAGTAAGCATGGACCCATCATTCTGACTTGTGAGAAAAGCACAACATGTTTTCTCATCCAAAATACCAGTAGTACTGCTTGATGAACTGGCAGTACCAACTCCCACATCAATCTTCACATCATCAACTGGATTTGAGTTACTAGGGGATGACATAAAGGCCATGTTCCCAGTACTTGAGCTTGATCCTCCAGTCTTCTTCACATCTTGTTCCACAATTTTGAAGTTGCTATACAAGTCCATTAGGTTCATGGTGTCTATGTCTGGCTTGTTCTTCCAGACAACAACATGCATAGCCCACTCTTCAGGTAAGCTTCTAAGAAATTTGGAGTTTAAATCTTCTTGAGGTATATCCACCCCAAGAATAACAAGTTGGCTCACAATCTTCTGAAGCCTGTTAAACATGTGGTCTAATGATTCATTGTTTGTTGAAGTGAAGTTTTCAAACTGCTGCTTGAGAAGAGTCTTTTGGGTCTTCTTGGTGGCTTCATTCCCACCATACCTTGCAACAATGGCCTCAAATAATGACTTGGCATCTTTGAACTTGCTAAAGTTTAAAAGTTGATCATTTGGAATGGTCATCATAAGCATACTTCTGGCCTTGAGGTCATTCTTCTTCTTTATTCTGTCTTCTGTAGTTGTTGGGTTGATCTGCATAGTTGTCACCACCTTACCCTCATCTGTTGATGTAGTGGTTGTAGGCTTAAAAGAGTTTCCTTCTTCAATAATTTCCCAAAGTGTATAGTCTTGCACATGGAAATACTGCTCTATCATTAACCTCCACATATCAAAATCATTCTGTTTGAGCATTGGCAACTTTGCAGCAACATTCGTTTGAGCAGACTCCATGTCCATTTCTTCTTCTTCTAAATCAAAGATATCAGCCTGGCTCTGATACCACTTGAGAGGATTTGATACACTTATGAGGATGTTAGTCCTTTATGTTGATGCAAATAATGTTCTAAAAACGTTATTTATATCTTTCGATTAACTCACGTTTTGAGGATGACAAAATGTGAACTCACGTTACGTTAAAATTAACGTTAACAAGTTTTTAATCGGAAGATCCCGTTTCTACGCAAATCACTCTTGAACAAAGTTACAACTTGAACTAGTGATCAAAGAAGTGAATTCATGTTTTGAAAATTCACATTTTAAATGGGACAAAACATTTTTTCAAAAATACACATGACAAATTATTTTTGAAATATTAAGAAATGTTTTAATGAAAAAATAAGTTTGAAAATCACAACAGCTATTTTTCCCCCCAAAATCAGCTCCAACCTTCCCCAAATAAGTTTTCACCATAAAAGACAAAATTTGGAGCGTCCTAGTCTACCACGGCTCCACGGTACCGTTAAATTTAACGGAGCCGTGGGTCATTTAGTGGAGCCGTCCGTACCATTTTGAATTGTAACGTTCAGATTTTCTTTGCCTATAAATACCCACCTCTTTCACAGTTTTAGGCACCCTTCACACACATAAAAATCCCTTAACTAAATCCTCTCACACCTTTCACTTCTAAGGGTCAATTAGATTAGTTTTTCTTTGTTTTAAGAGTGATCCAATCATCCTTCAAGTGATCCTCTTCATACCTCTTCACTAGCAAGAGAAGAACACAAGTATCCAAGTTGATACAAGGTGTTGTCATCCCTCTTCATTGGCAAGAGAAGAACTCAAGTAATCAAGAAGATACTAGAGTTATAGTTGATAGGTTTTTGTAACACTTGTTACAACCTTGTTGTGTCTTAGCATACATCAAGTTTATTTTCTTTTTGTGAGTGAGAGTGAAGATCAAGTGTGATCTATAGAGATAGTGAACATCTCTTGAAGCCATTGGGCTTGTGTGATTGATCAAGAAGATCAAGGGTCATTAGGTTAGTGTTAGTTGAGTAGAGTGAAGTGAGTGTTGATCATTGTGATCGTGTTGAGATCTTGGTGATCTCTTAAAGCCATTGGGCTTGTGTGTTTGGTCACGTGGACCTTGGTAGATTGGTGCTAGCTAAGATTAGCACTCGACATCTAGCTTAGTGTCGGAAATAGGATAAGCGACGTGTACGTATTCTCCGCCGAAGGGAGGTTGTTGATATAGTGTTTGAAACTCTCGAGTGTGGTACTCGGGGAGTGGAGTAGGGCGAAGAAGAGCTTCGTAGCCGAACCACTATAAATCCTCTGTCTCGGTTTGATCTTTCCAACTCTACTCTTTACTTTTATTTGTTATTATTACGTAGCTTAGTTTGTAGTTCATATTGGTGTTGTTTGATTACACATAGAGTTCGAATCAAAGTTTCCAATAGCACACTTTTAAAACAAGATTTTTAAAAGAAGTTTTTAAACCGGTAAACTATTCAACCCCCCTTCTAGTTTCCCACAATTGGTATCAGGAGCCACGTCAGTCAAGTTTTTAAAGTATATTGTATTTTAAAGCTTGAACCGATCAATGGATTCCGACAAATATCTAGAAGGGCAATCTATGTAAAGACCACCACTTTTCGAAACCGATTGTTTTATTTATTGGAAAACAAGATTCGAAACGTATGTGAAATCAAAAGACATTGATCTTTGGCATGTTATTACCGAGGGTGACTTTCAACCTATTCAAAAGAATCCGGAAACTAAAAAGGATGAAATAGTTTCTTATGATAAACAAAGTGATGAACTTAAAAGAAAATTAGCCAAAAATAATGAGGCTAAAATGATGATTTATAATACTTTGCCTAAAAAGGAATTTGAAAGAATTTTTATGTGTAATACGGCAAAAGACATTTGGAAAACTTTGTTAGTCACTCACCAAGGTAATAACCAAGTCAAAGAGAACAAGATAGATCTTCTTGTTCAACAATATGAACAATTCTCCATTTCGGAGGATGAGTCAATAGATAATGCTTTTGCTAGATTTAATACTATTATCACTAGCCTTAAAGCTCTTGATGAAGGATATTCTAGTAAGAACTATGTTAGGAAGTTTCTTAGAGCTCTACATCCTAAATGGAGAGAAAAGGTCACCGCCATAGAAGAGTCAAAGGACTTGGCGGCATTGTCACTCGATGAACTTATAGGAAACTTGAAAGTTCACGAGATGATCATCAAGAAGGATTCTGACATTGTCAAAGGCAAAGGCGAGAGAGTTAGATCTCTAGCATTAAAAGCCAAGAAGGAGTCCAGTGATGAGGAATGTTCGAGTTCCGGTAGTGAAGATGAAGAGTACGCACTAGCCGTTAGGAACTTTAGAAAGTTCTTTAGGAGGAAAGGTAGATTTCCTAGACAATCTCGAGATGAGAAGAAGTCATCCCAAAGAAATCATGATGAAAGAAAAGGGACAAGTGATAGGAGATGCTTTAGATGCGGAGATCCTAATCACTTCATAGGAGAATGTCCTAAGCCACCAAAATCCAACAACCAAAGAGCCTTTGTAGGAGGTTCTTGGAGTGATAGCGGTGAAGAAGAAGAGAAGAAGCCTAACGATGAAACGTGCTTAATGGCTCAAGCTTCTAACGAGGTACAATCCGACTCTTCTTATTATAGTGATAATAATTCGTCAGTAGATGATAATGAATTGCATGACGAATACAACAAACTATGCGTAGTTAGCACTAAGATTTTAGGTAGAAACACAAAGCTAAAATCAAAATTAAAAGAACTAGAACTACAAGTCTTAGAACTAAATGATCAAGTCAAGAGACTTGAGAAAAACAAGGAAGTAGATTTAGGATGCGGGTCATGTATTAGTCTTCAAGTAGAAAATGAAAAACTTAAAGAAAATGCTTTAAGAATCATTAGGTTTGATGAAGGAACTAAAAGGCTTAATGATATACTTGAAAATATTAGATATAGTGAACATGACCGTTCGGGTTTAGGATTTGACCCAAATTAGGCTTCTACAAGTAGTACTAAACAAGTAAAATTTGTAATGCCTGAAAAGTCCATGTCTGAAGGTGACGGCACCATTAAAGATACAGACGGCACCACTAAATTTAGTGGTACCGTGGTACCGTGTGGTGCTGAGGACAAAACTGGGTCAATTCTGAAAAGTAACTTAAGTCCTAAACCAAGTCTAGTAGTTGTAAATAGAACTAGAGTGTTACTCCAAGTAGAGAGGAAACCAAAGGCTTTAACAAACCATTGTCATCTCCCGAACATGGATTTGTAAAGCGTGACAATAGGTCAACTACTCCTCCACCTAGAAAGGTAAACTCTCCCAAACCTCGGTCTAGAACTCCTCTACCGAGAGGTAACTTTAGAAGACAAAATCATCCAAGTAACTTTCCCGTAACTTGGAATGATCGTCCATCACAAAGTTACTTACCATGGGAAATGTGTCCTCCATTCTCACATCCTAAACTAACGCAACAAATGCGTAGGATGTTTAACTCTAACAACTTTGGACCCATGAGATATTGGGGACCAGATGTTTGAACATTTGTTTTGCTAGGAAAACATGAGTGTAAATAAACTTTGGAGTACGACTAAAAGGAGTATGATGCGTTATCAAGCTTATCCGGTGACGCAATAGTCAAGTCGTGTCTTTCGTGCTTAACATTCAACAAAGGTACCCTAGTCTTCTAGTTTTAAGAGCAAACACCTCAGGCACAGGTACGCTTTCTTAAAACACTCTTTGTTAATAGTAATGTTTGGCATGAAATAGTGTAGTTAGAATCTAACATGGTAGGCACTATAACACAGAAACTCTATTCACATCTCATCATGCCAAATTCATCTTGTCCAGAAATGTTCGATGATCGCTTGAAGATCATGCGTGACAAGTTTGAATTAAGCATTGATGAGTGAATCAAGTTCCCTTCCTTGCACATATTTAATCTTGCCTAAATGAAGTATCCCTGTAAACTTATGTATACTATATGTATGAGATACATAGTTTAAGTAATAGTCTCTATTGACAATAACGCCCATATCCGCAAATGCGAAACTCACAAGAGACGAAGAAGGTGAGTGCGAGGATATAACTAGGTTAGGGGCATAATAGGTAAAGCAGTTTACCTAACGGCAAGTAGGTCCATTATCATGAATAGTGTTGGCTTTGTGCCCACTTGCAAGAAGTATCCCAAAACTTCTTACATCAAAGTGTTTAATGTATCATACCATACATTAAAGATACTATACACTTGAGATTACGATATCTTGAGGAGATTGATGTAGAAAATGTTTCTATACCAACTCTGATAATGTGAGAGTTAATGTGGGTTGAAACATAATGAGTAATGTTTGTACCTTCATAGGTTGATTAACAAACATCTTGGTTCCACAAGAAACAAACTACTCTTATTGTCACCACGACCGAAACCGAGTACGCAAGCGCCGGAAAGGCATGACAACAAACACTATAGATGAGACAACTCCCTGTGAAGAGTAGCAGTCAAGATGCCATTAGACTTGTCCGGGAACCCTATAGTTTGCTCATGAATGAAGCTCGTCGAAGTACGTCATCTCCCCGCGGAAAGACATCTCCTCCGTCATGATAACGTCGAATGAGAAATCTTTTCTTTGAAAAGTATTTCTTCTCACCTTAACCTTTACATTCTCGTCAAATGACCTCTTAATACTCCATTGGAATTATTAATGTCATTTCTCACGTCTCATCATATGACTTTTCAAGTCATTCCTCATATCCCGCTCATGACTATTTGAATATTCCTTCGGAAATATTAAAGTCATCCGTCACGTCATACCTCATAACCTTTCATCCCTTCTATGACCTCTCGAAAGTTTCGCGGGAAACATTGAAGTCATTCTCTACAAATCGCTCATGACTTTTTAAGTCATATCTTTCACTCGTCACATGACTCATGAATATTTCACGGGAAATATCTAGTCATTCCTTGTGTCGCGTACTCCGACTAATTAAATATTTCATGGGAAATATTATAGTCATCCTCCTAAACACAACTCATAACTTCTATTTATTTCACGGGAAATACTAGAAGTAAATCCTCATCCAATGACATCTTAGTCAATTTCCTCGGAAAAACTAAGGTCATTTCCGGTCATCCCATTTAATCATCTTTCGTCAAAAAGGTTTATTAGGTATAAACTTTTTCCTCATGTCAAAAAGTCTTACTAAATAAGTAAGATTAATCAGCCAAAAGTCAAAACAGAAGAAAAACTGGACCATCAGATATACGGCTCCACTAATGTTTAGTGGAACCGTGGAGCCGTGCATCTGAAAAACGCGCCCAGTCACTCTTTTCTTCTGCACAAACTTTCCAAACACACAAAACCTCTTCCACTTGCTGTCAAAATCGAACCATAACACCATAATTCAACTAAACTCTTGCAAATCAAGATTGAGGCATTGGAATTAACAAATCCTAACCACAACATCATCAATTGTAAGTAATTCACTCTTAATTTCATTTAATTTGAGTCTAGGGTTTGTTCTTGAGTATAAATCCGAATTGGGGATTTTCAAAATTAGTTAAACCCTTGTGAAATTAAGACTAGGATTAGACAATGTAGTATTCACATGATTACCTAAACCTAGGATTTCCAAAAACCCATTTATGTTGCAAAACCTAATCCGAAATTAATCACTAAATTCAGATTATGATTGATTATTTGTAATGGAATCATGTTTAGGATGATTAAAACTAGAGTAGGAACGTTCTGCATTAAAGCTTTTCAATCTTAAAGATTGTTGGCACCATGTTGAGGCATTTTCCAAACACCCCAATTCGATTATTTTTCTAAAAACTTCACAAGTCTAGGATCATGAAACCTTTTTCATACATTGTTGATGCAAATTAAAAACGTTTTTGCATGCATACATGAACTCTCAAATATGGCTCGAAGTACATAATTGATATGTATTGTTCGACATATTTGATTGAGCAAAAGTGAAGTTAGGAGCGTTTGGGCAATCTCATTAGGATAATTTTAGAGTCGAGATTGCCGCACCTCCACATTGTTTGCATTTAGGCACACACACTAGAAGTCTAATCATTAAAATGCAACGAACTAACATATACAAAAATATTTTTTTTGTAGACAAACAATGCCTCGAAATGATTATCAAGATACCAAACCATACATTCTTAGTACTCTTGAAAATCTAAACATTCCTAATGAGCAAAAAGCTTATTTCGCAAAAGTCCAAAATTGATACATACACGAAGGGCGTGTAGTCGATGCACTCTATGTCACGACAGACAATATTCGTGTCTGTTTTCCTTCTATCGAGTTCGATTGTTTATACAAAATAAACGATCAAGTCTGTCCTCGTTTTGTTCTCGAGTTTTATAGTCGAGTCCGTACCTTCACTGATGATGATGGTAATGTTTTTCTTGATTTTTGGATTCAAAACCAAAATATCATCCTGTCTGTCTCCGAGATTGGACAAATTCTCGGTGTTCCTGCATATGGTCAGTGTGCATACACTGAAGACCATACTCTTGAGTCTCTCTTCTATAATCTTGAGGATGTAGGTGCCTATCGCACTGAAATTCCCGACCTCGAGTCCATCAAACAAGTCATCCAAACACCTAGAGTCGTCCACACGTATCAAAAGCGTGATGGTTCAATTGTCCACCTTGACCCAAACCGTATCTACCTCAAAGAACTCCTTCCCGACCTTAGAAGTTGGGAACTCCTTCTTCGTGAGAACGTGTTGAGCCTTGCGGGCAATCGTGATCACGTCTCTGCGAGTCTCGCCCATATGCTCTATTGTCTTAGTATCGAGGAACCTTATAACCTCGCATACTATATGGTCAAAAGGATGGCCAATATTCACAGTCGTTCGGATAAGCTCATGCCATATGGTATGCTGCTTACTCGTCTTTTCCATTGGGTCATGGAACATTTTCCTAATCTCCAAAGTGTCGACTATGTCCTAGTCAATTCTGTTATGAAACCTCTTGGTGGACCACGACGTCGCACAAAGCAACGTAAGGACAAAGGGTCCAAGCGTGGTCGTAAATCCACTTCCGACATTCCTCCCTCATCCTCTTCCTTCGGTCATGAATCATCATCTCAACCCATGCATGCAGATGATGATGAGGTGAACGAAGAAGGAACGTCTTGTACACGTTCTCCTTCTCCCGACGTCTACTTTGATAACCTTGACACCTCATCATTTCGACGTACAACCTTCCCCGAAAACGGGATGGTCAACCTAACCCAAGTGATGAGAGAACAAACTACAATGTACAATAGACAAATGGAGATGCATGAGCAAACTGTCGGGGGTTTCAAGTCTATTAGGAAGACCCTAAAAGGGATCGGGAACAAGCTGAAGAAGTTGGGGAAGAAACGAGACTAGTTAGGATTAGCTTAAGTAGTACTATTAACCTAAGTATTATTAAGCTATTATAAATAAAGACATGACATTAACTTGCTTAATGTGTTTCCTTTTAACACTTGAACATGATTAATTCTCTTGTTAATTAATCCTCATGTTTCTTTATCTTGCATGTTAGTTTATTTTTTTACATGCACTAGATGTTAAAAATGCTTGAATTCATGCATGCTTAATAGTTGCCTAAATACATAGATGATCACATGATCATGTTAGTTGCTAGTTGAAACTAGCTTTAGGAATTCTATGTGTTTAGTAATTTGAGGCTTTGAGATTTGCAGCCAATGGATTCCCCAGAAATTTCCCCATTTAGGCTGCCTAAAACCTGCAGACCTGGAAAGAAGGTCAAAAGAGCCCACAGCTCCATTAAATAGGCCACGGCTCCACTAAATTTAGTGGTGCCGTGCCTCTGGAAGACGAAAACTGCTATTCTCTTTCACTTTTTGACTATCTTTTCCAGAAAATCTGCAACCATAACCTGATTCCCATGCACCCAAATCCCCAAATCCAACATTTCAATCTTGCATGCTTATGTTTTGGCTATTTAAGCTAACATTATGCATCCTTACACCCATCCTTACACCTTCACACTCACCATATCACCATCATGGGATCAAGAGTATTCAAGAAACCTAGATTCAACATCAAACCAACCAACCAAACCTCTCTAGTTGATCAATGGATCAAGAATGTCAACACACCCCAATCGTCAACTAAACCTATCACCAATGACATTCCTCTCATTGATCTCACCTTGGATGATGAAGATGAAACCCATACACCCATAACCTCTACCAACTCATCATCTTCTTTCACTACACCCCAAGCTCCATCCAAGGCAACCTCTATTAAACCTACATCCTCATCCTCCACAACAAGAATCAACACACACTCATCTCCACCTAGTCCCATTCACCCTTTAACCTTAACACTCAACTCATCACCATCAACTTCCCTTGAATTGGGAACTCACAAAACACCCTCATCACTTTCAACATCACCACAACCTCTTACCCTCACCCTCACCCTTTCACCAAACACTCCCTTTGAATTTGGGAGCAACATATCATCACCCTCACTATCACCATCACCTCAACCCTTAATGGGTTATCCAATCATGTATCCCCTTCACTCACACACCTTGAGTTGCCCTTGTTGCAACTACAACCTTGATCTCATCATGAACCTAAGAGATGAGCTTAGCTTTAGGTTCTCATATCTTGAACACCTCCTCACACCACCCATAGGACCCATCATCCTTCCACCACCTCCACCACACAATAGCCCAAACTAAACATGGTTATGTTTAGTTCCTCAAATAAATGACTAGGAACCTTTTGAAGTTGGAAGCAAATCTAGAAGCCTCATGTTACTTTAGATGTTTATGTGTCTTCTTGTTAGTTTAAATTTGCTTCTCTAATGTAGTCATACTTATGTATGACATTTATTTCATATTTATGTAATGGGCTTTTCATTTTGGCTACTTAGCCATAATTCTTTTATTGTGGTTGGATATTTGTCTTATGTGCTACTTGTTAGATATTGTATATTTGTCGTCTAACTTTGTTTTGTAGCACGATCCATTGCTCGATTCCTTTGTGTTCTCCAAATGAGGGGGAGTACACATCAAGCGGGAGCCTTAACCACCTTTTTGATTTGACAAAAAGGGGGAGAAATGGGAGTAAACTCATTAAAAACTTGTTAAAATTAATTTTAACCTAAAATGAGTTTATATTTTGTCATCATCAAAAAGGGGGAGATTGTTGATGCAAATAATGTTCTAAAAACGTTATTTATATCTTTCGATTAACTCACGTTTTGAGGATGACAAAATGTGAACTCACGTTACATTAAAATTAACGTTAACAAGTTTTTAATCGGAAGATCCCGTTTCTACGCAAATCACTCTTGAACAAAGTTACAACTTGAACTAGTGATCAAAGAAGTGAATTCATGTTTTGAAAATTCACATTTTAAATGGGACAAAACATTTTTTCAAAAATACACATGACAAATTATTTTTGAAATATTAAGAAATGTTTTAATGGAAAAATAAGTTTGAAAATCACAACAGCTATTTTTCCCCCCAAAATCAGCTCCAACCTTCCCCAAATAAGTTTTCACCAGAAAAGACAAAATTTGGAGCGTCCTAGTCTACCACGGCTCTACGGTACCATTAAATTTAACGGAGCCGTGGGTCATTTAGTGGAGCCGTCCGTACCATTTTGAATTGTAACGTTCAGATTTTCTTTGCCTATAAATACCCACCTCTTTCACAGTTTTAGGCACCCTTCACACACAGAAAAATCCCTTAACTAAATCCTCTCACACCTTTCACTTCTAAGGGTCAATTAGATTAGTTTTTCTTTGTTTCAAGAGGGATCCAATCATCCTTCAAGTGATCCTCTTCATACCTCTTCACTAGCAAGAGAAGAACACAAGTATCCAAGTTGATACAAGGTGTTGTCATCTCTCTTCATTGGCAAGAGAAGAACTCAAGTAATCAAGAAGATACTAGAGTTATAGTTGATAGGTTTTTGTAACACTTGTTACAACCTTGTTGTGTCTTAGCATACATCAAGTTTATTTTCTTTTTGTGAGTGAGAGTGAAGATCAAGTGTGATCTATAGAGATAGTGAACATCTCTTGAAGCCATTGGGCTTGTGTGATTGATCAAGAAGATCAAGGGTCATTAGGTTAGTGTTAGTTGAGTAGAGTGAAGTGAGTGTTGATCATTGTGATCGTGTTGAGATCTTGGTGATCTCTTAAAGCCATTGAGCTTGTGTGTTTGGTCACGTGGACCTTGGTAGATTGGTGCTAGCTAAGATTAGCACTCGACATCTAGCTTAGTGTCGGAAATAGGATAAGCGACGTGTACGGTATTCTCCGCCTGAAGGGAGGTTGTTGATATAGTGTTTGAAACTCTCGAGTGTGGTACTCGGGGAGTGGAGTAGGGCGAAGAAGAGCTTCGTAGCCGAACCACTATAAATCCTCTGTCTCGGTTTGATCTTTCCAACTCTACTCTTTACTTTTATTTGTTATTATTACATAGCTTAGTTTGTAGTTTATATTGGTGTTGTTTGATTACACATAGAGTTCGAATCAAAGTTTCCAATAGCACACTTTTAAAACAAGATTTTTAAAAGAAGTTTTTAAACCGGTAAACTATTCAACCCCCCTTCTAGTTTCCCACACTTTATAACATGTGTATATGATACTTTGAGTGAATATGATTAAGTATACGGAATCTGCTAAAACACATACTTTTATTTGACCAAAACCGGACCATAAAGACCAAAAACCCGATCATAAATGCCAAATATGTGTTGTTTTTGTGTTTTTTCATATGCAGGCACGGATATCAAAGAAAAGGACAAAAATAAAGAAATAGCCGGGAAACGAGCACGAGATTTGGGAGAGTGTCAAAGCCGAAGCCGGGAATGCTATGTTTGGTCAAAAGTCAGAAACAACCCTTAGATCAACTTCGAGAAAATGGCATGAAAAGTCCCTTGATTTCAAGATATACACATTTGGTCCTTATGAATTTAAAATACCAAATCTTAAATAAACACAAACCGGATTCTATAATAAAAATCCAATCAATTCATGACAACCCAAAAATCCAACTCTCACTTTTAACCCAGCCCACCTAAAATATTACTAGCCCAACTAATAAACCCTTTACCCATTCGACCCAAGCCCACCAAACCTTTAACCGACCCAACCCTTTTTACCAGTCAAACTCTTATAAACAAATCGGGTCAAACAAAAATAAATAAACACAAACCCAACCCGCGTATTTCTTCCCCCTTTTTACCCAGTTAACTATAACCTATGAACCCTAATTTCACCCGCCTAAATTTTACCATAATTAAGGGTAATTCGGTCAATGATTGGATCTCCTAGAAGGGTCTGACAAGGGACTGACACAAGGGAATGATACGTGGCAGCTATCCATTGGGCAAAACACGTCATTGCACCTAATCTAAGGGCTATGATATGAGGGATTGGATTGAATGGCTAAGATGAGCTCGAAAGTAACACAAATTGACGCGGATCGCCAGCTTGGATTTTCTAGCAGCTTCTTCTCTCGGCTATAAGTAGCCTTCACCTCACCACATTTGAGCTAGTTAGTTAGTTTGTTAGCTAGGAGTAGGAGTAGGTTAATTTAGATTTATTGTAATTCTTAGTTTAATTTTACCAGCTTTGAAAGTTGTACTCATTTTAAGTTTTTAATGAAATTTAAGTTTTCACTCATTTAATCTTCAATGCAATCTGTTTCAAAGCTTTGTGTTATTGTTTTCATCTCCTTCAAAATTATTCAATAGCTTGTGGTTAAATTTAGTCATTTCAACTCTGCTTTAACAGTTAAATAGTTTCTGGTCGAATTTTAGTCAATGTTTCTATTCAAGTTTCAATTCTGGTAATGTCTGCTTTGTAGATTTGAAAAGTGAGTTTTGATTTTTGTTTGATTAGTGTTTTCACTTAAGTCTCATTTTCATATGAAATAGTCAAAATCAGTTTAATCTGCTTTTCATCTTATTTGCTTGTGAAAATTTATTTTCTAGACTAAAAGTAGTGTTGTGGTTCCTGGATAATTGTTGCTGTTCTGAGATCTTTTCATTCAGCTAGGATAAGGTGTAAGTTGTTAGTTTAATCTAGTTTTACTTGTTCTGCTTATGAATCAATTTTTTTAGCTGCTTTTACTTTAATACTTTTGATAAAAATAGAGTAGTGTTTGGATTTGCAACTTAGCTTAGGACATAACTAGTTTAAAACTGTTTTGGTCATCTTCTCTACTTCAAATAGCTTTAATTTAGTCCATTCAATAGATTTTAAATTGGTTCAAGTAGCTTTAAGCAGAATCTCAGTTTTTTTTATTAGTCTCTAAAAAAAAATTAGTTTAAAACTGTTTTCTCTTATTTAATTTTGCCGAATCTAGAGTAGGTTTAAATTAGGTGTTATTTTTGCTTTAAGGCAGTTCAATATAGGCTACATAGTTTACTCATTAGCTGGTATCAAAGTTTGTCGGTCATACTTTCATTTTTACCAATTTTTCATAGTAGACTGAATCAGTTTTTATATGTCTCATACTAGCTTTTTCAAATCTTATTTTTAGTTTCATTAGTTATTCAAAATCCAAAAATAGTGTTTTTTATGTGTTCATTAGTTGCTATTCTAAATCTGTTTTCAGTTCTTTTAGTATAACTTGTTGGTCTTGTAGCTTAAAAGTTAGCTTAAAGTAGCCCCATCAGACTTCCTTTTATTCGTATTTTTCCATTTTCAGTTAAATAGCTCCTTTTCTAGGCCTTTTTTAGATAAGCTATCAATGTTGGAAATCGGATTTTGAAGTGTCTATGGATAGCCGGTAGTACTAGCTTTTTAGAACAGCTTTTACTTTCCATTTTCATGCTTATTTGAATGCAAAAATCGATCTGTAAGTTTGTGTTTCTAAGCTGTTTTTATGCTGGTTCATTATAATGTAGTTTCTGTTAATTGCACATTCAGTCCCTCACTTTCTTCTAAAAACGTTTTCATTCTTATAAGAGTTTCAAAAAAAGTACAATTTAGCCCTTGTCTTTGTTTAAAAACGTTTTGTGTATTAAACTAGTTTCAAAAAAGTACAATTTGGTCCCTGTCTTTGTTTCAAAACATTTTTAGTTTTAATCAACTTTCCGAATTTGCACTTTCAGCCCCTTTAGTTTTTATAAACATTTTCTTAAACTTCTTTTATAAAATTAGTTTTTTTTATAAATTACATTTTCAGTCCTTTGAGTTTTTAATCTTGCATTTTAGGTTTATTTCTTCATTATTAAGTTTTATAAATCTCGGGATTAGCCCGGGATTTGCATTATTTGATTTATCTTTGTGTGTTTTTATTCGTTAATTGTAGATTGCTTTTAAATTTTCATATTTTAGTTTAAACAACACCAAAATAATCTTTCACGTTCAATTATTCACTTCACATTTTCACGACACCGAATCGACTTAAACGCCGTCAAACCTTCGTTGGGAGAACGACCCGGGGAAATATTTTCACGAATATTTCTTTGGAAAAAAAAAACAAAAAATAAAAAAATATAAACACATCAATAAAAATGGCGCCGCTGCCGGGGAAGGCTTGAAACGTTGTCGTTGATTCGTATCGTATTTTGTGTATTGAAGAACCTTCCCCGTGGAAGTTATCGTCTTGTTTTGTAAATAAATTGTTTTTGAAAAATAAAAAAATATATATATAATAAATAAATAAAAAAAAAAAAAAAAAAAAAAAAAAAAAAAAAAAAAAAAAACACTTTTCCTAAAGTGTTTTCACCATTAATAAACATCCTCGGTCTTCCGTTGAAGGAGGGCGGTTGTAAACCATTCCGAATAAACAACAAAACAAATCGTGAAATTAAACGTTATCGGACTACTTTAATTCTACAACCTAATCACGGGGTTTAAGGAAGCTTGACATTAAATTGTCGAGCTGAAGAAGGCGGGTTTTTAAGCATCTTCGGAGCTACCTTTGCCTTCCCGCCACGCTGCGCGTAGTTTTAAAGGAAACGGTTACGGTTAACGTAACGGTTACCAAAAAGAAAATAAATATAATTTTTCTAATAAAAATATAAAAACCCAAAAATATTTTCTTTTTCAATTTGATTTTTTGTTTTTATGTTTGAAAAACCAAAAAGAATCTCCGTTATCCTCTTCATGTTTGATTCTCTTCTTTTACCCTCTATACCGTTTGATTCTTGATCTTCTTACCCTCTAAAGTTTGATTCTTCTTCTCACACCCTCTTATGTTTAATTCTTATGGATCCTATTTGTTTTAAGTGTGGAGAACCGTTCTTCGAAGGTTCATGTGTTTGGTGTACGTGTGATCAATGTGGTAGTGATATTCATGATGGCGTTTGTTTGAATTGTAATTCTCCCGAATATGTTCACAATTCGTTTAAACAATTTTTCAAACGTTCCCGATTATTATCCGACACCACCACCACCACCTTCGTTCACTTGTTTTAATTGTGGAAATCCCTCCGAAGAAGGAGTACCTTGTGGACAGTGTTTTTGTAATCAATGTGGATACACCTATTGTATGTGCTACGTCCCGAGTGCTGAAACATCTTATGCTTGTGATACGAGTTTTGATAATTATCCTCAAAACGATTTCAATCTTCCTTTTCAAAACTCGTATGAGCAAGTACCGTATTATAATGGTGATTCATTTCAAAGTTCATCAAATTTTGAAAATTGTGGGGGATCGTTTGAAAATTCTTATTATGAGCCAAATTCATGTTTCGATTCTCATGGTTTTAACCAACCCTCACAAAATCCCGGCAATTGTCCAAATCAAGATAGAATGCGCGAAATTGAAAGAATTTGGGAAGACTTCCAAGAAGTTAAGAAATTGGTGGTTAAACACTATACTTCTACTCCCGATCCTCATGAGAAGTCTATAGAAGAATTACTTGCCGAGGAAAAAGAGGCTAATTTTCGGAAGGCCTTACAGCAATGTGCTGACGAGGAGATACTTGTGTCATTCAACGTTTTCCCTCAAATTTCACCTATCTTTCCTCCCGTAGAACCCGAGGACTCTTTAATAATGGGGGACGAGCATCTAAACACTATTCCGGCAACGGAATCAGACGAATTCCAAAAGTCTAGTGTTGAGAACCTCGTCCCAATCCAAAGTGAGTCCGGGGAAAATTCTAACGGTGATTGTGATTTTGTTGAAAATGATCGTTTTGATAATCTCGTTGATACGAATGATGAGCCGTGTGATGATGTTCATGTTGAGAAGAACGATGATGAGATGTACTCCGATTCAGACAATGACGATTCGTTATCTTGTGGAGACATCGACTATGTGGAGGAGTCACCTTCTGAGCTCGTCAGCTTAGAAGAAGAGGATGAAGAAGATAATGATACTGAAATCCAAGATGATGTTCTTCGTGAGAAATTATCTACAATTTATCTTCTCATTTCTAAGATCGAGGCATTAAATGATCCTCCGACTTCTTCATTTCCTATCCCCGATATGGATAGTGATTTCTTACCCGAGCTTGAAATTTTTCGATTTGAAGAGAAGAGTAGTGGCAGCCCCACTATTCATGCTGATATTTCTCTTCCGGATTATGAGCGTTTTGATTTTAAAATCGACTCTGAACTTAATAATCTTTCCGATAATCCGTCACGTGACTCTCTTTTAGAGGATGTCGATCTATTTCTTGCTACGGATGACTCGATACCACCGGGTATTGAGAATGACGAGAATGGTCTTATTGAAGATAATGATTTACTTTCTGATGCTGACTCCTTTCTCTTCGATTTACCATATTCTCGTCCACCCGCGAAACCACCGGATGTAGATTTTGAATCCAATACGGATGAGGATATTTTTGGAGGGATGGACGAGATTTCTGAACATAATGTTCCGGTGCTTGATATTTTCCCCACCCTACCCACCCGTGATTCAGAATATGACTTTGCTTTCACCATCCGAGTGTTTCACCCTTTCTTTTCTTATCCCCTCATTTCTCCATCTTTCCACTCCTCCGGGAGTGAGGATACCGTCTTCGACCCCGGCATCTCCGTTCTTCGTGCCGGGTGTCCGTTACAGGGTGTCCGTTCCTCTTGCTCCCCCAAGGACAAATAAATTCGGGGTCGAGTCAAGCTCATGTGACTCGGTTACCAAAAACAAGCGCTTCGTGGGAGGCACCCCATGCTTATCCTTCTATCTTCTTTCTATTTTCTAATAAAGTGAGTGAGGAGGGCTTCCTCTTCCATATCTTGTGTTTCGTGTTTTCTGTGATGTGTCCAGGAATGCTGATGATGAAGACTCTCGTGCTCGTAGTTTCCTTCACGCTACTCGAGTTTCATCATCCGCTGCTTATCCGATATCCTAAATCTTATCGTTTTACATTTATCTTTTGGCATAATTAATAAACGGCCTTAGATTTTTGTAGGGATACCCGTACCTTTAAGACATTGAGGACAATGTCTCGTTTTAGTCTGGGGGGGGGGGGTAATCTTGCGATTTGATTTTTTGCCTTGCATTTTTGCCGTTTTCTCATGCAACCCCGTTTTTCCTCCAAAATTTGAAAAAATCCAAAAAAAAAAAATGAGAAAAATTTAAAAATTTTTGCAAAAATATAATAAATTTTGACATTTTTGTTGACTTTCCGTTGGAGAGAGTAGGAATGAAATTCTGACTTGATCGGGCGTGTTGAGCCCTAGCTTGTCTCCTTAACCGTTTATAATCTATAAGCTCGTGCTAGTCTTTTACACAAGGAGCTAGAAAACGCTAATTCTTTTTAAGAATTTGCAAGTTCCCGTATTCGACTTTATATATGCATGGCTTGATTATAAGGCTAAGCATTCGCGGATCTTATTATTTAAGATTTTAAATTTGCGAAGAACGAGAAATGATAGAGTTGATTATAAGTTAGATTGCTAAACGTGGAGTAGTTGGATCTCTTTAGAGCTCATCGAAGTTACTTGTGGCTTTTTGTTCCCATAAGCTTGTTTCACTAAAAAAATAGATAAATAGGAATAATTAAAGTTATTTTGGTTTTGGCGATAATTAGTTTTTATTTCTTCCTTAGAGAATCCTTGCTTATGGAAGTTGGGTACACATCAAGGTACTGCCAGTGTTACGGTGTAATAGACTATTCCATCTTGCCGGCTCACAACCGATGTTGGGATTGTTATAAAAGCCGTAGGACTCGGAATTTGGCAAAATATATAATGAATAATGAATAATAATAATAATCCAAAGCCATAAAAAGTTTTCTGCATCTTGCCGGTTCGCAGCCGATGTTGTAGACTTCTAATAAAGGCAGAGGAAAAATTCCAAGGTCATAATAGACTATCACATCTTGCCGGTTCGCAGCCGATGTTGTGATTGTTATAAAGGGCCAAGGATTAATAATATGTGCTTAATAATGTTAAAAATGCCAAATTTCGACTCCGAGGTATCCTAATAAAGGCTTCCGTCTCTGGACTCGTAGATGAGTTGTTTCGGTCGCAAATAAAAGGGATATTCTCAAAATCGTGTTAAATCAGAGACCTTGATGTGGACCTCATTTTTGTATGCAACGGTTTTCGAGGGAAGGTTTGGAAACTACTTAGCGTCTAAACTAGGTATCTTTATCGGACTAAAAATTATCGAAACGAGAATTTGAAGAAATTCATTTCTCACCAAAAATAAAATAAATAGAGGAAAATAGGAATTTGGGAACGAGAAGTCCACAATTAGCTTTTTGAGTAGTGTTGGCAATCTAACTTGTAAATGACAATGATTTCGTTTTTAAGCTTAGTTTGGGGACTTGTGAAAAATCAGGGACGACGAATTTTATCCGTATGGTCACTTCTTTATGAGTCGTGTTTCCTGCTCGAGGACCCTAAAAATTATCGAAAGATAATGATTGTCAACAAAAGCCGTCACATGAATAATGAGAAAAATATAAAAATACAAAAATAGAATAAAAGGAAAAATGGGGAGTTTTCATAACATTGCATGAGGACATTGCAATACTTAGTCTGGGGGATTTTGGTATGTGCTAAAACACATACTTTTATTTGACCAAAACCGGACCATAAAGACCAAAAACCCGATCATAAATGCCAAATATGTGTTGTTTTTGTGTTTTTTCATATGCAGGCACGGATATCGAAGAAAAGGACAAAAATAAAGAAATAGCCGGGAAACGAGCACGAGATTTGGGAGAGTGTCAAAGCCGAAGCCGGGAATGCTATGTTTGGTCAAAAGTCAGAAACAACCCTTAGATCAACTTCGAGAAAATGGCAGGAAAAGTCCCTTGATTTCAAGATATACACATTTGGTCCTTATGAATTTAAAATACCAAATCTTAAATAAACACAAACCGGATTCTATAATAAAAATCCAATCAATTCATGACAACCCAAAAATCCAACTCTCACTTTTAACCCAGCCCACCTAAAATATTACTAGCCCAACTAATAAACCCTTTACCCATTCGACCCAAGCCCACCAAACCTTTAACCGACCCAACCCTTTTTACCAGTCAAACTCTTATAAACAAATCGGGTCAAACAAAAATAAATAAACACAAACCCAACCCGCGTATTTTCTCCCCTTTTTACCCAGTTAACTATAACCTATGAACCCTAATTTCACCCGCCTAAATTTTACAATAATTAAGGGTAATTCGGTCAATGATTGGATCTCCTAGAAGGGTCTGACAAGGGACTGACACAAGGGAATGATACGTGGCAGCTATCCATTGGGCGAAACACGTCATTGCACATAATCTAAGGGCTATGATATGAGGGATTGGATTGAATGGCTAAGATGAGCTCGAAAGTAACACAAATTGACGCGGATCGCCAGCTTGGATTTTCTAGCAGCTTCTTCTCTCGGCTATAAGTAGCCTTCACCTCACCACATTTGAGCTTGTTAGTTAGTTTGTTAGCTAGGAGTAGGAGTAGGTTAATTTAGATTTATTGTAATTCTTAGTTTAATTTTACCAGCTTTGAAAGTTGTACTCATTTTAAGTTTTTAATGAAATTTAAGTTTTCACTCATTTAATCTTCAATGCAATCTGTTTCAAAGCTTTGTGTTATTGTTTTCATCTCCTTCAAAATTATTCAATAGCTTGTGGTTAAATTTAGTCATTTCAACTCTGCTTTAACAGTTAAATAGTTTCTGGTCGAATTTTAGTCAATGTTTCTATTCAAGTTTCAATTCTGGTAATGTCTGCTTTGTAGATTTGAAAAGTGAGTTTTGATTTTTGTTTGATTAGTGTTTTCACTTAAGTCTCATTTTCATATGAAATAGTCAAAATCAGTTTAATCTGCTTTTCATCTTATTTGCTTGTGAAAATTTATTTTCTAGACTAAAAGTAGTGTTGTGGTTCCTGGATAATTGTTGCTGTTCTGAGATCTTTTCATTCAGCTAGGATAAGGTGTAAGTTGTTAGTTTAATCTAGTTTTACTTGTTCTGCTTATGAATCAATTTTTTTAGCTGCTTTTACTTTAATACTTTTGATAAAAATAGAGTAGTGTTTGGATTTGCAACTTAGCTTAGGACATAACTAGTTTAAAACTGTTTTGGTCATCTTCTCTACTTCAAATAGCTTTAATTTAGTCCATTCAATAGATTTTAAATTGGTTCAAGTAGCTTTAAGCAGAATCTCAGTTTTTTTTATTAGTCTCTAAAAAAAATTAGTTTAAAACTGTTTTCTCTTATTTAATTTTGCCGAATCTAGAGTAGGTTTAAATTAGGTGTTATTTTTGCTTTAAGGCAGTTCAATATAGGCTACATAGTTTACTCATTAGCTGGTATCAAAGTTTGTCGGTCATACTTTCATTTTTACCAATTTTTCATAGTAGACTGAATCAGTTTTTATATGTCTCATACTAGCTTTTTCAAATCTTATTTTTAGTTTCATTAGTTATTCAAAATCCAAAACTAGTGTTTTTTATGTGTTCATTAGTTGCTATTCTAAATCTGTTTTCAGTTCTTTTAGTATAACTTGTTGGTCTTGTAGCTTAAAAGTTAGCTTAAAGTAGCCCCATCAGACTTCCTTTTATTCGTATTTTTCCATTTTCAGTTAAATAGCTCCTTTTCTAGGCCTTTTTTAGATAAGCTATCAATGTTGGAAATCGGATTTTGAAGTGTCTATGGATAGCCGGTAGTACTAGCTTTTTAGAACAGCTTTTACTTTCCATTTTCATGCTTATTTGAATGCAAAAATCGATCTGTAAGTTTGTGTTTCTAAGCTGTTTTTATGCTGGTTCATTATAATGTAGTTTCTGTTAATTGCACATTCAGTCCCTCACTTTCTTCTAAAAACGTTTTCATTCTTATAAGAGTTTCAAAAAAAGTACAATTTAGCCCTTGTCTTTGTTTAAAAACGTTTTGTGTATTAAACTAGTTTCAAAAAAGTACAATTTGGTCCCTGTCTTTGTTTCAAAACATTTTTAGTTTTAATCAACTTTCCGAATTTGCACTTTCAGCCCCTTTAGTTTTTATAAACATTTTCTTAAACTTCTTTTATAAAATTAGTTTTTTTTTATAAATTACATTTTCAGTCCTTTGAGTTTTTAATCTTGCATTTTAGGTTTATTTCTTCATTATTAAGTTTTATAAATCTCGGGATTAGCCAGAGATTTGCATTATTTGATTTATCTTTGTGTGTTTTTATTCGTTAATTGTAGATTGCTTTTAAATTTTCATATTTTAGTTTAAACAACACCAAAATAATCTCTCACGTTCAATTATTCACTTCACATTTTCACGACACCGAATCGACTTAAACGCCGTCAAACCTTCGTTGGGAGAACGACCCGGGGAAATATTTTCACGAATATTTCTTTGGAAAAAAAAACAAAAAAAAAATATAAACACATCATTAAGTATACGGAATCTACTTAACCACACTTAGAAGGATATTGGTATTGGAAATGGAACAGTGATGTTTGTTATTGAACAATGAACACAGAAAGTATAACACCAAATGATTCAATATTATTGAGAATAATACGAGTGATCTTCACTATCACTAGGGTTACAAAACCTTAAATCTCTATGTTTCTATGACTGATTACAATTGAGTGTTCGACTTGTTCTTTTCGGATATTTTAGTTCTAAGCACATACATCTAGTCACACTTAATATCTAAGCTAAGATCTCCCTTTTATAGTCCAAAGGAGATCTTTACAATATTGTCAAGTCTTGTCTACTACTTGCTTGTTTATGTGTGTCAGTAACCAAGATACAACTTGTTCTGTGTATACAACATGTTTACTGAACACTTTGTCTAAGATATTATCTACCGTATATACTTGACTTTTATACACAAAATATCTTTTTCATACTTATCTATTCAGCAGTAGTATACGCGATACTTATCCATTCAGCAGTAGTATGAGTCACTCCAACAGCAGTATTCAACTAGCAGTAGAATCTCCAACGCTAGCAGTAGAATGACATTTAGTGTATTTTCCTTTGAGCATCAGCAGTACTTTTTTTTGTACTAGCAGTACTAACTTATCAGTTAGTACTGTTAGTTATAACTTGAACAGACTTCAAATATACACTAGCAGTTTGTACTGTTAGAGTATTCTTCCCAGCAATACTAATCTTTAGAACATTTAGATTCCAACACTAATCTTCAGAACATTTAATTCCCAACATGGTGTTATATGGGTCGAACATAATTAATTTTGGTCATGTTTGACTTTTTGACTTAATGGCTTAATTATAAGAGCTTAATTGATATAATTAAAATTTGTTACGTAATTTATATTACTAATTATCAATAATGGGCTAAATATGTACATTGGGCTATAAAGGTTGTGCGTGGACTGTTGGGCCGAGCCCAACATGAAAGTGGCCACATTTGACTTTTCGACCAAACAGAGTAACGAACGTGTTAATTTGATTTCTAGAAACGTGTCGATATATATATTTTAACTAAAAAGGGCCTTGGACTAAAATTAATAATTTTGAGCTTATGGGCTTTCGGTGACAGTTGGGCCAAGCCCAACCCAACTCGTCACAGTTGACTTTTTTTGACCAAATGTGGTAACGAATGTGTTAAATTAATTTTAGCAAACTAACGAATTATATATCGTAAATTAAAAAGACTAAATGGTTTGGACTAAAAATTAAACTATTGGGCTCATTTAATAACTTTTGGCCCAATGAGTATGTCAGGTGACAAAAATGACTTTTGAAATATTTTTCGACTCACTATGAATATTTTTACTTAACGATACGATATATATAGTTAAAATTAGTTTGGACTTGTTTTGAGACGCGTTAGTCTCCAAAAGGGTGAAAAATGAAATTTTGACCAAATCCTTATAAATATTGACTTTTGAAGGCATATTGACTAAATATTGACGTTGTATCGAAATCTATTATTACTAATTAAACGTAACGATAACGATAGTTATAACGATAAAAATACTTAAAACAACCAATATATATATATTACGAACAAATTTTGCACATATAGTTAATAACGCGAGTTATTTGAGGAATTGCAGCACATGAGAAAAATGGAAACGATTGAATAAACGAATAGGTCATGCCCGAATTTTCTAAAATTCCAACACTTAGAGTATTTTGATAAAAATACTTAACTTGTCTATATTTTTCTAAATACTCAACAATTTTTCTAAATTTCTTATAATCAAAATTATATTATAAATAATAACCAATATTTATAATATAATATTCCTCCACTAACACTATTATTTTATTAATTTCTCAAAACCTATTTAATTAATTATAACCCTAATTAATTAAATACATAATTATTAAACTTAACCTAATATATATATGAGTATATATATATATATATATATATATATATATATATATATATATATATATATATATATATATTACCTACGAGATTTAACGATGAATACTAGTACGGATGTTTCGTCACACGTGTTCCCACCGTACACTTTCACCATGAGCCACCACCAAGAGTTACATACGATAAATAATTTTGAAATATACTTTATCACACAGCAAGCAAGAAATACACGAGCACTGGTCACGCATAAACTTTTCAAATAAAGTAAAGACATATGAGACACGAATATTTCGCTAAGACTTACCGTACTGATTTAGGTTGCGAGTCGGAGCGGTTGCACTATTTTGTTGATTGATTAGCAGGTTGCAATTATTTTAAGGTGAGTTTATAGCCCCATATTTTTTTATACGATTTGTTTTATACGCTTTGGGGTGAGAAACATGCAAAACTGTTTTCATGGACCAAAAATGGATTTTGTTTTTATATACACTTGTATGCAGAAACCTAAGTTTAGCTGAATCCCATTGCACCCACTATCATCAACCGTCAATTCCCTCTGGGAAGCCGTGTGATATAAATAGATCTATTGGGGATGACACCCCCGTTCGGTTGGCTCGGCATAGTCAAAGCGAACGTATACCATATGAAAATAGGTCGAGTGTCTGGGAATAACACTCGCGGGCACCCATTATTTGCTTATGCCAGCTTGGCATGCTGCTTAGTCATAGTTCGGTTAGATGAGGCTTAGTGTTTGCATAGCGGGATAGTGTGTTATTGCTGAATATTGCTATGGTCCATATGTGTTATTTACTTTAAACCTATGAACTCACCAGCGTTAGCTGACTTTTAGCATGTTTTTCTTAGGAAACTGAGGTGTGTTTACTGAAGGCAGGGCATGGCGATGGTCATAATAAATGTTGGAAATGTTTTTATTATTGCGTTAACTCTGAAATTTGGACCGCTTTGTTAAATGGGCTACATTTTTTATTTAAAATGAATTTTATGTAAGACAACATGACTTTGGACATGTAATGTATTTTAAAACGGATTTTTAATCCGTTATCTATATCTTGTGTTGTGATTATCGATTTAGTAGCACCCAAAGTGTATGCTTCCGCAATATTATGATTTTGGGGGTGTTACATTATGTCACAGCTGGGTCGTCCAATTGCCTACTTTAGTGAGAAGCTTAATGATACGAAACAGCGATACTCAACATATGACAAAGAATTCTATGCAATCATCAGGGCCTTAGATCATTGGTAGCATTATTTGATATCTAAGGAGTTTATATTGCATTCCGATCATGAAGCACTCAAGTACATTCAGGACCAACATAAATTACGGCCTCGACATGCTAAATGGGTGGAGTATTTACAGGCATTTACTTTCACAATTAAGCACAAGTCAGGGAAATTAAACAAGGGGGCTGATACTTTGTCTCGTAAGTATGCCTTACTTAATTCTTTAGAGCCGAAGGTTATTGGTCTCGAACTCCTCAAGGACGAATATTCTTCTGATCCTGATTTCGGGGAGCTGTTTAGTAGGTGTCAAACTCATGCTACTGGTAAATATCACTTGTCGAATGGTTTTCTTTTCAGGGGACATTGAATATGTATCCCTCGACATAGTATTCGAAAGGTGGGTTAGCAGGGCACCTAGGTATAGATAAAACACTCACAATGCTGCAGAATCATTTTTTTTTGGGCCCAAGATGGTGCGAGATGTAGAGCATTTTGTCCGTCGTTGTTTGCCATGCCACCGAGCCAAAGGTCACTCTTTTCCCCATGGTTTATACATGCCATTACCTGTACCTGTTGCCCCATGGGAAGACATTAGTCTTGATTTTATCATTGGCTTACCCCGCACACCACGCCAAAAGGATTCTATTATGGTGGTGGTCGACCGTTTCTAAAAAATGGCTCATTTCATTGCTTGTCATACTACGTATGATGCTGTGTAGGTGGCTAACCTCTATTTTAAAGAAATCGTTCGTCTCCATGGGATTCCAAAAACTATGGTTAGTGACCGGGACATCAAATTTCTTAGCCATTTTTGGATAACTCTATGGCGAAAAATGGGTACTAAGCTCAAGTTTAGTACCTCTAGTCACCCACAAACGGATGGACAGATGGAGGTTACCAACCGCACCCTCGGATCGCTACTTCGAGCTCTCATCACTACTAATCTGAAACAGTGGGAAGATTTGCTACCTCAGGCTGAATTCGCTTATAATAGGGCTCCCAACAAGACTACCGGTCTTAGTCCTTTTATAGTCGTTTATGGCTTGAACCTAAAGACACCGCTTGACCTAGCCGTCCTTGATACATCTTCTAAGTTTAATCCAGAAGCCAGTGACCGAGCTGCTGACATTAAGGCTTTGCACCAACACGTACATGATAAAATCACAAAGTCCAATAAACTCCTAAAGTACCGCTATGATAAGGGACGCAAGCACATACTGTTTCAGCCAGGTGATCTGGTATGGATCCATTTTTGCAAGGAGCGATCTCCAGCCAAACGCCGATCCAAGCTTAGCCCCAGGTCTGAAGGTCCATTTAAGGTTTTAGCACGGGTTAACGACAATGCTTACTGTAAGATCCCACAAAAATCCCTCGTAATAATCCTCATTAATTTAAGATAATCTCAACGTACCGTTTAACAAAACCCATTTTTATGGGGAAATTTAAATTTTTATTTACTATATTATTCCTACCACGTCACAACACCACAACAATTACCTAATGTTGACACTAGTTCACAACGTACATTACGGAACATAATTATTTACAACGACTAATAGATCACAAGCTACCACTTGCACAGTTTACAAATATTAGTTAACACTAATACAACTATAACTTCATTATATAGTACTCAAATCATATTTCACTAATATACACCCAGCAGACTAACTGCTCAGCCCATCATACCAACAGCAGCCCAATCACCACTCCAACATTTCACACGTCTAGCCCAACTTCCAAAGTGATTATTTTCTTTGTTATTGCATGTAATTCGACAGCCAACCCCTTACAAAACACACTTTCTACGCTAAATTACTAAACGCGACCCTCAAATATTTTTGCACCTCCTCGATGCCGACCCACTAGACTTTGCATGTGCCAAATTCCAGAATTCAAGGTCGAACTTTGCTAGGATTTCTAAGACTCATTTGTTCGTCCCATTTCAACCACATCCGCATAAGTAAAAATCGCAAACTTGACTAATTCGAACTAGGCTTTTTCCTACACCTTCCTAGTGACCCTTTTAGCATATTGTGATGTTGAAGAAATAACTAGAACAGCAGTAGCCAAGTTGTGTATTGCAAAAACCCACGTTGCACACATCTAAAATATCAAATGAATACAAATATAATCCAACAACAAAAATACAAATACTACCAAACTTCCTAGATATTTTGCAATGACAGTAAAACAAGCCTATGTGTCCCTCAAACTACAGTAACACTAATCATTGATATGGAGTCTTTGAGGTCAATAAAAACGTGTACACTCCCTTCTATAACTCTTACACCTTCTACCTACCTTTCACTACCTAACATCCACTCCTTTCACTCTCACAATACACCAAAAGAACCAGGAAGCATAATGTCCCAAGCTAAGAAACAAATCGAGGGAGAAGGGGCGTTTAAGCATACTGCCTTTCATTTTGTCCTTGTATTAATTCAAACACCACTACCAATCTACCTCACTATACCCATTCCTATCTGCTCTCTTTCACCAGAGGTCTTTCAAATCTGTACCAAGTCATCCTTGTAGGTTTTCTTTGATCCCACTGTATGATGATACATATATACGCCTACTATATAAAACCGTACAACCCACCTAGCATCACCACTACCACATCTCACCCCACCCCCTCAATACAGCCATACCTTCTTTTGATCAGTAGGAAGCTCACAAAGAACCAAGATTTTCCCTATGTTCCCTTCTTGACTTGTTTGAAAGAAATAGAGTTCACATATATATACGCTCCTCTCCTATCTCTCACCCACTCATTTGCATGCAAACACAAACACATCCCAAGCCCTTCTAGCTCAGTTTCATCAAACCTTGAAGTCCAAAAGCTGTGCTTGTCAATCGGATTCAAGAAAATAAGTCGAAAGAATATTCTAATATATTCGGTTTAGTTCTTGGACGAGTTGCACTTCTGGTCGTTTCAGTAGTATAACCCATCCTTTTTGGCATTGTAAGTAATCTCCAACCTCACTTTTAACGTCCATATTAAAGACATATCATGCATGCATGACATTTTCTTTGTTTCGTTCTCACTTGTATTTCAATTCACACGTATAACCCAACACACTTCATGCATCATATGAACATACAAGAACTATAATATTATACGTATAAGAAAATATGGGGAAAAACACTTAGAATAATATAAATGCCTTTTTACAGAAAAACGCCCCTAGCGGCCTTAAAAACGCTTTCATATCTCGCGACCCAACAAAACAATCACGTTCTTTCTTTACACAATCTACTAAATGATATAACTAGTATATTTTTCAAGAAAACGACTAGTAAAAATACTCATGATTTGACTCTCAAAAACTACCCAAGCAAATCGCAGAAACCATTTCCTTCAAATAACTAAAATTTGCGAAAGGAAGTTAAAGCCTGTTAAGCCGTTTGTAGACTGTTAAAATAATATGACTTTTGGAGCTTTTCAGTATGAAAACAAGGTGTAAAAAGTTATCTTTTGATATATCCAACTCAATCTCAAACGTACAAATACAAATTATTAATGGGCTTAGTATTTTGGCTCGCTAAGGGCCCATTAGTAGTAAGAATAAGCAAACAATTGAATAAACTGTTAAAATAAGCTTTAATAACCCTAAATATAACTTATAAAATGTCGCCACATTTTTTCCTTATCATTTTTATACTTTTGGACTAAAAATGTAACGCGAACTAACCGGAAGGACCAAAACTGCCAAACTATGAAACTGATGGACTGGAGCTGTGAAAACAGTTTATAAGGGACTTGAATTGACATACCATTGAACTCCAAGCTTTATATGGACAAATTTTGGACTATTATGGACTTTAGACTTAACCGAGGACTAACGATGTAACGCAACCGCAGTTATACTAAAAAGTATAAAATCTGAAAAGGACAAGGACCTATTTAATTTCACTTGACATTCTTATTCATTTTCTATTTTCACCCTTCATTTCATATGCATTTTTCATTATAAGTTATGCATTATTTAAAAGTTTCGTTATTAGAAATTAGTAATTTCACTTGCATATTATTTCAGCATATTTTGAGAAAGTAATATTTTGGGTCGATTGAGATAAGAACCGAGATAATATTATAGATATATCATATTTTTAACTTGAGGCATTTTAAGCATATCACACACTCACATCACCGATCAAATCGTTGTACGATTTATCCTTTCCACATTCGTTATTAGTCGTAAGTTAAACTCTTAGACTTCGCTTATACTCAGGTCTCGTATTGAAGAAGTTTTCGTGATCGTTTACTTGGTCTTATAATTTCGTCTTGTCAGATACGCTCCAGGTGAGTCGTGGCCCCTCCTATTTTAATACTCGATTTATACTTTTTGGGGGAGATACATGCTTCGAAATATTTTACTCATTTATCAACTATATGATTTGTTTTGCGATACAATACTTCTATGAGCACTATGAAAACTCTTATGACTTACCGTGAGTCGTGGCCCCTACTTTTAACACTTGTTTTAATAATTCTTTTGGGGGAGATACATGCTTTAACTGTTTTAAGTTACTTATATAAAACACTCATGATTTACTCAAAATCATCCACTATGCTTACATGTTTGAATCATACTTGAAAGGAATACATGCTCATTATATGTGCAAATTGTCTGTTTAGCTTAAACACGGAACTTGGAAGATAACATTTTTAAGCTACTTGATGTAATATGACACTGAGACTCATTGTATGCATTCATGTGACAAATGAATGTACTGCTACTTTAATATGATATTTCTACATTTCACTATAAATAATTGCCAAGACTAAAATTACGCATGATTCACCTATATTGCCTAAGCACACTTTATTGCCATAAAGTCCCTCGATCATGAGCCATTAATCACTGCGGTGAGCGCGAATATAGTGGACAGCTTCGAAACCTGTTAAAGGCTGACGACCTATCCCACTAAATACTGTGACGGAATGCCTACATGGTTAGTCGTATTTAGTCGCGATGCACTATATTTGAGAAAAATAGGAATTGGCAAGTTACCTATTAACATGAGGGCTATAAAAACCCATCAGTAACCCTGGTGGGACACCGCCGTTTTACGGTACTCTGTTAACGTTTTGCGTGTCATGAGGCTTAGGGCAATATAACTTTATGAATATATGAATGTTTCATATATATCCTAGGATACAACTGTATTTAGAAGACCACCACTTTACACTGATAGATTTCAGAGTCTAAGTTACCCTTCCCACTATGTGATATGATTTTGAATCCTGTACTTGAACTTTAATTGTTATCATATGTGACTTAAATGAGAACTCTACAAAAGACAACCCAAAAATCTTGATATATCGTTACATTTGAAAGTTGACTCAACATTCTAGTTCGAGCATATAACAACGTAGCTCAGCTTCAATTATAATATGAAACTTATGATTTTGGAGATCATACATGATTCGCTTGTGGATTTTTATACAAAGCAACTCGTTATCTATTTCACGAAGAACTAATATTTATTTCAACAATCACTATACACATTTCAAAGAAAGATATTTTCTATCAAACTCCACGAACTCACCAACCATTGTGTTGACGTTTTAAGCATGTCTTTATCTCAGGTTCACAATGAGCACGGATGGTACGGAGAAGTACGGACAATTATTGTAAAACCCAGAATTTCTGAACATGTAAAATACCCAGAATACCCTTTGATCTCAAATTTATAAAAGACGTTTAACACATTAAAATATTTCATTCCGAATATAACCTAAGCATCTAACCATAATAACTGAACGAATAAAAGTGACTCGATAATAAGATTTATTATGAAGCGAATGTTACAAAAATTAAATATCATCACACGCCAAATAACACCCTAACCGAATTTTCATTCTTTTGTACAATTTTGTGTGACTCTTTTTTTTATTAACATATTACATTGAACTAGCCCAAATCATATCCCATTATATTAGCAACCACCTATTTTGAAATAATACTTCACACGTTATTTTTTTCTTATAACCGAATCATGCACTTTTGTCTACCAATCACATCCCATGAAATTTTGTCCATCATATCCCACAAAATCTGCAACCTATCCTATTTGAAAAATCTCTCACACGTTTTCCCCTTATACGTATACATGCACACGGTTTTCTTTTTTTTTTTCTCTCAAGTTGTGCACACACCGTTTTATATATTTAGTATACATAGATCGTTGACACAGAAACCCTAAACTCTACCCAACATTGGCGGCTACCCTTTTTATTCCTTCTTTCTGTACGATCAAAAGGCGAGCACAAGGAGGCTCTCTTGGTGGCTCCTACTTAGTTGGTAGTGGTGTAAAAGGAACAAGGTACGAAGAGGCTCAAGGTGTAGTGATCCTTGGGTGTATTTGGGTTGATCGTGGGTGTGCCCAGTTTGAAGGAGGGTTGGTTCGAATAGGGTTAGTTTTGGGTGCTCGTATTCCGGCTTCATTCGTTGGGTCGTCTTTGAGGTATCACCCCTATCGCCTTTATGTTTCCCTCTCGATACATGAAACTTATATACGTGTAGGACATGAGAGACTAATCTTTGTTTCGTTAATCACAAATAATCTAATAACGTATATTAAGGGTCACATAATAACGAAAACGTATAGCATGTGTCGACCTCAATTTTTGTTTTAGAAACTCGTCGAGTACGTATGACATATATAACGAATCTGGTCATGTGAATCCTACTGTGAGTATCAAAGTCGACGTTAAAATCTGGAAATTTTCTTAGAAATATAAAGAGACGTGCATATGTATTAACGTGAAGTAAGGAGCTGTCTATGCGTGATTTTATGTGGGGTTTTGGGCGTTAAATATGGTGGTGTGCGTGTGTATTATGTGAGTCGAAGGAAGTATAAGAGGCTTGGGTATAATATGTTTTGGAAAGGAGTTGTATGGCTGTGACCCTGGGTGTTACGTTGGTACTGTTTGGGGTCAAAATAAGAGTGTGTTTGTGTGTCAAATGGGTTAGCTTCTGGGAGTGTTTTTGTGTCGAAGGGCTGGAAACAAAAGGGTATGGTGTGTGTCAAAATGGTCGAGTCAAGAGGGTGTATACTAGGTCGAATTAAGTGGGTCGAATGCATGAAGTATTAAGGTGTGAGTCTGTGATTTCATGTGTAGGTATACGTAAGGGTTAAACTGGTTTTGCATTTCGTAATAAGCGTGTTTCTGTCCAATTAGACTGAGATCTAGTATTGGGTTGTTTCATGGATAAGTGTGGTGGTTGGACTCGTTAGTAATCAAGGTGTAGGCTGGTATTGTGTCAATTGTGTGTGAGTATAAATATGGGAATTTGCATGTATTATATTCAGTATATGCTAAGTGATTTTAAGCTAAAGTAATATTAAAAAGGGGCATTGGGTAATTGATGTCGACATGCAGGGAATTGTTTTCTTTTCTTACAAGTTTTGTGGTGTGTGAGCTGTAAAGGCTGGGATACATGCATTGTATATTAATCAAAAGAAAGAAAACATGTATATTAAACAAGAAATGTGTGTGAGTATGCATGGAGCTGACTATATATTTAAACCACAAACTATTAAAAGTTGTCATATTAAACCCTAAACTATAATGTTAACCATATAAGGTCTTAAAGTTATTTATAACCCTAAAAGTCATTAGATTGAAAATTTACTAAAAATGGAAAGCCGACTAAAATGAGAAATCTGATTTAAATGAGATATTAATAATAAGACGACCATGGATTCGTGTAGATTCACTGAAGATGGAGTTGTTTCCGATCCTTATATTTCTAGATGTGTTTTCACTTGCGGTATAAGGTACAGATATTCTGACCTTTCTTTTAAGGTTTCTCATGATCTCTCTCGTATTCTGAATCCATTAGTTTCTGATTCGATTGCTATGATTTCCCTTTGCTTGAACCTCCCCAGTTGAGTTCCATTTGATATGAATTCTGAATCGAAGCTATGCTATGAAAACCTTTTCTAATTATATCTTGAGAATGTTTTGAGGAAAAACTATTTTGAAAGGGTGTTTATCAATGAGGCAAAACCATTTTATATAAATGTTACTAACTTTTATGAAGGCTATTTTGGAAGACTAATTTTTATGAAAAACCCTTTTTGAAAGAATATTTTATGAAAATTTCTTTAAAGAATCGTTTCATTACAGGCACAAATAAAGGATTGTTTAAAATGGACTTTGATGGAAGTTTTAAAATGAACTTTTGAGATGAACCTTGATTATGATTATGAGTTATGATTCAGTTAAGATTTCCCCGGGCCATTTCTATGTTTCCTTGTGTATGAACCTTTTGATATGACATTGAGATGCATTTATGATATATGACTTTGAGATGACCTTGAGATATGACTCTTAGTTTGATACCCGAGCCACCTTTCTGTTTCCTAGCCAGGAAGGTAACCTGGCCGTGTCTGTGATGCACCACTGGCATGACTCCTGTGTGGGGGAGTGATTTCTCACGCCGTCCCCTTTTATATTATGATATGGCCATGATGACTTTGAAATTATGATTTTGAGATTGACTTTGAGTGGGGGCGTATGGATTGCAATCCTAGGCATGTATGTTTAGTGGATTTAACTATGACTTTGAGCATGACTTTGAGGTGACTGGTGCTGTGTGCAATACACGCCTTTCACATTTTTGGGAGCTAGCTACTCCACCCCTGTTGATACATGAGGACACCCCTCATATTATCTGGTTGCCTGAGAGGTATCCCCTCTGATTGTGAGACTATGATTTTGAGATGTGACTTTGAGATTATGACTTTGAGTTTCTGGGCTCGTGGTGGATAACTATCCTAAACCTTTACTCTTGTACCTTATTTATGTCTCATTCATTATGCTACATCTGATTATTTCCGTTTACTTTCGTTTCCGTTTATTATATATCTGTTCACTGGGCTTTGTAAGCTCAGCCGCACGTTTTCTTTTCGTGTGCGGCAGGTTTTAGATGGAAGATGGGTATGAGTGAAGAGACTTTTGGACCTAGAAGACTTGTCAGTTAGTTGGCCTAGAAATGATTAGAAGTTATTTTATTGTTAGAATTTGTATCCGCCTTTGTAACCTTGTAATTTCAGTATTTCTTCTGTAACCTTTGAGAATCTTTGTATTACTTTTGAATGTATGCTTTGTTATATCTGATATGAAACCATTTGCGTGACATCTTTACCCTTGTCGGGTTGGGGTGTTACAATTATGAAGGCTATAAATATCATTCGAAAACTTATTTAATAGACTTTGGAACCACTGGGGACCTTATTTTGTAAACTCTGATATTCGAATGATAAATCTTTTAAAACGACCAAATTAGGGATCGTTTTCTACTATTCAACTGTTGTGCCATGAAGTAACACCCAAATTAAATTCCGCTGCACATCACGAAATTGGGGGTGTTACACTTACAAGGTCCAGCTGCCCAGAACTTCTAAAGAAGCAGCTACGTTCAATGTAGCTGATATTGAACCTTACTACGATCCTACTGATCCTATTCCAAGTTTGAGGGAAAACTTTTTTGAAGCTAGGGAGGATGATAGGCAGGTTCCTAAAGACCAGTCTGATATGATTGACCTGAACCCACAGCTTGACCTGAGTTATGTGGGAAACACATGGGTCAGCTTGATTCAATCAAATCCTTCCATCACTTAAGTGCAGACAATACCCCCACATATTTTTCTACATAACAATCAACATGTTTTTCTACATAACAGTTAAGAATATTTTATTTTCCGTATTATTTTAGTTTATTTTTGACCTTTTCTACAGCAGTTATTTACTTTCCCTAAATGTAGCTAAATGGGTGGTTATATTTCCTTTTCTCCTATATGTATTGAGAAATCATGAATGAGAAATCAGTTTTTGATTTTCCTAAAATTCTTTCTCTTTGTTTAGAGATTGTTTTTATTCCTTTGCTATCCTAGTTTTTGGCAGAATTAGGAGGTGATCTTGGAAGCTGATTTTGGAATCTCGTGGTGTGTCTGTAACAAAGTTTCCAAGTTGGTTTTTGCTCAGCGAGATCTGTGAGTGGTGAATTCTATATCTCAGAGGGAACGTTTTTTTTTTTTTTTTTTTTTTTTTTTTTTTTTTTTTTTTTTTTTGATTTCTTTGTTCGGGTTGATTTTTGATCCACTTAATAAGCTGTTGGCTATCAAGAAAACCTTGTAATTATCTCTTAAGTATACAAGTTTGACAAGGAGTCAAACTCACCCCCCTAGAGGTGTTCGACCGGCCATACATCCCTAAAAGAGTTTATGGATTTACCTTTATACTTAAATATATTTATCCCTAAAATATATACACCCCCAATAATTACCGTTTTATCCTTCTATGAAAATATTGTCATATTCTAATTTCCTCTTCATTTTCATTTCATTCCGTATCTCTTTTCCCATTACCAACTTGCATGTTTTGTTTAGTGTTCACTGATATGACCCATTGACATTTCTGTGTGCGAAAGACATTTTTGCACACAAATACTTTCATTTACATCATTGTTTTTTGTGCATAAACACTGCATGTGCAATATAATATCTTATACAACTAGTATAAAATGGTGTATGCAACAAAATAATTGATGTATATATCTATTCTCAATATGAAATCCAATACTTTAAGTAAGATTGAACTGAACCGAGAATCAAATATGACAAAAAAAGTTGAACCGAATACCGGACCAAAATATGTCCGGTCTAGTTCGATCAGGCCAGTCAGTTCAGTTCGATCAACAGTTCATTGTGCTCAGTCCTATTTGTGTGATGAATAAGTTATTTATTTGTTTTTTCTGTTTTTGCAAAAACCATACATTTAAATTTAATAAGTTATTTGTGAAGGCTTCAAGATTGTTTGGAGGGTCACTGTATGTTTTATATGTGTTTTAGTTCTTGTTTAAACCGAATAGAGAGGAAGTGGAAGTGGTGCTGAGTAGATTGAGAGGATTGGGATTAGGATAGATAATGAATTTGGTGTAGATTTTGAAAAGTTTGACCAAAAATCGTCCCCCATAAACGGTCATATGCAACATTTATCAACACAAGTATGATATACCGTCGAACATAAATTTTTGACATAAATTTGATGGCGGCGGCGGTGTTACCGCCAATATGCCCGATAAATTCACCCATAAATTCAACGACTCTAGTGCCCTTAGCAACAATAAGTTTTCACAATAATAGATTGTGTCAAAATTGTCAAACACAGTCGCTTCACTCTCTAATAATTATCCAGATATTTTTTTCCGCATAAAAACAATACAATTTTAGTTTCACAAAATTAGTAAATACTTTATAACAACTTTGACACCCCTGTAACATTTGTCACTATATTCACAAAAGAAAAAAAAAAAAACTCTCAATTTCATTTCATTTCATCCCCTTTTGTCTCATTTCACAAAAACCATCCAAAATTTTATCACCATCACTTTTATCATAAACCCACCCACCATTTTCATTTCACAAACCTTTAAAAAAACAACATCATATATGGGTTGTGCAATATCCTTCCCAAAATCCTATGACAACAACAAAACCGACACCGACACACTTGTATCGGTATGTCGCGAAAGAAAAAAGTTTATAAAATCGGCTGTTGATAAAAGATATACACTAGCTAGTGCACATTGTAAATATAATCAGTCATTGTACGCTGTCTCTTTAGCTTTAAGGTTGTTTGTTTCCCGTTATTCTTCCACGTCACCTTTTCTCATTACTTATAATCCTACTGTAGAATCAAAATCCATTAATGATGATATTGTTTGTGAACATTTTCATGATGACGTCACGCCTGTAGAAGATGTGACGTCATCAGAGTTTGATGGGTGGGATTATTTTAGTCCTTTGGTGGTGAATGGTGGTGGTGGTGGCGGTGTGAAGGATAAGGTGGGTGGTGATGCTAACGTGAGCCAGGAGGTACAGTCAGCAGTGGGTGGTGGTGGTGGTGCTAATGTGAGCCAGGAGGTGATTGGTTTAGTACAGTGTGGTTGTGGTGATAATGGAGGGAGGGAACTATTGGAGGCACTAAAAGATGTGGAAAATCATTTTCTTAAAAGTTATGAGTGTGGTCTTGAATTTTCTAAGTTGCTTGAATTTAATAATGGACTGGGCCCATCACTTGATCATATTGATCCAAAAGGTACAATGATTCTATCACTTTTAAATTTTAATACTTTTTCAATTAATTAAAATTAACTCATAAAATTCATACAAAAAATTAGTCAACGAGTGATTGGTGCATTTGGTAACAGTTTCTCTATCTTCTCTCTTATTAAATCAATCACTCGCTGACGTGGTGAATTTTTTGTATGAATTTTGTAACAGTTTCTCTATCTTCTCTCTTATTTAAAATCAATCACTCGCTGACGTGGTGAATTTTTTGTATGAATTTTGTAAATGGGTTTAGCATCTCATTAATTAAAGGGTTATCTTACTATATTAAAACACATTTTCTAACATTTAAAAGTTCTTAAGCTCAAAATACAACTAATTAAAATAGAAATACTAACATCAAATACAATAAATAAATCATTATGTACATTAAATACAATTAATTAACGGGTCAATAAATACAATTAATGCAGTTATTAGAACACCCCTTATATAAGAAATACAAATTATCAAGCATATTGTACAACCAACTTAAACACAATTCCTGCATTAAATGTTACTAATACAAATAATAAAGCACATTATACAAATATTCAATCCCGAACGGGCAACGGGCCAAATGGGCTCGAGCCTAAACGAGCACGGGCCAAACGGGCTTGAGCCTGAACGGGCACGAGCTAAACAAAATTCTTGATATCCATAAATTTATTGTCAAAAAATTTTATTTCAGAGTACCCGCCGCCGCAACGCGCGTGTACCCTGCTAGTGAATTTAACGGTTTATTAAGTCTCATTTCAGACATGTACGAGATATAAGACGATAAATTGATGTGTAAAAGTTACTCCCTCCGCCTTAAAATAGACCCACATAAAGAATTAACATAAAAAAATCTATTCGTGATCAGTGTATTTTGTGGCCGTTTCTCTCCCCTCTCTATGATTACACCAATTATCAGCTGACACGTCAGCATGTGATTTTTTTTCGTGAATTCTTTATGTGAGTCTAGCATGGCTCTTTAATTGTCTCCCGAGAGTTTATAAAAAGTATAAAAAGTTTGTAATAATAATATCGAGTAATATGGTAATTTACATCAATTTTTTCTACCTATTTTTAGTAGTGGACGATCAATTTGTGAAAATCACAAAAGAAAACGCAGAGAATAATATCGGGACAGAAAGAGTATTATATTGAGCTTTGTATTTATGTACAACATTTTTTGTTTTTTTTTTTTTTTTTTTTTTTTTTTTTTTTTTACAAAACCTTACTAGGATATAACTTTACTAAGAAAATCAAACAATTTTTCTCTTGAAATGCAAATTTTTCCCCATACATGTCTCGAATATCTCACATGATCTCACAACACAACTCTTGTTTGGTGGATATAATCACATGCCAAGAGGCCAAATTTAACATGTTTCTTGTGTAATCTTAATGTTAGATATGCATTAGCCTCATAAATTCAAATTTACACTAACCTTTTCTTATCATAGAAGGTGAATTCAGCTAGAAGAATAGAATCTGAGACATTGTGACATAGGTTGTAGTGAAAATATAGTTTGTGTTCTACTTTTTTTGAACGGATAGTTTTGTGTTCTACTCAGGGGCGTCTCCGAGGATTTACGGGCCCTGTCCGAGCCGTTAAAAAATGTGCCCCTTAGACCCTTTATTGGGCTTATAAATTTATTATGGGTTATAGGTTTAGTTATAAGATTGGAATTTAATTGGGCCCAAGTTTAAATGTTTAATTCCTATTTAAAAAAATACATATAATATATATCTATATATATATATAGGATTTTTTTTTTAAAATGGGCCCTCGCGTAAAACGGGCCCTGGCCGGTTGGCCTCCTCGGCCCCCCTTAGAGCCGCCCATGGTTCTACTTGACTACAGGATCTATAATAGTATTTGTGATATATAATTGGGCTTGTTACATTGCAGAATGCTCAGAGAGGTTAATACCATCTATAGCGTGGCATAAATCGACTATAACTAGATCACCATCATGTAGAAGTCTTCTGTCTAGCAGCTCAAGGAGTTCATTTACCTGGACAGGGATTAACAGCAATAGTGATATCTTTGATGAGACAGGAGGAATGGAATCAGGGAGTCATTTATCGACATTAGGAAGATTACACGCTTGGGAAAAAAAGCTCTATGACGAAGTTAAGGTACACATTAGATGTATCGCCAACAAGGTCAAATCTTTGTTTGATTTGTTGAGCTATAATTGACTGTTATTGATATTATTAGGCTGGTTATGAGATTAAGAAGATATATGATAGAAAGTCTTCACAATTAAGCAATGAGAATGGTAGCAAAAGGTCAGGGATTGAAGATGAAGTCAACGATTTGTACTCAAGAGTTTTGGTCAGCATGAAGATTTGTGATTCAATCTTAAAACGAATTGAAAATGTAAGAGACGAAGAACTTCTGCCACAGCTCATCGAGTTGCTACGTGGGTAAGAATCTTTCTGAACAAAACACTTAATATCAAATCAATTTCAGACTTGAAAATTTTTTGACTTTTAAAGTCAACGTGTTTTATGGTTAATGTTGCAGGCTAACAAAAACATGGAAAGTGATGTCGGAATCTCACAAACTGCAAAGCCGAACAATGTTTGGAGTCAAAACGCTCATGTGTGAAGTTCTCACCAATGACGGATCTCGACATCTTGCAACTCTTCAACTTGAGGCCGAAATCCAAAACTGGCGAACTTGTTTTTCTAGCTACATTGCCTCTACAGAAGCATACATCGAGGCGTTGAGTGAGTGGGCATACAGAACAATTGGCCCTGAGCACGAATTTGACACCCCACCACTTGTTTTCACCATGTGTCGCAATTGGTTGACAGTTATAAAGAATTTACCAGATAACGCAGTGACGTATGCCATGAAGAGGTTTGCAAAAGATCTCCGAACACTATGGTCCCACCAAGATATGGAGCAGCAGCAGAAGCGAAAGGTTGACCGGCTCATTGCTGAATCGGGGAAGAAAGTGGTTAGTTTTGAGAGAGAAGAGAGGAATATAGTCAAGTCCATGCCTTTAAACATGAAAAACAAAGTCGATGTTTTGGCCGAGAAAAAGGCTCAACTGGAAAGTTTCAAGAAGATGGTTGAAACTGAGAAGGCTAAACACAAGGAATGTGTTGAAGAAACGCGCAGGGTTATTCTGGTAGGATTTCAAACAGGATTCGCTTCAGTTTTCGATTCGTTGGCAGAGTTTTCCGATGTTTGTGTGAGGAAGTACGGCCATATTGCACAAAATGCGACACTCAGACCTAATCTAATTCATGGACGATGAGGTTGCGGTTTGTAAAACATGTCATTTTTGCTGGAATGTATCTTGGGATCGAAGTAATATATTGTGATTTGTGAGTCTCTTGACAATTACCTGGTTTGTTTTGCCACATCTTGGTATCATCTTCATTGGCAGATACATAAAAAGTACTAAAGGTGATGGCTATATTTGCAACTTATTTTTGTCAATGAAAAATAAGCTGTTTTATGATTCTATACTAGAAATTAAGTAGTAAAAAGAATGTTTAACTTGTGATGGCTATTAACATCCCAATAATTAGTTATACAAGGTCTGTATAACTATATGCAATGACTGTAGGCATTTTATTAAAGTTGTATAGCTCTAATATGAAAGAAGCTTCAAAATAATTGGTGATACAAAAGAGACTAGTTCCTATGTCTCATTGTTCCTTTTGATCCTCTAGATAAGACCATTGTCTTCGATAACAGCTTGCACCAATTTATTCGGTGGGTCGAATTAATATACATCCTAGAACTCGGGTTATAATCATGCCTAGTCGATTCGATATAATGTAAGGCTCAAGCTAGACTTGATTATAAAACTCAAAGCTCGAAACTCGAGCTTGATATTTCAAGCTCGAGGTCAGTTAATTATGGCCATTCTCAAGGTCGGTTCAACTTAATTATGGAGATTAAACTCTTAATAACAATAATAATATGAATCAATCAATGTTAGTATTAATCGACTCGATGCTTTTGAGACCGACTCAATTAAGTAGTACGGATATTATGTAGAACTATTCACATAAAAGGGTGACAAGGTAATCCGGTTACAAGTCGAGTATTCTGAAATTCCAAATAGACTCGAAAATCTACTCAAGTAGCTTGAGCTCGAGCTCCACTAAACTTCAAACGAGTCAATTATAAGTAGCTCCTGAGTTGGCTTAACTCAAGATTACATCCCTACCAAGAACCATAAATTCTATTATTTTTCACTGTTAACTATTTGGTTTGGAATAAGAAAAAACGAGATACTGGAGAGTTGAGAATCCCAACTCTAACAAGAAATTTTCCAATTTTGTCGAAGTTTTTCTGTTTTTGGTTTCATAAAATCATATTTGATTTCCTTTGATTTTTTAAGAGTAAATTACATAAATGGTCCATGTGGTTTGTCAAAAATTTCACCTATCGTCCCTCAAACTTACAAGTTGCATATATCGTCCCTATCACCTCCAAAAAATAACACTCGTAGTCCTTTTAGGGACGATAGGTGAATTTTTTTTAAGTTGCATATATCGTCCCTATCACCTCAAAAAAGGTCCACGAGTGTTATTCTTTGGAGGCGATAGGGACGATATATGCAACTTTTAAGTTTGAGGGACGATAGGTGAAATTTTCGACAAACCACAAGGACCATTTATGTAATTTACTCATTTTTTAACTTAAGTTGTTCAAACCAAATTCAGGTCTGTTAAAATATTCTGGATTCGTAACATATCTCAAAAAGCTCTGGTGGTTCTGTTTTAATTCGAGTTTCTTGACCTAGTTAAATATTCAAAACCTTGACAAGAGTATATTTCAGATAAGAAGGGAGAAATAATTAGGAGACGCATTTATTTTTATAGGTACATACGAAATTTGTGGTTGTGATTTCTTCTCATCTTAATTATATTTCTCATTTGATCCTAACTCTGGGTGAGTATATAATTCATGCCCCAAAACCAAACAAATATAAACCTCTAAAATATATGCACATGGAACATGATAGAACTAAGCCATTAGTACACCCAAATCTAGTACAAGAAGTTAGGCGTAATCAATTAAGACGCTAATCTCCTCATGACCACAAAAAAGGTTACTATGATATACCGACTAGTACCTAGTGCATTTCAATAGCTGAACTTTGTTCTAATCAAGAATTTTAGGTTTTGGAAAAATGGACAAGCCCTAAATATCTGGATGAGTCATACGCACATGCATTGTCGAACCATAAATGCATACACCATCTAACTTTACTTCAGTCTAGTTACGTTTGTCGAACTGAATAGACAAGACACAACAAGAACAAGCTCATAACATTGAAACTACACCTTTATATACAAATCAGTAAAATTGACCCTCGATACTAAGATGATACAATGTAACATATACAAAACAGCTGTATTTAAACTATGGGTCAAACTGTGAAAAAGAAAGTTATAACTTAGGAATGTACATAAACTACAAAGGTATAAAATTAAAGGTCCCTTCTACAAAATGGACAAGACCCATGTCTCACCAGCCATTTATCAATGCACGGTAAGTGGAACATGTGATTACATTGTGGCAAACTTCTCACAGTTTCTCCTACTTGAAAATCCTACAAAATACCAATTAGTATTTGATCAACATTTATAAATAAATCAATATCAGAAGCTGATGCATTTCTAGCATTTGGATTAAGAAAAGCTGTACTGCTATCATCTTGATTGTGTAATGTGAATCATGATTGTGTAATGTGATCTACTACTCTTTAAAAATGACAATTGAGGGAATCAACTGACCGAAAATTAATATCATCAAATAACTTGTACTTGCAGTGACAATGTCACTATGAACAATTAGATAATTCCAACTTGAAAGCTTGCCCAAAAACCATTCCAATTTTCACACGACACGCAATATAAATTATTCCGCAATTTGCATATGCGACAAATACTACTGGATGCCAAAATTCGAGTAATAAGTTCAACTACCAATCAAGTTGCCATATTTTCACGTCATTGTTTATAACCACACATGTTCCGTGCAAAAACACAATCTTAATCTATAAGCCTTAAGCTGTCTTTTGGTCCAAATTAGTTTGATACTTCAGTATGCTAATAACGTATTATATTCCCTCACTCCTAAAAGATACACTGAACTTGGTTAATAAACTATTAGACTGTTTGAGTATTACACAAATGTCCAAAATAACCACCTGGTACTACTAGTAGTGATAATTATCAGAAAAAGATAATTAGAATATTACCTGAAGGCAGACAGAGCAAGAGACTCTCTCCCCCATATCATCCACCTCGTCATCACTGGTAATTTCGATTTTGGGTATTTTTGCAACAGAATATTCAGGCAAGCCTTTACAACCGCCAATGTCGAATATGTTATGGAGTTCATCAAAACTCGTTTCAACAGCTCCCATCTAAGTTGATGACAAAAGGGTCATTAAATTGAGAAAGTCTACTTTTTTATTAAGAAATAACTCATGTTGCTATCTATAAAGAATATCAAACTTAGGTTCATCAAAATATGCAGAATTTACCTGACTTTGAACTGCACTTAACATGGCTGGACCAATACGTTCACGGACAAGCCTACCACTTATTAAGCTTACAATGACATCAATCTGTGATAAAGGAGCATAAATGGATTAGAAATCGTCAAACTAAAAACGTTAGAAGGTTGGAGCTAAAATACTGTTGAACAAAAATATGAAGTTCTTGAAAATATTGTTGTGATTAAAATATACAGGAGGGAAATAATGATAAAGCAACGATTTTAAGCATTTTTTCATCTTCTTTTACTAATTTACTGATGAAAGCTTGAATCTTTGAAACATTGTTTGTGACTTATTCCATGAAACATGTTGATATTGATAGAAGAAAAGAAAGTAAATCTCACCAAGTATAAAGCACAACCAACACCAGACTCATCCGATTTCCACAAAACAAGTGAAGATTCAAAGACTTCAATAGAAAAAACAGCACCAGAAATGGCTCCAACTGCAGCACCCCTAACAAATCCGCTCTCGGTTTCTTGACCTATCAAGGCCCCTGTCATTGCTCCTAACAAAGTTCCAACTGCAACATATGGTGGAATCCCATTATCCAGTGGGGAAATGAATAAAGTAGTCTTCTTGTTTTGACACCTTTTTTATAGTTACAAGCTAATTTTGTCACATGTAGTATTCTTTAGGTTGGATACTTAATTTTCACCTAATTTTAGTAGAATTAACTAACACAAACTGGTAAGTTTAGGAAAACAAAATGGTGATGGTTAAACTTTCGCCTAATTTTCCAAATAGCTAACAAAAGTTGGTAGATTTAGGACAAACAAACTTAGATGGATTCTTTTATTTTCTGCTTAATTGCAAATAAGCCGTTTATTAGTGTTTGGATCATCCAAACTACTGCTGCTTATCTAATTATTTTGGGCCAAAATAAGCAGTTTTTAGTATAGGACATGTTTATTTCAAACTGCTAATTTGAGCTGAAGCTAAAATTATCCTTTGACCATCAAATCTAACCTAAAACCCATTATAAATCATTATATACAAAATTTCTAAAACATAATATCTGCTTTTGATCTCTTTGCATATTTCGACAAAATCAGCAAAACCAATCACTATTCTTTTAAAGGGTTTAGTTATTATAAATTCTCAATTCTTATAGAGGGTTTAGCTTAAATCGCCTAAAAAAATGTGGCTTGTGAAAGTTCATACCAATATTCAACTATTTCTCAAGTTACAATGAACATAAACATGCAATTCATAAAGGAAAATATTCATATATTCAACCATAACAAATAGATAACCAAAATCACATGAATTCAGCAATTTAAACAAAACCAACAAAACCCAATTCATATTACACAAAACCCATATAAAAAAGCTAAAAAAAAAAAAAAAAAAAAAAAAACATAAGGGCATACCTAATGCAAAGAAGAAGGTGAAAATTGCAGAAAAAAATTTCCCAATGATGACAGCAAATGTAGGGGTGAATAAATTCTTAAGTTTAAGAAACATGTTTAAGAATGGAATTGTGAACATGTTTGTAGATAACAATATCAACAAAATAGGCATTGAATGAGATGGGAATGAGTATAATGCCATTTGTGATTGTTGAAATTGTTGTTTGATGTTGATGATATTAATACAAGATGATCAAGAGAGGAAAAAAGGGGAAAACCTTAGTCGCTAAGACAAAGGAAATGAAAGGAAGAAAAGAAGCATTTATAGCTTTGTGACTTTGTTATGAAATGAGATTCTAGTAATTTTTTTGGGGATTGAGATCTGTAATGTTTATGTCTCAAATTTTGTCATGTTAAACCAATAACATGAAAACAAATCAAATAGTGGGTCATTGTTAGATAAAATATGGGACCATTAATTTACATCCTCTCACAATATCCTAACATGAGAGAACTTAACGTTGTGTTCTCAAGTTGAGTAAAAATGATGAAAGAAAAAGAAATGAGAATTGATTTGCACACTCAAGACTTTGATTGGGACACTTTATTTTGTGCATAACATAATTGTATAGTGTTTACAGTGTGCTCTGTAAACTTATACAGTGAGTATCCCAATCAAAATAAGGAGTGTGCAAATCACCCCCCATAAGAAAGTGATGAAATGTAAAAGAGCTTATCTTCTCAAGTTTTTTTTATGAGTGAAAGTGAAAGTAAATGAGGGAAAGTGGGAGGATTTTGCATTTAAAACTTTCACCCTACTTTTGGGGTGAAACACAACTTTACTTCATCTCTATTTCTTTACTCCCTCTTACTTTACTTTACTTTCATTTTCTCTTTATTTTTTTTTCTTGAAAACACACCGTTAAACATGACATAACCCTAATCCTTTTTTTGGCCATGTAATTTTCCTGTGGAGATATAGAGATCTTTCATTGATGACCCACAAGCAAAGTTATAATTCGCACATGGTGTGGCGTGGCGGCATAACCAAGCCTCGCGTTTTAGTGGTTAAGGCGAAACTTTTTTGTTTATAAGACGTGCCATAAGGCTGCACAAAATATGAAAATATTTATATATTTATATCATATTTCATATATATCGAGTTTAGAAAAAGACGTGGTATAAGACGATATAAGGCGTGGCGTGGCGACATGACCAAGCCTCACGCCTTTGCGTGCCTTTTAAAACCATGATCGCAAGGGTGTTTGAGGTTGCTTAATATTTATATATTTTTGTCATGTCAACTTATTTATTTTCTCTAATAAGCATTTTTAAATATGTTTAAGAGAGTAAATCAGAGTTGCATTATAATATATACTAAAAACGATTTTTGAATCGGCTTAATAGTGGGTTATTAAGTTGGCTGTTATGTGATAATCTTAAAGTTGATTGGGCCAAGTTTTATGATTAACAAATTAATCAGCAGTACTACTATCTAAGTGATGCGTGGTTTTGCGACCTTACAACAGGTTTTACCTCTCGAGGGATCTCAAGAGGCTTACAACCCCACCAGGCAGTGTACCTGACCGATGTAGTATAGTGTAGTGGTAAGTACGGGGGATTGATCGTTCTCCACAGGGAATAGTGTTCGTTAGGTATGAAAAACTACTCTAATAGGTCTAAGGGTGAGAGAAGATTCTTTTTATGTTTTTATGATTTTATGAAAGCAAGTAAAATCTCGGGTTTGAAAGAGTGGGCGGAATTAGTTGCTAGTTAACTAACCCAAGTTACTACGAATGCAAATAAAATAAAATGACAGAAAATGAAAATGTGGTGAAACTTATATGGAGAGAAATGTGTTTACTTAGATTTCCTTACTCCCTAACTATCTTTTACCGGTTGATTAGTGTGTATTAATTGCGTGGATGACGGGTGTATTCCTTAATACCAATCGTGGGGTGGCGTACGTACTTCCCCAACTCTATGAACTCCTACTTCCACTCCTATGTTGAGCCGGCTAGGAAGCTCCTAACATGGGATCACTAGAATTCGCTCATGCATTAAATACAACCATAAAAACCTTTAGTACGCATTGGTTCATGTTTCTTAAGACGTTCAAGCAAGTTACCGTATAGGAAGTTAGCCAGTTTTCTTAAGCCTAACATAGATGAACAATCATCCAATACAACTAATAACACACTAATAACCAATAATCAATAGCTAGGTTTCATTAGATCTAAGCAAACACAAGATAAATCTAGCCTAGCATGTTAAACAAAAGACAAGAACAAGATAGAATCAAACAACATATAGACATATTGAATGATTAATTGATAACTTATCTTCAATGTAACATGGAAGATCTCAAGGCAAAAAGCCTTGAAAAAGCTGCTAAAATCGTCTTAGGGTTTCCTCCCAAAATTACACACAAAGTTCCACACTAATGACAAAAAATTGCAAAACTATATATAGAGATTAAGGGCTGACGGCGTCACGTTGTAGATTCTGACGCCGTCACCTCACCGCTTTTAGGGTTCCCGGATGGCCTTCCTGACGCCGTCCCTCTTTAGACCTCCAAAATCCGTTCTGGCTTATCAAGGCTTGACGCCGTCCCTCTTTAATTTAAACCGTGACGACCTTGATCAGATTAAAGGGTGACGCCGTCAGATTTTTCATGCAAAATTCTCTGGCTTATCATGAGTAATTTTCATATCCACCTTTTTCTTGCCAAGACATGACGCCGTCCAGGGCAATCCCTGACGCCGTCAAAGGTACTTTTCAGCCGATTTTGAGACTTTGTCGTTTTCTTCACTTTTATGCTCCAAAAACGTCCAAAATGCTTCCTTTTCCAGATTTCTTCTCCAAAGTACCTAAAATGACAAAAGGAACGATTTAGGGCAATATTTGATCAAATAAATACGATTTAGGGCTTAAATGACCCCCTAAAAGCGGTACACTTTTCGCTTCATCAAATACCCTTACACTTGAGATTTGCTTGTCCTCAAGCAAATGCGCTTTTATTCTAATCAAAATACAAGTTAGGGGTCATTTAACGCTAATATAAAAGTAATTGCAACAAATAGTCGTTCCACTTTAATCATAATAAGCACGGAGATTACAAACTAGCACCTCACAAGTAGTGTTTAGATACTCACATCTCTCAAGTGTCATCAAAATAAATCTCATAAATGAAAACGGATAATATCTCTCACTACCTGTCATAGCAAATAGATTACCATAGGCTTGGGAAAGGATCGAAAATCTCCTCCACTAGGCGTAAGCACCTAAGATAAACTATCAAAGAGGGCTTTTACATGGGTTATAACGTTAGGTGTAGGGAAAAGGAAAACACGGTTTTGTTGGATAAAGGATGTTTTACTGGTGGCGAGTTAAAGATCTTGATCAATTACATGTACTATACAATGTTGCTAAGCCAAGACTCGACTCAATCTTAAGCTAAAAACAAAATAACAAAAACATAAAACAAACATCAAATGAAACGGGATGGTAGTCCGTATGTTTTTTCTACTTTTCTTTTTCTCATTTTTTTGTATTTTTTTTGATTTTTTGGAATTTTTTTTTTTTTTTTTTTTTTCATACACTCTTGCCCTACCATCCAAAATAATACATCATAGGGGCGTTGCATTCCCCTTACACTTGAACTTTTACATAACTTTACAAATAACTAATCTAATGACTCGGATTAAGATAATTGAAAAACTTGGAGTACTTTTAAAAATATTTAGCACATATGGGGGTAATAATGATGTTCTTCCCCATTACTCCATTACACTAGTACTTTACCCATGAGTCCCAATCGTCCCAAAACAATATGTACAAGGATATGACTCGACTTAGCAACCATGTAATCAATTAGATAATTAACTAAGGGTTTAAACAAATGTTGTCACAATAATGCACTAAAGATGAGTGCACACAAGGTAGGCTAAGGCGATTTGGGTGTACATTTAAGTGGGGTGTAAACAAATTCTTCCTTTAAGTAAAATGCTTAAAGGTCGAAACGAAAAGATAGGCTCTGAGGGGTGTACTAGGGGTATCGTGTACTAAAAATGAGTACAACGCAAAGGGTGTGGGAGAATTACTTGACCAATGTAGCCAACGTAATTATAACAAAACACAGGTGTAAAACAATGGGTTAATCCTAATGCCTCTTATCATGTAGTAAATCTAACTACACGAATGTAGTCTCACTTGTGGCCTCGAAATGGTCCTAACGCAAGTTCTAGAATCTAAGTGCTACCGGTACACACATCATAGCATAAATGCTTTTCCTACCAATTCTAGGGGCGAACCTCACATATTTGGGGGTGGAAAATTTTTTTTGTGGTACGGTTTTTGTGCTAGTCATATAACTCCTATCCGTGAGACGCTCATTAGATCAAAGTTTCACTCCTAAATGTTGTAAAAAATTTTAAATTTGGCACTAAAATTGCCCTAACAGGTATTTATCTCAGTTTTATTACACATCTACTATTAAACAAACAAAAATCAAGCGTAATAGCATTCTCTAATCGTACTTTTACCCCCCCTTACACTTAAGATGAACATTGTCCCCAATGTTCAAATAACAAGATGTAAAAGAAAAAAGTAAAAGAATGAAATCAAATACTCCCCTGATTTGCTCGGTGGATAATGTGGTAACACGGTTAGATCTTCTTCCAAAGTAATGTTGAAGCTCCATGACTAATGCATCGCCAAAAGCTTGATCCAACAAACATTTCCTTGTCCAAAATAACCTGTTAAACCTGAGAAAACAAACACGAAAACCTGCATAACATCGGCGGGATAAACTCTATATATAAGGATATAATGCTTGTAGAATGAAAATTTTGCAGATTCCTGGAGATTATAAGTTATAGATTTAATAAAAACTTTTTATGAAAACAAAACTTTCAAAATTTTCAGAAAATTAAAATCTGACGCCGTCAGGTTGTAAAGCCTGACGCCGTCAGAAATAATCTGACAGAATTCTCATGTTAAGTTTCCGGAAAAATTTTGGAAAAAAAAAAACTATACCTTACTTCCTGGAAATCCTGCAAAACATCATTATGACTCGATACAAGCATTTGACTCAAACAAATACTAATATGTATGTTAATTTATTATTATTACGATTCATGTTCATTTGTGTTCTAATAAACCGGTTTGGATTTTCCTTACACTTAACTTTTGCAAAATACCTTTATATGTAGTTAAGACGAAGTTAAAAACAAGATAAAGCATTTTCACAAATTAGTTTTTGAACATGAATCAATAATAATAAAATTTAAACATACATACGGAAACAAATAAAATCAAACGAACAAATAAACACACAAAGCAAATAAAGCTTGGGTTGCCTCCCAAGAAGCGCTTTTCTTTATTAACGAGTCTTGTAGCTAGACTCAAAGTCCTTCTACCCTATGTAAGTGAGTTCGTCATCGAGGACGTCTTTAGGGTTAAGCTTGGATTGAAGTTTCCTATTGGTTTGCTTAGTACAATATATCTTTTCAAACTTCTCTCCATCCGGGTCATACAATGTCATCTTAATATGCCATGACCCATCTCCATCTTTGGGTGGTTTGTCCCAATCCCACTTATGATCATCTTCCTCACAAGTCCACTTATTCATTCCTAGGTTAATTGGCAAAACTCCTAGGAAATCAATCATCTTCCTAAAAACTAGAGGGTCTTCAAACGGATCCAATTCGGTGTCCCTAGCCAAGAGTTGCTCTACCGTATGTGTTCGGTTAACAAAGTCCTCTTCTAGGTAAAATGGGCGTTGGGGTCCTATGAAGTCTCTATCGATCCAAAGTCCATATCTAGATGGTCTCCTATTTGATTCTAACCAATGTGGTGTTGGTTCCTCACTAGTATCATAGGCATGTTTCTTAACATCATAGACTGACCAAGTATCACCTTCTCCTACCGCTATCTTAGATTCCTTGCAATCAATCATAGCACTAGCGGTCGCCAAAAATCCTCTACCTATCAACAAGGGGCATGTAGGGTCGCTAACCATATCAAGGACGTGGAAATCGGCTAAAATGGTTAGTTTTCCTATGTGTACTAACACGTCCTTGACTACTCCAACCGGGTAAGCAACACTCCCATCCGCTAAACCTATTATCACCTCGGTTTCTTCAAGTTTTCCTAGTTTTAGAGAGGTGTAGAGAGGTAACGGAAGTAGGTTAAGGCTTGATCCAAGATCGGCTAATGTGTCATAAGCCTCCGAATTACCGATCTTGCAAGGTAGAACAAATAAGCCCGGATCATCTAACTTCTTAGGTAGCTTGTTTTGAACAAAGGCGGTCCCTTTTTCGCCTAACTTGAGCTTCTTCTCATCCAACACATCAATAATCGGACTTTCAAGGTGGAGCTCCTTGAATTCTTCGTCAAGGTTTTGAGTGGGAGGTGTTTCAACTATGACATGGGTTTGTTTGAAACACGAGCTCATGGAATTGACCGAATAATATTGTGGACAAGAACTAGGAGACGTAACTGATGAAACGGCGTTGACGTTTAGTTTCGGGTTCTTGACCGTGTTGCTAGGGAGTGCTCCCATTTCTCGGTCATTGAGGGCTTTCAACAAAGTGTCAATCTTATTGGTCATCTCGCTTTGTTTTTGTTTGAAATCGGCTTCAAACTTGGCTAAACGAGCTTCTTGAGATGCCATAAATTGAGACATCAATCCTTCAAAGTTATTGGTACTACCATTGCCGGAAGGATTGTTGTTGAAAATACGGTTCGAGTTGGAACCGCTTGATTGGAAACGATTAGGTGGCTTGGAAGAATTGGTTTGTTGTGCGTTTTGGTTTTGTTTCCACCTAAGGTTCGGGTGATTTTTCCATGAGGGGTTGTATGTATCACCGTAGGGGTTTGGCTCGGGTTTGAAAGTGTACCACTTGTCTCCCGCTCCGTCGGTACGCGAGGATGCGTAGTCCGCAAAAGCTTGTTCGGGGAGTTCCATGCAATCACGAGTGTCGTGGGGACCACTACATAATTCACATGAAGAAGTGATTTTGTTCACTTGGCTTGAAGGTTTAGGAGCCTCGTAGGATTTCATGAGAAACTTGACTTGGTCTTCAAGTTCTATGATCCTACGGTCGGAAGTGCTTGAATTGTTCGAAGGCAAAGATATTGCCTTGACCGTTTTATTCAAATCACGGGGATCACTCCAACTTTCGTTGTCATAAAGAGCAAGATCTTCTAGGAGAGCCCATGATTGTTCCGCACTTAGATCACGTAGCTTTCCACCGGCCGATTGGTCAATGGTTTGCCTCGTGTAGAGATTGATATGGTCATAGAAGATTTGGACTTGGAGCCAAAGTTCTATGCCATGGTGAGGGACTTTTTGGAGTAAGTCCTTGAATCGAGTCCATGCCTCGTAGAGGGTTTCGCCTTGACGTTGTTGGAACATCAAGATATCATTCCTTAGCTTGGTAGTTCTTCCCGGCGGGAAAAACTGAGCAAGGAAACGAGTAGTGAGATCATCCCAAGAGGTGATGGAACCTGCGGGTTGACGCTCTAGCCATTGACTAGCTTGGTCCCGCAAAGAGAATTGAAAAAGACGCAGTCGGGTCGTCTCTCGAGTGGCAACATCAAGGTCTATAGAATCAACGATTTTGAGAAAGTCCTTGAGATGTTGATTAGGATCTTCAGAACGAAGTCCATGGAATGCGCATCCGCTTTGCACCAACCGGATGGTGTCGGATCGCAAGGGGGTGACATTGGCTCCTTGAGTGAGCTCAATGGTGTTTCGATAGCCATGGTGGCTAGGACGGGAGTACTCTCCTAAAGTACGGGCTCTAGGAGGTGGCGGTGGTTGTTGTGGTGGTGGGATGTTGGGATCGAGGATATTACCATCTTCCATGATGTCGGATGGTAATGGTTACGAACAAAGAAACGAAGAAAAAAGATAGACTAAAGAAAACCTAGAAAGATAAAATAAAAATCTCACTAGAAAGGAATCTAGTGAGTAGACCTATAAAATAAAAATTCAACCTAAACAATAACTATTCCCCGGCAGCGGCGCCAAAAAACTTGATGCGTGGTTTTGCGACCTTACAACAGGTTTTACCTCTCGAGGGATCTCAAGAGGCTTACAACCCCACCAGGCAGTGTACCTGACCGATGTAGTATAGTGTAGTGGTAAGTACGGGGGATTGATCGTTCTCCACAGGGAATAGTGTTCGTTAGGTATGAAAAACTACTCTAATAGGTCTAAGGGTGAGAGAAGATTCTTTTTATGTTTTTATGATTTTATGAAAGCAAGTAAAATCTCGGGTTTGAAAGAGTGGGCGGAATTAGTTGCTAGTTAACTAACCCAAGTTACTACGAATGCAAATAAAATAAAATGACAGAAAATGAAAATGTGGTGAAACTTATATGGAGAGAAATGTGTTTACTTAGATTTCCTTACTCCCTAACTATCTTTTACCGGTTGATTAGTGTGTATTAATTGCGTGGATGACGGGTGTATTCCTTAATACCAATCGTGGGGTGGCGTACGTACTTCCCCAACTCTATGAAACTCCTACTTCACTCCTATGTTGAGCCGGCTAGGAAGCTCCTAACATGGGATCACTAGAATTCGCTCATGCATTAAATACAACCATAAAAACCTTTAGTACGCATTGGTTCATGTTTCTTAAGACGTTCAAGCAAGTTACCGTATAGGAAGTTAGCCAGTTTTCTTAAGCCTAACATAGATGAACAATCATCCAATACAACTAATAACACACTAATAACCAATAATCAATAGCTAGGTTTCATTAGATCTAAGCAAACACAAGATAAATCTAGCCTAGCATGTTAAACAAAAGACAAGAACAAGATAGAATCAAACAACACATAGACATATTGAATGATTAATTGATAACTTATCTTCAATGTAACATGGAAGATCTCAAGGCAAAAAGCCTTGAAAAAGCTGCTAAAATCGTCTTAGGGTTTCCTCCCAAAATTACACACAAAGTTCCACACTAATGACAAAAAATTGCAAAACTATATATAGAGATTAAGGGCTGACGGCGTCAAGTTGTAGATTCTGACGCCGTCACCTCACCGCTTTTAGGGTTCCCGGATGGCCTTCCTGACGCCGTCCCTCTTTAGACCTCCAAAATCCGTTCTGGCTTATCAAGGCTTGACGCCGTCAGATTAGAGCTTGACGCCGTCCCTCTTTAATTTAAACCGTGACGACCTTGATCAGATTAAAGGGTGACGCCGTCAGATTTTTCATGCAAAATTCTCTGGCTTATCATGAGTAATTTTCATATCCACCTTTTTCTTGCCAAGACATGACGCCGTCCAGGGCAATCCCTGACGCCGTCAAAGGTACTTTTCAGCCGATTTTGAGACTTTGTCGTTTTCTTCACTTTTATGCTCCAAAAACGTCCAAAATGCTTCCTTTTCCAGATTTCTTCTTCAAAGTACCTAAAATGACAAAAGGAACGATTTAGGGCAATATTTGATCAAATAAATACGATTTAGGGCTTAAATGACCCCCTAAAAGCGGTACACTTTTTGCTTCATCACTAAGGAACCATTGTGGCGGCACGTGATTGGCCCATTGCACACCCTATTTTTACTGTTCACGAACATTTTCAGTTAATTACTCCGTAATATAAAGTCCTTCGGCATTAGTGAGGTAAACCATATGTACTTATACTGATATGCAATGTGAAACATACATGTGTATACTAAACCTGTACTATTTCTGACAAAGAAGTTTCTTGAATACATTCACTAGTTTTTATTGAGAAATCGATTTAAAATGAATATGACCCACAAGTAGGGGCGTTAATCGGGTCGAGTTGGTCGAGTTTGGTTCAATTCACGTCAGGTCAAAGTCGGTTTAGTTTAAAAATAACATGCTCAAACCCGACCTTATTTGAGTTCGAGTTAGTCGGGTTCGGGTCCACACGGGTTGGGTTCATTCGGGTTCGGGTCAACACAAATATGAATAAAATGTAAAAAATTTGCTTGTTTGTACTTGTTTAAATTGATAATTTATAAAAGTTATATTTAAAAAAATAAAAAATACCTTTATTCGGGTCAATCAAAACCTGAGTTAGCCAAACATTTTCAACCCGATACCCGACCCTATTTAGTATTCAGGTTACTCGGGTTGACCCGAATAACCAGAACAAAATTTTTGACCCGAGTAACCTGACCCGAATAAGCTTAATCGAGTTCGAGTCGGGTCGGTTTTTTTACACCCCTACACAAGGGTGTTTGAGGTTGCTTACTATTTACGTATATATTTTTGTCATGTCAACTTATTTTGTCAAATAAGCTGAACTGTGAAAGATATATGTGAAATCTCTAATGTTTTTCTCTTTTTATTAAGAAATCAATTTAAAATGAATATGATATATATATTTAAAAAAAAAAAAAAAAAAAAAACCTATACTATATTTCAAACTGCAAATTTTACCTAAAAATTCTCCTTTTTGCTTTGAACCGAAAGCATAAGAACACATCGCGTTCCGAAGAATCCTCGTATATGCTTATTGGATATGTTTGGTCATCAGTTGAAGCTTAAAATGGAGATTTAACTCATAATTATCAATTGCAACTTTTATTCGAGTAAAAGTTATCTTGGTAGAGTAGTTATAGCTTTAATTATTGTAAAATGACATGACGTTGCTAACTTCAAACCGGAAACACAATTAATAAAATGGCAAACCATTCAAAAAAATATTATACTTTAGGTTAAAATTTTAGGGTATTTAATTTTTTTTCTCAAATGTATTTAAGTTATTGTTCTCTATCCCACGCAATGTGGCGTGGTGGTAAGGCATTTGCCTTTGGGGGAAAAGACCAGGGTTCAAACCTTGGCAACGGAGATTTAATTGTAATAGGGGTAGTATAGGAGAGTTAGCCGTTAAAAAAAAAAGATATTTTAAAAGCTTTTTTTAATTTTCAAAAATGTTAGTAGTCATATTTCAAGTTGAAATGATTAATCAATATTATGTACCACTCTAGGTTGACATTAAAAAAATAATGACTCAAAACTTCTTTCGAAAAATTAACATTTTTTACATTGCACAACTAATTTATTTTGATACTTATAATTGAGGAAAACAAAAAAATTAAATACCTTACATTAAATGGGTCTAAAGTGTATTACTATATGTTTGTGTGATTTAGAGCATCGGGTACAGTAGCGAGGGAGCCTCGCCAATCTGAGTTGTCTCTCGCCACTGCACCGGTTGTGCAATTAGTTAAGCCAATCGCCAAGATTTAGGCGCTCGCCGGATGAGAGATATTGTGATTTTTTTATGGGTTTTTTGATTTTTATTGATTTTTTCTTTTATGGATTTTTATGTGTTGACTGTGTGTTGAATTGAAGAAGACGAGTGAGTGGTAGTGATTTTGATAGTTTTTACTATACGCCCTTTTTTTTTTTTTTTTTTTAATTTTTATAACACCTTTTAGTATGTTGTACTTTAAGTTTTAGCCCTTTTATAATTTTTATAGTTTGTAATTGTTTGCACTAATTCTTTGTAAAGTTATTTATTATTATTTTTTTTTGAAAAGCTGAGAAATCATATAAATATAAACAAAGCTCCAAATTGGAGCACATAAAGAGAACAGAGGGCTGTACAAATCCATACAAAACAAAAACCAAAACCAAAACACACCAGACACAATTAAAACTATACAAACAGATCAAATGGCCTAGTAATCCAAACATCTCAGTTCGCCGGTTTCAAAGTGAGATGAGCAGCAATCCAAGTCCTGGACAATCTTTGAATAACCGAAAAGATATCTTCATCCTTTACTCTTGAGCTCAAATCCGCAGAGGCGTTTACCAATCTGTTTCTCCACTTCCATAAAGCCCACATCGTAACTTGGAAGACACCTTGCATAACTTTGGCTACCTGAGAATTACCATTAGGTTTTATATTTCCAAGAGCAATATTCGAAATCGAGAATGATGGAAACGTTACAGGAGAGTCCAAATTCCACCAACTCCATATTTTCCTCCAAATATTAAGGACGATGGGACATCTAATCATACAATGCCCTAAATCTTCAACAACACATTCACAAAAAGGACAATTTAAAGAATTCAACACCACACCACGAGAAGAGATGTTAGAGCGAGTCGGTAATCTATTTAAAGAAGCCCTCCAGACACAAATGTTCACCTTACGAGGAATCCATGAATTCCAATAATGATGCTCGCCGACACTATGATTAGCAAGAGAGCAATTTTGAATCCTTTTTGAGAGGGTATTGACTTTGAATATGCCAGAAGCATCCCACGTCCACTGCCATTTATCTAAACCATCCACTACAAGCGAGAGGCTGCCAATAGACGAGGTGAGGGAAGCAAGGTCATCAATGGCTCTCCCACGAGGTGGAAAGTGCCAAGACCAATTTCCACCCCATACATTATTCACCAAACGCCAACGGTCACTAATCTTACACTCCTTATGAGTCTCGAGGGAAAATAATCTGGGAAAATAATCCATAAGGCGCACCCCATTACAGCACCAAGAATCTTTCCAAAAGAGAGTATTTGATCCCTTTGATATTTTACGTGTAAATGAGTCTTTAAAAGAAGTGTCAATTTCTTCAATGCACTTGATTGCTTTGACGATATCGGTCCAAATACCACCAACACCAACCTGATTAGGAGCCGAATTAAAGCCCCCATCCGAACCGTAAAATTCCTTAATAACTATATTCCAAAGAGCCTTATCCTCCGTTAGAAATCGCCACTTCCATTTGCCCAAAAGCCCAAGGTTCTTCGCTTGAAGACAGCCGACACCTAGGCCCCCAAACTTAGGATCAAGAAGAATAGTCTTCCATTTAACCCAGTAAAAACCTTGTTGAGAATCCTTGAAACCCCAAAAGAAGCGGCATCTAATTGATTCAAGAATATTGATGACCTTTTGAGGAGCTTTAAAGAGCGAAAGATAGTAGACAGGAAGGCTACCTAGGTTTGATTTGATGAGATTGAGCCTTCCGCCAACCGACAAAGTTTTAGCTTTCCAACATGAAAGTTTATCTCTAAACCGGTTAATGATCACATTCCACCCATCACATAGCCGCATTCTCTAGAAAGTTACAAAAATGTTTTATTTTTTTATTTTTATGTAATTTGTAATTTTCTTTAAATAAATGAAAAGTTAGCTAGTTTAGTAAAAATGGAAAATAAAATAAAATGGTGTGTCCCAAAAGTGAGGTTTTAGCTTAATTTATTGGGGAGTGTGTTTTTGAATATGTGTGTGTGTGTGTGTGAGTAAGATGTTAGACTAGAAGGAGTGGGAGGTATTTTGAGAGTGAGTGACTCACTCGCGCTGTGAGTGCCACACCCCCATTATCAACTCATGACCAAACTTCACAATTATGGTGAGTAACTCACCAAACAATGTAGCATTTAATGGTGGGACCCAATTTCTAGGTTTACTGTAACACCCCCAAAATCTGGTATTGTGGAAGTATTCGGGTCATGGGGTGCTACTGAATTGGAAATCATAACACAGGGTAATAAGGAATGGAATACATACTCCGTTAAAATACATTCAGTTGGATTAAATCTAGTTTACATCAGAGTTTTAAATTTAACAGATAAGCCCAAAAGTTTAATGGTCCATAAAAACAAGTCATAAAAATGTGTGAAAACACTTCGGTAAATAGTTTATGACCATCGCCTTGCCACGCCTTGCCAATAATCAGTTGCTTAAACACCTGAGAAAAACATGCTAAAAGTCAGCAAAAAGCTGGTGAGTTTATAGGTTTATAAATAGACAGTAAAATCAATAGTTTGGACCATGAGTTTGGTATATGAACATTACAATGCATGTAATGTCATATAAAAATAGTCTATTACGCTAGCACTAAGTTCATGCAACCGAAACTATAACAGTGTGCATGCTCTAGAAGCATGTAAATATATATAGGGGCCCGACAAGTGTTTATCCCAGACACTTGTGTTTCGACATGGTATACGTTCGTTTGCCTATTCGGTCAATCCGAACGGGGGCATTACCCCCAATAGATCTATTTATAACATTCGCGCTTCCCAGCAGGAATTGACGGTTCATGAGTTGGGCAAAATGGGAAATAATAGGGCTTAGGCTAATCCACGTAATAGTTTGATAAAAATAGTGTTGGTCCATGAAATAGTTTTGCATATTTCTCACCCCAATTGTAAAACAAGTATAAATAGAGTGGGGCTATAAACTCACCTTGGCAAATAGCAGTCAGATAATACAATAGTTCAGATAGTGTTCAGCACCAACACGAGACCTAGATTAGTAAGGTTTGTTTTAGTTCACAGTCTAAGTTTGAGACATAACGAAATTTAATTAAATTCAAAAGTTTTAAAGAGTTTATGTTATTGTTGCTGGTGTGGCAGCATTTAAGTTTAAAACAATTTTTTAAACATTTGAAGGTATTGGCTCTTGGAAGTGCATAAGTGTATAATAATAAAAGTATCAAAGACGAATACGTATCCGGTTTGACAGTAACCGAAAGACTATGTACGGAAAATAATTACTAACAGATACTAGACGTTGACGGCATATGGAAACGTTGTCGTTAAGTGAGCATATATTACTAAGTCCGTGTATATATATATATATATATATATATATATATATATATATATATATATATATATATATATATATATATATATATATATATTATATATATATATATATATCTACATATTATATATAACAGGATGCGTATGACGTCATCAAATGCATGATTGATGAATAAGCGCTGGATTGATGAGTAATCATGCTCTTATTCCACCTAAGCATGCCACCTAAGCAATATTTGACCGAATAAAATTCGTTAGTTGACTTTTAATTCCGAAATTTTAAAAAGGATTCTAAATATTCAAACTTGGGTTGTTTACATAGCTTAATTATACGTCAATGTTACCATTAGACCAAGTTATATTTTGTGATATAACTCGCACAAAAAATAACTATAATCTTCTTCTTTGATTACCAGGCGGAATTTTTGGAATGGTATATGTATTTTCTAAACATGTATCCCGGATTTTTTTTAAAAGATATGTTTAATTTTAATTTGTAGAAGATATAGTTTGAAAGATAAGTTTGGAATGTATTTTGTATAAATCTTTTGTTCCCATATTTAACATCATAATTATACTTTAACGCGTATTTTGTATAAACTTTTTGTTCCTATATTTAAGATCAGAGTTCTACCCTATCACTATATATACATCATATATACATCATATATATACCTCATATTATAACGTTTTTTATAAACTCAAAAAAACAATAAACTCTATTGATAATAATATAGCCATTATGCACGGCCAAAGACACTCTGCAAGGCTTGCAAAAGGAACTGACAAGAAGAACATGAGTGCTTCTTTAGGAGGTATGTTTTTTACATGTAATTTAATCATTAGTTTGCTAGCACTGCCAGACTGTATTGGTAGTACTGCTCGATGTACATGATACTGCTTATGTGTGTTTGTACTGCTGGAGATACTTGATACTGCTTATGTGTGTTTGTATTGCTCGATATATTTGATACTGCTTATGTGTGTTTGTATTGTTTGTTAATAAACGATGGTGGATACTGCTTATGTGTGTTTGTACTGCTGGAGATACTTGATACTGCTTATGTGTGTTTGTATTGCTCGATATATTTGATACTGCTTATGTGTGTTTGTATTGTTTGTTAATAAACGATGGTGCATGTAAATATTAGCTTGATTATACAACAACAACATAAAAATTACAATATTAAAAACTATTAATATAAATTAACAATATAAGTAATACATTAATGAGGATAGCATATGTTATGTAAATAATTTGATGTTTTAACACATGAATGTTTTTTAACGAATAATTTATTCGTAAAGTTGTTATAATCTTATTTATGTTGTTGTTGGATCAATCTAATGCTTTATTATATGAACGTCTTTATATATTGATTATAGTTCCTGGTGCAAATACAAGCAATACCATACAGAAGAAACATACTAAAGCCTCTTCACAAGGTATTCTATTCTTATATAGGTTTTCGTGAATCCTACATTAATTTGTTTTAATTTACCATATAAGTTTATGATTTGTATTAGCTTCATCAATGTTTTATTGCAGTAACTTTGTTGATATTTTATTTATGTACATTTTACATGATGTTTATACTATGTTACTTAATTTATAACTGCTAAATTAGTAGGAAATATAGGTTTGGTTCAGCCATCTTCTTCGTCTGAATTGGATAATTCCATATTTGAAAGTGATACACCCGGTAGTATATCTGGAACAGTTGTTTCTGATGTCGTTGCTAAAGCTAGAGGTAGTACATTGAACATTAATTTTTTTATTTAATACAGTAATACATTGTATTTATACAATCGTAATTGTTCCAGCATCTAAACCACCTGCAAAGGGCAGATTTGGCCACGTCTCATCATCTTTTGAGTCACAACCATCTCATGAAGGTAACATGTTTCTAAACTGATCCTGTTCATATTATAAATTGTGATTATAGTATACACATTAAGTATGTTTGTACATTCTAAATTGCCGTAAATCTATATCCATTGAATAATAGGATCTGTTCGATCATTAAAAAGGAAATCTACCAGTCAATCAAGCTGTTTTGAAACACACTCCACGTATGAAAACTCTAGGATTGATTCTTCCAACTTTCAATCTCAATCAGGTATGAATATTTGTTTATAAAAACCCGCACTTTTATTGTTATATGTTATACAACAATTTGTTTTGTTATTGTTGCTAGGGGCGACAAACTCAAAAGGTGATTCCAAAAGATTTGCTTATATTAGAAATCAACAAAAAGATTTGAGGTACCAAACAACATCTTCGGACGCACCTTCACACCGGAACAAAAAAACCGTTATGCATACATCGTCTTATGGAAAATTTCCTTCAGGTTTTGTACAAACATTCTGGATAATGTCTGTTCCAGATTGCTTATTTTATATAAATAACATTGTCATAATTTCTTTGTGTATTCGTAGGATCTAATTCTCATCCAATTAAAAACAATGGAAAGAGTATGTCCACAATTAAAAGTCCTAAGCCAGGTTTATTTAAAATGGTTGATTCATTATACATATTTCATTTTAATGTGATATAAAAAAAAAAACAGCGTTTTCTATATATATATATATATATATATTTTTATTATATTGTGGTGAGAGAGAGAACAATGACTCTCATTAAAGATGTCAGTCCGATGAATGTGAACATGGCCATTAAAGGAAGATGCATCTCCGTATGGCATTCACACAAATTTAACGAAGAACACGATCCTTACAGTCTTGACTGTGTTTTCCAGGATGAAGAGGTATATCAGATGAAATTAGTAAATACCTATATTTGTGTATATTTATTATATATGTTAAATTGATATTTGAACTATATGTACAGTCGAACCGTATCCAAATCTATGTCAAAAAAGAGTTTATGTTTAAATTTGAGCCTCTTTTACGAGAAGGTCAATGTTACATAATCTCTAATTTTGGAGTAGCAGAGAATGCCGGAAGGTTACCTTTGTTACCAAACCAGTGGAAAATATCTTTTTATAAAGGAACCGAGGTTACCCGTATTGATCACATCGACGACAACTTTGTTGGGTTCGTTAACGAGCCATTATCAAGTATTCTCGATACAGATAATGAATACCACGAACATGATTGTGTTGGTATGTGTTTTTTTAAAAATTATATACAACAGTTGGTGTTACTTGAATGTTTATGTGCATATTTTTATAACAAATGTTTTCCCAGATATTGTTGGTACAGTCGTAGCTATTGGGAAAATAGTGACGTTGAACAATTCTGGCGGTCCTAAGCTACGGAGGACAATTGTCGTTGAAGATGCCGAGTAACTATATTTTATAAATTATTATTTGTTTAAAATAAAATAACGTGTATAGAATAGTATTCATTTGTAATCATATATTGAGTGTACCCTATTTTATGCAGATCTCTGAGAATTGATTGTACTTTTTGGGACAATTGGGCATTAATGTGGAATGACTACGACAACAAACGTGACGAGCTTTGTCATATAGACATCCTCTTGATGCTGGGGAAAGTGAAATATTGGGACAGTAAGTTTTATAGATGACTTTTAAATTTTTGGTTACGTAATTAAGATTTTTAATTCATATTAATAGATTTTAAAAGTGTCTATATTTGTTGTGCAACACAGATAACCATCAATACATAATGCTTTGTTTGGCACAAGAATATTCATAAACAGGGATGTGCCACAATTGTTGGATTTCCGGAAAAGGTATATACATTGATACCGGCACATGTGTGTTTTAGTTTTAAACTAAAAACATGTTAAATTTATTAGGAACCTATTTATACGTTTCACAGATACGAAGAGCAGGAGGGGTATGATGCAGGTGAATTCAGAATTGAGGATCATTCAGTTGGCAGCCGTGTTGTTACGCCTGCGGAGTTCATGCACGGCTGTGTGAAGCAAATAGTTGGAACAATTCGAAGCATTGAACCGGTAAAACAAAATTTATTGTTATGGGTATAATATAAATATTATTTTATCACTAATTAAACCCACGTTAGTAATGTTTATATGTGTTTTTGTATCTAAATACAGGAGTCACACTGTGTAGTTTATGCAGAAGTACATAGCATACAAGAGGAAAATGGGTGGGTTTATACGGGTTGCAAATCATGCAGTACAAAAGTGACACCAATTGTTTCAAAACGCAACTCGGGCACAAGGAATAAGAAACAGTTGTGTATTGTAAAAACCATGGAGAAACATATGCCGTTGCTTCCAGGTATGTAAAACAACCTTATATATATATATATATATTATATATATAATATATTATTTGGATTTGTCCTTAAACATATAATACATAATGTGGATATTTGGATACTTCGCGTTCGGTGATAAATATTTTGTATATGTAGGTTCAAAATCATTGTGCGCATATTTGACCATAGTGGTACTGCACAAGTCGTGATTTTTGACAAGAGTGTGCACAAAATGACAAATTTAACAGCGTGGGAGATAATGGATAGCGAAGGCATGAACACAGAAGAATATTTTCCGGATGCACTTAATCAAATTATTAGGAGGAAGTATCTTTTCAAAATTTTATTTTCTGAGTTCAATCACAACAACAATAGTTATATATATAGAGCGGAGAAAGTGACGGACGATGTTGATATAATCAACTATTTCAAGAATGGCTTTATAGAAGAAGAGGTCTGATTCATTTTTCCTTTAATGTACCTAACAAGGGTTTGTGTTTATAAACAAGTATATGCTAATCCTTATGAATGAATCAAAATAGGATGACGACGAGGAAGACGAAGGTTTAGAGAACAATTCCGTGTGTTCAGATGATGGATCGGAAACACATTCTGATGATATTAGTGAGGTATTGTGCATTGTATTTTTTAATTTCTAAAAACACCGTTAAATTGTAAAAAACAATACAAATTAATCTTTTACATCTTCTCGCAACATGTAGCAGGAACCAACAAACGAAGATGTTGTTGAAACGACAGACGCAACGGATGATATTCCAGCAGTGTGCGTTGGTGCCACGAACGCCACTTTAATTCAAATTGATGATGTAGGCATGCGTACAACAGACAACGTTAACAGTGTACCAGCGACACTGGATGACGAAACACCAGCTAATGATCTTAATAATCAAGAGGAGCAAGAAGACAATTAATTTACATAAGCGTTTTTTAATATTTTTGAACAATTTAATTACAAATTGCAAATTTGCATGTGTGTGGATATTCGTATTAAGCTTTATTCATATTAAGTTTCATTAATTTATCTACCAGTGCAAATGTTGATCATTACGTGAAAAAATGATATAGCAGTACCAAGTATATGAAGCGGTACTAATATAATATTGCATTGATAACCACATGTATAACACTATATTATCTCAAATACAACAGTACTAACGTAACCAGCAATATTAACATTGGTGATGTTTAAAAATAATATTAACCGGGATAGAAGATGTTGTTGAAAAGATAGACGCAACGGATGATATTCCGGCAGTGTGCGTTGGTGCCACGAACGCCACTTTAATTCAAATTGATGATGTATGCAAGCGTACGACAGACAACGTTAACAGTGTACCAGCGACATTGGATGACGAAACACCAGCTGATGATCTTAATAATCAAGAGGAGCAAGAAGACAATTAATTTACATAAGCGTTTTTTAATATTTTTGAACAATTTAATTACAAATTGCAAACTTGCATGTGTGTGGATATTTGTATTAAGCTTTATTCATTGCGTGAAAAAATGATATAGCAGTACCAAGTATATGAAGCGGTACTAATATAATATTGCATTGATAACCACATCTATAACACTATATTATCTCAAATACAACAGTACTAACGTAACCAGCAGTATTAACATTGGTGATGTTTAAAAATAATATTAACAGGGATAAGGATGTATACACGATACTTACCTATAAAATTAAAATAAAAAAATTACTATTTGGAAGGATGAATATGTACACATTTAATTTTTAAAATTAAAACAACAACCTTATCAATTCCTTGGGTCAAGTGAAGTCGATTCATTGCCTTATTTTCGTGTATATAACTTCCTACACATGATAATAAGAATTTTTAAAATGATATATACATATTATAATCATTTTTTCAAGAATATGATAAATTTATAGAAAATATGATTTGAAAGATAAGTTTAGAATGTATTTTGTATAAATATTCTGTGCATATATTTAAGATCATATACCTACTTTGACACTATATGGGGGTCAAATATATATTTAAGAGTACTTTGTACTGGTATAAACAATACTTATGTGCTATGTAGTACTGCTGAGTTATCTCCATTATGTATTTTAATTTTGTACTACTACGTCCCCGACTTGGTATTGATATTATAACCAGTTCATAAGAGTTATATTAAAACGCAATGTCACTTTAAATATACGTAGTCCATTGTTTTTATACCCCATTAATTCTAACAACGTTTTTAAATGCTCATACACAAACGAACGTAATCTTTATATACAATAAAGCTATGATAATCAAATATTTTATATAATTTCCAAATCTATATTTAGAGCATGATATAAATCATGTAAACTCTAGAAAACGTTTAAATTGTAAACGTAATCTTTATCTATAACAAATATATGAGAAACAAATTTTCGGTTTCCATTATATGGTCACCTTCAAACTCTATAAATAAAGCCATATATTAACACATATTGAATATATATCTTCAAAAATTACGAACATAAAATACAAACAATGTCACACCGAAGATCACACAAGGTACATAATCTTAAGTTGAATGTGTTTTGTTAATTATCAGATGAATTAGATACTAATTACTACAATTTTGTCAGGGTAATCCGAAAACAGATCACCACCATCCTCCATCATCAGCCGATGGCTCGCTCGATAAGAATATACCAAACATCATCATATCAGATGATGAGGATGTACAATAACTAAATTAACTGTTTATTTACATTATATATGAAACACATTATCTGATTATGTTTAGCATGAATGCAGGATGGACAATTTGATTTGTTCAAAAAAGATATATCCAGTGTTCATATATTGGACGATGAAGAGGTATCCTTCATAACATGTCTAAGTACTTTTTTTCTAAACTACCCACAGGCACTACCTTATAAGATTATCATGAATTGTTTTACATATACGAATTCTTATTTACCAATAATCTTTAGCTAAAATAAATGCTTGAACAATGGTACATGTTTAAAACAACAGGGTTGGTTGATTCTATTGGTCGAGACGTTTCCATGTTTAGATAATCAATTGATTATATCTATAACTTAAAATTATGTAGCATATATCCATTAATATATCACAGGATCTAATTATCTTTATAATACTTGCAGGTTGGCCTATCAGATGACGAGGTATTATAACATAACTAAGGTTATTATTATTAATAATAGTTTTTGTTATGTTTAACGAATTAAATATAAATGTTAAATTTATAGATTTATGCTGTTGGTGTTAACGGATATCGAACTACTCCAATTTGTAATAAGCGAAAACCACATGATCCATATGTATGCAAAATATTCAATGAAGATGCTGATTTACATGATACCAATAACGAGGTATTATATAAAAATTTTACTGCGTAGTAATTTGCATTGTAGTAAACATAAAATACTTAATGGTTTTTATTTTTGGATGCTCTGTTTAGGTTGTTTGTTTAACACATAACAATCGGAGATTGTCAAAGGCGAAACCCAGGACCCGTAAGAACGGATGCAAGTTTGATTATTACGAAAATCAAACTGATAACGAGGTATTTTCATAAAATTTTCATTACGTCGAGCTCATCTATTATAAAATCTAAATATCAATCTAATAGTTGCAGGCTGATCAAACAACACATAAACGGTTTAGACCAACTAAAGATAACAAGTTAGTTAGCAACGATATTTTTTATGTTGTTTCATCAGATGATGAAAAAATACAAAAAACACATGACAACAAAGAGGTATAAAAAATGGTTGTAATCCATATTATGTGATACTTATTAATCAGGGGAACTAACAACTTTTGCATTACTTGCAGCCTCTCCCACCTATACACAAACGCCGTAGGCTTGCTAAAAACGGCAAAATAGTCAACAACATAATTGTTGACCTGGATTCATCAGATGATGGAAAGCCACAAGCAAGCAAAGTTGTAGATCTAACTTCGATTGATGATAAAAAAACACGATCAAAGCGTGTGGAGACTATGACTGCTAATCATCCTGGGGGAAAAAACCCATTGGTAATAATCATTTATGTTTGTACATTATATTTGTATAAAACATATATGTTAAACGAAACATCCTTGCTAATCGCACATTATTAAGCTAACATATACAATAAGGTATACTAACTATATTTTTGGTATGTAGAAACCCATTTTCTCACGGAACTATATGCTATATGATGAAGATACGGATGATGAACATGATAACAACAACAACGTATCTGAAACAGGCATGCGTGTCAATATCAATGCTCTCAAAGAACCCTCTTACCCCACGCGAGATTGTAAACCTAAATATACTATCCCTGATGAATTTGTTGTTGAAGACTCTTCCACAGGTTGTTTGTTAAAAAAAAAATTTATTATTATTTGTGTTTGTAAATTGTTAAACATGTTTTAAAATAATAGTTTGTTTATATAATTTTATAGTCGATAATTTCATAGGCGACTCAAGATATACATCTATTGATGACGATTATGATGAAGATTACCAATCTAACATGGTTGACAATGACGTGTGGGACGAGATGCCTGATATCGATGGAAAAGTACATGGTAGAATCATCCACATCAGCGATGTTGACGAAGAAACGTGGGAAATAAATTCAGCCGCGTATAGTGTCAGTTATGACTCTAACGACGATGATGTCAGCAACTTTATCAATGACAGATCTACTGATTATGAAACAACCAGTGATGATGACAGCGAAGATGAATTATGAACAAATGGAACTCGATTTCCCATGTTATCATCTTAGATTATTTACAATAAATACTTAAGTTTCATGTTATCATTTTAGATTATTTACAATAAAGACTTATGTTCTAATTTTTTAATAAATTAACCTCATTACTTTTCACATGAGACTTTGCTACTTAAGCATTAGATGTTTATAATTTATATGCGTAATCCATCTCATAACAAAAATATGTTACTAACTTTGTTTGCGTGAAACATACCGCCAGAGTATGAAATAAAATCAAATATCAGCAAAACACTCCAACTAATCAACAAACAAATACAAACCAAACTAATAAAAAATCATATCCATTTAAACTCAGTGATGTAATAGAACATGGTACGGCCATTGTTACTGATGTAACCGAACATCATACTGCCAGTGTTCAAGGTGCTCTAATAAACGAGATTTCATCCCTAAAATTACACATAAAATAATTACTTAAGTTAATTATAACATACAATTAAACCCAAAAAACGAAACATGCGATTGCAAGATATTAGCTTAAATATACAGATAAATATAATACAATTAGTCAATCAAAATATTCAAGATTTCATCCTTTCAATACCAAAATCAGGTAACAAAGGTTAGCAAAACATGAACAAAACTATTAGATCAAGAATATGTAGTTCTAATATCTTGCAAGATAGCAAGCCTATATGAATAGCCTATTAATGACTATCCTACACAACTTGCATGTTCTAATGACTATTGTGTGCGAATATGAAAGACAAAAATATTGACAATAAAAAACAATCTAACGGCAGTGCGCGTTCTATTGCTTTTGTATAAAAGTAGTTATACTTTATTATGTTAAATGTAACGAAATTAAGGCATCATTTAAAATTGATTACAACCATCCAGTATAAAATTACAAGTCATGCCCGCCCATTGGGCGGGCTTTGAAGTCTAGTATATATATATATATATATATATATATATATATATATATATAGGGGAGCTTTATTTTCAGAACCCTGTTAAGTGCAGGAACTGCGAGAACTCCAAATTTGCATTAGAAAACGTGCATGTTCATATAAAATATGTATGTTTTCTTACATACACCTTAATACACATACTTGAGTAACACACATGTTCATATAAAACCTGTTAAATGCAACAGATCAATGCAAAATGGTTTTTATTTTCAGAACCTTGTTAAGTGCGGGAATTGCGAGAACTCCAATTTTGCATTAGAAAACATGCATGTTCATATAAAACATGTATATTTTCTTACATACACCTTAATACGCAGGTATGCGTATTAAGGTGTATGTAAGAAAATATACATGTTTTATATGAACATGCACGTTTTCTAATGCAAATTTGGAGTTCTCGCAGTTCCCGCACTTAACAGGGTTCGGAAAATAAAGCTCTGAAGTCCACTATATATATATATATATATATAAGTGTGTGTATGAGAAGGATGGTGTGTGTGTATATATAGTATTTATAAAAGAAATGTTACGTTTAAAATTCCTCATTTTTGATTATTACATTTAAATGAAATATAGTAAGCTATATACTTTTGATAATAGGCGGGCACGAAGCGAGTACAAGCTTTGGTTTTCTCGTGCTAACAAAAGTTATAAGGTGTAGCAAACTGCAAAATTCCATTTAATTAACTACGTTCAACTTATTATTAATCTATGTCATTTATTTTAATCACCATTTTTAGGGGGAAATTTAAAATTTTTCTTGTTATATCATTTTCACCAGGTCACGTTACCACAACATTTACCCAATAACAACACTAGTTCACAACACGTACCTCGAGACGTGACCATTTCACAAAAACTAATATCTCACAAGACCCCATTCACACTAATTCTATATTTCACAAATTACAAAATCTCAACTAATTATAATTACCACAAATAAATATATGCGTTAACCACATTTTCCTTTCATAATACACTAATTACAATTTCATTTTCACTAACTGTTACAAACCAAACGGACTAAAGAAACGTCCAGCCCATCACCACCATTTCACTCACTATACCAAGCCCACCATATAGGCCCACTTTTGTTTTTGTGACTTTTGCAAAAACCCGATCCCACACCTTCTCTAAAATGCCACTCGTTCTTCCAATACTTAAACACGACACACTAATATTTTTGCACCACCTCATTCACTACCCACTAGGCTATTTGAGTGCCAAATTTCAGAAAACTATGTCAAGTTTAAATAAGGTTTTGAAGGCCAAAGTGTTCACCCAAATCTGACCCAACTCGATACACATGAAAATTACATACGTAACCATTTCGACCCACACATGTTTCTACTCTTTCCTAATGATAATTTTAGCTTAATGCCATGATGTTAAGACAGTCCCCATCAACCTTGATCAAGTGTGGCTCGCTAAACCTATTTTGAACCCATTTAAAATGTGTACTCGACACATATGTATTCGAAAAACAAAAGATAAGATTTCCTACAACCTCATATCTTCCCTAGAATCTTTTCATGTCAGAAAATATATCTCCATGTCCTCTAAAACACTGGTCATCCACAGTAGAGACAAATAATTGGTTTTGAAAGTCCTTGAAGTCAAGAAACGTGTGCATATTTACTCCTATATTACACCCTATCCTATCTCACTCCATCCTACTCTTATTCCACTTTCTTTCACCTCAAAAGATAACTCAAAAATTCAAGAGTCCTCTGTCTCACATTAGGAAGCAAACGAGCAAATACGTATAAATCGTATACTTTGAGTTCTAAGGAGTGGACTGCTCGTTCTCATGTATCATTCGAATCTCACTGGGTCTTCACCACCTTCAAAGGTGTAGTAAGTGTCCATACTCTCTTTTTCTATCATTTCTCACGTACACAACCCTACATGCATCATATAGTTTCGTCACTCGAACGTATCAATTGTTACACATGGTTTTACGTATGTTAAGTCCATAAAACCCACAAGGATGTGGCGTGTCTCCACTGTGGGAGGTTGGGAAGTCCCAACTCACTTCACTTTCTCGTTAAAACTTGAGTTACATGCTTTACTCGAAACGCATAAACTTTACTATACATTTTACGTATATTTTAAATCGGTTTAACCCACCAAAGGTGGCGGACCTCCACTTTAGAAGGCTTAACAGCCATCTCACACGCCACACTCACGTATAAATATCTCATTTCATGCATTACTAAATGCATAAAAACCTTCATATCACACGTAATAAAATATATGTGAAAAACACGTAGAATTTTTCTAAGTGTTTGGTTATAGAGAAACAGTCCGAGTAGCCTTAGAAACAACCCCATATCTCACGATCCAATCAAACGACCATGTTCTATTTTTATATGACCTATTAAACAACGTAACTAGCTGCACTTTTCATTTAGACAACTCATAACAATACTAAAGTTTCGACTCTTAAAAATGATCAAAGCCAATCGAAGAAACTGTTTTGAAAACACTCAAAAGTGGCGATATGGGTTTTACAGCCCATTAAGCTTTTTTAATAAGCTACGAATAAGCTGGCCTAATGGCGTTTTTAGGATAAGCAAAAGATGGAAAAATGAGCCATTTTGACATGCCAAACCCCCCCAAGACCCATGGATTTGTAAACACTAATGGGCTAGATTTTTGGCTCGTTAAAAGCTCAATTAAAGTAAAAATAAACAAACAGCCTAATAAGCAGTTGAAATAAGTTACAAATGACTTAAATAAGCCTTAGAAAAAGTCGCCCACTTTTCCTCACCATTTTTGACATATTTGGACTAGAAATGTAACGCAATTCGCCTAGAAGGACTGAAACTGCCAATCCGAGAAATACATGGACTGAGACTGTGAAGACAGTATGATTAGGGTATAATTTGACATATTATTGAATTCCAAGCCTTATTTGTATATTTGGACAAGTTATGGACTATTTATGGACTTTGGACTTAACGAAGGACTAACGGTGTGACACAAACGCAGTTAGGGTAAAAAGAGTAACAATTGAAAAAGGACAAGGATCAACTAATTTTACTTGACATTCTTATTTCATTTTCCTTTTTCACCCCATCGCTTCATATGCATTTTCATACTCTTAATTACGTATTATTTAATTTTCGTTATTTATTATAACTAGAAATTTAACGACTTCACTTTGCATATTATTTCATCATATTTCGAGGAGGTAATATTTTGAGTCAATTAACATAAGAATTAAGATAATATTATATATAATATTATTTTTAAACTTGAGGCATTTTAAGCATATCACACTCACATCACCAGTCAAATCGTTATACGATTTCTCATTTTCACACTCATTATTAGTTGTAAGTCAAATACTTAGACTCCCTTATATTCAGGTCTCGTGTTGAAGACGATTCCATAATCGTTCCCATAATCTTACTTGATCTTATAATTCCATCTTGTCAGATACACCCAAGGTGAGTCGTAGCCCCACTTTTTAATTGTTTTCAAACTTTATACTTTTGGGGGAGATACATGCTCAACTGTTTTAAGTTTACTTTTATACTCTGAAAATTCTCATGATTTACTCAGAATCATCAACTCTGTATTACATATTTTGAATCACCCTTTGGAAGGGATATATGCTCGTTATACTTGCAAATTGCTTGCTTAGCTTAAACACTATACTTGAAAGATAACATTTTCAAACTACTTGTAGTAACATGATACTGAAACTCATTATATACATTCATATAGCAATTGAATGTACAGTTAACTTTACTATGATATTTCTACATTTCACTGGAAATAATTGCCAAGACTAAAGTACGCATATTTTATGAACCCCTGAAACCTATATTGCCTAAGTTTACTATATTGCCATAAAGTCCCTCGATCATGAGCCATTAATCACTGCGGTGAGCGCGAATATAGTGAACAACTTCGAAACCTGTTAGAGGCTGACGACTTATCCCACTAAATACTTTGACGGAATGCCTTTATGGTTAGTCGTATTTAGTCGCGATGCACTATATTTGAGAAAAATAGGAATTGGCAAACCACCTATTACATGAGGGCCAAACCCATCAATTCTTTGATGTGGACTCCGCCGTTTTACGGTAATTTGTTAACGTTTTGCGTGTCATGAGGCTTAGGGGAATATAATTATATGAATGTTTTCATATATATTTAGATACAGCTGTATTAGTATTTCACCACTCCACATTTTTAAACTTCATGCATAACATCATTATACTCACTACATGCTAGGATTATGATCCTATACTTGTACTTAATTGATCTTATATGTGACATACTTGTGATTTTTACCCAGAGTAACTCATTTAAGTTTCCATTACTGATAGCAACGTATTTCAAATATCACTTCGCCTTTGAAATTATTGAAAGCCACTGTTTACTTGTACTTATACTCATTTCAAACACCACCGAACACTCTTGAAATTTATTGAAATAAATTATTTTCCGTTAAACTCTACGAACTCACCAACCATTGTGTTGACATTTAAGCATGTTTATCTCAGGTAATTAATGGAGCAGGACAAGACACAAAGCGGGCATTATATACTCTGATAAACTACATGGTGTAAAATCAAATATGTCATTCTTTCTAAATTACCACACCCTTTTGTGGGATTTCCAAATCAGATATTTCACCTTTGTATCAAAAATATTATTTTGAATGACATATAACTTTCAAAATGCCTCTTCAGGGCCGTTTTCTGAAATTTTAACTTCGATCCTCACCGTAACACCCTAAAAATCTTTCCGCTGCCATAAAACAAATTAGGGGGTGTTACAGATTGGTATCAGAGCCTATGGTTATAGAGAACTAAATGTTTTCAAACATTGAACTATAACTACATTTTCAAAATAAATGATTTTACACCATACCATTTTACGCCCTCCGTGTCTGCAGACTGCCGTGCTCAATACATTACCTATTAAGATTATTTTGCACTAATCTTTACATGCTTGATGTTTACTCTTCACACGTTACACACTGTACTATTTCACACTCACTATCACACCTTTAACGTATGAAATATTTATAATTATTATCTTCGGCTACTACAGTACCATGTCTACCAAACCAGTTGATATTACCAAACTTACCCTCCGTACTACCCATGCATCACCTCCCTATCAAATTACTCCAGACATTGAAGAACCTTATATACAAATGTCACAACCCCAGCTGATATAAAACTTACTCAGAAACCACTCCCATCATCACCTACTTACTCACCCCTACGTTAGAAACTTAGGAGAACTGCTGAATCTTATTCAGATGAAGAGTTGATTGGTTGTCCGGCAACATTAGAGGTTGGACAGAATTCACACCAAGAAACGATTTGGAAAGAGGTCGAGCCAAATTCTCCATCACCTGACGCTTCAAATTTCTCAATACCATACATCCCATACGATGTATCTTTACCTAATTCCTCTGACTATAACTTAAACCCTCGTGATTCAAAATGGAATCTTCTTTATCAACAAGACTGCACAACTAGAACTTGAGGCAGAAGTTAGACGTCTACGTCAGAGACGTAACTGATCTTAAGTTCAGATGTATCGCTGTTGTACCCACTACACCAAATAGTTTTGGTTAGTATTGACGTATTTTCCAATAATCCTGAAACTCTCAGAACTCGTAACCAACTCTCAAATAACAACATCTTTTGTTATATCTCTCTGTTGTGAATAAATTCTTTCTATCATGATGCTATGCATACGTGTAATGATTTCTCATATCCTCATGCAAAATCTCACCATATGGTACTCTCTTTCGTAGACCAATAGCTCCACGCAAATCAAATCTTACATGAAATGCTACGAATATCACTTCACCCTCCCTCCGAACCTAGTCAACCGACCAACTTGTAGAACAGCAAGTGGCAGAGACTATGGCTGCTGTTGTCAACATAGGACCAAGCACTTATACTAGAGACAGAGACTACTACTCCCGCAATCATGACGCAACTAGAGCGTCATGAAGAACAAATCAATACACACCTGAATGTTGTTGACAGAGATACCTAAACTTACCTCATGGAGCATTAATAAAAGACCTTGTATCGTTGATTTTGTAAAAGCAATCGATCAAGTTATTAATATTATGATGTTTACAGTGATTATACCCAAACCTACCATAATATTACCTACGATTGTTATGATACCTCAAACATACCATAACTAGACTATAAACCATAGGAATTTATAAGACAAAATTTTTGGAAGAAAACTTGATGAATGAAGAGAAAGTTGCTGAACTTCAGCTTTTGTAAATAAATCAGCTTGTTCCTTAGCAATCCCATACCAAGAGTTGATTATTCATCCACAATATTACCCAAACACATCTTGAAATTAGATTTCAGTAGGGATTCAATTCAGTCTATCATCAATGAAATAATCAGCTCCGTTGTTTTTCACTAAAGGGTCTAACGAAGTACTGAAGCTATCCAGAAGTTAGTAACCAACATCCTTGCAGTAGTATTTGAAGTAATCTCACTTTAAAATATAGAAGAAGTGACTAAACCTACCATCACCATTACCCAAAGATCTCTAGACCAAAAAGTTAAATGGGACACTACAAGGATCAGTGCCCAAACCAGAATACCACTTAGGATAAAAAGACCAGTAAAAGAGAATGGAAACTCTTTAGAACCTTAACAGCACCAAAGGATGACACCTACGTTTAAACAGAAGAATAAATCCCTGTTGTAACAAATAAACCCTAGTCTAAGATTTTCTAAGTTGAATTTCCTTTTGTACTCTACCTTAGGTACGATGGATGTAATCTAAGTATAACAACTACCTTCCTACCGTATAAAAACTCTATCCTGTAATATTTCTGTAATGACCATAATCTACGTCTATTTCAATTTCTATCCCATCTTCCCTATTCCTAGTCGTTACGTAACCATACACTGAATATCACCTCAAGAATTTAATAAACACCATTTCTGACCAAACAATAGATTATTACCACCTTGTAAGAAAATCTTCACCTAAAACCTAAGTTTATACCAAGAATATCCTATATTCACCCCAGAAATTCCCAACTCATCACCATAGTATGAACAAAAATTTACTAAATTCTTTTGAAAATAATTAGATGGTGTTCAACATTGTAACTGAACCATTGTGACTGAACCATCTAAAACTTTTTGAAAAGCTTAAACACCACTGTGACTGAGCCAAGCATCACATCATTTGGTCCTCAATTATACATAGCCTAGCTACCTATGTCTAATTTAGGAAGAATCATGTCATAAATGGAGCAGTTATCTTTTCAAATTCTTTAATAACAACTTTCATTCAAAAGCAAAATCTTGAGACAAAATAAACTTTCACAATCATCCATTTGGACCACCTATAGGGAATATCTACGCTCACTACCCATCACCTTTATGATAAAAGAACGGCAAAGTTACAAACATTAAAACCCTAATAATTCACAGAGATTTAAGGAAAAACACAAATAACATAAATTTTATTAATCACAAAAATTCATGCATAACGATAAAATTAGCAACGATAATGCTAAGGTTACAACTATTTATTTCAACCTTTCTACTATCTATTTTCCCCACGCCTTATCCACGATAAGGGCTACAATCACAAGCGGGATGACAAACGCTAGAATCAAGACCAAATATTGGTAGTCTTCGTCCGGAGCGTACATCGAGTAAATAACCACAAGAATGACGTACACGATCGCTAGCATAGTGATGAGGTGCGGCATTTTTGAGATGTGGAATGAGAGATATGTGTTTGGTGGAAGATTGGAAATTAAGTGGAGTATTTATAGGCTAAATCTAGCCGTTGGGGCACTATTCACGGCCGTTGGAATTTACTATTCCCGACCGTTGAGAGTTACTGTTCACTAGCCGTTAAATTGTCACCATTCTTGACCGTTATTTTCACTAATCGCAACCCTTAGATTCATTAGTTGACCAAACATTTGAATTTATTACATCTAGTGCGAATAAATCTAACTGGATCTAAATTCCTAAAATTTTCGAATAAAAATCTCTCGGCAACATTTTTCCATAACCCCTCACCCCTGAACACCACATTCTTCAACATCTATCATAGACTGAACTTCGGGACGAAGTTCAAAATTGAGGGGTGTTTGGGATTAGATTTGGAGTTATCTTTCATTTAGACTTTGTTTGGGATTGTATTTCATTTAGAAGTTATTCTGTTTCAGACTTAGTATTTTATCATTTCCTTAGAAGAATTTATGTGACCTTGTTAATAAAGTCTTCCGCTTGCATTTATGTTCTGATTGACACCATAATGTGACATTTTGACCCTTTTCGGGTTGGGGTGTTACAAGGTGTCTCAGAATCAGAAGGGGTAGTGTACAATGAGATGTTAATCGGTGGAGTCGTTCGATGATGGCTGGTGGTGTAGCTTATCCTCTCAGATTAGAATGTGGTGTGAGATAAGGCTGATTTTTATGTAGTAAGATTGCGTTGAAGTCTATTTGGTTATTGTGCTTCTAGCACGGATGCCCAAGTCTTGCCCTACTTTTATATACCACACACGCGAGTTTTTGATTTCTCGAAATGGAAATAGAAAATTTTTCTTTTGGTAAAAATTTTAAGGCAACCATTCCTAGTATAGCATGGTTCTACCAGAATTATACATAGGTGATCAAGCTTTGTATAATTAAGGTACAATGATGCAATGCTGGGTTTAGTTAAAAAGGAAAAATATTGGTTATTCTATTTATGAGGTGGTAGCATAAAATACTTTTCAAGGGAGTAAATAGTTTACAGGGTGATAGCAGAATAGTTTGTAAGGCATTTTGCAAAATAGTCTTTTAGGGTAATAGAATTTTTTTTTTTAATTATTTGCAAGGTATAGCAAAGTTGTAGTTTATAATAACAAAATAGTTCATAGTGTGGGAGCAAAACGGGCTGTAAGATAATTGCAAACTGTTTGTATGTTAATAACGACACGATTTATCATTTTTAATAGAGGTAGCAAGGTAACAAATAGCTTATGATATGTTAACAAAATAGTCGTAAAATGATAATAGAGTGATTTATTAGATGGTAGTAAAATAAGTAGTGCAATGGCGATGATTGATACGTCTAGTCGATATGAGATTGCAAATAGTTGTGAGTCTAATAAGCATACAACTCAAGATAAACGTACACCAATCCATACAATACGACGAGGTTTACAGAAAGGTATTAATAGAGTCTTATAGGAATACATCTTAAGGGAGTCTAAACTTAGGTCTCGTTATACAGGGCAGTCGACCTTTTGAAATCACGTTCAAGTCCTGTTTTCCTCCTGCTCTAAGGTTTCCTGGTATTTTGGTTCCTTGCACTCATTTCTGTAGTGCCCCTTCTTTCCACACCCATAACAGGTCACATCAGCCTTCCGATTGTTCCCTGGCACTGCCTTTGCTTTGGCAGAGGTTTTGGACCTACAACCTGTAGCCAGGTGTCCAACCTTCTGGCATTTGTGGCATCTCACGGTGCAAGACCCATTGGGGTGTAGTTTGCAACGACTACACATTGGTAACTTTCTAGCATAGGCCTTTCCGTTACTAGATCCGGCAACGTAAGTTTCGACCAACCTTGGCTTTCTGAGGGGTTGCGGAACCCCTTCGTTTCCTTGGTTGTTCTCCTGTTTCCTCTTGTTGTTGTTGTTGTTGTTGTTGTTGTTGTTGTTGCGGTTGTGATTGTCGTTGTTGATACCTTGAGCAATCCTAGTTCGCACAACTTGGCCCATTACACTGTGCGCCATACGGATGGCTTCATGCATAGTAGTAGCCTTGAATGAGGCGACATCCTATCGAATCTACGGGGAGAGTCCCTGGATGTACCGTTCAAGTTTTTTGTACTCAGGTTCTGTCATAACAGGGCATAGAAGTGCCAGCTCGTAAAAGCGGGTGGTATATCCGATGACATCATCTCCCTTCAAAGTCCAATCCCATATTTCTTGTTCCATTGCTCGTAATTCGCTCTTCGAACAGTATTATGCAATCATCATTTTTCTCAGTTCATCCCAAGGAACTGAGTAGGCAGTATCGACTCCTACTGATTGAACATAGGCATTCCACCATGCCAAGGCACGTCCCTGAAATGTGCAAGTAGCAAACTTGATTTTGTCTTGCTCGGAGCAGTTTCCACATCGAAGTAGCGATTCCACATCTTCGAACCATCGGTACATTTCCACCGCACCTTCATTTCCACTAAAGGTGTAGGGCTTACTGTCCATAAAATCCTTGTAAAAGCAACCACAAGTTGTGGGCTCCACTCAGAGTGTGGTTCCATTGACTCGGTAGGCAACAACTGTCTTTGCAACTTGCTGGGCTATGAGTCGTTTCATGACTGCGGAGTGTAGGTCTTGTCTCTTAGGCGACTTGTTCCTAAGAATAGGTGTTCTGAGGCGACATGTTAATTGGTGATAAGTTTGGGTCGTAATTAGATACGTTGGCGGGTTTTCGTATGATAGCATAACAAATGTTTCGAAGGGATGAGGCGAGCGTTCGGAATCGGATTCGGGTAGTAAAATTGTGTAGGGGAAGGTAAGTTGTGACAAGAACGGTTTGTATATGTAAAAAATTACTTTTGGTATATAGTATAAATCATCAAACGGTAAAACATATCATATAGTTGTGTCAAGTACAACAGTAATTAAGGCAACAGGCTTGGCAGGCAAGTGGCGGTCATAGGGACTTGTTTTTGTAAAAAAAAAAAAAAAAAAAAGCGATTATAGTTTAGGGTTTATATGTACCTAATTCTCTATAACCTAGGCTTTGATGCCAATCTGTAACACCCCAAAAATCTGGTATTACGGAAGCATTCGGGTCATGGGGTGCTACTAAATTGGAAATCATAATACAGGGTAATAAAGAACAGAATAAATACTTCGTTAAAATACATTCAGTTGGATTAAATCTAGTTTACATCAGAGTTTTAAATTTAACAGATAAGCCCAAAAGTTTAATGTTCCCATAAAAACAAGTCATAAAAATGTGTGAAAACACTTCGGTAAATAGTTTATGACCATCGCCTTGCCAATAATCAGTTGCTAAAACACCTGAGAAAAACATGCTAAAAGTCAGCAAAAAACTGGTGAGTTCATAGGTTTATAAATAGACAGTAAAATCAATAGTTTGGACCATGAGTTTGGTATATGAACATTACAATGCATGTAATGTCATATAAAAATAGTCTATTACGATAGCACTAAGTTCATGCAACCGAAGCTATGGCAGTGTGCATGCTCTAGAAGCATGTAAATATATATAGGGGCCTGGCAAGTGTTTATGTGACACTTCGTAATTTCATGTCATTAATTTTTCTATTCTAATTACCTAACTATTCATATTTACTTATTATCCTATTTTAAGTAAATTTACATTTACCGAGAGAGTTTGACCGTAAATTTTCAAGACCTATTTTAATAATAAATTATATTTATGATTACTTATATTTCATTTTCGAACATTTTCAAACTCATTTGATGTGAAAACGAGAAATTTCCTTGCGTTCAACGAAAAACAACACACAACGCATACCGACACTATATTATTAATGGCTTAATTCTAATTATTATTTTTCGGAGTCAATAATTTTGTCTTTATAATATTTTTATAAAAACGTTCCCAAAATATATATTTTTCGCTTTTTTGCCAAACCGGGGTACCGCAATTACGCTTTAACTCAACGGGACATGGGGTGTACACAATACACTAAATGATAAAACCCTTATCCCTTAACTGTATTAGATAACATATCTTATCCTATCTTCTTATATTCCCATATCTCTCCCACTAGTAGTAAAAGATGAGTCTTTCTCATTCTCTCTCACTCTCAAAATCGATCCATACTTCTTTTCTTTCTCTTTGAAGACCGGCAACCAGTGGCCCTCATCACACCAACAACACAATAGTCACCATCAACAACCGTCATCACACCGCCGTCACCTCCAACAAGACAAGGGGATCAAGATCTTGTGATTTTGGTTAGTGTGAGGATTACAAATAGGGTGTTTGACCCTGGTTTTGGGTTCGTGGGTTCCACACCACCGTCGCCACTTATCCCGCTTCTTTTCTTCCTCAACCATTTGGTATGTCGAAAAACATAAACCTTTTTCATTATCTTTTATTAAAAGCTGAATACAAAAACTTTTGTTACCATTTTTCGTGGATTAAATCGGGCTAAAAACGTTTTAATTAAAATATTCGTGTGATGTTAGTCATTAAATGTTTTTTTTTTTTTTTTTTTTTTTTTTTTTTTTTTTTTTTTTATTTTTTAGATTGAATGTTGTTGCTTTGTTCTCGTTTACTGCCATAAAACCCGATTGGGTTTGAGTTAAACCCGATTTGGTCTCGGGTTGACCATTAGATTTGCTTATTTAAATTCTTGTGTGGCTTGGTTATGTATAAGATAGCTTATTTGGATTTTTTTTATAAGCTTGTATATGCTTATTTGGTTTTTTGGTGTTTTCGATTCAAAACAACCCAAATGGGTGTTTGTTTTGTGCCACAGCCCACACCGAAGGGTGTGTGTCATTGTTTTATTTGGTCCACCAAAGCAGACCAAATAAGGTGCGCTTGGTTTTGTTTGCTTCGACCCACCACCGAAGCACTATAAGGGTGTTTGTGTTTGCTTTGGATGGGAATACCACCCAAAGGGGTGTTCATTTGTGTGTCACCGCGACCCCGAAGGGTGCGCTTGGTTTTTGTTTTGGATTGTTGTTGTTACAACTTATTTTCTTTGCTTATCTGATTTATTATATATGCTTATGGGGTCATTCTTGATCTTGGTACAAACTGATAAGGAGGTGTTGGGTTTGTTTTAATTTACTTTTCTTTCCAGCTTCTTTGTTAAGATTATTGCTTACTTGGAGTACTTGTTTGGGTCTTATTTGGTCTCGGTATAAGTTTATACTCATTCAAGTTGATTTTTGAACAACAATATGCAAATGGGGTGTTGGTTTGCTACTGATTTTACAACCCCGAATGGGGTAAATTGCTGCTGATTTTACAGCCCAAAAGGGGGTGTTTGGTTCGCCGTTTTATAGGCCAATATGGAGTATGTTCATCTACTAATCTTCTGCATGAATGGGGTGTGTTCTGTGAGTTTATCTGCTGCAAAACAGCCCCAAATGGGGCGTAATTGCTGCTGAAAATCAGCATGTATAATAGAGTTTATATGCTGATTTTTTCAGCAAGTATAATAGAGTTTATATGCTGATTTTTCAGCGTGTTTAGTGAAGTTTATATGCTGATTTTTCAGCATGTTTAAGGGTGTTTGGTTGCTGATTTTTCAGCATACAAAGGGGTGTTTGTATGCTGATTTTTCAGCATATATAAATGTATGTATTGTGTTTGAATTTAGCTATGGTGTCGGCTTATGTGACTTTTGTGGCTTGCGCTTGTTTTGGGCACATTAGTGGATTGTTGGTTAAGCTTATTATATACTACTTATTATTGAAAATTGACCACTTATTTGACATCATTGGACTTAAATAAACTTAACCATCATCATATCTTTTGCCTAGTTGCTTAATTGATTCTTACATGTTTATTTTCCTTGTATGCTTGTACTATATGTTTTATACTTTGGCGTGCATTTGTCTGAGTCTACGACTCTATACCACCACACGAATGAGATACTAAACTTTTTACAAACATTAATACAAATATTCCACGAAAACTAAAACGCTCTATCTTTTGAAACTCATACGTATCGATTACCTTCCGCGTGTATATTCTATGTTGTTTTATACTTTTATGAATTAAGCTACTATAATTAACCACTAATTACCTACTAGATCTAGAGAGAGAAAGCTAGAGAGAGAGAGAGATGGAAAGGAGATGATTACACACTTAGTAACAATAATTCTAATTTCATCAACCAACCCTCTCCCTTGGATGGGAGAGGGGTATTTATAGTTTTACATGCACTTGGGCTTGTAGCCCTAATTCTCTTAACTAATACATCATTAAACATAATAAACTAAATAAACGACACAGCCCATGGGCCTTCTACACGGGTTGGGCCTAAAAAAAAACTTAAAGGCCTAAGCAACCTTAATACAATATGATCAATACTTGAATAATACAAAACGTATTCCCAACAATCTCCCCCTAAGTATTGGTCATCAAGGTTGCTTGACGTCGTCTTTGCTTCTTTTGGCTTTGACGTCTTCAAAATCTTTGTTCTTTGTTCTTGATAGTGATGTGATACGATATGGTAGTAATCTGCCGTTCTCCAACGATCTTTGCTTCTGAGATCTTCACGTCTTCTCCACCATGCTCATATATCTTATGACTTTGGTTCTTCAACTTGTTCTTCTTCAATCTATAACTTTGAGAAAGGTTGTAGTACTTGAATCTTTAGATTTTTCTTTAACAATTCTGAACTTTTTGATATTTCTGAGTCTTTGTGAGAACTTCTCTTTGGGATATGAGCATGATGGAGTCTTGATGGTGGTTGAACTCCAGGTCTCCAAGCTCCTCCGCAGCAGCAGCACGAACCAACCGGTACTTACAGGCTCAGATTTGAGATCATCAACAGCATAGTGTGAAGACTTTCTCAAATCCTAACCCAGACCGTTCTGAACCGGATTCCCCCGAAAGGGATAACACGGACACACCAAAGTGCACCCACGATTCAGTGAGTCGCTGGAGATCACCCCACGACTATAGACCATTTGGAGCAAACACTAAGCGTAACCCACAAAGAGTTACCAAAGTGACCTGCTATCAGAGTTGTTTGATGTTGCACTGGCAGGATTTCCATTCAATCATTGATAATCACAATTGTGACTTTTCTCATGAATGTTCTCGGCAGATTGCTAAGATCTGCGAAGGACACTTTCTTAATTTTACATCTGCTGTCCATGATGTAGAATAGTAGAGTAATGCTAAGTGTACCTAAGAGATCTTTTATGAATCTCATGGCTCTAGACTCAATTAGTGCACATTTGTTTGGTCGTCGGAGGCGTGGAGCAGATTGCCTCCTTTTCAATATCAACACTCTCGTAATGAGAGGTTGATAGATTATGAAGGGTTCTCCGTGTGAATGAAACAAATGTCTTTTGAGAGACACTTGAGTGGCTTAGAAGGTTTATTAGTGCGTCACTGGGTCCATGACGTCTTTAGTCTTCAATACCGGTGATGCTCATCAACCAGTAGATTATGAATTGAACCCGGTGTCTGCCCTAAGGTTGAACAAATGGAGGGCTATTTCTTTTCACCCTTTTCTTTGCTTTTCTTTTTAATTCTTCAACCCCTTCTTTCTCCTTTCATTCATTTTCTCCTTTTTTAATATCATACCTAGGACTTTCTAGTTCTAAACTATTGGTGTTGTCCTTGGGTAGATCCCTCCGGCTCTGGCGGATCATAGGACGGTTTTTCCTAACCTTAGTCACCTTATAACACCATGACTATCCTATTGATGCCATATACCAAACCTTTTGAAAAATCTCTCAAAGTGTTCATGATTGTAAAACACATTTTGTTAACACTTTGAGAGTTTTGTTATTTTCAGAAGAACTCCCCCTTAACATGTGCTCATATTCGTTAAAGTAAAATCTGCACATGTCGGGAAGAGTTGGCACTTTTTTGAATTGATTGATTTTCAGTGAACCTGATCATCGCGAGACACGCTTACATCACCAGTTGGACTGGCTTGAAATTATTACCCGTCCAGATCAGATTCAAAGATCATCGCTCGAAATTGGTACATTCTACTCAGACATATCCATTGCGAGACACGTTTACATCACCAGATAAACTGGCTTGAAATTATTACCCGTCCAGGATATGTCCTTTCGACTACTGACTGTCGTTATCGTCAATTCGAGGGTCAATTCTTGAGTCTTATACTCATGAGATATCATCGTTGCTTCCACCATATTTTAATCACATTTTCATTCTCCCCCTCAAAAATAGCATAATTGTGTTGTTTTTGACAAACTTTTGATTAAAATATGCTCTTTTTGAGGTGTTTGTGGAAGAATGTCAAGAACGTTTGTATATTTGGAACAAAGATTTTTCAAATACTCCCCCTTAACAAGGGAGTACTTGTCCTTATGAGCAGAATGTTTGAAAAACTTTAGAAAACATTCTGGTTTTAATTCTGCTCATAAGTAAGAAGCTTTCGCTCCTTTTTTCAGGATTGAGGCACTGAAGCGTACCTCAGGGTCCTTTCTTTGCGAGAGCGGGTTGTACACTGTTATGTGTGCACAAGCCATAATAATGATGAAATATAGATGAGAAGATGATTAATTGAACAAACAATGAATTAGTACCAGTGTTCATTACTCAGGACGGCGAAACGTGAGAATGTTAGGAATTTTCGCCCGACCTCCAACATAACTTTCCAACCGACGCATCTGCTCCCGAAATTTAATCTTCTTTTCTATCCTTTTCACGAACTTCCTTGCTTGTCTTTTCTCATTCCCGCCCCACTTCAACTCTTTAGCCAACTTCTCGTCCTTTAAGATCTTCTCAAGTTCATATTTGACTTGTTGGATGGTTGGGTCACTGAACTTGCGGAGATCTTCGAAACCCATAAATCTTGTACCAGCTCTCCTTCTATGATAGTATACTCCAAATGGTTTGTACCCGAAAGTGTATGGCTGCTGATCATGAAGACTTTCAGGTACGAAGTCTGGCTTGGTGAGATTTATCTTGGTTTGATAACTTTCAACTCCTAATGAACGTCTTCAACCCGTTGTCTGATCACAATGTTGCGGATGAAAATGAGAAGCGAGTTGATGATATCGAACTGAAGCTGTCCAGGGAGGTGTTCAAGTTTTCCCTGAATTTTCAGTAGATACATGTCCTCGATATCATTGGGGTTAAGGCGAGGATAATTAGCTTCGGTGAATACATACTCCTTATCATTACTTCGTCTAACTATGATCTTCATCAGAAAGTTGTATCCATACATAGGTTCAGTTTCAGCATTGACAATAGACAGAATCCGATGCCTGCTCCATACCTCGTCTTTTGACGTTCTCTTGGCCATCATAAACTTGTAGTACAACCTCCGCATATTTGGCCAATGATGAATCCCAAAAACAGCATCTTCATTATACTTTTGTACCTTTCTGCTCCAAAGATTGTTGATTTGTTCTTCCAAACCTTCTAAGGCATACCTAGCTGCTGGGTATTTGGTGATTGATGTGGCATATCTTTTCTCAGAGTTTGTATTGCCGTAGATGAGGTAGTCCAAATCTTTGTTGAAGAAGTATGCTGTGGGTAACTTGAGGTTGTGTGGTGGTCCAATGAGTGGTAACGGTTGTGTGTAGTCACGATGAGGTAACGGATCTACAGATGATTGTTCTTGCATCCAGTTGATGTTTTCGTTCAAGGCTCTTGCTACTTGCTCAATGTTGTACTCGAATTCCAGCTCCGTTGTTGAAACAGTTGCAAATTTCGTGAATCCACTTTTGCGAACTCTGATGACGTCTTTCAGACCCAGTTGCTGGACTTTCATCACCTTTTTCAATCGTTTGGCAAAGTCTACAACTGATCCTTCCACTGGTTCAGCATTTTCATCGTCAGAATAAGCGTCAACCATTTGATCAAACCAATCATACTTGGTAGCTGATGAATCGACCCACTCAGGTAATGGAACATCTTTCACAGTTGCAGAAGGAACAACGAATTCTTGGATTTGAATTGGAGCAATTGGATTTTCGTGATCAGAGCTTGGATCATCAAAGGTTTCTGTTCCTTCAAATGATCCGACTCCAAGAGGAACAAATGTTGTTTGACTGCTTTTCTTTGTTGTGCCAGAAGAGGGTGTTGTGGAAGCCCGACCTGTTGAAGATGAAGGCTTTCTCCTTTTCTTTCCGTGAGCATCCGGTTCATCATCATGGTGTCGTTTGCTTGGTTTGACGGGCTTGCATGTTTCTGTTGGTACAACAACAGTTTCTTCTTCTTCTCTGATGGATTCTCTGAGTGCTTCTCGAAGTTTTGCTTCTTTGGGATCATTTTCTAACTCTTTTAACATCATTCTTTTGCTTTCTAATCTGGATGGTTTTTGTGGCACTGTCTTGAGTGTGAATGGTATAGTTTTGACCATATTTGCAACTATCTTTTCCAGGTCCTTCTGAACGTATTGTTTGATTATTTTGGGAATGGACTCTTCAAGATGCTCTTTGACTTTTGTGTTTATTTGAGAACTGACTTCTTCAGTTGTCTTTGTTGCTTTGTTTTTAACTTCTATGATCTTTTGATATATCTCTTTATGCACTTTATCTTCAGTCTCAAATTTCTCTGTCATCTTATCTTCGAGTACTTGTACTTTTTGTTTCATCTCATTTTCAAGTGCTTGAACCCTTTGTTTCATCTCATTGTAATCTACTGTAGTCTGACCCACAGATGATGGTGGTGTTGGTGGAGGTACGTTTGTTTCGCCGTGTTGTTCCTGTGAATCCTTCTCACTTTCTTTACCATTTCCATCATCGTCTGTATATGCTTTTTCATCTTCATCATCGTCATCATCTCCATTACCATCATCTTCATCATCATTATCATCTTCATCATCATTATCATCTTCATCTTCTTTTCCTTCTTCAATTTCAGAACCAGAAGCTGATTGATCATGTGCATCAGAACCTTTACTACCTTCTTCAGAACTTCTAAGAGTTGTAGATTTAAGGTCCTCTGATCCTTCTGATTGTTCCACCATATGTGATGCAGATTCTCCTTTTCCTAGTTTTGCTCGTCTCTCTTCTTCCTCAGCCTGTTTCTGTAAGCTCTCTTTTCTAGTCTTCTTTAATGTTCTGCTCTCTTCTTTTTTAGTTGGGGTTTCTCGGATGGGAGAGAATCGAGGAGAATTGAACTTGATCGATTTTCCCCTACCAGGTTGTAGACTCTTATCTGATGTAGCCAAAGCAGACTTGAATTTCTCAGCACCTTTCCCTTTATCTTGATCCAATCTTTCTTCTTCTTCATCGTTATCATCATCTGTTTCATCCCTGAGTTGCATCTTTGAAGACGGTTTAGCGACTACTTTCTTTTTCTGAACTACCTCAGATTTCTTTGATCGAGAAGTTTTGGCTCTAGCTGGGATAACTTGAGATTTTCTCTTTGGTGATTTTGTTTCTTTTGGTTTCTCTCCCACCATTTCAGTCTTTACTGCCTCATCATATTTCTGGTAAGCTTCTGTGTTCATAAGTTCTTTACTTAGCAGATTTGGTGGAATTCTTGCCCCTTGAATTGAGGAGTGGCTTAGAACTTTGGTGAAAATACGGTCTCGTGCTTCAGTATGCATTTTCTCAGTTGAAGGACGTTTAAGCTCAGAGTGATTTCGCATGGAGCGTGAAATTAGAAGTTTTGTAAATCTTGGAAATGGAATGGGGGTTGAATCTTCACTTTGTTGAAATTTGGTGCCAAGGAAAACCATGTCCTTCCAGATAAGTTTGGCGAAGTCTAGGTATTTGAGGTTGATTACTCCATAGAAGAATTGCAGGTGTTCTAATCTCGGATGTTCCAACCCAGTAGCCTTTCCAGTGATGCAGTTGATGATTATCGAGTATAATGTTTGCCATGGTTGTGGGAAAAATTTCCTTTCTATTTTGGAGAGTGAGGACATCTCAATTTTTGACTCATCATACCCAATAAGCTGAAGTGTTCGAATCATCTCATCAAGAGTAGGAGGCTCTTGAAATGTTATGAATCCCTCTACATCTGCTCTTGGAAGGTCTAGCACTGATCTAAGTGTTTCAACTTGGAAGATGATTGTTGTGTTGTTTAGTGTAACTATCATGTTTTCTTCGTCTTCGCTTATGATCAATGACTCCCAAAACTGATGCATGTAGATTTCAGGTACACTGGCGGTTTTAGTCAATGTTGTCTTTATGAAATGTCTTTCCAGAATTTCCCTGATGATAAGACAAGTTTCATGGCACTTCAACTTCTGAAAATCAATCCGTGAGTTGCAGTAACCAATCTCTCTTTTCTTTCCTTCTGGATTTGTTGGTTGTTTGTTGATGGATGCTGATGACATAGTGCGAGACATGTTTTATCTGTTCAATGCAAACACCAACAACAATACCAGGGGCACAGTGTATATGTGTTAGAAAAAATGACACTGATATGATGACCCTAGGCAGAATCATATAACATTTAGCATATATCCAACACTATACATTACTGAACAAGACATTCTAATCTCAGTTAATGGACCAACTTAGACAAACACCACAATGCTCTATCATGCAATCATTATGTTAGCAAAGACAAGATCTCAAGACACGTTCATTTTATACACCAAACAAGCTTAGACTCAAAACACCCAGATGTTATTTTTCAACAAAGGAAAATCACAAGTCTAACTGAGAGTACAATCAGGCATAACAGACAACATGCTTGCAATCAATAATCAAATTCTATTCCGCATTAAATTATCACAGATTTGACAGACTATTGGATTGACAACATGCACTGGTTCGATAAGCCCTATGGTTCAACTAGTCTGATCTGGTTCGACAGCAGTTCTGGTTCGACAGTACATCTGGTTCGATTACATGATACTTTCGATTAGCTAAAGGTTAGATTAAAAAAGACTTGATTAGTTTCATTTTGTCGTTCGATAAGTATAGTCGTTCGACATATATGATCGTTCGACTTAATATAGGTCGTTCGATTATATAGGTCGTTCGACTGATTAGATCGTTCGACTCATTTGATCGTTCGACTAGTTTTATCGTTCGACTAGTTAGGTTCGTTCGACCATAAGGTCGTTCGATTAACTAGACGTTCGATAAAACTTGACGTTCGGAAAAATTAGTCGTTCGATAAATTAGACGTTCGACTAACCTAGTCGTTCGACTAAACTAGTCGTTCGACTAATTCTGTCGTTCGATTAAATTAGTCGTTCGACTAATTTATTCGTTCGACAAGAATTAGTCGTTCGACTAGTTTGAGTCGTTCGACTAATATCGATCGTTCGACAAAATTGGATGTTATCTCCTAACTCGGAGATAACATGATCTTCTTTGAGTCCTTAATCTCCTTAACAAACATACAATCGTTAGCAATAAGTCCATAAATCATTCAGACCAATTTTATCACTCGTTCGACCTCATACGAACCCTAAATCAAGATTAATCTCTCATTTAGTGTATTTTCAATCAATCAGATCATCATCACAACGCTTATTACACAGTTAAGCTCAATTATATTCACTCAATTGAATCATAAATCATAACAACAAGAAATGCCCAAATCCGATTAGAAAAATTTGAAACCCTAATAGTGAGAAGAAGCGAGTACTACTAAGAATCAATCAATCAAGCAGTTATATATTGATTAAAACGCTTACAAGTTGGAAGAAATTAATAATTTTGAAAAAATCTTGTTCGTTCGATAGAAATGGCGGGCTGAGAGAGTTTTTAGAGTGAGAGGGAAAGTGTGTGAATCTGTGTGTGTTTATGTGTTGACTAAGTCAGATTTTTCCTTTATATATCCAACACAAGTTTCACTTTTTAACAACCTTAGTCCTCTAACTTGTCTTCCTACTAGCTTTAAGTCCAAAGTTCACTCAAAAACTTATAAGTTGACACTTTTAATCCTTTAAGTCCAATCTATTATTCTTTGTCATGAAGATGATAAAAGTGACAAGATAAGATGGTCGATGTGCAAAAAAATATCTCCCCCTCAAAATATGATCAATGTTTGAAATATCATATTTGAAAGATTGAAATCATATTTTGATGAAAAATTTACTTTTGCACCCCTTTTTTTTTTTTTTTTTTTTTTAATAAAATTATGTACAAGATAGTGTGAGAGCTTGACTTGATTAGTTGTTCTTGAGGAATTTCATCAATTCTTGAGGAGTCAAGCATCTCATTCCAATTTGGTGAACCAGTTTCACAAAACGATCATGAGGTAAGGCTTTCGTGAAAAGATCCGCCAATTGGTGTTCCGTACCCACGAAATACAACTCAACGGTACCCTGCTCCACATGCTCCTTGATGAAGTGATATCTGAGAGCGATGTGTTTGGACTTGGAATGTTGCACTGTGTTGCACGAGATAGCGATAGCACTTTTGGAGTCACAGTACATCGGGATTTTGTTGAATATGTAACCATAATCCATCAGTTGTGATCGCATCCAAATGATTTGAGCACAACAGGCAGACATGGCTACATATTCTGATTCCGTGGATGATATAGACGTACAATCTTGCTTCTTTGACTGCCAGGACACCAGCTTATCACCTAGGAATTGAACACCACCGGATGTGCTCTTTCTTGTATCAATACATCCCGCATGATCCACATCTGAAAAAGCAGTTAGTGCAAAACCAGAATCCTTTGGATACCAGATCCCCAAATGAATGGTTCCCTTGATGTATCTAAGGATTCTTTTAACAGCAGATAAATGTCTTTCTGTTGGGTTAGACTGATAGCGTGAACATAGGTATGTGGCAAATACAACATCCGGTCTACTAGCGGTGAGATACATGAGAGATCCAATTATACTACGATAATTTGTAGGATCAGTGGGTTTCCCATGTATGTCAGCATCTAGCTTCGGGGATGAGGAGGACATAGGGGTGTTATAGGTGTCACTAGATGTCATGCCATGCTTTTTTAATATCTCTTGTGCATATTTAGACTGACTAAGGAATATACCACGGGGTAATTGGTGAACCTGTAATCCTAGGAAATAGTTTAGTTCACCGATCATGGACATCTCAAAGTTTTGTTTCATAAGTTTTGCAAAAGCATTTGAGTACTTTTTATGGGTAGACCCAAAAATGATGTCATCCACATAAATTTGTACGATGAGAATGTCCTCCCCGTGTTTTTGTATAAACAAATTCGGGTCTACAGATCCTTTAGTGAAGTGATTAGCAATAAGGAATGTTGAAAGTTTGTCGTACCAAGCCCTCGGGGCTTGTTTAAGGACGTAGAGGGCTTTCTTAAGCCTGTATACGTGATTAGGATGTTCTGGATCGACGAAGCCCTCTGGTTGTGAAACATACACCTCTTCACGAAGTTGTCCGTTCAGGAATGCTGTCTTCACATCCATTTGGTAAACTGTGATTTTCTTATGAGCTGCGTACGCCAGGAACATTCTCACTGCCTCAAGTCTAGCCACCGGAGCAAAGGATTCCTCGAAGTCAATTCCTTCTTCTTGGCTATACCCTTTAGCAACCAACCGTGACTTGTTACGAATAACCGTGCCTTCTGCATCCAGCTTATTTTTCCAAATCCATTTTAAGCCCACAACATAAACTCCATCTGGTTTTTCAACGAGTTCCCAGACTTCCAATCTTTTGAACTGATCCAACTCCTCTTGCATTGATTCAATCCAATTGTCATAAGTCATGGCCTCTTTAATATTTTTCGGTTCAGCTTGACAAACGGTGAGAGCGTAAATGCAGGTGTCACCGTCTGTGTGGAGTTTATGTCATGTCATAACTGGGTTATCTGGATTGCCAATCACATTAACTAACGGATGATCCCTTGTCCATTTATGAGTAGACGGGTAGTGTTGAATGTTGTGATTCAGATTTGACGGTTCCATGTTGCTCGAGGAAGATTCTCCTGGTTCGGGAATGGTTGGGGGTGGAGCAAATGGATTGAAAAAGGCATTTCCGTCAAAATCTGGTGGTGTTGGAACTTGGTTAGAAATGGGGGAAGAATCTTCAACTGCTGGTTGAGGTGTTTTATCTATTGATGATGATGGTTCAGGTTGTGGTGCATCGTCAGCAACTACTGTAGAGGTAGATGCTGATGGATCAGGTGCTTGATTTGGGAGTTGTTGAGCAGCAGAACTTGTGAAAGCCTCTGACGCACTGTTAACCAAACTGTCATCAAACATAGGAGCAAACAGATCTTCCAGATCTTTCCTTTTGAAAGGTAATGGTTCAGCTGAAGATTCTGGGAAGTTTAAACGGTTGTTTGCGGGTTCCAAGCGGTCTTGCTAAGAAGCCATTTCTGTGAGTTCATCGAAATTAACGTGTATCGTCTCTTGAATGTCTTCGGTCCGACGATTCCAAATTCTGTATCCCTTGGAGTTCTCACAATAACCAACAAATATCCCTATATCTGCTTTTGCCTTCAATTTACCAAGATCATCTTTATCATTCTTTGGGTAACATAATGCTCCAAAGACATGAAAATAGTTGATTTTGGGTTTTCTGCCTTGTATTAGCTCGTATGGAGTTTTGTTATGTCTTTTGGTGATCATGCCGCGGTTCTGAGTGTAGCAAGCAGTGTTAACAGCTTCAGCCCAAAGATAATCTGGCAATTGGGCATTGATCAACATAGTTCTAGCTGCTTCCATGAGTGTACGGTTTCGTCGTTCAACTACGCCATTCTGTTCAGGAGTGCGAGCTATAGAATATTGGTGAACAATCCCATGTTTCTCTGTAAATTCCCGAAGGATTTGGTTTTTGAATTCAGTTCCGTTGTCTGTACGAATGATTCTGACGGTGTTGCGAACTTGCACTTGAATCTTTGTGAGAAACGTGATAACTATAGACGTAACTTGATCTTTTGTGCGGAGAAAGTAAACCCATGTCCATCTTGAGTAGTCATCCACTATTACCAGAATATATCTTTTCCCATTTACAGACTGAACCCGCATTGGACCACACAAATCCATATGAAGCAGTTGTAGGACGTGGTTTGTGCTATGTTCTGTTTTTGGTGGAAAGTGAGCTCGGTGACTTTTTCCCTGTTCGCATGCAGAACACAGATGATCCTTGGCATATCGGAATTTTGGTAAACCATCTACCAATTTATTCTTTGCCAGGTCGGTCATGGTTTTGAAATTGAGATGAGACAATCGTTTATGCCATAACCATGCTTTCGTGGGATGAGCCTTGGAGAGTAAACATATAGGAGTCGAAGCTGTTATTCCTTCAAAGGAGATGGGGTAAAGACTAGTTCCCCGTTTTCCTTTCATCAGATCATTTCCCTGAAGATCACGAATAAAGCAGGTTTTCTCCCTAAATGCTACTTCTAAGTCTCCATCGCAGAATTGACCAACCGAGAATAAATTGTGACCCAGACCTTCAACATAGTACACACAACTTATTTCGATGTTCCCGTTTACATAGTCGCCATAACCCATGATTGTGGCGAAGTGGTCATTCCCGAACCTGACCGTTCCTATAAACTTTGCAATGAAGTTTTGGAGAAGTTTAAGATTGCCGGTCATGTGTCGGGAACAGCCGCTATCAACAATCCATAGAATGATTTGAACCACCTGCATCACAATTAGTAGAAATAGATGGAGTAACGGTTGGACCCGTTGGGTTAGAAACACATGATTTAAGTATCTTAGGTACCCATTTAAAGTTTGCTGTGTTCTCTAGCCAACGTTGCCATTTCCTACTACTTTCTGCTTTCTTCCTAAGGAATGTGCTAGGTGTTTTGTTCTTTTTGGGATTTGCTATAGGTGCAACTATGGTCTGCTTTGAAACTTCTAGTGGTGGATTCCCTAAAATTGATTTGGCAACTGTGTTAGGCTTAGGGAGGTCACTAGTTCGTTTCGCTTTTCTCTTCAGCAAAGTTTTAGCAACACATTTTTGATGATTACCAGATAAGATACTAGTATGACAAAATACACAAGAAGCATTAACATCATTCATAACTGTTAAAGATTCAGCATTCATTACATCTTTTGTAGAATTACACTTAACCAAGCTAGATTCTATTTTGGACATAACATGCTTCTTATTCTCACTAGATGCATTAACTTCTACTTCTTCACTCTTAGATGTTCCACTCTTAGGTAGCCAGATACTAGTCTTCTTTGGTCTCTTTGTGGTCTTTGATCTTCTACCCTTAGATGTGTCAACTAATCCTGTGGAAGGAGAAGTAAGAGCATTAGTGGTTGTCTTTGATGATGCATTCTTAGGTGCGCTGTCTACTTTTTGCATCCTTGGTACAATCTTATGAACTTTGGTTTTGCCTGTTTCTAAAACTTTGAGTTTCTTACTCAAATCAACAATGATGTGTCGTAATTCTTGATTTTGTGAATCCAAACATCTATTGAGGTAAACTGTTTCATTTCTGTTTTGAAGAATTTCATCTAGTTCCTTTTCATTTTCAAACAGTTTAAGTCTTAAAAAAGCCTTTGTTTCCTTGTGATTATCAGGAACATGACTGTTTTGAAATGATAAAGATCCTATGAGATTTTGAAATTTTAGTTCAAATTTTGCACTTTGATTTTGACACCAATCAAGCCTTTTTTTGACGATTAAAAACTTTGTTTTCCACATCATTATTGATTTGTCGAAGATCCTCATTCTCTTTGACCAAATTTTCTATCTCCATTTGCAACATCTCAACTTTTACAGCATGATCTTTCACAAGTAATTCATTGCATGACTCATAAAGCGAATTCATAATCACAGAAACAACGTCATAACACAGAACTTTTTCTAAGAGTCGATCATTTTCTTTTGCTAAAAATTTCTTTTGAAGTTTTTGACGTTGAACCTTGTCATCTTTAGCTTTGAAAATGGTTTTCATAGATGCTACTTCCGTGTATAACTCATCTTCCCATTTTGTTGCGCATTTCTTCAGATTTCTGACATGAGGAAGAATTTTCTTTTGAAGAATCTCTTTCTTTTCTTTTTGAATAGGAGAAAGAAAAGAAGAGACAGGAATTTGAGAACTAAACTCAATTTCATTCTCCAAACGAGAAATGTCATCCATAAATGTCTGAAAATATCGAAGAACCCGACATTTTTGAGGCATTTGTGGATCAACAAGATCCTCTGTCAAACAATCTTTGAATTGTGCAGCAGTTGTGGGGACAGAAGTTATAGACGAAGGAGCATTTATGTTTGTGTATGTTAACGTTTGTTCTGGATGGTCCTTAGGAGGGACAAATGATTTGCTCAAATGAGGTCGTGCATTATAATCATAATGTACTCTTGAAAACTCTTTTTGTGAATTTGATCGACCCTCAATCTTGTGTGCAAGAAAATCAGTTTCTTCATCAATAGAATACATAACAACACGTTGAAAGGTATCATCTAACAAAAATGTTGCATTGTATAACTTAGGATTGTCTTTGAGTGCTATGTGTAAATTACGGGTTTGTCACTTCCAAGTGCAAAACTTACTCCTTTAGGACTCGGTTGCACAGTTAGTTTTTGAATTTGTGTTACAGAATTACCCATTTTATACACAACATTTTGAAATTCTTTGAGTTTGGTTTCCAAATCCAGAATTTCCTCAAGATATGAGTCAACACATTTCCTAGTGGCTTGCTTTTCTTCAAGAAGATCCTGCTGAGATGTTGAAAGCTCTGATTGAGTTTTTAACAACTCAGAAGTTAAAGCATCAATTTGTTTTTTGAATTCAAATTGATCCTTTTCTTTTTGAGAGAGAAGCTCAGCTTTGGCAACGGTTAGTTCACGAACTTGACTTTCTAAATTTTGAACTTTTACGTACTCTTGTTGGAAAGCAATTTCAAAACCTTTTTCACGTTTATCTTGTTTTAGATATCCCGAAAGTTGTAGTTTGTAGCACTCATTGTCCTTTGTTAACAATGCAATTTTCTCTTTCAGATTTTTATTGATTTCATTGCATTTTTCAATTTGTGATTGGGTGGTCATTAACAAGGCCTGAAGCTCTGAATCTTGATCAGTCAAAGGATCATTTTGTTCAAGATGATCCAAATTTTCATCGTCAATCAAATCATCAAATGAAACGACGGTTTTATCATCATCAAATGATACAACAGTGTTTATTTGATCATCTGATGGAGATGAGAATGATGAATCATGTTGAACAGAATTGTCATTTGTAGATGAAGATGCAGATGGTGAAGCAATTTCATGTATAAGACATTGTGGATCAGGTACCTGAGATAGACCATCGGTGTCATAGGCCGGGCCTGTCTCGGACATGTTCATCTCTTGCATGTTTGCCATGAGCATTACTGCAGCATTTGCCTCAAGATCTTCCATCTCATCATCAGATGCTGCATTTGCCATGAAGCTTTGCTCATTTTGTGTCACGATTCCTGCTGCCTTTTCATCTTTAAGAGCCATCAGAAGAGCTTCCTTGTGATATGCACTGCCCATAGTACGAGGCTTTGGACATACATTTGCCATGTGACCATTCCCACCACAGTTGTAGCATGTGATTGAAGTATTTGCAATGCCTTTCTGTGCATTCCCAGTCATCTGATTTCTGCTCTGAGTATTACCCACACTGTTCCTGTTACCCCCTGCTGAATTGAACCTATTCCCTCCTGACTGAAACCTCTGAGACCCGTAGTTTCCACTGTTTCCTGAACCATATCTGCCCGAAGACCGATTTTGAATTTCCACTCTGCCATCATTAAAAACAGCTTGATTCCTGGTGTTGGAAGATGAACGAAGACGATTGTTGGATTTGGTGAACTTGCCAAATGCCTTAGCAATTAATCCAAATGCTTCATTAAGAGAGTTGAATGCATCCTCCTCTTCATCATAATCAGCGTTTGAGTACAACATGGAATCTGAGTTGTTATATGGAACCATTTGATTGTCAGAGTATTGTGATGGTGCTTCATATGGGATGATTTGGTTAGAAGGTTGTGGTGGAAAACTTGGTTGAAAAGATGATTGACCAAATTCCTGGTTTGGTAGTGGAAAATTGGATTGAGCAACGAGAGCAAGTGAGTTAGTTGTTGGTGCTGGGATGAAACCGCCTCGTGCTGCAACTTCCTTATCTACCTCAGATTGATGTTGTTTCAGAAAGTCATACATTAGTCCATACTTGACCTCACCAATCTTCTTAGTTTGCCTGACAAATGTTGCATATTTCTGCCATTCTGGTCCAAGGCACCCCAAAAATTTTGAATTGATAGCAATCTTAGGTAACTTGATGTCATGACGATCGAGGTCATTTACAACATTTGTGAAATGGTGGTAGTATGATTCAATTGTCTCCCCTGGTTCCATGATGAAATTGTTATATTCCATGTAAAGCTTTGACTCAAGGTCTTCTTGATTTAACTCAGTCCCTTCCATGAGAAGATGCACATGTTCCTACATGTCTTTGGCAGTCTTTTGAGCATCAATACTTCGGTAAATAGGATTAGGAATCCCCTGAAGTATGTAAGACATTGCCAATTGATTTGCCTCTTGTTGCAGTGTTTGTTCATTTGTGTAGTTAGCGACAGCAATGGGAGTTGATGTTTCATCTCTTTCTGTGGTTCCTGGAACAACATTTACTGGAAGTGGAAAGGGTCCTTCTTCAATGGCTTGCTTAAGATATTTCCCATGGGGTTTGCGGAGTTCAATGAATCTGAGAAATCTACTAGCCCACTGCACATAGTTACGAGGTGTCAGCATAGGTGGAGTATCTTGATTTCCAGCTTCATGTCGGGATTGCTGACTGCTGATTGCCTCACACATCTTGTTAAACCAATGTGGTTCTCTGGAGTAGGATGGATTGTTCAGCATTTGATTCTGTTGCATGATTTGTTGTGGGGATACTTGTGGTGGAGGAATGAATTGATGTTGTTGCACAAATGCATGATGTTGTGGATATTGTTGAGGAAATTGTTGTTGTTGTTGAGAGTATTGTTGTTGTTGAGGATATTGCTGTAGCTGGTAGTAGTAATTAAAGTGTGGTGGTTGAGACATCGTGTAGAAGCTTGTGACGGTTAAGGATCTTTAAAGGATAAAGACGGTTGTTTTTGAAAGATTAGAAACTCGATTAGTCACGTAAGAAATCCAAGAAAATCTCTGGTTCGATTAGGTAATTGTTCCTTCGATGGACACTTCGTTCGATCAGGCTATTTGTTCGATAGGCTGGTTCGATAAGGTAAGTCCTTCGATAATTTGAGTCCTTCGATAAGCTTGTTCCTTCGATAAGCTTGGTCCTTCGATTAGGTAGGTTCGTTCGATAGAGAATGGTCCTTTGATCAGTTGAGTTCTTCGTTCGATGGATTAGTTCCTTCGATCAGATGAGTGGATCGATAAGGTAGTGCCTTCGATCAGACTTGTCCTTCGATCAATATGAGTCCTTCGATCAAAGTAAGTCGTTCGATCAAGTGTCTCGTTCGATCAAATGTCTCGTTCGATCAGTTTTGATTGTTCGATCAAAGTTGTTCGTTCGATCAGATTTGATTGTTCGATCAAATATGATGGTTCGATCAAGTTTGCTCGTTCGATCAAAAATGCTCGTTCGATCAACTTGTTCGTTCGATCAATTGGAAGAGTATGTCTAACTCGACTACCCTTTTGCTCGTTCGATTGAATGCTCCTTCGATCACCTTGCTCGTTCGACTGATGTTGTTCCTTCGATCACCCACTCGTTCGATAGAAATACTCGTTCGACCAAATACCTAGTTCGATAGAATCACTCGTTCGACTGATGAACAGTAGCTTCTCGGATGAACAGTAACTTATCTAATAATACGAATTTCCTAAATTTTCCTTAGATCTAATCTTCTAACAACCTAAATTACCCCTAGGCGAATGATACCACTTGTCGTTTTATACTTTTATGAATTAAGCTACTATAATTAACCACTAATTACCTACTAGATCTAGAGAGAGAAAGCTAGAGAGAGAGAGAGATGGAAGGGAGATGATTACACACTTAGTAACAATAATTCTAATTTCATCAACCAACCCTCTCCCTTGGATGGGAGAGGGGTATTTATAGTTTTACATGCACTTAGGCTTGTAGCCCTAATTCTCTTAACTAATACATCATTAAACATAATAAACTAAATAAACGACACAGCCCATGGGCCTTCTACACGGGCTGGGCCTAAAAACAAACTTAAAGGCCTAAGCAGCCTTAATACAATATGATCAATACTTGAATAATACAAAACGTGTTCCCAACAGTGATATTTCAAGATCACTCGTATTATTATCTTTAATAATATTGAATCGTTGGGTGATAATCTTTATGTGTTCATTGCTAACTAACAAACATAACAATTCCATTTCCATAACATACACAACCTTCTAAGTATGTTTGAGTGAATTCCGCGCACTTAATCACATTAACACAACATATCATTACACACAAAGAACCAAAGGTTTAACCACCTTAACCGTGTGTCCAGGGTCCTAACAGTATTCGCTCATTTTCTTTCGTTTTCACCCATTTTCTTACGTTTCTCTACGTTTTCTTACATTTTTGTTGTTTTATACGTTTTGTCCATTTATATACGTTTTCATCTGTTTTATACATTTTTCTTGCGTTTTCATACGTTTTTACCCATTTTTATCTGTTTTCATATGTTTTTATGCACTTTCATCCATAAGAAAACGTAATAAAACAAGCAAAAACGTATAAAAACGTTTATAAACAGATGAAAATAGATAGAAACGTATAAAAACGAATAAAAATGCAAGAAAAACAGATGAAAACGTATATAAACGGACGAAAACTTATAAAAACGGATGAGAATGTATAAAAACGAGAGAAAACAGAAGAAAACTAGCTACAGTTTATAAAAACGGATTAAAACGTATAAAAACAGATAAAAACGTATAAAACCGAATAAAACGCATGAAAAACATATAAAAACGGACGAAAACGTATATAAACGGATGAAAACATATAAAAACAGATGAAAACATATAAAAACGGATGAAAACGTAAGAAAAACGGACAAAAGCGTAAAAATAGGAGGAAAACGTATAAAAACAGACAAAAACGGATAATACCGTATGAAAACGTAAGAAAACGTATAAGAACGGATAAAACGTATGAAAACATAAGAAAAACAGACGAAAACGTATAAACACGGACGAAAGCGTATAAAAACAGACTAAAACGTATAAAAACATAAGAAAACGCATGAAAACTGGCGAAAACGTAAGAAAATGGACGAAAACAATAAAAACCAAAATTTGAGTTAATTACATATGTTAATACAAATAATGTCTAAAAACGTTATCTCTATTTTTCGACATCTCTACGTTTTGATAATAACAAAATGTAAAACCGTCTTACGTCAAAATTGAGGTAAACAAGTTTTTAGTCGTAATACTCCATTTAAACGTAAATCACTCGAGGTAAGAACAAAAAAAATTACAAATTAACAAATGATCAAAGGATTGAATATTTTTGTTCGAAGACTTCACATTTTTAATGTGACAAAACATTTTTTCAAAAATATATGTTACAAATTATTTTTGAATTAAAAATAAATGTTTTATTTGGAGCGTCCTTGTCTGGGACGGTACCGTTAAATTTAACGGTACCGTCTGATATTTAACGGTAACGTTTACTGTAACGGCTATATTTTACTTGCAAATAAATATTGGATCAGATTTCACTCCCAAACCACCAATTTTCAGACAAAACTTTCTGAGTTAAATCCATCCTTTCTAATCTTGTTTCTTTGATTGTTTAGTTAGTTTGTTTTTGTTTAAGAGTGATCCAATCATCCAACCAAGTGATCACCTTCTTTCCTTTACTAGTGCAAGAGAAGAACACACCATATCAAGAAGATACAAAGTGTTGTAGTATTAGTTTAGTGCACTCGTAACACTTGTTACGTACTTGTTGTAGGTGGGACTTGGGGTATCTCTCGCCATGTATTAGTTCCCAATACATGCACCATAGTGCATAGACTATTCTCAACTTTTTCACATTGATCAACTTTTTTTATTTTTTATTTTTTTTTTTATTTTTTTCCCCGCAAAACACACACCATCTTGAAAGTATTGGTGGAAGCATCAAAACCAAGGCCACATGACTCTAGTCTCGGCGAATGTAACTCTAAATTCACGGATGGCAACGCGTAACATTCTTTCCTTAGAGGATTGATAACAACTAAAGAGATAGTATCCGAAACATGGCCTTGTGATAAATAAACCAAACCATTGCAAGAACCTCGAACAATAGCATCTCCTAAAGACTTTTCGGACGATTTCTTGCACTTAAACTCCAAAAGTGGATCCTTTTTCACCTCCAAGACATTAGTACTACCTAGTTTAGGCACAAGCATGTTGAAAATTACGATATGTTGTGGTTTCGGATAACAAGGGGTTTGAAGGAACTTAATGGATGTGGATTTGTTGCGAATGATAGCAAAGTAGCTAGGATCATACATGTGCTCGAACCATTGTCTCAGTATATTGTTGTTCTTGACAATGCAGCTAATTCGACCATGTTGCATGATTTGAAAGATTATCGATGTTCTTATGAACGCGGTTTGTTACAAATGATGGTCATATATATAGTTAAAAAGTAAATTATTCTAAGAGTTTGTATCTAACTAGGATATTAGTGTATCACAAAAGATTGAGATTAGAGGAAGTTTGAATTAAGATCGAAATTTAGTTAAATATGAAACTAATTCTAGAATTAAGTTTTTTTTTGGAAACGGTAAATCTATACTTAAGTTTTTTCTAAGAATATATGTGTGGTAACTTTTATGTGATCGCTAATTTGTTGTATCAAGTGTAACGATTACTTCCGGCTCAATACATTCTAGGCCAACCCATTTTCGGTGTCTAGTAACTATTACCAAAATATCTTTTTTGTTAAGAAAAAGTATTGACATATTCACATTTGTGTTAACTAGAGAACATAAAAGTATTGACATATTTAGCATCCTAAGCTGATTAGATAGTCAAGTACTTTAAACCCATACAAGTTATATTTCCCAATTGTGTTAACTAGAGAACATAAAAGTATAAAACCAAACTTGTATTTACCTATATGGGCTATTTTGCATTCAAAGTGAACCAAGAACAGTCCATTTTTAGACATAATAGCTGCGAATCTCATGTGATGAGGCCAGGGAACATTAATAGTGGTAGTTGTACATTAATTAGTCTTTATAGTTATAGAAAACAATAGGCTTTTTTTCAATCTTCAAAATAAACTCAGATATAGAACATTTCGTAAAAACTCAAATCACATCAAAATTGCAACTTGAATCTTACATTAAACATGGGTTGTGAATGGTGTAGTTGCGGTGCACCTGGGTGCTGATAACCGGCATTCGGTCCCATGTGAGAATAATTTTGATGAGGGTAAGGTGGCATAGAAGGTGGTCTACTCCGTATTATTTTTAACACTTTTCTTTCTTCATATTCTTTTTAGATAATACTGTAAAGATAAAATAACCCATACATCCCACACACAACTCAATCAAAACAAAAAGGGTGAATTAGGTAAATCAAGCAACAAAGGAAGTAAATAAAGCAAAACTACAGGTCAACCATTTATTGGATATTTCTGGAAATGCTGCAACATCACCTCTGCAACAAAGTAGCAGCAGTATAAAAATAGAGCATAAACCCATTCCATCCACACAATTTTCATCATTTCCAACAAAAAATCAAAAATCATATATACTATGATATAAGTTCTTAGATTGTGTGGATCATTGTGATCGTGTAGAGATTGGGTAGATCTTGTGTAGTTTGTGTAGAACGTGTGTAGATCGGGTTGATCGTGTGTAGATTGGTTGATCGTGTGAAGATTGGGTAGATCGTTTAGATTGTGTGATTTGTGAGAAGATCAAGTGGATCTTGAGTGAGATTGGTACTAGCTATATTAGTACTCGACATTTAGCTTAGTGTCGGAAATTGTGATAAGCGACGTTGTACGGTTTTCTCCGCCTGAAGGGAGCTTGTTGACTTAATGCGTAAAACTCTCGCGTTGGGTACTTGGGGAGTGGAGTAGGGCGAAGAGGAGTTTCATTACCGAACCACTATAAATCTATGTGTCTCGGTTTGATCTTTCCATCTCTCACTTCTGTATCTCATAGTACCGTAAAATTTAAGTACTTGTGTCCATAAGTAAAATGAATGACGTGTTTAAGTAAACGAGCATGTATTCTCACCCCAAAGTAATTCAAAACGAGCATTAAATAAGTCAAATTGGGGCTATGAAACTCACATCAATCAAGTGGTGAATACGGGAAATACAATGTAAGTTCAACGAGAAAAAATCCTAACCGCGAACTAATTAAATAAGTTGTCTTAGGAATGATATGTCATGTACTATATGCATATGAGTTTTATCACCCTTATAGACTTGTAGTGAAGTTTTATAAAGATTCGTAAGTCAAATCGTTCAAGAAAAACAAGTAAAACGCGTTTTTAGTTTCAAAACCTCCAAAATAAAGTTGATGTTTGGAATATAATTACGACTTCAAATGGGCGTAACTTCTTCGTTTCTTATCCGATTTTGGTCATTCAAAGCCCTAGACGTAGGTAAAAATGGCTACTTTCGAGAAACCAAGTCCTACGTTAGTGGAAACATATTTTAGATACCCATTTATACTCAAATAGTTGCTTACCTGCTGTAACAGTTTCAGGCAGATTTTTCACTCAACTTCACGGGGCCATAACTTCTTCGTTACTTAAGTTCTTTGTGTGATTCAAGTTGCTGAGTTTAAGTCTATGTCTTGCTACAAAAGCTATAACTACCATGGTTCTTGGTTTTGAGCCTAAAGTTCTCAAATAAGTGCATCAAGATTCGAACTTAGATTTGTGACTTTTCTGACAACCAGTTTCTTATAAAATATTAAAAATACTAAAAAAAATTCCAAATATTATGAATTTTAACTAGGATCTACCTAAGACATAGTAGAACATTTAGGAGTAAAAAATTTGGCCATAAGTGTCTTTTAAAGTGGTGAAAACAAGCACATAAATCGACTAAAAATCTGGACAGATTTATGGTTTGTTATATCTATGTTTAAACAACTTACAACACAACAAATCTATAGATATAAATGATATATAGTATGAAATGAGTTATATTAAATGCTTACAAAGATTGGTGGTGAATTCATGATCAAAGGTGCACAAAACTAACCAAAACTATAAGAAACCCCTAGCTTTCAACGCCAACCCTTATCAAATTTTACCAACAGCCAAATACCCTTGCTAGACCCTTGTTTTCGGCTTAAAATAATAGAGAGAAAGGTGTGTGTGATTTGCATTTTTGGTGAGTGAAAATGGTTGCTAGCTAAGCCCTTTTATAGTTGGAATTTTGGTATGTTTGAATGGTATATCATGGTTCACATGAATTTGTATGATCATTTGAGGCAATGAGTGTTATAAGGGCACCTTGTGCCGTGTATCATGCATGGGGAAGTGGGGATTGGTTTCAAGGCTTTGTTGCTTTTTGGTGTATCATAGTTTTAGCATTTAGGTGTTTCAAAAGTTGGAAATGCATGTTGGTATTACCAAATCTATAGGGCTAGTTTTGGAGCATTAAGAGGGGGTGAAAATGTATTTTTAAAATGTATAAGAGTATATATTAGTGTGTGATGCAAAGGTGGTGAGTTGGTTAATTATTGCATGCATGCATGAGACTTAATGCAAGTCTTAGGTGATTAACGTAAAACTTTTGAATCCAAATGTAAATGACTTATAAAATATGCTAATGAGAGTAATAGAGTACTTGTTAGACATAGACTAAACTTCGTCTAGTACCGGTATTCGTTCAATATTGATTTTCATTGTACGTGGGTTAACCTAACAGTTATACGTTAAAGCAAGTACTCAAGTGTTCAAAGTAAAATGTTTTAAGTTTATAGTTAAATATTAACCTTAAAAATGTAAGTTGTCACAGTCATTCCCCGTTAAAGGAATTCCATCCCGAAATTCAGTTTGGGTTACCCGATGGTGTGGTGTTTGAGAAGAGGTGAGCGTACTTAGCACAAAGACACAAGATATAAAGAACGAACTCTACATAAGTCATTTAGAAAGTACACATTCGATTAAATAAATAATATTTTACAAACATAGCCCAAGAGCTTCACAAAATATAATGAAGTTTTTGTTTTGTAATCGAACATTATGTAATGAAACAAATCTTCATCTTAACGAAATCCCAAAACGTGACTCTATGCTATGCTCCATTCAGGCCAAGCTAGTGAAATCATGAACCTGAGAAACACATTCTAAAAATGACAAAATAAAGTTTGTGAGTTCATTAGGTTTAAGTAAAAGTAGTGTGGGCCACAAGATTTCATGTAAATGTTGTACCAAATACTACATCCGGTAATGTTTTAGTGACAATTGTAACGAATACATTATCATGAGAATTTTTGCTATCGCACTTAATCATGAAACCTAAGCCTTAGCGTATTCTATATGTATGTTGCTCCGGTAGGTGTTTCATACCAAAAACACCCAGAAATTCTCAAATGAAATACGTCCGTTTGACCCCCAATGTCAGGACCCCAGTAATTCGAGTCAGGACCCCTAGTAATTCGAGTCACGACCCCAAGTAATTCGAGTCAAGTAAGCGCGACTTACCAAGACAAGGATGTCAACCCTAATAGACCTATTCACAACATTTGTGCTTACTACGTAATGATAGTGGAGACTCATGGTAAACGTGGTAATTTAGGCAATCCGTAAAATTTAAGTACTTGTGTTCATAAGTATAACGTGTGATGTGTTTAAGTAAACGAGCATGTATTCTCACCCAAAAGTAATTCAAAACGAGTATTAAATAAGTAAAAGCTGGGCTATGAAACTCACCTTAATCAAGTGTTGAATACGGGAAATACAGCGTATGTTCAACGAGCAAAAATCATAATCGCGGCCAAATTAAATAAGTCGTCTTTCGAATGATAGGACATGTACTATATGCAGTGAGTCTTATAAAATTTTATCACCCCTATAGACTTGTAGTGAAGTTTTATAAAGATTTGTAAGTCAAATCGTTCAAGAAAAACAAGTAAAACGCGTTTTTAGTTTCAAAAACTCTAAATAAAGTTGTTGTTTGGAATATAATTACGAATTCAAGTGGCGTAACTTCTTCGTTTCTTGTCTGATTTTGGTCATTCAAAGCCCTAGATGTAGGTAAAAATGTCTCCTTTCAATAAACCAAGGCCTAAGTTAGTGGAAACATGTTTTAGATACCCATTTATACTCAAATAGTTGATTACCTGCTGTAACATTTTCAGGCAGATTTTTCACTCAACTTCACGGGGCCATAACTTCTTTGTTACTTAATTTCCTTGAGTGATTAAAGTTGTTGAGTTTAAGTCTATGTCTTGGCTACAAATGCTATAACTACCGTGGTTCTTGGTTTGGATCCTAATGTGCTCAAATAAGTGCATCAAGATTCGAACTCAGATTTGTGAATTTCTTTGACAATCAGTTTCTTGTAAAATATTAAGAATACTAAAAAAGTTCCAAAAAGGGTTAAATCTACTAATTAGAAATGTATTTTTTTTTTTCATTTTTCCGAGTTAGTAAACGTGCTTTCTAAATTACCAATCTAGTAAATAAAACCGGCTAAGATATAACAAGTTAGTAAATATGACTGGCTAAATATCCATGTCATATTATTTATTCCACTTGTATTTTTCATGTAGATATATTTTACATATGATTTATTACGAAAATGCTCTCATCTTCATCACTTATTAATAACCATAACAAGGCTCTTGTTTTAACCTGATCTATAACCACACACTCATTAACCCTTTATTTTGTATGTCTCCTCCAAACCCAGATCTGAAAAGAAAAATAAAGACCACAACTACACACCCATTAAACCCCAAAAACACTCGATCATCTTCTTCAATGGCAACCTCATCTGTATGATTCACATTCCCCCAAATAATTCACCGTCAAAACGCCGTTAAACTCCTATTCACAAACCCTAAATTCTATTCAAAATTAATCTGATACTTTATAAAGTTGCTACATCAGATTCGTTTAAAAGGTCTTCAAGATCTTTGATAACCAAGGGTCTTTGGTAGGTTTTTTGTTGTTGTATTTCTTTTAAGATCTATGATGAGTTGTTGGAATAGATCTTTAAAGATCATGAAATCTTATAAGAGATACGAATTAAAACACAACACTGAGATCTTTACATGTTTTCATTTCTCCGTATCTTGATGTTTGTGAGGTGGGGGCGTACAGTGAGGCTGATGGTTTAAGACCGTTGTGTTGTTGGTTTATGTTGTTCTTGGCACAAGATTGGCGTCATTAGTGTACTTGTTGTTGACTTTTTCATTGCAAAATCTGGGTTTATAGATCTTGGTTTATGTCCATCTTCATTTGCAAATTCGTATTTAAGTGGCATTTTTTGATGGGTTTTAGTTCAAATCTTGGTTTATCGATGTTCTTTCATTTTAAGATTCAAAGAATGTCAAAATGTTTACTTTGCACACTTTAACAAAAAAACCTATCTTGACTTTTTCTATTGCTAATAACAAAGTAAGTAAAACTAGGACTTTTTCTATTTTCATGTTTTCAATTTTCATGTTTTCATTTTTATGTTTTCAATTTTCATCAAGGACTCTGTCATTTTTGTGCTTTTATTGATTAAGTTGCGAATCAGAGGTGACGAGATTAGTTATAATAGACAATAAGATACCAAGACCATTGATTTGTTATGTGCATAAGTATTGGAATGTAGTAGATGATTGATACAAAAAAAATGGATACAAGATAAAGTCAGTTTAGTATGTTGGTTATTGATTGTGTATTGATGCCACCGAAATCTGCTTCTGTCGCACCAGAATCTGTTGGTGACACCGAAGAAGACAAGGTGAAGGGGATGAGGTTTAGTATGTGTGTTTGGATATAAGTTTAGAAAAAGTGATGTGTATTATATGTAAATATCCACCTAAGCATAAATCCTAGTCACATTAATTAAAAATAAATGATGTGTCAGTCATTTTACTGTTCACAGCCGATAGCAGGTTGCCAAATTTGCTATAAAGTGAAGAATTTGAAACTTTTATTTACTAGATTGGTAACTACGAAGTATGTTTACTAGCTCAAAAAAATGAAGAAAGTACGTTTCTAATTAGTTGACTTAACTCTTCCAAAAATTATAAATTTTGGCTAGGATCTACCTAAGACATAGTAGAACATTGAGGAGCAAAAAGTTTGGCCATAAATCTCTTTTAAAGTGGTGAAAACAAGCACATAAGTCAACTAAAAATCTAGTCAGATTTAGGGTTTGTTATATCTATGTTTAAACAACTTTCAACACAACAAATCTATATAAATGGTACAAACTAATGCATGATGAGTTGAATATCAAAGAAATAGAGTATGAAATGAGTTATATGAAATGCTTACAAAGATTGGTGGTGAATGGATGATTAAAGGTGCACAAAACTACCCAAAACTATAACAAAATCCTATTTTTTGATTACCAAAACCCTAGTTTTCAACTCCGACCCTTATACAAATTTTACCAACAACCAAATACCATTGCTAGACCCTTTTTTCTGATGAAAATAATAGAGAGAAAGGTGTGTGTGATTTGTGTTTTTGGTGAGTGAAAATGGTTGCTAGCTAAGCCCTTTTATAGTTGAAATTTTGGTAAGTTTCAATCGTATATCATGGTTCACATGACTATGTATGATCATTTAAGGCAATGAGGGTTATAAGGGCACCTTGTGCCGTGTAACATGCATGGGGAAGGGGGGTTGGTTTCAAGGCTTCGTTGCTTTTTGGTGGATCATAGTTTTGGCATTTTAGTGTTTCAAAAGTTGGAAATGAATGTTGGTATTACCAAATCTATAGGGCTGGTTTTGGAGCATCGGAAGGGGGTGAAAATGTATTTTTGAAATGTATAAGGGTATATATTGGTGTATGATTAAAGGTGGTGAGTTGGTTAAGTATTGCATGCATGCATGAGATTTGATGCAAGTCTTAGGTGATTTACGTAAAACTTTTGAAACCAAATATAAATGACTTATAAAATATGCTAATGAGAGTAATAGAGTACTTTTTATATGTAGACTAAACTTAGTCTAGTGTCAGTATTCATTCAATGTTGTTTTCGTTGTACGAGGGTTACCTTACAGTTATACGTTAAAGAAAGTATTCAAGTGTTCAAAGTAATATGTTTTAAGTTTATGGTTAAATAACATGAAAAATGTGAGTTGTCACATACATTAAGAAGCTCCATCGTGTATCATGCGATCCTAGGTGGTGTTTGTTTATTTAGATGCTTTGAATCTGAATCTGAACCGCACATCTGAATCTGAATCTGAGGCGTAAATGTTTGAATCTGAATCAAAAATCTTGTTAAAGTAAGGTGTTGTGTCATTTGCTTGCTCGTACTAAATTTTTTTTTGGTTATTTTGTGTCAACAAGAGGCATTAAGACACCCCTCTCAAGTCTAGACCATTAAGATCTAACTGCCTCAGACTGCTTCTGAACGGGAAAAAAAAACAAATGGTCTGAACGCTCAAAATGTCTGACCAATTAAGAGGTTAGGCTCGTTAAGAGGCATTAAGAGGCTGTTAAGACATTCAAAAAAAAAAAAACAAACACCACCTTACTCTCTATATGATGGATAATATGTATTCGTATTTGAGAGATTGGTTGAAGTGGGACAATTTTCTCTCCAAAATTCATGACAAAATTATGGATCAAGGGGAGCAGAAATTGTCTAGTGTGATCCCTGTCAGGAATATCAAAAGGTCAAGAAATAAGGAATATTTTTCAGAAAAGAGCTCTAGGTGTGTCCATTGTAGAAACATCTGGAACAAGAGCCCCGAAAATTAGTGCATTTTAGGCCTCATCAGGTTTAATCACTTAACTTTCTTAGACAATGTTTTATCCTTAACTTTGTTTGACAATTTTATTAAATCCCTAAAGTTTGTTTGACAATGTTTTTATCCTCACATCTAAACTTTTGTTTGGATAAACCCTTTAACTTTAAATGTTCGTAATATTAAAACATCTAAAATCAAATGAACCTTTAATTAAAACCTTTAAGTCTCAATAAAAACTTTTAACTAATTTTACGAACGTTTTATTACTAATTCCAAAAACATAGTTAAAAGGTCGGATACTAAATCACATGATACCGGTTCGAATAAAGAATAATTAGTTGTCACTCGGTTGTTCAAAATATTTGCAAAAACTTATCATTGTGATTTGAACAAGGGAAATAACGGTAAATAAAGAACTAAAAAATGTATATTATGAAGTGTCTCGGTTCGGGTAAAAGTAGAAAATCGTACTCACGGGCGGGTACCCTATTTTACCAACAAGTCCGCTATATCCCTAATTTCCGGTTTAGATACCCGTCGCCTTTAGGTCGGGTTTGGGTTGGTAAACTTGATACGTGCCTCGTGATCATGGTTGCTAATTGTTTCACTACATGACTCTACCTAAACCGTTAGCACTCTTGATCGTAATGATGAAAATAATATGCCGATTTTAGTTAGAGATAAAAGTGTCTTAACTAAACTTTTATTAAACTCAAGGGGTTTAATCAAATGGTAAATCAGAGTTAAGGGATTAAACCAAATAGTCAAACAAAGTTAAAGATAAAAACATTACCAAAGAAAATTAAGTGATTAAAACATAAATTGACTCAAAATTAAGAGATTAACCCATTATTTACCCTTTATTATATTCAATGCTTGTATCATTTATAGCTTATTTGAATTTAAAATATTTGGAGTTGATTTTATCATCAATCCGATTAACAGTTTAGCTGAGAAACATGTTAGTATGTCACAATTTTCGATTTTCTTTCAATAGGTTCTCTTAATCATATTTCATTATTCTAAATGCTAAATTTCGTTTGAACCTTATTAACGTTTCTAAATGATGTTAATGCTAATTGTGGACATAGAGTATGCATATGTTGGAAAATTTTGGTGAATCATTTATGTTTCACAAAATTTAGTGTGAATGATATATCGACTCTTAAAATGATGTGTTTGGAATAAAACCACACTTACCCGTTATGAGTTAAAATTGTAACATCATCTTTGTTAATGACTTCATAAAAAATTAGTTTGAATGTCATTTAACATGCTTAATGATGTTTATAAAAGTGACTTTGAGTGTCATTTAACGGGTTTAATATGTTTAATGACTAGTCATTACACCTTTGGTTTTCTTTTGGGTGTATAAGTACAACCCGTGAGTTGTAGAAAGAAATATCAAGAAAAACACCAAGATGAAACACACACTTTCACATGAACACACTTGACCACCGTGAGAATTTCAGGCATGTAAGTCACATCCGGCAATACCACGTATTGTTTCGATCGTTGTACCCTGGGAAATAGATGCCTAATGGACGGCGAATCTGTTTTAAGGGAAGCGTGTCTAACACGTGCCTCGATCACGTTCTTGAATCGGTTCTATCTAATCTCTTTGATTTTTTGTTTAAGTTTATGTTTGTAACTTTAGTTTAAAATTTTCTGTCTTTTTATGTATTGTATCATTATTGTTATATCTGATTATCGTATGCTATCCCTACAGCATAAACATTGAAAAGTTTGGCCACTTTCAGTTACTAGTCAATATTGTTGCTCTGATGATCAACTCTTTTTTTTTTATCTTCACAGGTGTGATGCTTTTTTTATAGGTCTAAAAGTGGGTTGATGGCTGAGTTATTGGCTAAAACGAAATTTAGGAGTTGTGTGTAATAAAAATAGCACCCTTTAACCCGTTCGACCTATCCAGTTTAGCTTTTTAAAAAAATTGTCTCATTAGAGATGAAACTCGGCCTATACAGACTGTTAGAATTTTTGGGAGTGTGTGGGTGGTAATAATCCTGATATATTCTCTGAATCGTGTAGAAATCACTTTCAGATTGAAGTATTTCGACCCTATATGCCTCGGGTATCACGAAATCCTCAATTGGATAAGACAGAGAACAACACTTTGTTTCTAAGGCATGAAAAATTAAAGCAATACACAGAAAGTTATTATGTTTGTTATGTCTTGAAGAGATCAATACTGGTCTATATATCTCAACCGAAAGTTAGTTATTTTCGGTTAAAAACAGTTGGCGGGAAGAGTCACACTGTTTCATGAAAAGGTGTGTCTTTTGGTGGGAAAAACGGTTTGGAAGGAAAAGCGGGACCCCAGTAAGGGGCTCTGCCCCTTGACCCAGCAAGGGGCGCTGCCCCTTGACCCTGCAAGGGGGTGCGGCCCCTTTGACCCCCGCTTTTTGTTTGTGGTGGCATCAAACTAACTAGAACAAGTGTGCACTCCGCACCTTCTAACTCGACTGTAAGCTAAACCTGATTAAGCCATTGATCTCAAGTAAATCACAATTACATAAAATAATAGTGATGACACTAAAATCACCAACGTTCCTCCCCCATTTTAGTGTAATCCTTGATCTACTAAAATAAACAAAACAAACCAAACTCATGCATAAATGAAAATGTCTTAGAGATTGAATTTTCGCATAGTATATTACGCATTCCAAATATTCGAGAATCAGGGTGTCCCACGGATTGAACCCATCAACTCGTTTGAATACTCGAAGATAATATACACATAAGTTTCTACAAGTTTCTAATGTACATATACTTGACACTATTACAAAGCCTTGTGTCCATATCCTTCATGAGCATATAAAAGCCAGTCCTTGCTTCTTGAAGCGGCGACACTCCATGCTCACATAGGTAGTTCCTTTAGTCTTGCACCTGCAATGCTATTTTTCAAAAGAAATATTAAGAAGTTAAACTTCAACCTAACCCATCTGAACACATACCTTGGGATGATACGATGTGTTCCAATCTTTAATTGTAAGCTTTTTGAATTGAATTCAGCTTCTAACGTCTTATTAGAAGGGAATTGGGTATCTCACAGTTAGAGATTTAAATGGACTATAATCCCATCCCGATAGCCAACTTGTGCACTAAGTCTCTGGCTAATCCCTTAGTCAAGTGGTTTGCTAAGTTCTGTTGAGAACGGACAAAATCCACGGAAATCACTCCATTCGTAATTAAGTCACGATGTGTCTAACACCTTAGTGTCTAGACTTTCCATTGTAAATTTAGCTATATGCTTTAGCCAAAGTGGCTACACTACCACAATGTATAGAAATAGGAGATATTGGTTTCGGCCAGAAAGGTATCTCATAGATGAGGTTCCTTAACCATTCTGCCTCCTTTTCAGCAGCAGTTAAAGTTACAAATTCACTTTCCATTGTCGAATCTGTAATGCAATTTTGCTTCTTAGAAGCTCATGAAATGGCACCTCCACCTAGCAAGAATACCCAACCACTAGTAGAAGAATGATCTTCACTATTGGTTATCCAACTTGCATCAGAACAGCCTTCAATAACTGAAGGAAAACCGACATATGACAAACCATAGTTCATTGTCTTCTTTAGGTACCTGAATACTCTAATTATTGCTTCCCAATGATAATTACTAGGGTTACTAGTAAATCTACTCAGTTTACCGACAACATAAGCAATATCAGGCCTTGTGCTTGTCATGGCATACATCAAGCATCTAATAGCCCTAGAATATTCAAGTTGATTCACAGGTTTACCCAAGTGGGTCTTCATCTTGATACCTGCTTCCATGGGAGTGCAAACTGGACCACAACCTTCACAATTAAACTTCTTGAGAATTTTCTCAATGTAGTGAGATTGTGTAATCGTAAGACCCTTTTTCCCACGTATAATTCTTATTCCAAGAATTACATCCGCCTCCCCCATATCGTTCATAGAGAAATTTGATGAAAAATTCTTTTGTTTAATCAACTTGGTTTTGATTAGTACCAAAAATCAACATGTCATCAACATATAAACAAATGATGACTCCTTTACCAGATTCATCAAATTTTCAGTATACATGTTTGTCCGATTGATTTAACACAAATCTATTTGACAAAATAACCTGATCAAACTTATCATGCCACTGCTTAGGAGCTTGTTTGAGTCCATACAATGATTTAATTAACTTACACACTTTATGCTCATTACCTGGCATAACAAATACTTCTGGTTGCTTCATGTATACCTCCTCTTCCAAATCACCATTTAAAAATGCTATTTTGACATCCATTTGATGGATCACTAGATTATGAGTAGCTGATAAAGCTATCAACAATCTAATAGTGGACATACGAGCAACTGGTGCATAGGTATCGAAGTAATCGATCCCTTCCTTTTGTCTAAAGCCTTGGATTACCAACCTAGCCTTAAACTTGTCAATAGTTCCATCAACTTTCATCTTCATTTTGAAGATCCATTTGCACCCTAAAGGTTTACAACTAGGTGGTGGTAGGTCAGATAATACCTAAGTATTATTTTCCATTATTGATCCTATTTCATCATCAATTGCTTCTTTCCAGAATGCAACATCTCGGGATTTCATTGCTTCATCAAAGGTCTTTGGATCCTCTTCTATAATATAACAATAAGAATACTGAGCTCCAATTTCATCTCTTGATCCTTCAACTAAATATATGTTGATATAAATAATGCCTAAACACGTTATTAATATTTTTTGATATCTCTACGTTTTGATAATCACAAAATGTAAAATCATTAATCAAAAAATTATGACGTAAACAAGTATTTAGTTGTAAATATCTATTTCTACAACTCAAATCACTTAAGGTATGAATGAACTAATGCTTAATGCATTATATGATCAAAGGAACATTTTCTTAAACACTAGATTTTTTATAAAATGTCAAAAACATTTTATATCTTTTAGAAAAACATTTTTGGTAATAAATAAAAAGGTTTAATTCATTATAAATTTATGAATTCAAATTTTCAACCAAAATCAGTAAAAATGTTCCAGAAAAACCTTCCCCACAAAAAGACAAAACTGGGCAACGGCTAGGGAGGGGCGGCCCCCTTAATTATACTAGGTGGCCCCCTTAAAGTTAAGGGGACCTCCCCCCTATTTAAGGGGGCCGGCCACGCTCCAGTAGGTTCCAGCTGTCCAGTTTTTCTGCCTATAAATACCAGCCTTCCCCTGGATTTTTACACACCTTTTGCACACAAAAACTTTCTGTTGTAGATCTCATTTCATATCTTCAAAAACCCTTTGATCATATAATCTTAAGCTTTAGTTTCCATGTGATCCAAGCTTCCTTCATTCAAGTGCAAAAGAAGAATACTTCTATCAATCAAGATTAGAAGTATTACAACTTAGTATCATCTTCTTACTTAAGTTGTTAGTTTAACAAAGTTTGTAAATCATTCATTCATTTGTGTGTAAGGTGTGTATAGTAGATTAGTGTTGTATGTAAGTAGTGAAGAAGTTGTATAAGTAGTTGTGGTATAGAAGTTGTGAAGACATAGTGTAGAAGTTGTGAAGCCGTGGTGTATAAGTCGTGAAGCCGTAGCATAGAAGTCGTGAAGCCGTAAGATAGAGGTCGTGAAGTCCTAGTGTTGAAGTCGTGAAGCTGTAGCATAGAAGTTGCGAATCCGTAAGGAAGAGGTCGTGAAGTCCTAGTGTTTAATTCGTGAAGCCGTAGCATAGAAGTTTCTGAAGCGGTCGTGTTGAAGTTGTGAAGTCCTAGTCGTGAAGTCCTAGTGTTGAAGTCGTGAAGCCGTAGCATAGAAGTTGTGAAGCGGTCGTGTTGAAGTCGAGAAGTCCTAGTCGTGAAGTTCTAGAGTTCAAGTCGTGAAGCCGTTGTGAATAAGTCGTGAAGAAGTTGTGTTGTGAAGTTGTGAGATTGGTTCTAGCTACCATTAGAACTCGACATTTAGCTTTGTGTCGTTAAGCCGGTGTAAGCCAAAGTCGTGTAAGGTTTTCTCCGCCATAAGGGAGCTTATTGAAGTTGTGAAGAAAACTCTCGATCTTGGTGCTCGGGGAGTGGAGTAGGGCAAGGAAGGTGTCCTTGTAGCCGAACCACTATAAATCTCTCGTGTCTCGGTTAGATCTTTCCATCCCTTATTTATTTCTTTACTTGCATCGTCATTACTTTCATACACATAGGCTTATATAATTGCTAGTATTACTTAGTGGTCGACTTCACATAAAGATCAATTTGAAAATCCATTCAAGAAACCAAAACTTTTACAATCAATTTAAAAGAATACATATATAACAAATAATAAGGTTTAAGTTTTATTTTTCATAACAAACTTAAATCTAAGTTTTTAAAAGTAAACAAAGGTTTTATAATAAATTAAAAAGACGTAAAACTATTCAACCCCCCTTCTAGTTTTCCACAATTGGTATCAGAGCCACGTCAATCAAGACCTTTAAAATATACTGTATTTTAAAACTTGAATCGATCAATGGAATCCGAAAAATATTTAGAAGGGGAATTTATGCAAACACCACCACTATTTGAAAACTATACTTTTCTTGAATGGAAAAATAAATTTGAAAATTATGTGAAATCAATTGATCTAGATCTTTGGCATGTCATTTCGATTGGGGATTTTCAACCAACAAAAACGGATTTTGAAAGTCAAACAAAAACGGATTTTGAAACTCAAAATGATTATTTAAAAACAAATAATAACAAAAATAATGAAGCTAAAATAATTATTTACAAAACCTTGCCGAAAGTTGAATATGAAAGAATATCCTTCTGTAAAACGGCAAATGATATTTGAAAAAATCTCTTAAATTTTCATCAAGAAAAATGTCAAGCCAAAGATGAGGATTTTGATCTTGTACATGAATTAGTCATTTTAGAAAATTTAATAGATAAACATTTAGATAAAATAGATACATGTGCTGCTAGTTCAAATGTTGTTAATGAAGGTATTAACGATGAAGACTACATGAATCAACTCCAAAGTGAACTCAATCCAATATCATGGAGTGACACAGACGAAGGAGAAGATCATCATCCGGTATGTGACGAATGCAAACTAGATAAAACTCCAAATAAGGTAATGAACGCAAAATGGAATGAAACTCAATCTTGCGTTAACCTACTCATATTCAAAACACGTGCATGAAGACTTATTAATCTACAAAAATGAGGATAGAACGAAGTGGTACTCATCTATAATTCACTACCTCATATCATGAAGAAAAACTGGACCTGAGATAAGTCTTCTTTTTAAACTTTCCTGAGTAGTTACTCCTTGCATATAGTTATGATAATCACTGCCTTAAGATATGCTTAGTTTGATAGGTTGCTTTGCCCTCACACTATTAGTTATATCCATATTACTTGTTAATAAACTAGAAAACCTTAAGTTAAACCCCCTAAGCATTAAATAAAGTATTCTCTATCGAACATATAGAATTTAGTCATCACTATCGTTTAAATCGCATAATTTGTTGAAAGGGATAGCATGAGATAATAGCCTTAATCAATCAAGCATGAGATTTTTTTTAACAACAATTCCTTTTAAAAATGCAAATCTTCATATTCTGGAAAATGATTTTTCAAAAGGTTATGTCACTTCCCTATTAAACATGTTTTTATCAAAGCCAAAAAGTGTAACAACTTCTTTTTATTTCCTTATAAAAACACTTTGAAACAAATTCTAATCTACCTTGTTGAAATGATTTTCACACTTAAATAAAACCTACTTTCAAACATTGTTGAATAATGCCCAAAAACACTTACTCAAATCATGTTTGGTCCAAGTCTAGAAATCCATGCTATTACAAATTTCCCATCACATAGACACTTATTAGGATTAATTAACTAGCTAATTAATTGTCATAATAATGGTAGTATGAATTACTTGGTAATTATATGTTGTTTTCTTGTTCATATATACATATATGCTTCTTGGTAAATGAGTAGGTTGCATGATAATTAAAATTGCTTAATTGAATGTGCTTAGAATACATGAGTTATTAAATTCTAAATTGCCTCAAAAAGAAGTTGAACTTGCTTGAATCTAAACCCAAAAAAACACAACCTCTTCTAAAATCTTTCTGCCAAAAACCCATTTCTGGCAACCTGGGAATCAGCAGATGGGCGGCCCCCTTAATTCCATAGGCGGCCCCCTTAATGATTAAGGGGACCGGCCACAATTAAGGGGACCGGCCATCTGGTTGTTCGAGGTTCCTGTTTCCTTTTTCAATTTCCAACCCATTTCACCCTATACTTCCCAAAATTCACAAACACATTTTGTCCTAAACCACTCACCAAAATTTGCCTTCCTAAACCACACCATTATTACACTATAAATGCACCTCCTCATCATAAATGCTCATTCATATCATCCACTCAAACATGTCATCCTCAACTACCCAAAATCAAAACCCTCAAGAGTTGCTAAAATCTCGGTGAGACCAATTTGGAGGAGGAAGCTTGAAACTTGCCATAACCCAACAAATGATGTTGTTCAAACACATAACCAATCATCCATCCCTAACCCTTCATCTCCCTATGATCAATACCAAAACTTCAATCCTAATCTCATTCACACTCAACCCACCAATGCATCATTAAAAACACTCACCACTCTTGGATCATCAAATTCATCCATATCACCATCTTCATCCACTCATGATTACCCAAGTTCACAAACATCTCCACCACCAAGAGTGTCACCACCACCTCCTACCAACTCACATGCTACCCCTATGTTGCATGTGCAAACATCCATCCCTCATAACAACAACACTTTACCATCATCACCTTCATCCGAACACTTGAAGTTCGTTGAGGAACTCAAGGAAGCTCATGAGCTTAGTGCTCTTCTTGCTCTACACCTAGCCCAAAGAAACCTTGATCAACCTTCATCTAGCTCTCCCACATCACCCCACAACAAAAACCAAGTTGAGAAACATGTCAACAATTGTCCTTGTTGCATCTTTCTTCAACAACAAACCATTGCTCTAAATGAGCACTTTACTTGGATTGAGTATCTTCTCACTAGATCCAATCCAATATCCCCAATTGAACAACATCAAAACCTTCATCCATCATGGTCCGCTCCAAACTCTCCACCTCCAATGTCTCCACCACCACCATCTCCAACCTCCACACACCCAAACATATACCTTCATTAATCCCACTTACTCACCCTCTCACTTGTTTTCATTTCAAAAACTCCTCCATCATCAAGCAAGTCAAATGGATTTCTTAGGCAAATTAGAATTCTCTAACAAATATATGCTTTAAGCACTATGTATGTTGTAACAATGATTGTGTTTATCACATAATCATTTTAATTTAATGAATGTTTGTTTGTTTCTTTCTTATATATGTTTGCTATGAATGTGCTGTTTCATCTTTTTGTTTCATTATGATATATATCTATATGCTCATGACATGCTTACAATATAATCTTAGTAGTCTACATATAAACATTATTCTTCTTAATATGTTATTGCTACTATTAATCATTTCTAATGTACATGATTCAAATGGAGCTTGCTGCAAATACACCCTAACAATAACCCTTTTCTGGAAATTTTTCAAATTTGGTCGCCTGGGAAAACATCAGATGGGCGGCCCCCTTAATTCCCTAGGCGGTCCCTTTAATTTTAAGGGGGCCGGCCAGCAATTAAAGGGACCGGCCATCTGGGAAGTAAAATTCACTGTTTTCTTTTGCATCATGTGACCCCTTTTTCAAGCCCCTGCTACCATTTCTTTTTATGGACGAACTGGTATTGGAATCTTACAACAAAACCACAAAAATTAACCTAAATCAACCACATTTTCATATTATAAATTCCCTCCATATAATCATCTCTCATTCCATCATCCTTCACCATCCAAAACCACCATGTTATCACCAAAATCCTCCATCTCTAAGACTCCAAGGAAGCAAAGACTTGTCATCATACCACCAAAACAACTCTTTATTGACTTAACCCAAGATGACACCAAAACTCCATCACCACCACCTCAAAGTTCATCCCCAAGTGCACCAAATGCACCATCAAAAACACCATCTACCCATGGAGCATCATCTTCCTCCATACCATCCACTTCATCCATCAATGACTACATCAACACTCACCTTACATCATCACCAAGAGCATCATCACCACCATCCACTCAAGAACCTCCATCCACCCAACTTGCCATTTCCTTATCACCCATCACACCTCTTGATGCTCACTTCTCACCATCACCAATCCACAACCATTCTTTCCCATACCTTGGGCATTGCTTGAAGCCCATGGTGACAATTGTCTTTGTTGCATCCATAACCGGACCATAATCTTTGGTCTTAGAGATGAGATACACTACATGTTTTCATCACTTGAACACATGATTACCAACCCTACACCACCACCACCTTCACCCACTATACCACCACCACCTCCATTTTCACCCAATTAAGCATATGCAATGCTTAAAAATAATTTTCAAAACATTTTTGTATGCAAGCCCCATGGAAGATCATGTACTCCTAGGATGATTATGTAGTATCATTAGTTGTTTTGTTTGAATGTTTGCATGCCTTATGTTGTAATCTACTTGGTTGTGTATTTATACACAACACTTCTATTAAATGAATGCTCTTATTCTATATGCTTGCTTATTGTTGTTACATATACTTGTGCTTCTAACATTTTTCTTGCAAGCGTTCCATAGCTCGTTTCCTTGGTGCCCCAAACGAGGGGGAGTACACATCAAGGGGGAGTTCTCATACGACACTTTTACACTTAAAACTTGTCGGTTAAACCTTTTTGATTCTACAAAAAGGGGGAGAAATAGATGTAAACTCACTAAATACTTGTCTAAAAACTAATTTTTAGATTTAATGAGTTTAGATTTTGTAATCATCAAAAAGGGGGAGATTGTTGATATAAATAATACCTAAACACGTTATTAATATTTTTCGATATCTCTACGTTTTGATAATCACAAAATGTAAAATCATTAATCGGAAAATTATGACGTAAACAAGTATTTAGTTGTAAATATCTATTTCTACAACTCAAATCACTTAAGGTATGAATGAACTAATGCTTAATGCATTATATGATCAAAGGAACATTTTCTTAAACACTAGATTTTTAATAAAATGTCAAAAACATTTTATATCTTTTAGAAAAACATTTTTGGTAATAAATAAAAAGGTTTAATTCATTATAAATTTATGAATTCAAATTTTCAACCAAAATCAGTAAAAATGTTCCAGAAAAACCTTCCCCACAAAAAGACAAAACTGGGCAACGGCTAGGGAGGGGCGGCCCCCTTAATTATACTAGGCGGCCCCCTTAAAATTAAGGGGGCCGGCCACGCTCCAGTAGATTCCAGCTGTCCAGTTTTTCTGCCTATAAATACCAGCCTTCCCCTGGATTTTTACACACCTTTTGCACACAAAAACTTTCTGTTGTAAATCTCATTTCATATCTTCAAAAACCCTTTGATCATATAATCTTAAGCTTTGGTTTCCAAGTGATCCAAGCTTCCTTCATTCAAGTGCAAAAGAAGAATACTTCTATCAATCAAGATTAGAAGTATTACAACTTAGTATCATCTTGTTACTTAAGTTGTTAGTTTAACAAAGTTTGTAAATCATTCATTCATTTGTGTGTAAGGTGTGTATAGTAGATTAGTGTTGTATGTAAGTAGTGAAGAAGTTGTATAAGTAGTTGTGGTATAGAAGTTGTGAAGACATAGTGTAGAAGTTGTGAAGTCGTGGTCTATAAGTCGTGAAGCCGTAGCATAGAAGTCGTGAAGCCGTAAGATAGAGGTCGTGAAGTCCTAGTGTTGAAGTCGTGAAGCCGTAGCATAGAAGTCGCGAAGCCGTAAGGAAGAGGTCATGAAGTCCTAGTGTTGAAGTCGTGAAGCCGTAGCATAGAAGTTGTGAAGCGGTCGTGTTGAAGTTGTGAAGTCCTAGTCGTGAAGTCCTAGTGTTGAAGTCGTGAAGCCGTAGCATAGAAGTTGTGAAGCGGTCGTGTTGAAGTCGAGAAGTCCTAGTCGTGAAGTTCTAGAGTTCAAGTCGTGAAGCCATTATGAATAATTTGTGAAGAAGTTGTGTTGTGAAGTTGTGAGATTAGTTCTAGCTACCATTAGAACTCGACATTTAGCTTTGTGTCGTTAAGCCGGTGTAAGCCAAAGTCATGTAAGGTTTTCTCCGCCATAAGGGAGCTTATTGAAGTTGTGAAGAAAACTCTCGAGCTTGGTGCTCGGGGAGTAGAGTAAGGCAAGGAAGGTGTCCTTGTAGCCGAACCACTATAAATCTCTCGTGTCTCGGTTAGATCTTTCCATCCCTTATTTATTTCTTTACTTGCATCGTCATTACTTTCATACACATAGGCTTATATAATTGCTAGTATTACTTAGTGGTCGACTTCACATAAAGATCAATTTGAAAATCCATTCAAGAAACCAAAACTTTTACAATCAATTTAAAAGAATACATATATAACAAATAATAAGGTTTAAGTTTTATTTTTCATAACAAACTTGAATATAAGTTTTTAAAAGTAAACAAAGGTTTTATAATAAATTAAAAAGACGTAAAACTATTCAACCCCCTTCTAGTTTTCCACAATATAGTTGAAAATCATATCCATATGATTTAGCTACCCGAGCTCTGTTACTTCTCTGAGGTTCAGGAATCTCATTTGGAGTTTCTTGAGTTCCACTTGAGCTAGATACTGTGTCCTTTGGTCTAGGTATTGAAGAGAAACGACTCTCATCAAAAGTTGCATCTCTTGATTCTATAACTGAATTAACTGATACAGACTCATTAGGTTCAATAACATAGAACCTATATGCTTTGGAATTCTCAGCATATCCAATAAAGATGCAATCAATACCCTTTTCACCCATATTTTTCCTTTTGGGTTCCGGAAGTCTAACGACCGCCCTACAACCCCAAACTCGCAAGTAAGACAAGTTGGGTCGTTTCTTATACCAAAGTTCATATGGGGTAATCTTGCTATTTTTGTTAGGAACCCTATTTAGCAAATAACAGGCCGTTAACATGGCCTCTCCCCAAAACCCTTCACTCAATCCCGAGTAGGATAACATGGAATTAACCATTTCCTTTAAAGCTCTATTTTTCCTTTCGGACACACCATTTTGTTGTGGTGTATATGGAGCCGTTGTTTGATGAATGATTCCTACAGATTGGAAATAACTAGGATCATAATATTCACCACCTCTATCCGTGTGTAAAGTTTTAATTAAACTATTTTGTTGTGTGTATTGTCCCAGAATTCGAAGGAGTTCATGATATTGTTCCATCACAGGCCTTGAATCAACCATTCTGTAATTGTTAAAATTACTAACCAGAAACTTCTTACTAGAAGAATCTTCTGCCATGTATTTTGATTCAAGTTGATCCCATAACTCCTTGGCCGCTTCCACGTTTTGGTATACATTAAATAAGGCATCAGACATACCGTTCAAGATGTGCCCTCGACATATGTAATCATCGTTCTCCCACTTCATTCGTTTCCTCGTCTGTTCCAGCGTCTCCTGATCTTCAACGTACTCTAGCATGGGGGCACTCAGAACATACACAACCTTCAAAGTTGTTAGAAAGAAATGCATCTTCTTCTGCCAGTGCCTGAAGTCACTGCCCTCAAACTTGTCTAACTTTCCAAACTTCGACGTCATATCTTTCACAGAATCCATCATGGTTAAAACCAGAAAATACTTCAATCTTTGTTAGAATTTTTGGGAGTGTGTAGATGGTAATAATCCTGATATATTCTCTGAATCATGTAGAAATCACTTTCAGATTGAAGTATTTCGACCCTATATGCCTCGGGTATCACGAAATCCTCAATTGGATAAGACAGAGAACAACACTTTGTTTCTAAGGCATGAGAAATCAAAGCAATACAAAGAAAGTTATTATGTTTGTTATGTCTTGAAGAGATCAATACTAGTGTATATATCCCAACCGAAAGTTAGTTATTTTCGGTTAAAAACAGTTGACGGGAATAGTCACACCATTTCATGAAAAGGTGTGTCTTTTGGTGGAAAAACGGTTTGGGGGGAAAAACAGGTAATACCTGAATCCCAAAAATCATTTAGGTTTTGGGGCGCTGCCCCAAACCCCGCGAGGGGCGTCCCCCCCTCGACCCCCGCCCGCTCACGTGGGAGCGGGACCCCAGCAAGGGGCTCTGCCCCTTGACCCCCGTTTTTTGTTTGTGGCGGCATCAAATTAGCTAGAACGAGTGTGCACTCCGCACCTCCTAACTCGACTGTAAGCTAAACCTGATTAAGCCTTTCATATCAAGTAAATCATAATTACATAAAATATAAGTGATGACACTACAATCACCAACACCGACAATATAAATGGGTCTCCTCTCTTCTTTTTAAGGTCCACTCCTTTAATGGTTGTGCAATTGTTGTTATATGGAACCTGATCACGGATACTCTTGATGCATTCTATTGTTTGTTACAATCTCTTTAATTAGTAGACTCGGAAAACATCTTGTGTTTTCGCTTACACCTTTAGGAAAAATATTTAGTTGATGTAACGTGCGCCAAAGGGCATTTCTCCAGTTATGAATTTATTCAGGACCTCCCTAGTTCTGTAACGATGTAATATACGAAAAATGAATGTTGAAGGTGAAATCAACTATCGGCCAATCACATTTATCTATATATTCTAATATACAGCAGTTGAAAAAGACCATGAATACCCCTCTCAAAAAGGAATACTCAAATTCTAGAGTGTCTAAATTAGTAATCTTACCAACAAATTTAAAATCAACCAATACATTTTATATCTAAAATTACGGAAACTAAATACGGAAGCAAATAAAAAAAACTTAGGAGGGAAGCCACCCATTTTTAGGTGACAACCCATCTTTTCCTCACCCATCAGTTTGGACGAGCCAAAACAACCCACCCCTTCCTAAGCCATCATCATCAGAAACACAAAAATTCACCCGGATTCTGTTGAAAGAAATTATATAATCTTGTCATTTCAAACAAGTAAGTACAAATATTAATTGATCTTATTCCATCATTTTATTTTTTTTAACAATTTTCATTTTTTGATAACTTCAAATCTTAAAAAGACAAGCATTGTTTTGTCTTCAAGTCTGAATTCATATGAATCTTAAATTGTAATTTGTTTGCGTTTTAGGTCTTTAATGGGTTCAATGAATGAATTTCATGGTCAAAATAAATATGCGGCATACCAAGTGTTTGTGATAATGTCTGAATGAGTTTGGTTTGTGTGTTTTGTGCAGGTGGTCTGGATATCTGTTACTGATTGTGGCTCATGGATGCCTAACTGTGCCCAAGACAATATGCAACAACTTAGCAGGTTAGTTCTCACTCTAATAAACCTTCATTGAATTCTTCTATGAATTATGCATTGACTTACAAGTAGATAAACGACACTATTGATTTAAAATTTTTATCTAATTAAAGTTCTATAATCTATGGACGGATTTGCTAATGTGATTTTTGGGGCGGTATGAGACAATTGGCTTAAATTCAAGGTGGTAGACCATCATTAGCACCAAGAAAGAGTAGTAGCTATGAGAGACTTCATGTTCCTGTAATATAGTCTTGACATTTGAGTGGGTTTAACAGATGAGATAAATGTAAATTCTTAATTTTTTGTCATATGATTTCGTATGATTGTTTCATTTGTTCTAAATCTTACGTTTACTTGACAGTATGACACCAAGTGTTTGATTTTATTCCGAGAAAGCATCTATTAGAAAAGTATTTTTACACTTTTTTAAACGGTTAAACATTTCATATAATTATCTCATTGTTAATTCACAATGGTAAGAATTCCTACTTAATTTCAATGTATATAAAACATATTTTCTATAAAGTCTTTCTTTAATCATTCTTGAAGGAACAAGATGGAGGTGAATTGATTCAGTGTGCTTTGCTTTAACAGATTTTCAGGTTGCCATATTTGGATATGCTCACAAATAGTTAGGAGTTCGATATGCTTTATCTGATGACAGTAGTAGTGCTAAATAGCAGGCTAAAGGTTCCAGTTCTAAAATGGGTGATACTAATGCTTGCCAATCTTACAAGTTTGCTTACTTTGTAATATATAAAATGCTTTGCTTAGTAAGTTTTTTATGTTTATATAATTTTTCGCTTTTAAGGTCGTTTAAGGTTATGAATCAAGAGTTTGATCATACACAGTGGCTGTTTGAGACGAATGGGACTTATGGATTTGGGAACGCTATGTGGCTAAAAGAAGGGTGTATCTGTGGTGGTGAGGATGAGGCTCCGCCGTCGGTTAATAATCGGATGAATAGACCGCTGAGTTGAAAAGTTGGGATTTCTGCTGCTATTCTTAGTCGTTACAGGTTAGTTTTACTGAATATGAAATATTTGTTGCAGTTTCTGTTTTGTTAATAGATTAGGGTTATAATTTTTTTTAGCGAGATGATTATGATTTGATTTACAACAATTTATGTTTTGTAACTTTTATAATAGGTTACGCTTACAACTGATTTATTGGATCGATTAGGGTTAAAATTCTTAGTAGTATATGTATTATGTTAATAGGTCACTGTTAAAATTTGTTTAATGGGTTGATAAGTATTAGAAAGTGTTGATTCAATTATGTCCTTACTAAAAAATGTTGATGCAATTTTAGAGTAACTACTTTAGTCATTTTGCCCATTAGCACATTTAATTAAAAATTGATTTACTTAACTTCCTCCAAATGTTTTGTAAATTTAGCTACAAAGTCTAATTTCAAAGCCTTTACTGTACTCCGTTTTTTCATACTTTGTTTCTGTTAGGATCTCTGAGAAATAAGGAATTTCTCATTGCTGCCGATAGTGAAGCTGGTTCCTGCCGATAGTTATTCATTGCTGCTGTGGTTGGTTCCTGCTGATAGTTTAAGTTTGTTTCTGCCGATAGTGTTTATTGCTGCGGATATTATTGTTTGTTATCCGTATGTTTAGAAAGGTTGTTAGATTTATTTTTAGAAGAGATCATGTTTATCTCTTCACACGTTTTCTTGTATGACGGGTTAGGGTTAGGGTTTCTTATCATTATAAAAGAAACATCCCGTCCATGAGTTCAATGGACCTTTATCTATTACAACATTCAATAAAACAATTTCTTAGATCATAGTCTGATCTATAGAGGATCATTGTCTTTTATTATTTTCTTCTTTACATTCTTGTTGTTTAGTTTCTGCATAAACTCAAGTCTTACATCTAGAGGTTCTCGTTTAACCAAGCTCAATCAAGCTCGAAGTACTCGATCCTACAAGTGGTATCAGAGCCTGGTGAGGATCTCTGATAAAGAAGAAAAAGTTCTCTTTCATATCTCTTAACCCTCTTTCAATGGAAGACGAAATCCCTCAAAACAATGTCATTAACCAGGAAGATCACCAACCCAAACCTGAAACCTCACAAGTCCAAACACAAATTGTCACCACTATGTCCAACAACAATGCTAAATTCCCATACCTAAAGAAAGATGAGTATGAAGTCTGGGCCATGAGAATGGAATACTGGATCACGAACAGTGATTACAATCTTTGGAATGTGATTCTTAAGGGAAACAGCAAGAAGAATAATGGAAGGGATAATGATGGCAATATCTATATAGAGCCACCTGTTACAGCAGAAGAACACCTTGCTGTACAAAGAGAAACCAAGGCAAGAACCCTTTTGCTTCAAGCTATTCCATAGGATCATATGAGTGATTTCCATCACCTGGATGATGCTAGAAAGATCTGGCATGCTGTAAAAGCCAGATTTGGAGGGAATGATGAATCAAGAAAAATGAGAAAGTCTATGCTCAAGCAAGAGTTCCAGGAATTTAAGATCTCTGAGGCTGAGGGGATTCACAAAGGGTATGACAGGTTTCACAAGATCTTGAGCCAACTCAACCAGTTGAAAGCTAGGCCAGACGATGAGGACTGCAACACCAAGTTTCTGAGGGCCTTGCCCCCATCCTGGTCTCAGGTTTCCATAACACTCAAGGCCAAAGGTGGACTGGACTATATGAGTTTTGATGATCTGTACAACAAGCTGAAAACCCTTGAAATTGATATCAAAGGATATTCCACCTATTCACCTCAAACTCCAACCCATACTGCTTTTGTTAGTACCTCTGGTGCTAATAAAGCATCATATGGAAAAAGTCTGACACCATCATCTTCATCACTTTCCTACTCACCTGCCACACCAAAAGCTCAGACAAGATCTGACAATATTCTAGAGGAGGTGCTTCATTCATTTGTTGCTGAGAGTACACCACAGCAGAAGATTGTTTATGAAGATTTCAATCAGATTGATGAATTGGATCTGGAAGAGATGGACATTAGATGGCAGGTGGCTATGATATCATTGAAAATGGATAGGTTTGAAAAGAAGGCAGGAAGAAGGGTCAACTTTGATGGACAGGAGCCTGCCAGGTTTGACAGAAGGAAGGTGAGGTGTTATAAATGTTCTCAACCAGGACATTTTGCCAGGGAATGTACAGATAAGAAGGTAGATGATAAAGCAAGGTATTCTGCTTTCAAAATTCAAGAGTTGGAATTAGAGGACCCCAAGGCCTTGGTATCTGTGGATTCAATGGTGGACTGGGAACATCATGAGAAGGCTGTTGCAAGTGGAGCAGATAAGATCTATGGGATTATAGCTGGATACGGTGAGAAGAAACAAGTGGCTGGTCAATTTGGAATGATGGGTCATCCATCTCAGGAACAAAACTGCCCATTTGGTTGTGAACCTATATATGCTAAACTGAAACAGGAATTTGATGATAAAGAAAGTGAATATAAGGATAACTTTATACAACTTAAGGCTCATAAAAAGGCTGTTAAAATATTAGAACAACAAAAGGTCTGGTATCAACAACAACAGTCAGCTTATGAAGTGAAAATAAAGGTTTTGGAAAAATATTTGAAAAATGCCACTAATGAGTTTAAACATTCTGAAAGAGAAAAAGCTAAGGTGGTGTTAGAAAATCAGGATTTGCAGTCTAAGCTAGATAATTCCTTGGCTAGATTTGATAAATGGAAAGAGTCATCCAAAAACCTTCACAAGCTTATTGATAGTTCTATGTCTACAAAAACTAAAAGAGGTTTAGGGTTCGGTGACCTGGTAGGGCCAAATCAATTTTATGACCCTAATGAGTATAGTGTTTTTGACCCTGAACCTGTAGATTATAGAAAACCTGTAAAGTATGTAAAGGAGGGAGGAATGAATGCTGTTCCTCCACCCATAACTGGAACATTTAAACCTGCTAATCCTTTTGTTGACTCTGATGATTCACAAATGTCTTATGGCAAAAAGGCAAAGAACTTGCCTGATCTTGATTTTGACTCTAATGAATTTGTCTCTTGTTCTTACAGTGACAAATCTTCAGAAATCAAGACGAATGACTATGCCACATGTGGATCAAGTGACAAGTCAGCTTCAATAAAATCAGAAGATCTCTCCTCAGAAGTAGCTATTGATGAATCTCAATCAGAGACAGCTGCATTTGAAGATATTTCTTTTGATAGTGTTAAAAACAATAATGTTTCTAGTTGTGGTTATGTTTCAAACAATGTTGGTTGTGGTTTCAATTCTGTTAAGGATAGTTTTGTTTCATGTGTTGGTTTGAATTATTCTGTTTGCAATGAGAAAAATAATGTTAAGAAAAAGTCCCCTAGAAAGAAATCTTGCTTTGTGTGTCGTAGTTATGATCATCTTATTAAAGATTGTGACTATTATGAAAAACAGATGGGTATATATGCTTGTCAAAATAGATCTGTATGGAAAAATGTCAATGATATTCCCCCTTATATTCCTCAAGCAGCAAGGAGAACTTCAGTTGCTGCTGGCAAGCCAGTTTCTGCTGGTAAGTATGTTGCTGCTGATAAGTTCATTCCTGCTGATAAGCCTGTTGCTGCTGTTTATCCAGTTCCAGCCGGTAGGATCAATCCTACTGGTTGGAGAAGCAATACTACTAGACCTTTCAGCAGACCTACTAGCACTTACTTTCAAAATGATATGAGACCTGTTTATTTTGACACCATGCACATGGTAGGGGCAAGATGGAAAACTGTTGTTAAGTCCTCAGCAGGTTGTTCTTGGAGAATCAATAACCAACATATGAAAATGGGGTCCAAGATCAATGGTGGATCTTATCAATCTTCAGGGTTTAATTCTTATTGATCCACTAGGCAGGCTCAAGTCAGCAATGGCTTGGGTCTCTCTTGTATCTAATGTTGTAAATGTATTCTTTGTAACAGGATTTTCCTTTTAGAAGTAAAGATGTTGGCATTGTTGACAGTGGATGTTCCAGGAGTATGACAGGAAATTTAGAGAGACTGCATGAATTTGTGCCGTTGAATAGAGGTACTATGACATTTGGAGAAGGAGATGGCATAATTACTGGGAAGGGAACTATCAAAACTGCCAAGCTGGACTTTGAAGATGTGCTTTATGTGAAGGAACTCCAAAACTTCAATTTGTTCTCTGTCTCTCAAATTTGTGACAAGAAGAACAGTATTCTCTTCACTGAGACTGATTGCTTTGTGTTGTCCAAAGACTTCAAGTTTCCTGATGAAAGTCAGGTTGAACTCAAAGTTCCAAGGACTTACAACCTCTATAGTTTCAATCTAAGTGATGTTCAGCCTGAGGGTTCTCTTGCTTGTCTGGTGGCAAAAGCTTCTGTGGATGAATCTAATAAATGGCACAGAAGAATGGCTCATGTGAATTTCAAAACCATTAACAAGCTGGCTAAGAATGGTTTGGTTCAAGGGCTTCCTTTCAAGATCTTCTCTAATGAACACAATTGTGTTGCCTGCAACAAAGGAAAGCAACACAAAGCTTCATACAAGGCAATCACAGCTGTGTGCACCATCATTGAGCCTCTGCAGCTTCTCCATATGGATCTCTTTGGTCCTACTTCTATCAGAAGTATTGACCATAAGTACTACTGCCTGGTGATTACATATGATTTTAGCAGGTTTTCTTGGACTTTCTTTTTGGGTACTAAAGATGAATCTTATCCAGTTATTAGGGATTTTATTGCCTTAATAGAAAATCAGCTAAGTAAAAAGGTTAAGTCTATAAGGTGTGATAATGGCACAGAGTTTAAGAATTCTAATCTTATAGAACTCTGTGGGAGTAAGGGGATAAAAAGGGACTATAGTAATGCTAGAACTCCACAACAAAATGGGGTTGCAGAAAGGAAAAATAGGACCCTAATAGAAGCAGCTAGGACTATGTTAGTTGAATCTAAGATGCCTAATATGTTTTGGACTGAAGCAGTATGCACTGCTTGTTATGTGTTGAATAGGGTATCTATTATTAGTCCTCATAATAAAACACCTTATGAGCTTTTGTCTGGGAAGGTTCCAAACATTAGTTATCTTAAACCTTTTGGATGTCATGTCACTATATTGAACACTAGTGATTACCTAGGCAAGTTTGATGGGAAAGCTGATGAAGGGTTTATTGTTGGGTATTTTGCTCATAGTAAAGCCTATAGGGTTTATAATCTGTCTTCTAAGAGAATAGAAGAGACTCTCAACTTAAGATATCTTGAGGATAAACCTAATTTGCAGGGTGCAGGTCCAGAGTGGTACTTTGATCTAGATTATCTGACTGACACCTTAGGTTATAATAGATTCAAAGCAAATCTATCTGTTGGTACACATGTTTCTCAAACTAACAATGCAGGTACCTCAGATGATGATTCTGATGCAGAGAGTGATGAACGACCTATAGTTGTTCCTTCTTTTCCCTCTAACAACATTTCAGGTTCAAAGCTCAAAGATTCTTCTGATATGGATGGAGGTGATTCTAGTTTTGTAGAAGATCTTGCTAGGCTTCAAAGACAAGAGTATAATGCCAAGAAAGCTGCTGAAATGTTTGGTTCTGGGTTTTCTAAGGAAACAGAGGAGATTTTGAGAAATGCTGAAGCTGAAGTTAGAAGGCAACTGAATTCGGCTGGTGGTATTCCTGTTCCTGCTGCTACCATTTCTGCTAGTAGTGGATCTATTCCTGCCGATTCTTCTAATGCTTATGCTGATGTCTCCATTCCTGCTGATGTTCCTGTGTCTTCTCCACCTGTTGACACTTTGGGTATTGATAACTCCCCTGAAAGATTTCCAATCCCTTCTGATCTTGGAAATTCAGTCTCTTCAAGAGATAAGCTGGAAGATCCTCATCATCAATCCAGAACAGGCATTTTCACTTCTTCCTCATATGATGATGACTTCAACCCCTCCATTACTAATCAGGCATCCTCCATTGATGTCAATCCCATTGTTACCAAGAGGATCAATACAGTTCATCCTCAGTCCTTGATCCTTGGAGATCTAAATTCCCCTGTTCAGACAAGAAGTAAATTACACCAACCCAAGTTTGGAGAATCTGCTTTTCTCAGTTATATACAGGATCAGTTACGGAGCAATCATACTAATTATTTACATTGTCTCTATGCTTGTTTCTTATCTCAAATTGAACCAAGTAGTATAGCTCAAGCTCTTGATAATGATGATTGGGTTGAGGCTATGCAAGAGGAAATGCAGCAGTTCCAGAATCAGAAAATATGGATGTTGGTACCTTTGCCTGCAGGAAAGCATGCTATTGGAACTAAATGGATTCTAAAGAATAAAAGGGATGCTAGGGGAATTGTGGTTCGAAATAAAGCTAGATTGGTGGCTCAAGGTCACAGACAAGAAGAGGGGATTGATTATGATGAGGTGTTTGCACCAGTGGCAAGAGTTGAAGCTATCAGATTGTTCTTAGCTTTTGCCTCATTCATGGGGTTTGTAGTATATCAGATGGATGTGAAGAGTGCATTTTTGTATGGAAGGATTGAAGAGGAGGTTTATGTTACTCAACCAAAGGGATTTGTGGATCCTCAGAATCCTGATTTGGTTTACAAAGTGGTTAAAGCACTTTATGGTCTTCATCAAGCACCAAGGGCTTGGTATGCAAGGCTATCAGCCTTTTTGCTAAAACATGGTTACAGAAGAGGGGCTATTGATAAAACACTTTTTATCAGGAAGAACTTCAAAGATATCATTCTAGTACAAGTTTATGTAGATGATATCATCTTTGGTTCCACTAATGAAGCCTGGTGCAGGGAATTTGAAGAATTGATGAAGAGTGAATTTGAAATGAGTGCTATAGGTGAAATGACTTTCTTCTTGGGTCTTCAGGTTAAGCAGAAATCAGATGGGATCTTTATCTGCCAGGAGAAGTATGTTTATGACATACTTAAGAAGTTTGATATGGAAAATGTGAAAACAGCCACAACTCCTTTTGAACCTCCAAAGCCTAAATCCAATAATGAACCTGATGCTGCTGTTAATGTTCATCTATACAGATCCATGATTGGATCACTCATGTATTTGACAGCTTCTAGACCTGATATCATGTTTGCTGTCAATGCATGTTCTAGACATCAGGTTACACCCTTGACTTCTAACCTAAATGCAGTCAAGAGAATCTTCAAATATTTAAAAGGACAGCCTAAGTTGGGACTTTGGTACCCAAAAGATTCTCCTTTTGTGTTGGAAGCCTATAGTGACAGTGATTATGCTGGGGCTAACTTTGATAGAAAGTCAACTACTGGAGGTTGTCAGTTTCTGGGTAGGAGGTTGGTTTCTTGGCAGTGCAAGAAACAGACTATAGTGGCTACATCTTCTACTGAGGCAGAGTATGTTGCTGCTGCTAGTTGCTGTGGACAGGTTCTTTGGATGCAAAATCAACTGTTGGATTATGGGTTCAACTTCATGAACACTAAGATCTTTATTGATAATCAAAGCACTATGTGCATTGTTAAAAATCCTGTCTATCATCAAAGGACAAAGCATATTGAGATTCGACACCATTTCATAAGAGATGCTTATGAGAAGCATCTTATTCAGGTGCTTAAGATTCATACTGATGACAATGTGGCTGATCTGCTGACCAAGGCTTTTGATGGACCAAGGTTTAAACATTTGGTGGTCCATATTGGGATGGTAAATCCCTAGATACTGAGTTTGAGGGGAGGTTGAAGCTTAAGGGGAGGCTTCTTGTTGTTGTATATTTTTCTTTCTTGATTTTTCTTATTTTCTTTTCTTTGGCTTTCTTTCTTTTATGTTTCTGAGTTTTTTTTTTTTTTTTTTTTTTTTTTTTTTTTTTTTTTTTTTTTTTTTAATTGTATATTTTGTCTGCTAATAAGTTGGTTTTGAGCAACACCTTGCAGGTACAGTGTTGGTGTTTACACCTTCACCATAAATGGTATTCAACTCACCATGTCTTGCAGACAAGAAAGAGTTGGCTCACCATGAGGGTACGGCTCTGGTGTGATTATCAAATCCGTTGATAGCTGTAATAGCTTGCTCTAAAAAGCTATAGGGTACTTTAACTCACCCATTTTCTTGTATGACGGGGTAGGGTTAGGGTTTCTTATCATTATAAAAGAAACATCCCGTCCATGAGTTCAATGGACCTTTATCGATTACAACATTCAATAAAACAATTTCTTAGTTCATAGTCTGATCCATAGAGGATCATTGTCTTTTATTATTTTCTTCTTTACATTCTTGTTGTTTAGTTTCTGCATAAACTCAAGTCTTACATCTAGAGGTTCTCGTTTAACCAAGCTCAATCAAGCTCGAAGTGCTCGATCCTACAGTTTCCAATTTTGTTTCTATACATTCCGTATCATAAATTTTAACTATTCACTACGCTACAGAAAGGTGAATCACCAACTGCTGAACACATAACACTAGCTTGGAAGCAAAAATGTTGTCATCATTGGGACAACTAAGAGGTCTTTATCAGAAAGAGCTAGACAAGGTAAGATTTTCCATTTTACAATTCTCTCGATTCATATCAACAAGTATTAAGTAAATAAGCCTTGCAAATAATGTTTAGAAGATGTAATATGATGTCAGAAAGTATGAACTGTGTCACTTCCTTCATCATGTAAAAGTTATTATGTGTCGACTCCTCATAAAATATTAGTCAGACACCAAAAAACATTCTTATTTGGCTCTCAAAATGCCCCATTTGATGTGAAACGGTTGTCACGGCAATATTCAGCTCTTGAATTTGCTTAAAAATTGGAGTTTTACTGCAGAAAAAAGCATTTTCTTTTGTATGCTAAGCCCAAAAGAAGTTTTAATGTTAATCTTTTTTAACTACTTTTCCATGACAGGTTTGAAGTTGGTAAGGTTGAGAAATATGCTTTATGTTGTTATTTGAGGACTGAATATGCATTATTTGGTGTGACAGCTGCCTAGGAATTGTATCTTTCATGATTACTGTGCTAACGGATTCTGATGCCTCGCTTTCACACCAAAGGATGAAAAGCCAGGTGCTTTATTCATTGTTCTTTATCATGTTATTGCGTCATGATATTGGTATTAAGAGCTACTATTTTTCAATTCATGCTGCGAATTATGCAGGTATCTCTTTGGGGCTTCGACCGCTACAGGTGATAAAATTGCCGAGTTTATATGAAACGTGGCAATGGCGCCGGATAATTGTAGGTAACGTTTTAGGTTTATGATATTTGGTTATGTATTGGTGTCGGAGAATTGTAGGTAAACATCATCAAGAATAGGGTCAGTTTTTAGAATTAATGAGCTTATGGCTTATTTAAGTTTATAACCTGAAATTTATATATTCGCATAATCAAGTATATAGAGGGAGCTTATTCCACGTAAGTGCATTCCACCATTTTAAAAGATACACAATCTTTTGACGCTTCTATGCACTTTTGGTTTATTATAATCTATTGTATTCACCAAAAAGAACTGTATCTATGTAATAATACTGATTCATTAATCACCGTGACAATATAGTTATTAAAAATTATCTTATATATAAATCCGGAATCATTTTTAAAGCAACCTATTTTATAATTTGTCAATTGCAGCGAGTTTGCAGACCCTGTTGTTGCAGAAGCTACTCTAGATTTTCTGAATGTGAACAAGAAGAAAATATCACTCGCGTTTCCCACTTTACTCCCTCATGTATGGTGTCGCTTCTGTATAAATGAAAATACACTATATAATTAGTAATGTGCCAATGTGGTATTCCGATATTAGTTGACTGTCGAATAGGGACTTGAGCGAAAGCTTCTGCTTTCCATACAAAATATATGTGTCTGAGATTACATATTTAATTCAACTATTCTTCTGTGTGCTTTCGGTTTTATCCATTGATGCTTAAGCTAATTGCATGGAACGGAGAAAAGTAAGTATTTTCATCGTTTTGCTATTCTTTAGTTACTTATATTCTTCTTGCGACAAGTTGTCATCTGTAATTAGCATTGATAGTCTAATTTGTTCAAAAATTATTTCTCTTTACACAACTAATGATTACAAGTAATATTATAAAGACCTTTTCACATAGTAGAGTGATTGGTTGGATTTGATGGTGGTCATAATATGGCATTCGGCTAATACTCATTGTTTATTTGGCAATGCAGATTAGAAAAAAGGTTCCTTAGAGTGTTTCCTGGCTTGATGTCTCCCGGGTCTTTTCTACCTCTATTCATATCGCTGGTTGATTTACCAGGTGAGATTTGCTGACCCGTCTATCAAAATGTTGCAAGTTATTAAACTTGGTCTGTCTCCCAAATAATGAAGTATGTCCAAGGACTCATCTGTCATTCCTTTATCACAAGGAGCATGTAAAAGTGGTTATATCAGGAGAACGATTATGAAATACTATTTCATAAAAGAAACCATTAGCATGGTCTGGAAATAAGTGTTGAAAATACCCCTTAATCAAAATAGTTTAAGTTACATTAGATGGAGTGATGTCAACAAGAAACCCAACTAGGACTAGCATAAGGAAACAACTCTTCTATATGTCTGTTCTTGCATAGACCATTGACTAATATGTTGTAAGTGATGATGTCTGGCACTAAAGTCCACCACCCGACATAACTGTTTTGTTTAGGACTACACTAGCTATACCCTTGGCTAGAAGATCAATAGCCCGAGACTTTATAGTTTGTGATCTAGGTAACTAACTATGTGATGAAATTCAAAAAACAAGCTAATACATGTCGTGAAGATACTAGATGGAGGATAACAGGCTGGTCATTGCATACACTATATGGTTTTTGCATGATGAAGCTGTTAGTTAACTATTAGTGAATGCTCTAACCTATTAACTGTATTCACTCTATTGTATCGATGTTTTATTATTTACGACTTTCTGAATGTAGAAGAAGAAATATCAGAGACAAATATCGACTGTAAAGGATAATGGCAGGCTATCACTTTGTGTACAAGGACGTTGAAGGAGCATCAACACAATGGTATGATATTCAGGGAAAGCTCGGAAATTTGCCTCCGAAAGCCCCTGTATTTAAACCTGACCCGTTCACTCCTGCAGAAGATGAAGATTCCAGACCTAAAGACAATAATTCGATCGATCACAAGATCGAAGAGGAACTTCAAGATCTAGAGGATGATCTAGATGATGATCGCTTCCTCCAAGAATATAGGTACTTTGAAGAATACAAGACCGAAGAGGAATTTCACGCAAAAGTGGTAGCAGCTCATACATGAATAGCCGGACTTTGTCTATTACGGATCATGGTGAGTTGAACTGCTGGTACATTCGCATTCTGGAATTTGCATCGACAATATGTTTTAATACAGTTACCGCAAATACTATGAGATTTATAAATTGAAAAACGTTACACTCACATAATTTTTACAAAAAGAAATCCACACACACATGTTATTTGCTGCTTTTCTTGGATACTCTTGATCATACAATCAATTGTTGCAAAATAGCATGCCTATCTTATAAAACTCACTGATGTGTATATACGACAGCTTATCAATGATGACGCCCAAATATGGACGACCTATACTCGGGTGAGAATGTACTTCTGAACACTACTGATTTGGGATTATCAGTAATTTGTCAGCAAGGTATATTGTTGTTATTTCTTAGTTTGATATTCTTATTCTCTGTAAGTGGGAAAAAGAAAATGAAATGTAGACATGTTCAGAATTTTTTAGTTGGTAGTTAAAGTTTGAAATACATATACAACAGTATGACCAAGCTGGAACTTTTTATATTAGAACTTAGTTTACACTGTTTTTTTAGTATTATGCCGAGTTTAATAGGTGCTTAACCTCTTGCCTAGGTTGCAAGTGGTCAAAGTAGTTACAAATTATGGTAGTTGAGGTCAGTTGTATCTCATTTTGAATTTAGTGTAATCGAAGAAATGGCAAGTCTAATTTTCTGTAACCCTGCTGAAATTTGGATTCTTGGATGGTGTTTTTAATATGATAGCTATTCATTAGCTGGAACTTTTTATATTAGAACTTAGTCTACACTCTTTTTTTTAGTATTATGTCGAGTTTAATAGGTGTTTAACTTCTTGCCTAGGTTGCAAGTGGTCAAAGTAGTTGCAAATTATGGTAGTTGAGGTCAGTTGTGTCTCACTTTGAATTTAGTGTAATCGAAGAAATGGCAAGTCTAATTTTGTGTAACCCTGGTGAAATTTGGATTCTTGGATGGTGTATTTAATATGATAGCTATTCATTGCTCATCTAACTGACATGGACATGTAATCCAATTTGCATTTATGGTTCCTAAAATGGCGGAATTTGTGTGTAAACTTGCAGCGGTTGATTTTAACAGAAAGGTGGAAAAGTTGTACACGTGAGCCAGCCGCATAATGGATGCAGGAACGGCAGGCTCAGAATGATGGAAAAGCACCGATGCCCTCTGTCAAGGTAATAAGTATTTATTTTAAGATTTTCTACGGGGTGCTCGAGGCTGATTCCAAACAATGGTTTTAAATGGGGAATTGGGTCGTTTTAAGGGTCTTTTGATTTGCTTAAAAGTAAACCACCAACTACTAACGGTTCGTCAGCTAACTGTTAAAAAAAAAAAAAAAAAAAAAAAAAAAAAAAAAAAAAGCAATAATTTCCTCCGGAACAGAAGGACTTACATTGATTCCAAGAATGCGCCTCACACCCTCAGAAAAGCGTATGCCAGTAAAGATGATTAGAAAGCAATTCCCTATTTCTGTTTCGTTTGCAATGACCATTAATAAGAGCCAAGGTCAGTCACTTTCACAAGTCGGTCTTTACCTACCACGTCCGGTTTTTTCCCATGGTCAGTTGTACGTCGCAGTTTCGCGGGTTACTTCAAAAAAAGGGATTAAAGTTTTGATATGCGATGATCAAGGCAACATCTCCACAAGGACAACAAATGTGGTCTACAAGGAAGTTCTTCAAAATCTTTAGTTTCTATTGCACGTATTACGCATAAACTTTAAAATATTGTTTATTAGTACATTTTTCTTTTTTTCATCATCACGATGAGTTGCTTGAATGAAAACATTGTATTTATTTCATAACTTTGTTTTGCATATGTGGTTGATTGCTTTTTACCATATGTTATACACATCATTTCTAGAAATGTTGATAGATTAACACATTCAGTAACATGTGTCATAGACTTTTTGTTATAAGAGGGAAAATAAGCAAATATTTCAAAATTTTAAAACCATATTAAAATGTAATCCCCCTCAAATTTAGCTTCATTTCAATTTTTATTCAAAAATCAATTTCCAATTTTGTCTAACAACTTCACTAATATAATCCTCTAAACTCTCTTATAAAAAGTTAACAAATTAATACTTTTCTTCATTAGAATCATCAAGGTATAGAATGCCTGTTGTTTTTTCTGTTTCTCAACAAAGTCGCATGATTAGGCCTTTCAAGTAAGCTTTAGTAATGTTTATCAATGTACTTTCACAAGTTGTTCGTTGATATATTATTCGACTTTATTTTATTATTATTATGTTACCTTTTTTTTACGTTTATTCAGTGACCGTGACACTGCTGCTCCTACGATCGATATATGTGTTCACCATGGCGGTGGAATTGTGACGACAAATAGATTGTACGATTATAAAGGTGGTGATTAACATATGATATGCAATGTGAAAACATGCCATTTCGGTATACACACCGTTAAATCTTTAATAGGCCATCATTTAAGTCAATACAACAATGTTGTTGCATACTATTTTCGAATTCCAATGGTGCATATGTGTGAGGATTGGAGTCTTAGCAAGAAAGAACAGAACATGAGTTTGTTCTTACTTCATTTGTTGATTTGATTGAGATTGGACATGCTTTGGATATTTATTTGGTGCATAGCCGTTTTCCAACATCTTTTATCATAATTTTTAATTAAAAGTTGCTATACTTTAGACATTTTATCTTCCATAATGACTATGGTTTCTTAACGCCACCTGAAAATCGATCTCTTATAGAGACAATGTCAACGGTTTCTTTTTGCCCCGTGAATTTCACAGGGTCTATAAACTATTATCTATTCATGCATATAACACATGCTTTTAGTCGCATGATATCACAAGTCAATCGCTTATATAAACATATTTATGTTCATAATAATAACAAAACTATCATTTAACGGTTTTAAATTTAATCCCGTGAATTTCACGGGTCTATAAACTAGTTTGTGAAATATATACAGGTTTGCAAATCCATAGTGGTAATGTTTTTTATTTTGCGTTTCGTGCTATGTATTAACAATAATAATAATAATAATAATAATAATAATAATAATAATAATAATAATAATAATAATAATAATAATAATAATAAAATCTCGTTATCTGTCTAAACATCTCATTATTATTATTAATAATGAGACGTTTAGACAGATAACGAGAATTTTATTATTATGATTATTATTATTAATCAAATTCATAGAACTCTATAAATTAAAGTGTTGTCGGGCATTGGAAATTTGCAATTGTAGTTAGCCACTACGCATCTCAAAGGGTATGTGTATTTGATGCGTAGTGGCTAACTACAATTGCAAAAATCTAAAGAACAATGTTTTGTACTCATGCATTGAATGCTTGTCCTTTTATGTATAACAAGTAAAAGTGTATGTGTATTTATCAATGCCCATCTCAAAAGTGGATAGCCTTTTCATATTTTTGAAGGCTTTAAAAACTAATAAAAAAAACAACTACGTAGTACTAATATACCCGAAATAGATATTTGTTCTTTAGATTTTTTTGTAACTGTTGTCATAAACTTCTTCATCTCGGCATAAAAAAAAAATAAAGGCTAAAATTAATCGAGAATGCAGATTTACTCGCGGCGAATGATTATAATCATAGGTTGATAATCATGCTTTTAAGTTATTCAAAGTCATTCCATGATATCCAACATGTGTGGTTGTAGTTTTATAACTATGCGGTTGCTTCGAGTTATTACTGAAACAACACTATATTAAAACCGCCATTTTTTTAAGAAGAAATTCAACAGCTATAGTTATTTAAACGTAGAGAAAATGCCGATGAAAGGTAAGCTTAGATCACCACGAGCTAACAGGATCATGGTAATGCGATGTCACATATGCCTCTCATAGTCTCATGGACGAACCAAATTCAAGCTATCATTTTTAAATTCGTTAAATATGCCAATGTTTACTTGTAAGTGATTAATTGATGAGAGAATAAACAACTCTCCATATCTGATTTGTATTATGTGACTTCAGAAGATCAACAGAATAAACAAAAGATTAATAGCAAGTCGTGTAAGAAATTACATTGTTACAAAGACTATATCATCAAACTTGAAGACCTTGTTTTGGATAGGAGGCATCTCGACGTCATGTACTAATAACTATTGCTATAGATACAAGCAACACAAATCATTCAAAACCTGCCAAGACATGAGTGTGTTAATAAACAATAAGAATGTGTTCACTTTATTATAAGGTACAGTCTATCATCAAGGGCAATAACTAATTCACAAATGTGACTGATAAAACTGAAGCAATTATGCAGGAAAAAACCCTTTACTCAAAAATTATGCAGGAAATTGGTACTCAATATAGACTAAGATAACATAAGATGTGACAACTTCGACCCATTTTTTTATAACCGTCGACTTGACGTATGTTTCATCTCAATAGGGTTCAATGAGTTAAGCTAACATTAATTAAATATGAAACATGTCAAACAGGTTAAAAAACATACCAAGTGTATTCAAATGTATAAACCATCTGAAATCACAGTTATATTATTTATGCAATAAGATTACTTTTTTTTTTCGTATGATGGAAACCCCACCGAGCCACCGTTCTAAACTCCAGGCTTCACAGACCACCCCGCAAGAACCAAGGAGTATGGTAAATCATGAGCCCTCTACAATTGTCAATTATAAGACTAGGGCGGGTGGACCCAAGGAGTTTGCAGTTAGCGGAATTCGAACTCATATTTGTAACTCTCAAAACCCTTACCAGAAGGCTGCCCCCTTGGGGTTTAATAACATAACTTTTGTAATCATGTTTAGCACACATTATATTTCTTACATTCAAATAAACTGGATGGGGAAAGTGTTTGTGGGTCGGCTCAACATGTGTAACTACATAAATAGCCCTCTAAGTTCAACAAACTAGTCAGTCAGATTACACTAGGGCTGAGCAAAACCGACCGAAACCGAAAAATCCCGAAAAACCGACCGAAACCGAGTGTCCCGAAACCGAACTGACAGCCTTCGGGTCGGTTCTCAGTTCTAGGTTTTAGGAAAAGTCGGTATCAGGTCGGGTCGGGACAAAACCGAAGAAATAAGTGCAGTTTTGGGAAATACAGCCGAAACCGACCGAGACAAACTGAACCGACCCGAGTCCCATTCGGTTCGGTTTCGGGATAGTATTTTCACCCTTTTTGGGATCGGGCTGGGTCGGGACGGGTCGGTATTCGGCCCGGTGCTCAGCCCTAGATTACACACACAATTGTAACTTTTCTACATCTGTTAAAAGGCCCCTCATTTTGCTCCAAAAGCTCAGTTAGTTTGTACTGCGTGTACTCGAACTAATATCTTAGAATGACTGAATTCCACACACCAGTCAATACATTCATAATATAGCTATTAGCACTACATAACCTAGCCGTGATTGTATCAGACTTTAAGCCCTGTCCAAATATGTCAGAAACTCTCATAAGCATGTAAAATAACATAATTGCGTGAGTGGAATTTCAACCAAGGAGAGGGTTCTTTCAAAACTAAAATAGACACGTATTTGTGATTTAGCAACAACCATATGTGATTTTTTTTTTTGGAAGGCAATATATTTGTATAAAAACATAAACTACAAAGTACACACAAAGTAAAATTTGTGAGGTAAGAGTTTGTGCAGGCAAACATGAGTTTCTCCAAAACTGCTGCATGAACATAGGCAAGTGTCTCCTTTTAGTGACTTAACTCAAGTAAAGCAAATGAGGAGACATAAGTAAATATATATATAATACATTTTTGCAGATGCGATGATAGTGATATGCACATGTATTTTATTGAGTCACATAAAACGTCTATAGTAGTAGCAGAACAGAGATCCTACCTTTAAAGCCAAAATTAAGCTTTATACTCGTTGACACGGATCCATTTTGTAGAGGACCACTTGTTCCCCTTGATAACTGGGCAGCCACCTATTAGAGGATAAGAGATGTTTGAATTTAGGTCACGCGGTGTCGAATATAAAATTATCTAACTAAAGTTAAAGCATGTGTCATGCCAAAAAGAGGAGGCAAATATTATGTAAAGGTCTTGAAAGTTGAAAGTGGAGTTAAATATGACCCATACTTATGATGAGTTGAATCGGCTCTGCTTTATCACTAACAAGTAAAATGGGTAAACAGAAAAATAGCACAAAAGGAAGCAGGTCATACGGGCCAACCTGGTCGAAAGCCACAATACATCGTTTTTGTAGGTATAAAACCTCCTAAATTGTGTTATTCAACTTATATAATTACTCTATTAATATATGGTTTTAGTGATAATATTCAACAAACTAACAATTTATTGGTTAACTCAACTTACCTGACCTGCAAACCAATACATTACCTAGTTTAACCCAAACCCGTTTTCACCCCTTACCCACCCCGCCCATTTTTCCATATCCAGATTACATAGATGGATAGATATACTGACCATGTAAACTTGAAGGATCTAGAGACGCATCAGGTCTCATGCTCCAGAAAAGCAATGCATCCCCCATTTTCGGTTTAACAGATAGCCCTTCTTTGCCACATTCAGATAGTTCATTCCACCAAGGCACAGCACTGATGTTCCCCTTTGCAGAAGGGAAAACTGTCTCACCACCTTCTTCAACATCTGACCTGTCAACAACCAGATAAGAGAAATATCAGATGAGAAGAGAAAATACATGTGCAAAGTTGCCGATGGAAAAAGTGTCACATACAGGTACATCAGAACTGTAGCCATTCGTTGACCCCCATTCTTGGTGTTAAAGTCATCTTGGAAATAGTCATAATGAGGCTCATACTTTTGTCCAACTTCATAGTGGAGAATTTGAAGTCCTTCCCCATGTTCTGTGTTATAAAATTAATAATGCATGTAAGAGCACTTTCAGAAGTAGCCAAACAGAGTTTCAGAACACCCTATTGTCCCACTTAAGTTGACTATTAGAGGTAGATTATATATTATAGTTCTCTAATCTCAGGCTACTTAAGCACCAACATACATGAAATGTAAAATACACAGCATAAGAAAAAAAGGAATTTCGCAGCTACAACAGAAATTTCAATGGATCTTCCAGTGCTATCAATTTGGTTTGCCACAAACTTAATACAGAGCGTAAGAGAAGATGTAAGGCAATGCAAAAGTCGAACTGTTTTACAAATGTAAAGCCCACAACCATTGAGCACTAATGGTCCATATTTTTCTAAATATAGGTACTACACAATTGAAGAGCTTATATTTTTGCCTATAGGAATATGTAACGGTGTATCTTAAGGAATAACTAATGATTAAGCAGAATTCGATAATGCTTAAAAAGCGTACCTACAGGTAAAAAGGTGAAATCTGCAATGCGTTTCTCAATGGTCCGGACTGTCTTATCACGCCCACGAGCCAAAAACGTGCCAGAACTCGTACGAACCCTTAAACAAAAAGGTGTGGAAACTCCTGGTAAGTCGAATAACTTAAGAATACTTGAGAGATTATTACGACAGAAACAACCAGCGGAAAAAAAAAAAAAAAAAAAAAAAAAAAAAAAAAAGAAGCAAAAGGAGCAAGTAGAAAAAATTAAACAGCAACAGCGAAGTATCATACCTACTATCTTTGCTCTTCCCAGTATCACTATCAACAACAGTTGACTTCACCATATGAGGTTTAGCAAGATTAATTAGATACTCACACTCCACCTGTGACTGCCATGAAAAATGCACAAGATTCAGTTTGGTTAGCTAATGTAAGCTGTCGACCAAGTTTTGTTCAAGCCAAACACAAGACTTCCTTTCGTAACCTTCTTGAACCTTGAAGCATAGCATATGCAAACTCACAACAGGAAGGAAAAGACATTTTCACTCATAAAAGTAGAAGTGTTTAGCATAATATCAATTGTGAATTAGAAGCATGCCATACATGCCAATCTTGGAAACCAAGCAAATGATACTCAAACGATGGATGAGTCCATAATCCAACAAGTATGATGAACCAGACCCTTCACAACTAGAGTAAAGACCATTTAATCTACTCAACTGGTAAACTTACCACAACTAAGGACAACTTAAATTCAAATCGTAATCATTAAAGAAGAATCATCATTAACTAATTTAAGCAGTAATAAGTTAGCTACCTCCTTCCACAACAGAAATCTGTCAACCTTATTAATGTAATCTCTTACAATTCTAAGACCAGTTATTTATCATTATACTACTTTTTGATGTATTTTTTCAACTTTCATCGAGGAATAAATGTATTATATCACTTACAGAAATTAAGGTAGTTTGGTAGACAACTAATCCCAAAGAAATCAGCTAATAGAGTTCCGAGAGTGTATACTTAATGACAAATCACGAGTTCAGCTCGGCTCTGAGCATTTCAAAGGTTAGGTGGTTAATTACACATTATACTTAATAAGGCAACCTTATGGATGCCGTGTAGTCTTGTACCCAAAGGGTGTTTGATTATGCCCTTATAGTTTTCAGCATTTGTCTTCCGTTGTATACTTGTATCTTTTGTCTGAAATTATAACAAAAGAAAGGAGCATACAAAAATTCAGAGTTTTTACCAAGAGATTTCTGCTTAAGCATACTCTGAGAGTTTCTATACTTAAATGAATTTCTACGTACATCATTATGTACGGTGCTTGTCGTATGCTTTTAGATATCAGTGCAATCATTCATTTAGTTGAGTTTGAATTTGTCATAATCTTGAATAGTAACAGAATGATGTCAAGGTATTCTGTTGTTCCTTAAGTTTTTTCAAGGTATTGGTTTAGATTCCGTCAACAAGAATTGACATCGGTAAGTTCCTGAGAGTGATGGTTTCAGCATATGGCACGTTGGTATCAAGATGAATATCACCCGGTATCGAAGATACGAAACCAGAATCACATGAACTTCATTACCTTCATCATACAAAAATGTTTTTATCGACACCTATAGATAGCGCGCAGGGCTGTATAACATGTCAATACTGGTCTATCAAATAACTCAAAACCAGATCTAGAGTTGACATTTTGCATTCATGACAATCGAGTCTTTCTTTACGTTTTGAGATGTATATTAACTCAGGTGATCATCTAACAGACTTAAAAGTTAGAATACACATAATTTTTCTACTTTCGGTGAAACGTCTGCTAGAACAGAGTGAGACTCATCATGTCTTTACACTATCCTTTTCTCCAATTCAAATAGTTGATTCTCCTCCATTGATTTTTTTGTCAAAAAAGCAAAGTGCCAAAACACTATTCTTGTCCTATGTTTCTAATTTCGTTACAATCAATAAACTTATGTAACTACAAAATTCCCTAATCTTATATCGATACAACACCGTCACATACATTCGATTAAAAAAAAAAAATACTAACCAAGAAATTATGATAAATAACAGCTCTCGGCTCCCATGAAATGACTTCAACCCACTGATCTTCTCTCTCACTCCTAACATCACACACAAAATCAATCTATTTAATTTCAACAATGTTAAAAAATAAATAAATAAATAATAATTGAACCTGTCGTCAACAGTAGTACGGTGAACAATGGAGGTCAAATCATGGGGTTTGGGCGAATTGGAGGAAGTGTTCGGTATGGAAAGGATGCCGAGAGCTAACAAGATCAAAACGAAGAATGAACAGATTATTAAGATCGAGAATATCAGCGTTGATGATGTTAATGAAGAATATGATGATTTGCGTGATGTGCCACGTGGCAGTGATGATCTTGATTTTAACACCATTTGGGGTATGGATCTTGGAATTGAAACAAACAAGCCCTACGATAATTGGAGAAGAAGAGGACTTTCTTTTATTTGGTTTTCGGTTGTTACATGTCATGTGGTTTGTTTCGTAAGTTTATTACATTGCACATTACCTATTGCACTTTATTTTCCTTATTTGGTTGCTAAATTAATTTTTTCTCCAAGGACTTTGATTATTTCAAATGAGGGCAATTTTTTTTACACCTCTAACATTTATCTTGCATAATATATAGGTATGTTTGGCGCAATAGATTGGGGCGAAGGCTTATATTATAAGTCGAAAACTGGTGTTTATATTTATGAAACTGTTTGGCGAATAAGTTGGACCCGAAACTTATTCATATACAATCACATTAAAATATACCGAATTAAATTCAGATGCATTTTCTGCTTTTACGCGATAATTAATTATATTTTGAAAGGTATTTAATTAATTTGACTAATTATAAGTCTCCGTAAGCCTTTTTCAATGAGTTTGGGCTTATGGAGGTGTTGGCGTATGTAGCCGAATGGCCCACACCGAACGAACCCAAATCCGAATGAATCTCACCAGTTCATCTGGCTCAACAGTAACTTCCGGATCCAAAGTCAAACTTGACATAAAGAGTAAAGGGCAGTTGTTCAGAATAAGTAGCAGAGTCAAACAGAACCCACAAAGGAAAAAGCAGTAGTTGCCGCCCGAAAGTGTCACTATCCCGCATGTGATCTTCCGGTATGGACAAGAAAGGTCCAACTATATAAAGGGGTAGATTTCTCATCCCAGGGTAACTCATTATTCACTCTCTCTTTTACTCTCATATTTCTTCACTTATAATAAAAACTTACTCTTACGTCGGAGCTTGGTCTTGGGATAAAATCCAAGGCGAGGCTAATGCGTGTTTCTCTTGTGCAGCTATCCGGAAGAACCTCACAAACAGGATGTCACACCCCGTCAAAGGCGAAAACACGAGATGTAACTGAGAAAGACACATTGCATAACATCATAGATTCATACCTTACATTTATTACAACATTAGTTTACAAAACATTCCTCGTGAAATATGTCTCTTTTGAAATCTTATCGTCTTGAAAATATGGTATCATATTATCAAATGGCCTTACTCCAATAAACGTGCCTTCAAATACTTTTACAATGATCACCTGAAAATGGTACTAGAAAACGTCAACATAATGTTGGTGAGCTCGTAGGTTTAGATGTTAAACCACGAAGCTGTGAATAATAGCGTAGGACAATAGTGAGCAAGATATAAAAATGTGAGCACATAACAAAGATCACAAACTAGCAACAACTGAACCTCATACTACAAACACGCATAATTGATCCACGCATAGACTGGGTGCCATTTCCCAAATGATATACTGGGTGCCATTTCCCAAATGATATACTGGGTGCCATTTCCCAAATAATATATTGGGTGCCATTTCCCAAATGATACACACATGATGAAACCACAATAACCACTCAGATAATGTCCACGCAATATAGAAACCACACAAATTTAGTTCTATCATCCAAAACATTAAGCCATGTAACAACTTGGATCTAACTTGATTTCACAACTCATCAAACAAGAACTGTCATGAAATTAAGTTAGAAGTTGTTACACAGACTTAATGTCTTAAGAGATAAACAACAAAATAAATCCACACAATGCTAATCACCTAGATATCGTCCACACAAATTTGATTCACACAAAAGGGCACATATTGCAATCAAACGCACATATTGTCCAAAAACATGAAAACTGTAGATCACAGCATGAAAACATTTAAAAACATTGAGTACCATTTTTACCCCAAAGTAAAACATATTAAAAAGTGGGGCTACGAGAACTCACCTTAGCAAAAGCAATTTCCGATTGATAAATTGGCAAACGGTAAGTTAAGCCTGATAACTCTAATCACGACCTAAATAATACATATGCCTTAGGTTCGAAAACAATGTCATGCATGCAAGTTCATACTCTACTTTATCACTTGTACATGTTGTCGCAATATTTGTTGTCAAAAGATAGTTGCGTCAGTTTGTGTAACACCCCCAACTCGGAATATGGCAGCGGGACTGAGTTAGGGGTATTACTCGAGGGGTAGTGAGTCAAAATCATAGATAAACGATCTCATAACGAGACATTTCTAATAAAACACCACATTCAAATACAAAGTTCAACCTTTAGAGTTCAAATGACTCTTAACACATTTAGCAGCGGAAAATGAAATAGTTTGCAGCGGAAATTAAGATAGAAATAACAAAACATAACCCACAGATAGCCATCCTGAACCTCCAGCCCTTTCCTCGTGCACACTTCATACTTCAATTACCTGAGATAAACATGCTAAAAAGTCAACACAAATGTTGAGTGTAATCCATAGGTTTAGTAAAATAATAGTTTAGCACAAGAATTTTAATCTGGAAGATATAAGCAACAAATGCAAATATCGGGTAAGCGTCACATATTCAATCAGAATATCTTTCGTTTATTTGCTAAGCTCATGACACACAATGCGTTAACCGGCACCAGTAATACTGGCGTAAGTCGACAGTAACCGCGGAATTTCATAATCATAATAGTTTCCCCTAAAGTAGGTATCTTGCCAAGTACCTAGTTAACTCAATTATAGTACATCACATGCTGACCGGCCTTAGTCAACATGGCGGGATGGTCAAATCCTATAGGCCTATAAACTACAATCGCGCTCACCCGCAGGTGATTAATGGTTCATGATCGAGGGACTTGCGTTTGGCAAGAAAGGTACTTAGCATTCATAGCGTCAATCAGGATATAGCATACAAGTAAACAATTGTGCTCAGAAAAATAGTAAGTAGCATGCATCTCCCCCACGGGGTTTATAAACATTTAAAAGTATTAAAGTGGGGCTATGAATCACACCTTAGTCACAGAGAAAACGAGATAAACAATTAGATGGTACGACACAGCAAATGAACCTCAGCACAACCTAATCAATTAAATGACATAACTCAGAAATAATACTCGAAATGATTTAATAAATAATACTCGTATAAAAGGTTTTAGTTTCAATGGCGTTTGAAAGAAAAGATACGTTGAAGTCTCATGTGGAAGACAAGAAAGGTAAAGAGATGATAAGTCGGAGAATACGAATGAACACACAAGAAAGATGAGAGAAGAAGAAGAAAGGAATATGAAAGAAAGAATGAAACCAGAAAAAGAATTAAATAAACAAATAAATAACATCGATAGATAGTTTCGGATTTTCCCCGTTTTCCCAAAATAGATGTTATAATCGTTAAAACATACTAGTAAGAGTTTTGAAAAGGTTTTGGAACATTTAATAAATCATAAATAGTTTAAGTTTATAAAATATTTTACGAAATTTCGGCATGAAGTGCCCGTTTATAAGACATTCCCAAGTCATACGACTTATTTGAATAATTTAATTACTGACAAGTTTTACAAGTTTTTAATATATAATTGGACATATCATTCGCGTAAATATTAGTTGTTTAGTTTTATCGACCATTTTGTATAGTTCGGGTCCAGGTAGGTTAAGCTCTTATGAGTCTAACGTACCCTTCCATCTCGTGTACCAAAGGGTCCATAATAGTCCAAATAACTAATACCGTAAATCCAATACGTCCAATCCTTGTCCACAATGTTACAACATTACAATATTATCCAAGTCCAATCGATAAATATAAAGTATCTCATATGTGTTGCAATTTATCCCATAACGTTTCCAAATATTCCGAAACATCTCATATCGATAGCAAATGAATAAATAATAAACGTCTAACCTAAATATAACATGACTCAACAATCAAATAAATAAAATAAAACTAGAAAATAAATAGCGACTAACTAAATATTACGACTTCAACAAAAAGTAAATGATAAACAACAACAAATAATAAAACACGACTCGACGAGAGTAATTAAATAAACAACAAAACGACAAGTAAATTATCTTAGCCGTGACTCGTGGCCGTGACTCGCCACGAGTCACGGCTCGACTCAATCCGAGTCGTTGAGACTCTCGGCTGCAAACACAACACAACCATTTCCACAATATTTAATCCTACTCTATCCTACTTTATTTAATCTTTATATCAAAATAATTTTCCCATTCGACACATTTAATTCAAATCCGCAACCACAAATCCAAAACGACAACCACAACTTCACAATACTAATTCTAAAACTAACACTAACTTATATTAACTCTTTTAAAAATAAAATATCTAAACGACGCAAAAGTTTTGCAACTGCCAACATGTAAATATTCCAACGCAAAATCCAACATCAAACACAACTATCAAAACAGCTAATCCTACCTAGTCTCAACTCGCCGTGACTCGTCGTGAGTCACGGCTCGGCTATAGGCCGACTGCCGGAACAGGGAACAACCAAACGGATCCAAATCAATATCAAACTCAACAAAATCAATACCACAACAAAAGAAATAACATAAGAACAATAAAACATCAAAAAAAATATCAGACCCTCACCGAGTCAACCGAGTTGACTCGGTGAGTTGACCGAGTTGACTGAGTCACCGAGAAGGGGGAGGGGAGGGTTTTTCCACACGAGGGTTTCACTATTTTTATAACCATTTTTATTGTTAAAACACATTTAGCATTAAATCGGATTTAAAAAAATATATTTAAGATTAGGGTTTTGAATAAATTAAATAAAATGAATAAATAAGGCGCGTGGGTGGGTTTTACCGAAAGAGGAGGCGGCAAGGGTGTGTGGTGGTGGCTCGGTGGTGAAGGCAGCGACGGTGGTGGTGCGTGAGGGTGGTTGTGATGGGAGCCAAGGGCTCAAACTTTCCAGAAAGGGGTATAAACGGTCGATCTATTGATTCGGCTAAGAAAGAGACTCGTCGGAAAAATTTTCCGGTGGCCGGAATAGTTTCCGGTGGTGGTGGTGGCCGGAGATGGGGAATCGCCGGTGGGTAGAGAGAGAGGGAAGAGAGAGAGAGAGAGAGAGAGAGTGTGAATAGTGAATGAGAATTATTATTAATTATGGGTATTTATATTTTTGAGGGAGGGACTAAAATAAAAATGTGAGAATGAGGGGTGTGTAATGTAAATATGGGCGGAGGGGCTATTGTTGTCAATATGGCTAAACTTTTGCAATAAACACTGTGGGACCCATTTGACATACCAAACGGACTCGAAAATTAACGAAACTTGCGCCATTGTTCACGAAATAATTTTTTCAATAAAAACGAGTATAAACATGCAATACTTTCAAAAATCAATATTTTTGGCAAATACGATACGTTTTGTGCTTTCTAGGTTGTGCCGGTTCACTAATAGGGACAATATTCTCGTTTCTCGCAATATCTCTCGTTTCTCAAGCCCAAATCACATGACCTCACTTCAAGCCTTGATAAAAGAACACAACTCCAAAGGCGGAAGCCCACTCAAACCCATCCGAACATATTTTGATGAAGAAACCAACCAAGAGCCCAAGAAAAAACATATCGAAAAAGAACCTGAAGACAACATGCAAAAGCCATATAAAGAAGCACTAAAATGCCCATTCAACAGAAGAATCATAGAGTTTTCAGGACCGAAACACACCATGCCGACAAACATAAAGCTCTATGACGGATCTACTTCGGGAACAATTTGTGACAAGATTTGCTCTCCGAAGAAAGTGTATTGATGTGAAAAATTGCAAATCCTCACAAAAGGTTTTACAATCCTCCTAGGCAGTATACCTAATCGCTGTAGTGTAGTATAGGTAAGACTCGGGGGATTGATCGTTCTCTAGGGGAATAGTGTCATTAGGTCAAGATGTATATCGAGATAGGTCTAGAGGTGAGGGATGATTCTTTTTGTATTTTTATATTTTATGGAAAGCAAGTAAAAATCTCGGGTTTTGAAAGAGTGGGCAGAATTAGTTACTAATTAACTAACCCAAAACTACAATTAAACTAAATTAATTAATATGCGAGAAAAAGTAAATTGGTAACTTCGTATGATAGGGAAAGCGTGTTCACTTAGATTTCTTTACTCCCTAGTTATCTCCTACTGATTTGTCGAATTGTCACATCCTTGTTTTAATTGAAGCGTTGTATTCCTTAATATTAGTCGTGGGGAGGTGCCGAAGTCCCCAACTCTATAAATATTAGTCTCCCCTGAAATCCTTAAAGTCTATTAAGTTTTCTAGGATCTACAAGCCGAAATTCACGCAATAAATACAACGAGAAAAACCAATAGTGCACTCTACGGTTGCGTTTTCTAAAACGTTCAAGCTAACACATATAAGAAACTAGCCAGTTTTCTTAACCTAATGCGAGGCAATCAATTAAACAAGAGACGACAAATCAGTTATCAATAACTAGGTTTTATTAGATCTAAGAAAACACAAATTAACTTAAGCTAGTATGTTAAAGAGAAGAGAAGATAAACAAGTAATCAAACAACACATATACATATGGAAGGATTAAAATGATAACTTATCTTCAACAAAACATGTGTTTTAGGGGCTGTAGAACCCTTACAAAAGCTGAGAAAATCGTTCTTAAAACCCTATCCAAGATGTTACACGGATTATGAAAAACATACGAAAGTATATATAGATTTACAACTCTGACGGTGTCACCTTATAGGTTGTGACGCCGTCAGCTCGCCGCCATTTAGGGTTTCGTCTTGTGCAAGTCGCCGTTATGACGGCGTCACTTTGGATCTCTGACGCCGTCATGTGATGTCTGACGCCGTCCCTTAGTAAATGTTCTGGGCCGTCTCTTGTTGACTTTGTACGTGAGTCTCAACTCAAATTACACCTGACGCCGTCATGTTGTAGTGTCTTCAGATTTCACTGAGGCGTCACTTGTTAATTTTCCACAAAAAATCCATCTTCAGGAACAAGTGACGGCGTATCTGACGGAATTTTGTGACTTCGTTGTTTTCTTCACTTTTTTCGTCCAAATAAGCCATAAATGTGCCGATTTCTAGATTTTTCGTCCCAAGTACCTAAAATGCAAAAAGAAACGATTTAAGGCAATATTTGATCATATTAATACGATTTTAGGCTTAAATAACCCCTTAAAAAGATACCAAATAAATCCTTATCAAATATCCCTACACTTGGGATTTGCTTCTCCCCAAGTAAATATGCTTTTATCATAATCAATTTACAAGTTAGGGGGCATTTAACACTAATATAAAAGTAATTACAACATACAATCATTCCACGTTAGCCGAAATAAGCACGAAAATTATATACTAGCACCTCACATAAAGTGTTTGGATTCTCACATCTCTCGGGTGTATAAAGTTATATATCATATGGAAACGGAAAAATAAAACACTCTCTAACTATCATAGCACATAGATTACCATAGGCTTGGGAACGGATCAAACCTCCACCAGTTTGGCGTAAGCACCTAGGATAAACTAAAAGAGGTCTTTTAAAAGGTTGTAACGTTAGTTGTAAGAGTATGAAAAACACAGTTTTGTTGGATAAAGGGAAATTTTACTGGTGGCAAGTCAATCATCTTAGTTAATTACATGTACAATGAGGCGTTGCTAAGCCAAGACTCGACTAGACTTGGTAACTACTAACTCTTTTTGTATTTTTCATGACACTATTTTGACTTAAACAAAAATAAAAGAAACGGGATGGTAGTCCGTATGTTTTTTCTCTTGTTTTTTTTTTTTTTTTTTTTTTTTTTTTTTTTTTTTTTTTTTCTTCTCTTTTTTTTATTTTTTTTTTTTTTTTTTTTTTTTTTTTTTTTTTTTTGTTCCATTTTTTTCCATACACGTTTGCCCTACCATCCAAAATAATACATCATTACAAAGAGATTTCTTGCAACCTCCCTACACTTGAACTTGTACATGAATAAAAACTAATCTAACGACCTGAATTAAGAAAATCAAAACACGTGGAGTACCTTAAACATTAGCGCACATATGGGGGTAATAAAATTGTCATTCTTCTCCATTATTCCATAATAACTAGTAATTTACCCATGAGTCCCAATCATCCCAAAACTGTATTTACAAGATATGACTCGACTTAGCAATTATGTAATCAATTAGACAATTTACAAAGAGTTTAACATAAATGTTGTAACAAAAATGCACTAAAGATGAGTTCATACAAGGTAGGCTAAGGCGATTTGGGTGTACATTTGGGGGTGGATTGTAAACAATGCTCTTCATTAATATTTTGGAATCCATCGAAATATCACGATAACCGCGAAAATGATAGGCTCTGAGGGGTGTACTAGGGGTATTATGTACTAAAAATAAGTACATCGCAAAAGTGTGGGAAAATTACTTGACCAATGAAGCCAACGTAATTCTAATATAGGTTTAAAACAAGGGTTATCTTAGTGCCTCTAATCATTTAGTTAATCCTAACTACACGAATGTAGTCTCACTAGCGATCTCGGGATGCATCACAAACGCAAGTTCTAGAATCTATATACTACTGGTGCACTAATAAGCATTAAAGGTGAATGCTTTTTCCTATCGATCTAAAGGCGAACCTCACATTTTTTGTGTGAAAATTTTTGAGTGGTAGGGTTTTTGTGCTAGCTATATAATTCCTATCCATGAGACGTTTATTAAAACTTAGGTTTCACTCCTATATGTTGTAAAAATAATAATAATAATAATAATAATAAAATTTAATTAATTTGGTGCTAAAATGATAACATCAAATAGTCCTGATATTTTAGTGTCAATTTCCCACTAATATGCTCATCATTTGTATCATTTTACTTGAATATATACTCTTATTTGTTAATATTTCGTTTTCAGGTTAATAATAAGCATAGGAACGAATATATATACTCTTATTTGTTAATATTTCTTGTTACAATTTATACCAATTGTGATCCAATTCACGTTAAAAACTTCAATGATCCCAGAAATGCATGACTCGGGACAATGTGATTAGATATCGATCAAGTTATATAGAGTGTTTACATATATATATATATTTGTAAATAATCCACAACTTAACGAAAAAAATCAGGTATTGGTTATGGACACGAACACATGGCTTGAAAATAGGATATGTATAACTTTCCTAAAAGTTTAGTGCCGAACAAAGTGCACAAAAAGACGATCTACTTGAATGAGCTGAAGAAACCAACCGTGTCAACAAGTGCCCGAATGAAGTCGTCAACATCTTCTTTTGTATTGTAGAAATAAAGGCTGGCTCTCGCACTTGCGTTTATTCCCAAGTACCGATGAAGTGGCTGTGCACAGTGGTGCCCAGACCTAATGGCTACTCCATGCTGTACCAAAAAATCATAAATTGGTAAATCACCACTACCAACTTTTCTTTAATGTTTTTCTTTTTCTTTCTATTGTTTACGATGGGGGATTGATAAAGTTATTTCTGATTTACCAATCAGATATGCAGTATTCATGGAATTGCGCTATCTAATCTTGTGTAAAGCACGTGTGCTGAAAATCTTAGCAAATATGATTACTTTGTATCATGGTAATTGATAGAGGTAGCAACTACGACCCATTTACTTAAGAATGGGTTGGTTAGTTAGGTTTTATCTCTGACAGGAAAGTTTATCATTTAGGTTTAAAAGAATATAGTTGTGTAACCTGTATAAAAAAAGCAATTATATACGGAGTAGTTGTGTAATCATATTTGACGCAGAAAAACACATAATTTTAGAACAAAAAAGTGTTTCTGGGTTTTACAAACCCGAGCCAACCTGCTTTAACATGTACAAAAACTTATCTGTTGTAACTGCTACCCTACCAACCCATTTTGGCACCTCTAAACCGGATAGTTTTATGAGAAAATGCAAACTAAGATGCATAGAGAATCCAGAAAAGTGAAGAAGTTGGTGTTTGATTTGATACCTGCTGATCAAGAAAAGTTGCTAAATCTGTAGGATGAAGACCCTCAACATTAAAGGAACATAGAGCAGCACGATGAACAGTTTGTGAAGGTGCTGGTCCATAGATACGAACACCGGGAATTGCATGAAGCTTCTCATAGAGATAATTAGCCAGTTCCACCTGATATATCCAATTCGAACAAATGATTAATATACTTGCATCAAGAAGATCAATAGAGTATGTATGCTCCAAAGAACGCACAAAACTTTATCAATATAATTGTGGATTCAGAGACCCATCGAACATCAGCATGCCACGTGTAAAGACATGTAAATAAATTTAAATCTTCAGCTACTTGAATGTATGAAGACAAAAAAAAATTGAAGAAATTCGTAGCAATTATAAAATAGGAAAGGCATAGTAGATGATATTCACCTCATAATCATGAATCTTTTGCATGCCAATTTCAGAGAGATAATCAATTGCTGCTCCTAAACCAATGGCTTCCCCAATTACAGGTGTTCTAGCTTCAAATCTAAAACACGAGAGCTATCAATCTAAGATGCAGTATTCAAGGATCAAAGATCAAGTGGGTTGTTTTTGGTGCTATATACGACCTACTAACCTTCTGCTCTAAACTAAAAGGACGTCTTTAAAACTTAAGAAATTGCTGGTTACAAGTTTATGTGATCTTAAGAATCTGTAACAATCCTAAAGTAAAAGGTATTTGCTATGGACAAGTACGTAAAGATGTTACAATAACTCAAAATTAACTTAACCTGGATGGAGGGTAAGCATAGGTAGAATGATCCAGAAAAACGTCTTTAATCATTTCACCACCACCTGCAATATCAACCAGAAAACCTAAAAAACTTGCAGCTCTTATAATATCAGGCGTTTGGATGCATGTAGCCGATATGATTTTGTGAATTTAATTAACTAGAATAAGATAATATCAGATAAAAAAATAATGTTTTATAGAAGATAGTGTTCGGAACTTCGGAATGTGTAAAGTTATGAAAAGACAATTGCTTATTTCTTTTAGTATTTGACACATTCTGATCATTTGAGTAACTAGTGATCAAGTTACCAAAATGTAGCCTTATGCGATGTCAATATATAGCAATTTAATTCCATAACTAAAATACTTAACAGAGTTGAGAGGGGGGAGATGGGCAATTAGTGGTTGATAATTAATGACAAATCTTAATTCTTCGATGAACTTGTTTACTTCGTTTGTTGACATAAGATGCTTCACACGCTTATGGGAAGGTGGTGGTTTCAATGATATTTTGGCCAACAAGTTGCGTACATAAATTTATATCACATAATCAGATCCAGTATGTCCAATCATAATAAAACCGACTATTGCAACTTCGGATAATTAGCTTTATAATGCACATCCAAACACCCATAAGATTTATGTATTTAGAGAAATGCAATCTAATAGTGGCCGATGATTTTAGGAACCAGGCTTACCTAAGAACGGAGGCATAGATTCCAAGAGCTCACTTTTTCCATACAAGAAACCGACGCCTGTAGGCCCACACATCTGAAGCATGTTCATTTCTTAAATTTCATACGCTCGCAACAAGCTTAAAATATCTTATAAACAGAAACTAACTCACCTTGTGAGAAGAAGCGACAAGAAAATCAACACCAAGATTCTGGACGTCAACAACCATATGTGGTACACTTTGACAAGCATCTACCAGTATTTTTGCCCCAACATCATGTGCCCATTTGGCAATATCCCTAATTGGAAGGACAGAAGCTACATACATGTATATGGAACAATATCAGCAATACATGGTTGTTATCTTTATAATAAACTGAAAACAAGTATCCCCCAGAAAGAGACTCGTTATAATAGGTACCGAGCACGTTTGAGACATGATGAACCACTACTAGTTTTGTCTTCTTAGAAAGCAATTCTTGTAGCATCTTGGTATCTGGGACTTCATCTTCTGTTAGGCTGACAAACTTCAAAACTGCACCAGTCTTCTCAGATAGAAGTTGCCATGGAACAATGGCACTATGATGTTCTGCAATCGTGACAACTATCTGCAGGTATTGATAACATTATCATCTTGAAAAGTAACTAACTTCAAAGAGTACTAAACATATTCCCTCCTAATGATTCCCCTACCTTAAATAGACTTTAATATATCAATGCCAATCATAAGAAAAACATGTTCGTGCTAGTAACTGTTGCAGTCGGGTAATTTGGGACCAATTAGTAAAATTAAGAAATGATGGTATTTCTATGATAACAGCTGCATGATTAAAGTGGATAGCTATATAACTTACGTTTTAGGTCCATAATTCAATAACACTATAAAAAAGAATTATAATATATGATTGGTATATTTGATTTAATTTAGTGATGCAGGGTTATATTAGAGTTCAGGGAGAGGTGGAGGCCTCCTTTTGGTGGAGGCCTCTCGAAAGGAGGCCGGATTTTGTGCTCTCTTCATATCCAACGATTTCGTGTCAGGCTTTATCTATCTATAGTCTGGGCTTCTCATTCAAAGAAAAATACGTACTCTCATCTTTAATCTAGACAATAAGATCTAACCTAATTGCGGTACAAAATTCACAGCCAGACATCCAAAATGATTAAAGTGATTATTATGAAATAGGGATTATAAAAAAATCAGGTGATGATGAACCTTCTTGTGTTGGGATTATTTTATATGTCGATAGATAAGATGTCCCTCATAATCTTTTACTAACGCTCAACTTATTTTGGATGTAGAAATGCTACGCATGAAAAATCCTTGTTCATCATAAGGATACAAGGAAGGATTTTATATCATGCAAGTCAATGTATGTTGGAATATTAGTCACGACCAATCTCTCGCTCAAACAAAAGCAGCATTGGTATATAAAGGCTACTACAGTCACACTAGCTCAAGCCTAGTAGAAAAGTTGACACTGGTTTGCACTTTTAATTACTGATGTCGATACTTTCTGTGGAGAGAGGAACGCTTATAAAACTGGTATAAAAAGCTCCTAGATTTATGGTCCAAGGACCTAATTTTCCCACCCTTTTTTGATATGCAAGATGAGTTAATTGAAAGACAAATGCTACAAATGAGTTAATAAGAGAGCACAAGTTATAACTTTTAGGAACATTAGCCCTCTCAAACTACATGATAAATACTTGTAAAGAAACGTGAATAAACAATACACACCTCATCGCCGGGTTTCAAATTAGAAATGCCCCATGAATAAGCTACAAGGTTGATAGCTTCGGTAGCATTTCTAGTGAACACGATTTCACTAGACTCGGGTGCGTTTACAAAAGCTGCTACCTTTTTCCTTGCCATTTCGTATTCATCGGTGGCCCTTGCACTAAATTCAAACAAAGTACAAAAGAATGAAAACACTATATATCATCAAGGAGTAGGAAGAATTCAAGGCCATGTGAAAATGATTACCTCAAAAAATGAATTCCACGGTGCACATTTGAATTGTATGATCTATAATACTCGTTTAGAGCATCTATGACAACTGAAGGCTTCTGTGAAGTTGCTGCATTGTCCAAGTAAACTAGTTTTGATCCGTTGTTCACCTTCTGTAAGATTAGATAAATGATCGTCTTAGAATATGTGGGCTTATAAGCTTGGGTTATAAAAAGCAAATTTACCACTAATATCTCTATAGCCTTTTTCATATTTATATTATATTAAGCTTGACAACCAGATTGAGTGTATAAGGGGGTGTTTGTTTCGGCTTATATGTGGGCTTATAAGCTTATTTGATTTTGGCTTATATTTCAAAAGCTCCAATTTTTTGCTTATTTTGATACTTATGGACTTGTATAAGTTTATCATATCATAATAAACTTTCTATAAGCCAACAAGTCTCGAAATAAGCCTCAAAATAAGCCGGAAAATTGAGGCTTATGAAATATAAGCTGAAAAACGAATAAGCTAATAAGCCGCATACAAGCTTAAACAAACACCCCCTAAATGGTGACAAAAAATTAGAAAAAATCGGCCCAACAACTCAATTATGAAATACACTCCAATTTTGACTTTTTTTTTTTTTTTTTTTTTTTTTTTTTTTTTTTTTTTTTTTAATAAAAAGACAAAAGCGAGAAAGCATGATGACCTGGTGAAGAATTTGGAAATCGGGTCGGGTGGAATGACCGAGAGAAAGGGTTGGAACAGAAGCAGAAGCAGAAGCAGAAGCAGAAGCAGAAGCTGTTGTTGTAAAAGAAGAAGAAGAAGATGATGATTTGAAACCAAACTTTAAAAAGGGTTTCGGGTTGGATAAATAATAATTATGATTAGGGTTTATTATGAGTTGTGAAAAAAATGGAAGCTTTGTGACCACTCCTTCCATGCTACTGCTACTCTTCATCATCATTGTAAACTTAACTACAAATATCAAGGATTATTATTAGCCACAAGAAACAACACTTGTACAGATTAAGCTTAATTAGGTAACATGACTGAAGCGCATAAATGTAGTAAAAAAGCTGAAAACACACATGAAGAAACCCGTTTCAGCCTTGCTTCTACAGAATTCATACTAAACCCTTATTTAGGAATAACTAGCTAAAAATTAGTTCCAAAGGGTGTATAAAGGTTCTTTCAAATAGTACAAGTGATATGCTGCCACCTATAATCGATAATTATAGTCACAAACAAAATTTACAACTATTCACAATAGATTTATATAAAAGATAAACCAAATTAATTAAGATATATAAACTTTAATTGTTGTTTTTACAGATGAAACCCTAACAATTATCATCATAGAATAGATAAAGGAAAAGATGAATGAAAATAAACCTTTTAATTCGATGATATGAAAGCCCAGCTTCTTCTGTGTGTTTTGTGTTGTGTTGTTAGTTAGTTATGCTCTTTTACAACCGCTATTTACAATTGCGGCCCTTATTACCACCATATGCTAAATCCACAACTAGTTAAAAACCGGTTTTTAAATGACCCCGGATCACTGTTCAACCCCGGGGGTTAAAACATTACTTAAAAGTGCAAGGGTGTATTTGTTTCATTAAGATGTTTTAAGTCTAAATTTGACTATCACGACTTATTAGTAAGAGATAGTTAGAAAGTCTAAATCTAAACGAAATAATGTTGTTTGTTTTTTTATAATTGTTCGAATGATTTTAAGTGCTCATTTCTGTAATTTATTTAAGTAACTTATGTAAATATGAAACAAGATTTTTTATCATAAATATATCATAGTTAATAAAAAATCAAATATATTATATTAACATGAGTCTTCAATCTCTTATCGAGTAAGAGGCAGTAAGACAAGTCCCCCACCTCTTACTGAGTAAGATGTTATATGTCTAACTGGGTCTGACTCAAAAGAAAAAAACAAACAAGCAAAACATCTGATCACCTCTTACTAGTAAAAGTAAGAGGGCTAGTAAGACTTTTTTTTTAAAAACAAACACACCCTTAAATCTTTATATCCATGAAAAAACTAACAATTACATTAATATCTTTCCAAATTTTATAATTACATCAATATCCTTTCAAATATTAAAAATACTCGTTTATATCCGATGAATAACTTAATTGTAATAAAGTAATTTTAAGGAGTTATATATTGGGAGGCCATCAAAGTATTAAACTTTTATCATTTATGTCACTCATTTATTAAAACTGTAGCCTTATAGTCAAAATTTATGTATTTGCTTTCCTTTATACAAATTTCGGATAATTTTTTTCCGAAAACTTTAAAACAACGAAAATAAAACTAAATGTAGAGAAATTTTTAAATGCTTACTCTTATTTTGGTGATTACTAAGGGAAAAAATCCCCACCATCCATCTAGTTTAATCTAATTATGAGGCCATCAAAGTATTAAACTTTTATCATTTATGTCACTCATTTATTAAAACTGTAGCCTTATAGGCAAAATTTATGTATTTGCTTTCCTTTATACAAATTTCGGATAATTTTTTTCCGAAAACTTTAAAACAACGAAAATAAAACTAAATGTAGAGAAAATTTTAAATGCTTACTCTTATTTTGGTGATTACTAAGGGACAAATTCCCACCATCCATCTAGTTTGATCTAATTATGGGGATTAACCTAAGATTAAATATGAAAACCTAAGTCCATGTCTTTTTTTTTTTTTTTTTTTTTTTTTTTCTTTGTCTTTTTGTCTTTCTTATTATTATTATTATTATTATTATTATTATTATTATTATTATTATTATTATTATTATTATTATTATTATTATTGTCTTTTTTTCTAATTCACGTTCTTTTTTTCCTTTTTTTTGTCTTTTTTCTAATTCACGTTTTCTTTTTTTCATTTTTTTTAATTCACGTTTTTTTTCCGCTTTCATACGTTTTGGTCTTTTTTCATACGTTTTCGTCCGTTTTTACACGTTTTCGTCTGTTTTCGTCCGTTTTTTTACGTTTTCGTCTCTTTCAAACGTTCTCATCTGTTTTCGTCCATTTTTATAAGTTTTCAAACGTTTTCGTTCGTTTTTATACGTTTTCGTCCGTTTTCATACGTTTTTGTCCGTTTTCATACGTTTACATACGTTTTCAGACGTTTTTGTCCGTTTTCATACGTTTTCGTCTGTTTTTACGTTTTCGTCCATTTTTAGACGTTTTCGTCTGTTTTCATACGTTTTAGTCTGTTTTTATACGTTTTCGTCTGTTTTCATACGCTTTCGTCCATTTTTGCCTGTCTACGTCTGTATTCATACGTTTTCGTCTACTTTCTTATGTTTTCGTTTGTTTTCATACGTTTTCGTCCGTTTTAATACGTTTTCGTCTGTTTTCGTCCGTTTTTAGACGTATTTTTACGCTTCCATACATTTTCGTCTGTTTTCTTACGTTTTCGTCCGTTTTCTTACATTTTCATCCGTTTTCTTATGTTTTCGCCCATTTTCGTCCATTTTCATACGTTTTCGTCTGATTTCTTACGTTTTCGTTCGTTTTCGTCCGTTTTCATCTGTTTTCTTTTGTTTTCGTCCATTTTCATATGTGTTTTTACGCTTTCATACGTTTTTGTCTGTTTTCATACGTATTCGTCCGTTTTCTTACGTTTTCGTCTGTTTTCTTATGTTTCTGAATATTACAAGTGATATTCAAAATATCACTTGTGATTTTCTGAATATCACTTGTGATTTTCTTATGTTTTCGTCCATTTTTATACGTATTCATCTGTTTTCTTACGTTTTCGTCCGTTTTCATACGTTTTTGAATATCACAATTGATATTCAGAATATCACTTGTGATTTTCTGAATATCACTGGTGATATTCTGAATATCACTTGTGATTTTATGAATATCTATCACTTGTGATTTTCTGAATATCACTTGTGATATTCTGAATATTACTTGTGATTTTCATGTTACAAAATATTAGTTGAAAATTACTTGTGATATTCAGAATATTGATATTCTGAATATCACAGAATATCACTTATGATATTCAGAATATCATTTGTGGTACTTAGAGTATCACTTGTGATATTCAGGATATCACTTGTGATATTCAGAAGCGTATGAAAACGTCTGAAAACGGCCAAAACATTTAAAAACGAACGAAAATGAATGAAAACGGAAGAATATGTATGAAAACAGATGAAAACGTATGAAAGCGTAAAAACACGTCTGAAAAAGGACAAAAACGTATGAAAAATGGACGAAAACGAAAGAAAACAGATGAAAACGGACGAAAACATATGAAAACGAACGAAAACGTAAGATAACGGACAAAAACGTATGAAAACGGACGAAAGAGTAAGAAAACAGATGAAAACCCAAGAAAATGGACGAACATGTATGAAAACGGACAAAAACGTATGAAAGCGTAAAAACACGTCTGAAAACGGACGAAAACGAATGAAAAATGGACGACAATGAAAGAAAACGGATGAAAACGTATTAAAACAAACGAAAACGGACGAAAACATATGTAAACGGACGAAAACGTATGAAAACAAACAAAAACGTATGAAAACAGACGAAAATCGACGTAAACGGGCGAAAACGTATGAAAACGGACGAAAACGTATGAAAACGGAAAAAAACGTATGAAAACGGACGAAAACTAGCGAAAACAGGCGAAAACGAACAAAAACGTATGAAAGCAGTCGAAAACGTATGAAAATAGATGAAAACATATGAAAGCGGAAAAAAACGTGAATTAAAAAAAAAAAAATAAAAAAAAATAAAAAAAGGTGAATTAGAAAAAAGACAAAAAAAAAAAGACAAAAAAATGAATTATAAAAAAAACGTGAATTAGAAAAAAAGAGACAAAAAAAAAAAAAGAATAATAAGAAAGACAAAAAGATAAAGAAAAAGAAAAAAAAATGGACTTAGGTTTCCATATTTAATCTTAGGTTAATCACCACAATTAGATCAAACTATATGAATTGTGGAGATTTGTCCCTTGGTAAGCAACAAAATAAGAGTATGCAAAATAAAGTGACTCATTAAATGTAACATATCTATAATACTATAAGATTAGGCCCTCTAATTTATTGTGGAGGCGTCAAGATTGCATAGAGTACAAGTTACCTAATGCTCGGAATTAAATACAGAAAATAGAGTTTCATTATGCGGAGGCTTCATGCGTAAGTACCTTGATTTAATGTTCATGCTTAAGTGGTAAGTACATATGAGCTATATTTAGTGTTTCAAATGTAAATGATTGAAACCATACGAAGTGTTGCTAGCCTTTATTTTCATTTAATCATTTGCTCCTTTCATTTGCCTTCAAATAAATGTACAAACCCTTGAACCACCATCATTGAATACTATAAATAACACCATTTGGTCTTTGTTACTGATGTGTGTGTGTGTGTGGGAAACTTTAATTTGTGTGTAGTTTGATGATTTTTTATGAATCACATGTTTGTTGTTAGTTTATTATTGTTTGTGTGTAAATTCAGTGCAACACCAACTAACCAATTTCCTTTTGATCTCTACTTTTTGTTTCTAGGCACATGATGAGAATGAAATGGATCGCATGCTAGCAATTGATGGCATTGAACTCATTGGCATCAATAACCGTAACCTTGGTATGTACCCCATCTGTTTTTATGGCTCAAGATCTGTGAATTAACAAGCTTGCTAATTAGATAAATAGTTTTGAAATAGATATTGACATGATCATATTTTTCAGTCAATAGTTTTTCCATATTTTTTCTTATAGTGTGATAAAGTTCTTTTTGGTGTAGCTTCTCACCTATGGAATTGAATTTAGTTGGTTAATGTAAAATTTCTCCGTCCAATGAAAGTGTACTATCCATATTAATGTTACGTGCAATGGTTCATGTAGAAATATTGACTTGATTAACGCAAGGGGGTATACGTGCAAAGGTAAGCAAATGGTTAACTTGCTTGCATGTGAAGTCGGTTGATAGTCCAGCTTTGAAGTTTATGGAAGACAAATGGATGTGTTGTTGCCTGAGAAGGAACCGAGGGTTAGATCTGCTAACCTATTTTAAAATTTTGGGTTGGTTAGTAGTTTATTAATGTTATTCTTGCAGGTATTGATAAGTGGTTAGTGACGCTAACGGGGTATATCAAGATGTTGATAACAAAACAAAGTGGAAGATGGAGACGGAGTGGATAATATCTCCACATTTATGAAAGAACTGTCAAAAAATTAGGCATGCAAGATAATGAAAATCATATGTAAACAAGGTTTATAATTAGTGTGACAAAGCTTTGATGAATATTAATGGTGGCTTGAATCTTGCTTTTATTTTATTTTTCCTTCTACTTAAGCAGTTTAAGAGGTTGCAATGTATCCACCCCATGACATTAGAAATAATACAAAATCAAAGTTGAATTGATGGAAAGTATAACTAGACAAAATTAATATTTTGAGAATTTATTTTAATCTACGTTATTTTATAGGGATTTGAGGGTCTCTTTACCAATGGTTACTATATGGTATTAATTGAAGTTCACAAATTATTTGTTTTAATTTTGATCGAGTCCCATTGCAAATAGTACAAGATAGCTAATACTCGAAATTCAATGCAACCTCATAATAACTATACAATCATGAAAGGAGATGAAGTGCAAGGGTTGCCCGAATTGATCACATGGCATTTAGTATAGAATTAAAGTCGGCTAGATGAAGTGCAAGGGTTGCGAAAGGTTGCAAGAATAATTAATGATATAACCTAATTCATGCCTATATAAACCGGCCAAAATCACATTTAGTATGTACAGATTCACACATCTTTTAGATCTTTGATTGTTGGTAGCGGTATGTAAATTCTCTTTTGCAACATTTAGGACATGATTCACACATCTTTTAGATCTTTGTAATTAACCCGGCCTTCTTTTTTTCTTAATTTAGTTATCATACGCAAGTACCATGCAACTCACACAAGATAATGCATGCTCAAATAAATGGAACCAAAGACTGGGATACCAACTATTTTCACATTGAGTAACGAATAGAAGGAAAAAATACATAATTTTGACTTAAAGCCATTTGTAAATTATAATATCAAATAAAAAAGTTGAGTTTTAAACATAAGCAAAAGTTCAAACTTTTATCGAAAAACAAAACCAGTGCATTTAATGTGAAGTATATACAACATCAAGATGGAAGTGCAAGGCTTGCCGGAATTGATCACATGATATTTAGTAATTAGTAGAGAATTAAAAGTTGGCTATTGATTGAGATGAAGTTGAAAAGGTTGCAAGAATAATTGATAATTTAACCTAATGCAATATATATAGATATATGTATTATGTTAATGCATTTTCATATACAAGTAATTTATGTGTGTTTTCTATTGATGTAGCTCACATGTGTGAATTGATTCAAGAAAATGTGCACGAGCATATATGTAAAGCAACATTTAAATGGTTAAATGATATTTTTTAGCGTGATTAGTATATGTAAGCATGCAACTTGAATAATGAATATAAAAGGAAAAGTACATAATTTTTGCTCGAACCCATTTGTAAATTAAAAAAATTAAGTTTAAGACATAATAGTGGAGTTCAAAAGGTTTTAGGAATTATTAATAGTGTATTAATTAATATTCATTTGGTTAGCTATTTGGAATTGAGTTTATTGATAAAATTTATTAATATTAGTTAGACTTCAATGTTAATTTCCAATGAAATTAGTTGTACAATAAAATGAGATGAAGCTAACTTTAGTTTTTAATCATAAACTTTATAAATAAATACTAATATGTTATAAAAATATTAAATATAAAAATCACCAAACAACTAATGGCATACTTACAACAGATGTAATACAATCATAACTTACGAACCTAATAAAAAAAAATAATTAACGCAAATTACACTATAACAAATAAGAAAAAGCCAGTGTGCTTCGTATTACCATGCAAAAATCATATAATGCAAAATTATTGTTAGGTTACGTAATAGGCCAAAACAATCAAAGGAAATTACATCAAGCGTATGACAATTTAATAACGACAACCCCATTTAGAAAATATAAAGACCAAAAAACCAAAACAATATCAACCATTTTTATATTTTTAAACAACAAAATAAAAATGTTTCATACAACATACTAAACTAAAAATACAAATTCACTCGACAATACACAAAAACAATACGCGCAATTAACAATTAGATTAAAAGCCTGTGCGTAGCACGGGTTCTGCATGCCTCGTTAAAATAAGGGTAAAAGTAAAAAATGACCAAAATGCTTTCTCTTATATACCTAAATGCTAAACATGTCCATTCAAATACCAACATACTACACCTAAGTTCAAATTTTGTGCCATTATGAATAACTTTGCACGTAATTTGATACCCTTGTTCTTCATCTTCATCTTCTACCTTTTCAACTCCAGATTCTGGCCATCGTCGCTGACTACCACCCACCGTATCCGGCATGTTTAACCCGCAACATCCACCAAGAAAAACAAGGCTACAGTATCATAACCAACATCAACTCAACCAACATCAAGTAAAACCAACAACAACGCATCAACAAATAACCTAAAATTGCTAAATCTGTCCCAATCTTTCAACAACCAACAACAACACAACAACACTAATTTGTCAACAATCTATAAAAAATCTTCAGCAACTACAAAAATCACCTCATGTGACAAAAATATTTCAACAATCCTTCATTCTTTTCCTCACCTGTTCATACTAGCAAAAACCCTTTATCCTTTATGCTACATAAAAATCAATATTTCTGAGAAAAACCCATAAAAATCGATATTGCTAAATCTGTTCATACCCATCATCGATTTTTGAACAAGATTTTTGAACCAAAAAGATTCGAACTCAAAATCTCGGGTTTATAAGCTTCTTAAGTAAAACCCATCATCCATCGATCTTTCAAGATTTGAAACCGAAAACAGTGAAAATCTTGTGTTTAGTAATGGGTCAGTGGAATTAATTTCACTTTGGTGGTTGTAGGTTCTGATTATTTTGTAACTTTTGTTTGATTATTAATGAGTATCGTGTGAAGCATCTTGGTCTTGTTTGTTCGTAAATCAAGATCTCTCGATAGCAATTGTTTGGATTTGTTTATTAGAAATTTTGGTTTTGTTTGGATTTGTTTAATTTAGGGGAAAGACGATGACGCTAAATAAAGGGTAAAGGCTAAATATAATGTATAATTTTCTTCCGGCAAGAGATGGTGGTCGGTAGACGGAGGTGGTGGCCGGAATCTGGATTTGAAAATGTAGAAGAAGAAGATGAAATGTTTATCACTAGGTATATAATTTGAACTTAGGTGTAGCATTTTGGTACTTAAATTGATATGTTTATCATTTAGGTACATTTTAAAAAGCATGTTGGTCATTTTTTACTTTTACCCTTAAAATAACACAAATAACTATTGAAATGTAAAATGAGTTTTACTCATTATCTAAGAGCACTCCCAACCATAACACAGGGTTAAACTTTAACACACTATTAGGAATATAAATATTCATATGAAGACTCGGTCACCCCGAGTATCTATTAGCATTAAGTAGCTCGTAGGATTATTAGTATTATTAGTATTAGTTTAGTTATATTAGTATTCGTGGAGTGGGTCGGGTCTTTACCCTCTGCCAGCTCACTCCACAACCCACTCGGGGCACTTAAGCTAGTAAGTATAAATACCCCTTCCCATGTGTGGGAAGGGTTGGAGCTTTTCATCATCTTAATCTAATATGCACATTTTCTCTCTCTAGAAAACTCCCATTCTCTCTCACTCTCTCTCTAGATTCGATCTATCATTTATCTTGTGTTTGTGTTATGATTTCTAGTATTATACAATTGGTATCAAGAGCCTTGGTTTGATCTTGGGTACTCGGATTTCTTTGATTGGTTGTTTTTCTCTTCTTTTCTTTTGGTTCGAATACACAAGACAAGAAACGATTTTCTTTTGGTTCGAATACACAAGACAAGAAATGAGTTAAGCTTTGGTTTTGGTTTGTGACTGATTAAATCTTGTACTGTAATTCGTGGACTTGTTTTTTCCATGTTTTTCTTTTGGTTCGAATTCACAAGACAAGAAACTCATGAGTTGAGCTTTTGTTGTGGTTTGTGTTGATTAAATCCTGTTATGTGGTGCTCACAACAATCTCTTGTGTCATTTCTTGGTATCCTACGGTTAATTTAGTGGTTTTATGTGGATGTTTGAAGATCTTTCGTCACTGCGTTTTGACATTTGGTGAAGTCTTCTTGACTACGTTTTGTGGTATATTGGAAAGCTTATTGCTGCGGTTTGGACATAAGTTTGGTTGAGATTTGGCTGGTATCCGTAAAAGGAAAAAAAGGACAAATTCAGTGAAAGTGACTTGTCTGCTGCGGTTTGTCTCTTTGCTCCTGCGATTTGATAAAACCAGATCAACTGTGAGTTGACTATTAGTCAACTGTGTTTTGCCAAGCTTGAGATTTGGTGTGTTGCGGTTTGATCTAACCCTGCATTTTGACTTATGCATTGTGTCTCCAAAGGATTGAGATTTGGCTATTGCGTTTTGATCACATCAGTTCAGGCCTCGATCTTCAACGACAATGACGTTTGAACACATCAGTTCAAGCCTCGTTCTTCAGCGATAGATGACCTTTAAACACATCAGTTCAAGCCTCGGGCCTCAATGTCAACATAATGGCGTCTGCTGAAAACACTCCAGGCCCCGTTCCTCAAAGAAAAGAAAGGCGTATGCTTAAGTGCGCTTTATCTTCAAAAGAAGAGAAATCTTCTTGTTTATGACCATTCTCATCAACAAGCTTCATGCTCTTCCCATGCTCATTCAGTCATCAAGTGGATCAACGTAAATTGGAGTATATTCTTATTCACTCGTTCAATCAAAAATGGCAGTCATATGCAATTTTTGAGGGGGAGAAGGGTAAATAAACAAAACGTCAGTTATCAAGTGGATCTACTTACCGTTGATGGTATTCTTATTCACTCGCTTAATCAAAAATGGCAGTCATATGCAATTTTTGAGGGGGAGAAGGGTGAATAAACTACATGTTGACTGTGATTTGAGAAATGGTCATACGACTCTCCTTCAACACCTAATGTTCCACTTATTCCTCAAGGTGTTGATAATGATTCTAATGATATTGAAGTTGCACGCTGGAATAATGATCCGTTCTTTGGTATTCCTTTCCCAGAACCAGGTTCTGAAGAATCTCCTTATTCACGGATTGTTGTTCCTTCCAATGTGTACTCTGTAAATCAACCACAAGAACATAAAGGAAAATGTCGGCTAAAACGTCAAAACGGCTAAGAGTTTGGACATGGAATGTCAAGTGATCACGGAGTTTATTTGGCATCCCTTATTTGAGATTGAAGTGGGTTTCACGAAGGCTTCTACTTATTTCATCATCGAGACTTCATCTATCGATTGATGACTTGCTTGAAGTTATAAAATTTATGATTAGGACTTGGATTATCTAGTTATTCCCGATGTAAGGAGTTACATTGTAGTTCTCATGGGTTATAGCTATCACTTCAAGGAGTTACATTGTATTGCTCAGTGTCACACGCAGATGCAGATGTGGATAGTCTCAAGAGGTGTTGTACTTGCTTTGGCTCTTAGTTGAGTGTATAAGGGTACTTAGGGGTTTTCTTCTGCATCGTTCTTCAATCAACAACAGTGCAAGCTTAAGCAACAAATTTGGGGAATTCTTCGTCAGTTTCTAAGTTTGGTATATCGGGTTTGCTCCATCAGTTTTCACTTCAAATAGCCTACTTAAGGGTTGGTAAAGATAGTCAGAGAGAGTTTCGGTAGCGGTTGATTCTCACTTGATACATTTGAGCCAATTTTGTTCTTCTCACAAGATGTCAAGTATATGTGCGTAAAATGTGTTGCTGTTTCTAAGGTATCAAAACCAGCAAGGGGGAAGGAGACATACATCTGAACGCACAACGAGTACACGGGATGAACTTTATACTTCTTCTTAATTGAAGTTATTCCGGGAAGACAAATGTCATAACCGCAGAGAAAATCAGTGTTTTAACTCGTGGTTTTTGGTGTATTATTCCAACTACGTGGGGGAAGAGATGTAAGAAACAGTTTCTGATGATAAAAGAGGTTCACAATGACAATTTCCTGAAGGGAGAAAAGGGGATTTTCGGGTCTTAATTGATCTTGATGTTACGTTTTCGACTTCATTAACGGGATTGAGTGTGTACTTCTGGTTTTCGAGCTTCATACAATGAGACTGATTGCATCAATTCAACTACTTGGGGGAAGTGGACTCTGGATACTTTTGGTATGCATTACTTCAGACTTCAGCGGGATGAAATGTGAGAAGAATTATTCAAGTGTGAGATGATACACTGCTGATCTATTTGATGATCCCCCGCACGGAGAATCACGATGATTATTCTTAAAAGGAGCAGCAATATTTGATGTGGTTTGCTACGATTTCCGCTGTATGCTTACCTTATGAAAGCTTGAAAGAGGGCTTTGAAACTGCTCAAAAGAAGATTTTCGGTTTGGGGGGAAGCTATCAAAGCTTCACAATTGAGAAGGCTCAAGTTCAGACGATTATTCAGGAGCCTCGAAAGCTTTGGTGGTGAAAGTTTAAGAGATGTTGACTACTGACTTCTACAACGTACAGAACGATATCCTTATTTCGGTATTCATGTCAACATTTTCTTAAATTGAATAATATACTTTGTACATATCTTATACCAAAATGTAAATAGAAAATATAAAACCAAAATGTAAATAGAAAAATATAAAACCAAGAAAAACCATAAAAAATCAGAAAAACAGAAAATACCAAAAATAGTTTTTCAAGGCATGTCTTCTGGTATCGATAACATTTACGGTCCTAGAAATGTCATTCAATAATGTCACGGGTCTTTAAATGAAGTTCGAGCAGAAGTTCAAATTTTTTTCAAAACATGCCTAAATGGCTTGCTATTACTTCAGATATGCAACCTGGTTTTTCAAAATGAGGAAAGCACGTCGGCAAAAAGACGGCTGTTCCTAACAACGGGTGATGTTCACCCGGGCATGGATTACTTCATATCCATGCATCCCCGATTTAGTGCACGCTTCAGTGCATTATTTATGGTATAAGAAGAGAAGTCTTCTTAGTATAAAAATAATTTTCCTTCTATGATTCTTCTGAAAATTATTTGTGAGACACATGGTGGTAACGTGTTATTTGAAATTCTTTCAGACTTGGATTGTTCATAAAATTTGTCACTCAATCAATGACTATCTCTTTAACTAGAATACGGGTCATTGATTGAGGGGGAGAGTGATTTCAAATTTTATTTTAGATCATCAAATGGTATCTTTGTATGGTTCAAGTAATGAATAAGCATGTGTTGTTATGTATCAGAATATGAATCTTTTCATGAGTTTCTCGCTACATTCCAAATCATTTATAAACTTATCATTTCTGACACTAACATTCTCCCTCATTGATTGAGGGGGAGCATAGTAATGTTCCATTATCAGAATACATTGAATCAGACCACATTTTCTCCCATATTTTCTAAACTTATTTAAATCAATTGGGATCACAAATCTCAAAAGGTTCGAAATTTTTGATTGGGGGAGAGAATGTGATTTAAATATGAAATCTGATAAAATGTGATCTTTTGGACTCATGTGTAGGCTCCCAAATATGTGCTAAACTCTTTCGTATATCGATGCACATATTGAGTGTAACGTGACCAAATGCATTTTATTTGAGGAAAATAAAGAGACCGGCAATCTCCTACTCGGGGGCAAAATTACTTCATTTAATTGTGTAGTAATATACATCATTAGCTTATAACTATGATGATAAAGCTGTTAACGTTTTGCGTGTCATGAGACTTAAGGCAATATAACGAACTGCAATATTACTGAATTACTTTCTACTTAGCTTGTGTTCAATCTGATTATAACTTTAAACGTTATGGATTCACTCAACCTTTGTGTTGACTTTTTAGCATGTTTTATCTCAGGTATTAGTAGCTTGATTTGGCACGGAGTGGCTGTGGACTTTCTTCTTATAAAAAGAGTGTCCATTTTGTTATCATTCAATGAATAATGTAACTTTTATAACGTATTTCGAAACTTCCCGCTGGGACCTGTATTATGTACTCTGATTTAAATAAATGAATGATAACAATTTTATTTAAAACGTCTCTTTTCGAGTCGTTTTCTATTTTCATGACTGTGATACTTGAAGTAATACCCCAACTTATATTTCGCTGCGTATATCGAAAACGGGGGTGTTACAGATTGGTATCAGAGCTCATGGTTATAGAGAACCAAATATTTTCAAACATTGGACTATAACTACACTTTCAAAAATAAATGATTTTACACCATACCATCCTACGCCCTCCGTGCCTGCATATTACCGTACTCAGTATATTACCTATTAGGAATTATTTTACACTAATCTTCACGCACTTGATTATTTCACTTTTATTTTCACTCCCTTAATGTTATTAATTACTTATAATTACTGTTTGCGGGTTACTACAGTACCATGTCCCCCAAAACACCCGATATTAACGAAACTACCCTCCGTACTACTTGTACATCACCTACCCACTCACCTCCACATTGGAAACTTAGGAGAAATACGTCAGATGAAGAGTTGATTGGTTGTCCGACAACGTTTGAGGTTAGACAGAATTCACACCAAGAAACAATTCGGAAAGATGTTGAGTCAAACTCTCCACTACCTGACACTCCAGATTCCCCAATACCAGAGATCCCAGACGACGTATCTTCACCTAATTCCCCTGACCAAAATTTAAACCCCCGTGATTCAATATGGACTCTTCTTTATTAACACGCTCACACCCTAGACATTCACACTGAACAGATGGAAGGGTTACAACCATTACGTTTCGAATGGTACGACCGTAACCTTGACACTCTATTTAGAAGAGCTGATACTGAGAGACGAGCAGTGTTCGATTTAGGGATAAAGGTTGATAAGATGAAGGATACTTACAACCATGAATTTAGAAGCTTAGATTCCAGAATCCGCTATTCGAGAAGAGAACACGGTCAGACACATGGTAGAGTGGAAGACATTGAAAGAACCCTATGGATGGCCAGAGATGTGGCAAAAAACCAGGGTCAGAAGATTTTCTCCTTAGAAGCCATGTTGGCCAACCAAATGAGGATGTACCAGGAATTTCAGGAACGCTTCTCAGAAATGGAAGTTGCACAACTGAAACTTGAGGCTGAAGTTAAGCATCTACGTCAAGGATGCAATTGATCTTAAATTCACATGTATCGTTGTTGTGTCCACAAAACCAAATAGTTTTTGGTTAGTATTTCCTGTATTTTCCAATAAGCCTAAAACTTTCAGAACTTGTAATCAATCTTTAAATGTATAACAACTTCCTTTTGTTATATATCTCTGTTAGAAATAAATCCATTCTATTATACCCTAATATGATGCTTTGCATGCATGTAATGACTTCTCATGACCTCATGCAAAATTCCACCATTTGTTACTATCCTTAATAGACAAATGGCTCCACGCAAACCAAATCATACTTGAAACGCAATAAATGTCACTTTCTCTTTCCTCCGAAACCTAGTCAACCGACCAACTTGTAGCACAGTAAGTAACAGAAACTAGGACCACTATTTTCAACCAAGGACCAAACACTTATACTAGAGACAGAAAAATCCTTAACCTACCACATGGAACATTAATAAAAGACTTTGTATCAATTGTTTTGCAAAAACAATCGATCAAGTTATTAATATCATGTTATTTTCAGACCTAACATGACATTACCTACGATTATTATAATTCCTTATACCTACCATAACTAGGCTATAACCATAGAATCCTATAAGACAAATTCGAAAGACAAACTTGATAAATGAAGAGAAAGTTGCTGAATTTCAGCATTTGTAGATGAATTAGTTTGTTCCTTAGTAGTTTTATACTAAGAGTAAATCATTTATCTACGATATTAACCAGACACATCGTAATGTTATGATTCTCAAATTGGATATAACTTCGCATTGTGACCATTTGTTAGGATTAATATGTAATTATTTTATTGCTCGGATTATTCTAACATGGTCATTACGTGAATTCTAAAATTCATGTTTCTTGTGATATTGATAGAAGAAAGCCAGCATGAAAAATACAAATCCCCTACCAGCACTAACCACCCCAATGACTCCTGAAGCTATCCAAAAGTTGATAATCAACATAATTGCAACAGTACTCGAAGTAGCTACAGTAGCTCACTTGAGTAGCAACAATATGGCAATAGGAGAAAAGAAGACGGCTGTATCTTGTAAGCATACTCCTGAAAGTTTCACGGGTTGTAGACCAGCTCACCATAAAGGCCCAGAAAGAATAACCAAACCTACCACTACCCGTGCCCTAGGAATTAAGCAAAGTGTTACACCTAGGAATAATAACCAAAAGCGAAAATTTGATGAAAGAAAAACCATCATCCCCACTTACTGCAAGTACACAAATGACCGCGACTGTCACCGCAAGCATCTTCAAGATCACATCAACTACCACCACCGACTAGAAACTGATAGTGACTGAATCGCCACACTTGCTAACAAAGCTGGTTGTCTTGGAAAGCGACCTCTATGTCAACGATGCAAGTTGCATCACACTAGATTGTGTTTTGTTAAGTGTGGGAGATGCCAGGGAATAGGTCACCAGACAAGAGACTGCAAAACCATGGGCAAAAAGGAACAGCCATCGGCTGTGGTATGCCACAGATGTGGTGGAGAAGGACACTACAAAAATCAGTGCCCAAACTACACTACCAATTGGAAAGCCAAGACTAGTGCAGGAGAATGAGAACTCATTAAGATCCCAACAACATCAAAGGATGACATCTAAGTTAAGCAGAAGATAAATTCCTGTAGTAGATAAATAAACTATAGTTTAGAACTCTCTAAGTTATATTTCCTTTTGTACTTTACCTTAGTTACAATGGATGTAACCTAAGTATAATAACTACCTTACTACTGTATGAAACCTCTACTTTGTAATAATTCCATAATAATCACAATCTCAGTTTCTATTCCATTTACCCTCTTCATAGTCATTACGTAACAAGACACTGTTATACCATTAGAAATTTGACTAAAATTATTTTCGACTAAACAATAGAGTATCACCACCCTGTAAGATTCTCACACGAACTCTAAGAGTTATTTCAAGGATATCCCATTAGTACCCTAGAAAATTCCTAACTCATCACCATAGTGTGAACCAAAATTTTCTTATTCTTTTGAAAAATAATTATTTTGTTATTTTCCAAAAACAACACGTTGAACACCATCTAAAACTTTTTGAAAAGTATAAATACCACAGTAACTGTGCCAAACATCACATCTTTTGGTCCTCAATTATTCATAGCCTGATCAACTATGACTAATTTAGGAAGAATCATGTAATAAATGGGACAGTTATCCTTTCAGATTTTCTAATAACAATTTTCATTCAAAAGCAAAATATTGAAACAAAATTGTTCATAAAACATCACTTTTGACTAAATACAATAGATGTCTACACTTATTACCCATTACCTCTATGATAGGAAATCGACAAAAATTATGCATAGAGAAACCCTAAGAGCTCACAAATATGTATGGCAAACACAAATAGTACAAATTTTATTAGAATCGACGAAAATTCATACATAATGACATAATTAGCAACGGGAGTGCTAATGTTACAATGATTACAAGAAAAGGTATAGAATCGCCAATAGGTTGACCCGCCATAGCAACGAAGACCACCACCAACCCAGCAATAGCAAGAGCCACCACGGGATGTATCACCTTGATTATCCTGTGAGATAAATACAAAAATACCATTAAACATGATACCGAGACTAGATATTAGACACAAAGACAAACGAGTTTTATTTCACTTTTATTAAGGATTACATAGAAATACAACAAAGACTCATTTTAAACAACCCTAACTCGAGGTTATTACCCCCATATCTTGTCTACACCAATAGCGAGGATCACAATTGGCATAAGGACCGCTAGAACGCAAACCAAAAATGCGTAATCTTCATTAGGAATGTACGCCAAATAAGTAACCGCAAGAGCAACATAAACGATTGCTAAGAGCGTGATAAGGTGCGGCATTTTGGAGATGTTAATTGAGAGATATATGTTTTGTGGAAGAATGGAAATTAAAATGGAGTATATATAAGGAAAAACTAGCCGTTAGATTTTACTATTCCTGACCGTTGAAAAACACTGTTCACGACCACTATTCATGACCGTTATAATGTACTATTCCTGACCATTAGAAATCACTATTCACAGCCTTTGGATTTATTAGGTGGCAAAACATTCAAATTTATTTCATCTAGTAGGAATAAAACTAATGAAATTACGTTCTTTTAAGTACCAAATGGAAATTCCTAGACAGCCCTTTTTTGACTAAAAGTATAACCAAGGACTAACAGTGAAACGATAGTATTGGATATAAAGGACATAAAAACAAGATAATATTATATATAATATTATTTTTAAACTTTAGGCATTTCAAGCATATCAAACTCACATCACCGATCAAATCGTTATACGATTTCCCATTCACACACTCACTATCTGAATAAGTTAGAATCTAAGACCAACTCTTTTTATACTTCACTTTTTCCCAACATCTCGACCAACACAGACTGAATCTCAGGACGAGATTCCCTCAACGGGGGGATACTGTAACCACTCGTAAAATTTCACCTTGTAATAAACTATCTTACAGAATACTTATCTTTTTTTTTTCTACATATAAATTTTTTTTATTTATCTGATCATAACTACTATCTAATGTGACGTAACTCACATCTTCGATAAACGTTCTCTCACGCGGACCAACATCAACTTACTTAATGTTTATTTTATATAAACATTTTCATATAAAACTTTACGATATCTCATTTGCCACTTTACGTTAATTCGTTAATGTACGATTAATAAACGTTCAAACTAAACAATTCTTATCTATTAGAGTTTCTATGAAACTCTAAATTATTATAACAATAATTATGAATAACTAAACCCTAAAACACTAAAGTACAACTCATCCAAGCCAATGTACAAGCCTCTAAAGCACAAAAACCCTAAATTCACTATAACTCCTAATATAAACCCTAAACTCACAAAACCATGATTTTATGTAATGAAATCACAAACCCTAATTAATATATATAAGATTTTTACAAATTATAAGTGTACAAGTCTTTCAAGCCAAGATACAAGTCATTTATGCATAACAACATAATATTAATAAAAAATCCCATTATAAACCTCAATGTATTCATTTTAAAGCACAATATCCAAGTCTTTTATACGCAAGCCTTAAAAACAGAATTTCTTAAACTCACTAAATATAAGTACAAGTCTCTAAAACCTAATGTACAAGTGTCCAATGCATAGAAACCTAAAATCTCATTTATATACTTTTAAACTTAATAAAACTAACATATAATTACTATAACTTAAGAAAACCCTAAAAATATATTTTCCATATTTCTTAAACCATAGTACCATCCTATTAAGCCTATTGTACAAACCTTTAAAGCACAACATGATTCCTTTTTCTTTTACATACAATTCGACATAAATAATATATAAACAAACCCTAAGTATTTTTCTATTCAACCAATACTTAAATAAAACCCTAAACCTAACTTGTTACTTCCCTAAACCCTAGTGTACAATACCCTATAGCCAAGTGTACCACACTTGAAGCCTATTCAATCCATTTGAAGATACTTAGTTCGAAATTAACAAACCTTTAACCAAACTAATACTACACTTTATCCTAAGCAACTCATATACCACAAGACCCTTCCTAAGTCTCACATGGTTCCACATCATAAGGTTTTCTAGAAGTCAAAGATTGTAGGTAAGTGTTATGGTTAGGATTAAACCACACGACCTATACTTTTCCCCCTCCTTACATTTGGCATACAACTAGACCTAGACACCTCACTTTGTTCCCCTCTTACCACACATGACTACCTAGCACCTTGGAACCCTAAACCATCACCTCTATATAAGATCGACACATTCATTTTTCTTTTCTCTTCACCACCATTCGAACCAACCCAAAACAGCCTACCCTCACTTAAACACTGATCAAACCAGTCCATTTAGGAGCTAAAGGAAGATCTTATAAAGGCTTAGAAGGAGGAGAGGCATTGGTGTTCCATTTCCAAACTATTTCGCCAAACTCCCTAATAATCGAGTAAACCAACAAGTAAGTAATCCTAGCTCTTTTCTTACCTTTTGTAAACTTAAAAACACATAAAACATGCCACTAAATAAACTCTAATAGCCAACAAGATCAAAAATTAAAATTTTCTTTTCTTTTTCTTTCTATCGAGCTAAACCAAACACCCTAATTATTTTATTTTTACACATTATTAATCAAGAGGCTTAAAAACATTTAAGAGATAGCTTAGGTGAGCTAATAACATCGTTAATATGCAATAAAAACTAGGTCATAAGTTTAAGAATCGAAAACTAAAACTCTTTTTCTTTTTCTGTTCTTATCGAAAATCTGTCCCAAACACCTAACTTTGGACAGTTGTTTCGACAATCAAACGACCCCCATTAAATCTGAATTTTTTCCATGTTAAAGACCACCCAGCTTGCTAATAATAGGAAAAAGAACGTCGTAAAAACATTCATTTTGCTCGCTTTTATTTGGTGTCCTTTCTGGCCTTGTCGCTAACTGAAAACCAACGCACCCTATATTTGGCTCAACTCGCTCACTTTGAATAATTATAACGAGCAAACCACAAAAGCATACAACCTCGAATCTGAACTGTTAAAAAGACCACCTAGCAAAGAATATAAAGAATTAAGAACGTTGTAAAAATAACGCACGACCTCGCCTATATTAATTTTTGTTTTGGGCGAGATATAACAAACCAAGCGCACCATTTTTAAACTTTTATTTTTATTTTGAAAAGCTATAAGCTAGAATATAATCAAATAAGCCCTTATTAGCTTATTTACAAACTTTTCATAACTTGTGTAAACGAGTCGTAGCAAGTCGTGTCTTTTCCAGAAACTTAGAACGCGTTAAAATGGAAAAAGGATGTCGAGTGTAATAGCAAAAATGGTTTAAGGGTAAAAGTTGTCAAAACTCCAACTATCTTTATAACTAGGATCTAAAATAAAGTCGATATAGAGTTTAGGGGTGAAACCTGCCAAAACCGAAAGATGGAGTTTTATTGGGCCAAAAATGTAAATATTTCAAAGTTATTACTAACAAGGACTACTTTTGTCAACGACTTATAGATTAGGGTATAAATTGTCATTTTTGAAACTACAGGGGTAAAAAATGTCATTTCACCAAAGTTTAGGGGTAAAAATTGTCATTTTACGAAAGTTCAGGGGTAAAAATTGTCATTTTATGAAAGTTCAGGGATATAAACTGTCAATATATGAAACTATAAGGGTAAAAAGTGTAACATTATATAATTATTATTAGAAATATATTTTGAATATATTTATAATAAAAACTAATAAACGAAATATATTTATCTCGATAACAAACAAACGAAAACATAAAAATGAGAAGTAAAATAAAATCTTATCCAACTTTTGAAGAGACTTCATGTTGTCTCATTTAAACATTAAACTATCAACCAAAACGTTACGAAACGAATATTAAAAAAAAACTTATATATATTGGGATACGATTACTGAAACTTGACATACCAACCCAGGTCACGTGCCGGAGACGTTTATCAACTCTATTTAATTTGTTTTCCATCTAGACTGCTAAGGTGAGTTCATAGTCCCACTTTTTATACGTTTTTCAAGTTTGTGGGGAGATACATGCTACAAAACCGAACACAAGTATTTTTCTGTATGATTTCCTGATTAATATTGCCTAAATTACCTGCTGCCTAAAAGACCTCCCATCATGAACCGTTAATCACTTTCGGGTGAGCGCGAATATAATGAATAGATCTATTGGGTGTGACAACCCCTTTGTGTTACAGTAACATGACCAAATGCATTTTATTTGAGGAAAATAAAGAGACCGACAATCTCCTACTCGGGGGCAAAATTACTTCATTTAATTATGTAGTAATATACATCATTAGCTTATAACTATGATGATAAACCTGTTAATGTTTTGCGTGTCATGAGACTTAGGGCAATATAACGAACTGCAATATTACTGAATTACTTTCTACTTAGCTTGTGTTCAAACTGATTATAACTTTAAACGCTATGGATTCACTCAACCTTTGTGTTGACTTTTTAGCATGTTTTATCTCAGGTTTTAGTAGCTTGATTTGGCACGGAGTAGCTGTGGACTTTCTTCTTATAAAAAGAGTGTCCATTTTGTTATCATTCAATGAATAATGTAACTTTTATAATGTATTTCGAAACTTCCCGCTGGGACCTGTATTATGTACTCTGATTTAAATAAATGAATGATAACAATTTTGTTTAAAACGTCTCTTTTCGAGTCGTTTTCTATTTTCATGACTGTGATACTTGAAGTAATACCCCAACTTATATTCCGCTGCGTATATCGAAAACGGGGGTGTTACATTGAGGGGGAGCAAATGGTTTATAATGGCAATTGTGGAAGAATACCAAAGGCCGACCAATCTTATTTTAATGCACTGGAGTTATAAGGATGGTGAGGTTAGGTATTAGTTCCCATGATCCAGCCAGAACCGGAGGGATCTTCCCAGGGACAATCCTCTAGTTAGAATAGAAGTCCTTATGAATGATTAAAAAAGGAGAAAAGTGAGAATAAGGGAAGAGTGCCGACTGAGATGGAAGTGGTACTGTGTTGGTCCACGAATTGTATGTGGATCTCTAGGTAGTCTTGAATACCTAGTAGATGGTTGGGATAAATCCAAACCAATCTAAGTGAGAAAACCTAGACGATTGTTAATGTTAATGCGGAATCTTAACAAGAACAATGAAGAACACACAGAGATAACACTAACTTCGTATATTACTTTTAATCACAATAGTGAAACTTGTACAACTCACACACGAAACTAACAATCTTAGGGATCCTTTTATAACACAAGGAAACCCTAATGCTAACCGACTAAGAAGATATTCACGAATCTTCTATAAAGATACTTACACGTTTTGTATCTTTTCCTAACTTATCTCTAACAGACTTTCCTAACTTCACGACCAGACTTAACATTATAAGTCAACCAGACTTAAACAGACTACCAGACTTAACTTTGCATTACCAGACCTAATCACAAAGACAGACCTAACTCTGATATATTACCAGACCTAAGTTGTCTTCTCTTGAATCGTATCATAATTCCCAACAATCCACCCCTAACTTGATCTTCATGCTCCATGAACTTCAAGTTCTTCTGATTAAGCTTTCTGAGGATTGAATCTTGAACACTTTGAATTGGATTTAGGTCTTGTACCTTTCTAGCAGCTTGAATCTTGATAAGCTCTTCTGATATGGTCTTTGCAGCAACATTGACTATATGTACATCAAATTCATTTAAGTTCCAGACTATTCTCATCACTTCCAAATGTGTTACCATCTGTGAGAGGTGAATCATTGAAAATGTAATGGATTTGAAATCTCTTTACCAATAGCCATTACCACTGGAGTAGCCAATGTTTTGGTGTGTCAGACCATGGTACATTAATAACCATATGATTTTTAGCAAATCATCAGCTTATCAACGGATTTGTTAAGTCTTTACCAAAAGCCGTTTGCTTCTGGACTAGCCAATTCTTTGATGGAAAAGCACCTCATCATGGTGAATTGATTACCATTTATGGTTTTCCACAGCCTTTACCACAAGCCATAACCTTATGGGCTAGCCAACTCTTTACTTATCTTAGATATGGTGAGTTGAATACCATACAATTTTTGGCAAATTGTCAGCCATAAACGGATTTGAGCAATCTTTACCTGTTAGCCGTTTGCTCAGGATTAGCCAGTCCTTGTGTTGATGAGACAAGGTGGACTGATAACCTTTTTGTTGTGTTAGTGCAAAGCACCTCCACCAAGTGAGAAGTTCCAATAGTCTCACTTAACAACTTGTGAAAATATACTTAATCTAGTATTGCTTATAAAAGAAATAGAAGACACAATATATATATATATATATATATATATATATATATATATATATATATATATATATATATATATATATATATATATATATATATATTTTAACACTAACAGAACTAAAAACAAAACTATAAGACTTAAAGATAACCTAAATGCTGGTAAGTACTCATACTTTACATACTTTATAGTTTGACCTCCCCTTAAGCCAAACCTCCCCTTAACTCAAACTAGGGGTTCATCATACCAATGTTAACTACCAGATAATTGAACCTAGGACCATCAAATGCTTTAGTTAACAGATCAGCAACATTAAAATCTGTATGTATTTTCTCCACTCTTATCAACTTCTTTTCAAAGCAATCTCTAATAAAGTGATGCCTGATTTCTATATGCTTAGTTTTAGAGTGATATACTGGGTTCTTAACGATACAGATAGTACTCTTATTATCTATGTGGATAACAGTATTCATAAAATTCAAACCATAGTCCAGCATCTGATTCTGAATCCACAAGACTTGTCCACAGCAGTGAGCAGCTGCAACATACTCAGCTTCAGTAGTTGAATTGACCACAATTGTCTGCTTCTTGCATTGCCAAGATATCAATCTCCTTCCAAGGAATTGACAACCTCCTGTTGTGGATTTCCTATCCAGGCTTGCACCAGCATAGTCACTGTCTGAATAAGCTGTCAGGTCAAAAGATGACTCCTTAGGATACCAAAGGCCCAAATTAGGTTTGCCCTTTATGTACCTAAAGATTCTCTTCATAGCATGAAAATGTGAAGTCTTTGGCTGTACCTGAAAACGTGAACAAACACAAACTGCATACATAATGTCAGGTCTAGAAGCAGTAAGATACATGAGAGAACCTATCATGGATCTGTAAAGGTGCACATCCACATCAGCAGCATCTTCATCCTTTGTTAAAGGCACCTTGTTTTCCATGGGAGTGACTGCAGTCTTCACATTTGAGAACTCAAACTTCCTCAAAAATTTTGCAACATACTTGTCTTGAGAAATAAAAAGTCCATCATCCTTTTGTTTTACTTGCAGTCCCAAGAAAAATGTAAGTTCTCCCATTGAGCTCATTTCAAATCTGCTTTTCATTAAACCTTCAAATTCATCACACCAAGACTTTCTTGTTGATCCAAAAATGATATCATCCATATAAATTTGAACAAGAATGATATCCTTCTGGTCTCTCTTAATGAATAAAGTCTTGTCAATTACACCCCTGATGTATCCATGTTCTTCTAGAAACTGTGAAAGAGTTTCATACCAAGCTCTAGGAGCTTGATGAAGACCATATAGAGCTTTAATAACCTTGTACACTTGATTGGGATTAGTAGGATCCTCAAAACCAGGAGGTTGATGTACATATACATCTTCTTCAATAGTGCCATAAAGAAAAGCACTTTTGACATCCATCTGATACACCTTGAATCCCATGTATGATGCATAGGCCAAAAATAACCTGATAGCCTCAATTCTTGCTACAGGAGCAAAAACCTCATCATAATCTATGCCCTCCTCCTGTTTGTATCCTTGTGCTACCAACCTTGCTTTGTTTCTTACAACTACCCCTCTTTCATCACTTTTATTTCTGAAGACCCATTTTGTACCAATGATTTTAGCTCCATCAGGTAGGTCTACAAGAACCCATACTTTCTGTAGCTTGAACTGCAACAACTCTTCTTGCATAGCTTCTACCCAACTTTCCTCCCCTAAAGCTTCAGAAACTGTAGTGGGTTCACTTTGAGAAAGAAAGCAAGCAAATAAACAATGTTGCTGGTCCTTATGATTGACCCTTTGTTGTTGCCTGATCAGGCTGATGAGTGCAAGTGAATCAGACTGATGTTGCACTCTACTTCTTGTTTGAACAGCAGACTTAGGATCACCAATAATTTGGCTCTTGGGATGAATGGTGTGAATCCTGAGAGTGGGAGTTGGACTTACCTCCACTTCAGTGGGTAAGTTGTTGAAATCAGTAATAATACCCCCTTCATCATAGGAAGCCCCTTCAAAGATACCTTCATTAAGATTTGGAAATACTTCAAGTTCTGGCATCTCAGAATCAACACAAACAACACTTGAAGAAAGGTCTGGATGAGCACCACTACCAGACTTAAAATTGGAAGTACTGGTAATGTTAGGGGATGTTACTTTGCCAGTATCTTGAGATTTGTATTCAGAATCCTTTTCTTGTGAAGAAGAATTCTTGATTTCTGCTTCAGCTGCAGCAGACTTGTTCTCTGTAGAAGGAATCACAACAAGCTCAGCCATATCATCAGTGTTTCCTGTGTTAGAAGGATCTTTGGTACCTGCATTGTTAGTAACTTCTTTGGTACCTGCAATAGGGTTAACTTGATTCTCCTTGGAGACAGGAATATAATTCATAGAATCAGTTAAATAATCAATATCAAACATCCATCTATGACCAATTCCCTTGACATTGGGTTTTTCTTCAAGAAAGTTTACATGCAGATTTTCTTCTACTTTCTTGGACACTAAGTTGTAAACCCTAAAGGCCTTACTGTTTAATGCATACCCAACTAAAAACCCTTCATCAGATTTTCCTTCAAACTTTCCAAGAACACTTAAAGTATCAAGAATGGTTACATGACACCCAAAAGGCCTTATATGGCTAACAACTGGTTTATGGCCAAACATAAGCTCATAAGGGGTTTTGTTTTGAGGCTTAGTCACTCTAACCCTATTAAAGATGTAACAGGCATTGCTGACTGCTTCAGCCCAAAATGTTGTGGGTAAAAGTGAATCTGCTAGCATAGTCCTAGCTGCCTCAATAAGTGTCCTGTTCATTCTCTCAGCAACTCCATTTTGCTGAGGAGTTCTTGCATTACTGAACTGTTGCTTAATACCTTTATTACCACATAAGTCTAGCATGCTTTTGTTTTTAAACTCAGTGCCATTGTCACTCCTAATGATTTTAACTCTTTTATCAAGAAGGTTTTCAATCTGCCTAATGAAAGTTTGAATCAAAGGAGTAGCTTCATCCTTCCTAGACATAAAGAACACCCAACAATATCTAGTACAATCTTCTGTAATGACAAGGCAATATCATGCATGATTTATACTATGGACAGATGTAGGGCCAAAAAGATCCATATGTAAGGTATGTAAGGGCTCAGTGATTAATCTTTCTAATTTAACCTTACAGGATGCCCTATGTTGTTTTCCCTTGTTACAAGCCACACATGTATGATCATTTTTAAACAATTTTGAAGGCAAACCTCTCACAAGGTTATTCTTCACAAGTTTATTCATGTTTTTGAAATTCACATGGCCTAACCTTCTGTGCCACAACTTAGATTCATCAAAAGTAGCTTTTGCAATCAAACAGGTAGCACCTTTTGCAGGATTAGATGCTTTCATATCAAAACTGTACATTTTGTGTTGTCTGGGAACTTTAAGAAGAATCTGATGTTCTTCAGGCATCTTAAAGTCCGGAGTCAACACAAGACAATCAGTTTCAGTAAAAAGCACCTTATGTTGAGTATCACAAATTTGTGATATTGAGAAAAGGTTGAACTGCCCAAGTTCTTTCACAAATGATACATTGTCAAATTCTATGTTGCCCACAATTATTCTTCCTTTACCAGTTATTTGTCCCTTGCTTCCTCCAAAAGTAACAGAACCTCCTTCGAATTCATGAAAATCATTTAGATAGTTCTTGTTACCAGTCATGTGCCCAGAGCATCCACTGTCAAGAATTCCTCTATCTTCCATATAGCAAAGTGGATGATCCTGCACAAAAAGAAGAGAAATTAGTTTCTCTTAGGAACCTAGGCCTGAGTAGGCTTGGGTCCGCCTTGTGGATCAACATGCTTAAATTTCTTATTTGAACCTGATCCACTGTTGTTTTGGGATTTATACATGGATTTATTTTTGTTTGAATCCCAAGACATACATGCTGAGGTCTTAACAGCAGACCCCCCATTCCCCTTTAAAGGTTTTGCTGTTTGCTTTACAACTTGTCTTTTCACAGGTGAATTAGTTTTGTAAAAATTATTTCTTTGAAAATTTGTATTCACCTGTGACTTTTGAAATGGTTGTTTGGGTCTCACATAGCCAGTGTTCACATTAGATCTCACAGAATTAACATAACCAGTATTCACATTAGGCCTCATAAGATTACCATTTTGCCTATTCACATTAAAGTTCCTGTAGCTAGACCTAAAATTTTGTCTACCAGAATTAACATAAGAGTTAGGTCTGGTAGAGTTATTGAGTTGGACAGGTCTGGGAACAAACTGGTTGGCATGATTAATTCTACTAGCATTATTCCAAACTGGTTTATTTGAACCATGACCCATATTAACGTTCATTCTCTTTTGCTCAGCCTCTCTCTTCATTCTCTTTTCATGGAAGTCACAATCTCTTATTAAATGACTCAAACTTCCACACACAAAACATCTTTTAGGAGCATAAGTGTAACTACTCCTACTTTCTCTGTGAACACTATTGCTTCTAGGTGACTCACTCATTGTGTAACGGTTTTGATTGTTTTGAGATATTTATGTATTGAATGTGTTTAGCATGCGGAATCTACTACAACACACTTAAAAGAACACAAGGTGGTGAGTTTAAGTAAACGTGAGTATGCAATGAACAAAGAACACAACTTTGGTTAACACAAAACGATTCAATATTATTGATGAAATAATATGGATGATCTAAATATCACCGGGATTACAAAGTAATCTTGAATCTAAGATTGTAAAAGGATTTGTGAGTTTGAGTAACTAAGTTACTTGAGAGTTTGTTCTGGTTTTGGTTAATGGTTGAAGAGATGCATGCATGAAGTGGTGACTAAGATATCCTTTTATAAGATAAGGATATCTTATTACAAGATTGTCAAGTGGTTGAATATAAAACTATACTTTGACTATATTGGCGCCTACAATTAAATACAACTACCAATGTACAACTCTGCCATATTCTTCTGTGAACCACAGAGGACTAAACTACTTCTACATAACGTATAACAATGTACAAAGACTAATAATTCAACTAAATATCTATTACAAAATATCTAATCGACTTGACATAAGTTTGGCAGGCTCTTCATCAACTAGCAGTACCTTCTACCCAGAAGGTACTGGTAGAACATCTTCATACACTTCAAAATCAACTAGCAGGCTCTTTAACATCTTTGGCAGGCTCTTTGACTTTGAACATTTTATTCCCAACAATCCTCCCCTAAACTTGTTATTTCCATGAAAATACACAAGTTTCTGATGAATAAAATACATACCTTGAGGATTTGAGGGAACTCTTCCAAAAATCTTCACTCTCTGTTCTTCCTTTTTCTTTCATATTGCTCAGATATGCTCCTCAGCAAACTCTGAATAATTTCTGAGTTCTCTTCATCTTTGTCACACCTTAATCTTTTAGAGATCATAGTTTTAAGCACTTCATAACTAAGTGGATACTCTTTCTCAGCCAACATAAAGAGTTCTATCCCACTCTGTGTGTAAAGATGATGAATATTGCTATGGCTTAGAAATTCCCAAGTTGTTGAAGGATCATAATAGGGAAATTTCCAATGAACATCTTTGGGTTCAGGATCAAACATCCTATTGAATTCTACCCATAGTTCCTGTTCCTTAGCATCTGAACTAGAAGTTGTGTCTAGCCTAATCTGCACTAGATTCCACAATTCTTCCAAGTCTGCTCTGTCACATGCTCTAACTAAATTTTCAAAAATTTTAAAGATAGCAAACTGTCCTCCAACCCTTGTTATTTTCCATGATTTTCCTAATCCATCATGGTTGATCTCCCAATCAATAATAGGTCGTCTACAGCTAATTGGATCAGCATGTATGATAGTAGGCAAAGTAATCAACATTTTACTTACTTGCTCTGTGTCCAATTTTGCTACTTCTTTCTTCTGAGCATCCTTCTTCTTCATTGAGGGGTGTACATCAGATGGAACTTTATAGTAAAGACTCTTGTAGGCTTGTAGATACAGGAAGAAGATTTCATCAGCAGATTTCTTCTTTAGTTGATAATCAGTCCAATTTGCCTGACCTTTCAGAAATCTTTTCATAAAAATCACCTGATCTTTCTGAGATTGACCTACCTTAAAACCTCTTTTCTGACTTTCCTTCATCTTTTCAAAAATGTCAGCCAAAGCTGCTTCTTTATACTTCTTGTTGATGAAAGATTCAAGTGCTTCTGTTTTCGCATCAGAATTGAGATTCTTGTCATTTACTATAATTGCTGCTTGACCTTTCACAATTGGATCATTATTAATAATCCATAGCATCTGAGCATCAAAGGTTTCTTGAGCAATTTGAGTATCAAGAAGAGTCTGAGCAGCATCTTCAGCATCTTTCTGCTCTTTCATTACTTCAAGCATTCTTGAAGCTTCAAGTGCTTTTAGCTCTTCTTCATGAACTCTTTTGGCCTCTTCTTCTCCTAAAGCCATCTGAATTTGCTGAGTTCTTTTCAACTTCTTAGACTTAGACTCATCTTCAATCATAATACTTTTGCCCTTATCCTTTGGAGTTGGTGCTTGTGATGGAGCAGAAGATTGCTCATCAGCAATTAAATCCCTCTTTCTCTTGTACACTTTCTCAGCAGACCCTTTGTACCCCATAGCCAATAGCCTTTCTATCCTAGCAGGCTCTTCTTCTGGCCTAGCAGGCTCTTGCCCTGCTCCAACAGGCTCTTCATCATAAACTTGAGTTCCATCATGGAATTCAAATTGAGCCTCTTCCTCATCTTCAGAAGTATCCATCCTCCCCTTTTTGGAAGAGTGACCTATCCTATCAGCATCTGAATTTGAAGAACTTGATAAAGAAACCCTTGCAGATCTTTTACCCTTTAACTTCTTCATTTCACCCTCCAATTTCTTTACCCTCTTGACCAATTTGATGTTGATCTCAGAAAACTTCTTGCTTTGACTTTTAAGAGCATTTTCTAAGAACTTCACCTTGTCTTTCAGTTCTTGCATTGTTTGAGGTGATTGGGTTTGTGATACATGATGTGATGATGTTGGTGGTGTTGCTGATGGTACTGGAGATGGTATTGGTGATGTTTGATGTGTTGGTGAAATGTAACCATGTGAAGAACTAGATGATGGTGTTTCAGCTGATGGTGTTGGTTCTTCTTGATGTTGTGGTAACATTTCATCAAATAGTGGTATTTCTTCCCCTCTAAAACCAATTCTCATATTTGAAAATACTTTGTGAGAAAGTTTTGGTGTGTCATAAATTGAGTCTGTGGGAAGTAACAAATGTTTTAATTTGGCAATGATGCACCCAATAAATCTTGGATACATCAAAAACTTTGTTTCACTTTTCACATTTTTAATCAATCCCTCAAAAATATGTTTTGAAAAATTGTATTTTCTGTTTGTAGCTAAGCAAATGAGAGCAGAAGCCATGTTTCCACTAAATTGCTCCCAAGAGGTTTTCTTCTGGCTCAAACAGTGAAGGATTGTGTGAATCAAAAATCTCCATTGTGGAGTAATATGCTTTTTCAAAAAAGTGAGTTTGTTAGCCTCAGCATGATACCCCATTCTTTGCAAATTTTCAAAAATCTCAGTATCTGGCAACTGACTAATACCATCAGAATCATCCAAATGAAGATGTCTTCTTATGGATGACTCAGTAAGAGTCAAATGTTTACCATCCACTTTGGCCTTAATTCTTTGTTCCCCATTTTCAGAAGTTTTAATTTTAGCAGATTGCCAAAATTGTAAAATTTGAGTTTCATAAATAGTGGGATTGACTAGTAAAGCAAACCTAATATAGGAGTTATTTAAAAAGTCCACTACTTGATGAAATGAGGCATTATCCTCTGACTTCTCCAAAAATGCTAATTGATTGTGACGTTGGACAAAGTTTAGAACAACTGTGGAAGCCATAATGAAAATTTTGAATATGTTGGTGGGATTTGTTGGTAGTACTGGTAGAAGAGGAAAGGTGTATGTGAATTATGATAATGACTGATGAAAGAAGATATGAGAGAATTACTTTTAACCGACAATAAGAAAGATTATAATAAGTGAATGAAAAGGCGGTTAAAAAGATCTTTTATATGTGAAATATAATATAATATAATCATCAGTAATTTACATAACTACCCCAACGGCTAATTTTAACTACCAGGCCAAACGTCTAAAACTTTTTCTGACAGGCTCAACGGCTATCCAGCAGTACCATTTTACTCTAGCAGTACCAATTTTGAACTACCAGTACCTTTGAAAGTTTTATAAAAATCCCTTATAGTTTTTAGCAAACTACCAGCTATCAACGGATTTGAGTTGTCTTTACCAAAAGCCGTTTGCTTAAGGACTAGCTAACTATTTACAATTAAGTATGGTTAGTTAACAACCATATAGTTTTTGGTAAACTATCAACCATTAACGGATTTGAGTTGTCTTTACCAAAAGCCGTTTGCTTAAGGACTAGCCAACTCTTAAGTTTGTAAAAACTTGGTGAGCTGAATACCAAAAGCCATGATGGCCCAAAGATGGTTCAATTTCCTTGGATGGAGGAAATTAAAAAGGCAATGATGCTGTGTATCTTGGATGATTGGTTCAACAAGTGAAATCATCTAATGTCATGCCTTTGAGTTGAAACATTCCTTAGTTTGATCTAGATAGAACTTTCTCCTTGAGAAATGCTTCATCCCTTCTAGATATGTGATCTAACTCTATCTTTTTCAACCTCTGCATCATCTTGTATGCTCTTGTCTTTTCTTTCATAAATTGGTTTCTCTTCCATTCTAAGCTATCATATCCTCCCCTGAGATGGTTATATCTCCTGAGATTAATATAATATTGGTTGCCCCTTTTGGTTTGAAAGATCTCTTGTTTTGTTATCAACCTGAAATGTGTTAGTTGCAAACCAAAAGAACAAAGTGCAAAGCACTTGATCTATAGTATTTTGAACATTCAAGCATCAATATGAACAAAACATAGGAATTTTATATCAGTAGGACCAATTTTGAATAGACAGTACCTTTGACTAACTAGCAGTACCATGTTTAAAAGCCAATACCAGTTAATTTTATGAACAAAAACACATGTTTTTCAAAGATTTATCATTCCAATACCTCCTACAAGATATTTGAATCTACCTAAATCAAAAGCTTTGGTGAGAAGGTCTGCATAATTCTTTTCAGAATCAATTTTAGTTACTTGAATTAATCTTTTCTCATTGCAATCCCTTATGAAATGGTGTCTGATTTCAATGTGTTTTGTTTTTGAGTGTTGAACTGGGTTTTTAATGATACAAATAGTACTGCTATTGTCAATATAAATAATGGTGTTAAGAAAATTGTACCCATAGTCAAGCATTTGATTTTGGATCCAAAGAACTTGCCCACAACAACTTGCACCTGCAACATATTCTGGTTCAGTTGTAGAATTGGCCACCATTGTTTGTTTCTTGCATTGCCAAGAGATTAGTCTGCAACCAAGAAATTGACATCCACCAGTTGTGGATTTTCTGTCTAGAGTTGCACCAGCATAGTCACTATCCGAATAAGCCACCAATTCAGAAGATGATTCCCTTGGATACCAAAGACCCAACCTAGGTTGACCCTTAAGATATCTAAAGATTCTTTTGACTGCTGTGAGATGAGAGATTTTGGGATGTATTTGAAACCTTGCACACACACATACTGAGAACATGATATCTGGTCTTGATGATGTAAGATACATCAAAGATCCAATCATAGATCTATAATTATGCGAATCCATATCTTCTCCTTCAGCATCCTTGAGTAGCCCTTTGTCTGGATCCATTGGTGTACTTGCAACTTTAGAATCAGCAAAATTAAATTTCCTTAAGATCTCTGCTACATACTTATCTTGGCTGATAAATATGCCTTCTTTGGATTGTTTCACTTGGAGACCCAAAAAGAAAGTAAGTTCCCCCATGGAACTCATTTCAAACTTACTATGCATAAGTTTTTCAAATTGTACACACAAGTCTTGGTTTGTTGATCCAAAGATAATGTCATCAACATAAATCTGCACTAGCAAGATGTCTTTCTTTGTTCTTTTGATGAACAAAGTTGGATCAATCCTGCCTCTTTGGAATCCATTTCTAGTAGAAAACAAGCCAATGTTTCATACCATGCCCTAGGAGCTTGGTGTAGGCCATACAAAGCCTTGGTAACCTTATAAACCTTGTCTGGATACTCTGCATCAATGAAGCCTGGAGGTTGAGATACATATACTGGTTCTTCAATTTTACCATATAAAAATGCACTCTTAACATCCATTTGATAGACAGTGAAGCCTATGAATGAAGCATAGGCCAAGAAAAGCCTAATTGCTTGAAGTCTTGCAACTGGAGCAAACACTTCTTCATAATCTACCCCTTCTTCTTGAGTATATCCTTGTGCTACCAACCTAGCTTTGTTTCTGATCACTATACCCCTTTCATCTTTCTTGTTTCTGAACACCCATTTAGTTCCAATTGTCCTATGACCTTTGGGCAAATCAACCAATATCCAAACCTTCTGAATCTTGAATTGGAGAAGCTCTTCTTGCATTGCTTCCACCCAACTTGCATCATCTAAAGCTTTGTTTATGTTTTTGGGTTCAGCCTGAGATAGAAAACATGAAAACAGGCATATATTGGAAGTATCATTATTCTTTTCTTCATAAATAGAGGAGATAAACCCTTCTTCATCTGAAGATAAGACTTGAGATAAACCAACTTGAGATCTTGTTCTAACACCAGAATTTATGCTTCCAATCACATCATCAGTTGTGTGATCTTTGAGAATTCTAGTGTTGGGTGTTTTAGGAACTTCATAAGTAGATGGAAGATTGCTAATTCCCACCTCTTCTGTGAAAGAATCATCTATTTGAACAGTCAATGGCTCAGCAGTATCAATACTTGAACTAGCAGGACCATCTGATGAACTAGCAGTACCATTGTCATTTGTACCACTTTCATGATTCTCTTGATTCTGAGTTCCATGATCTTCTTCATTGCCTTCATTAGTTGTGTTTGAAGGTTCTTCTTGACTTGAAGATAGATCCAAACTTTTCTAAATTGGCATCCAGATGTAATCTTGATCTTTAGGAGTTTCAACATTATCTTCAAAACCTGCATCATCATTAGTATTTGTACCTGTAACAGGCACATAATTCATAGATTCTGAAAGCCTATCAATATCAAACATCCAATCTGGTCCAATTCCTTTCACATTTGATAGTTTCTATTGAAACTCTATGTGAAGATTCTCTTCCACTAGCCTAGTGCAAGTGTTAAACACTCTATAGGCCTTACACTGCAAGGAATACCCTATCAAATAGCCAACATCTGCTTTTCCATCAAACTTGCCTAAATGATCTTTGGTATTTAGAATAGTGACATAACAACCAAAAGGTCTCATAAAACTTAAAGATGGTGTTCTACCAAAGAAAAGTTCATAAGGTGTCTTTCTATGTGGTTTTGTCACAAGAACCCTGTTTTGTACATAACAAGCAGTACCAACTGCTTCAGCCCAAAATGAAATAGGCAACTTAGAGTCTACTAACATAGTTCTAGCAGCCTCTATAAGTGTTCTATTCTTCCTTTCTGCTACTCCATTTTGCTGTGGGGTTCTAGCTACACTAAATTCCCTTTTTATTCCTTTTTCCTTGCAAAAGTCATCCATAACCCTATTCTTGAACTCTGTCCCATTGTCACATCTGATGACTTTGACTTTTTATCAGATTGGTTTTCTACCTCAGTGATATATGTTTTAAGTATCTCACTAGTTTCATGTTTAGATCTTAAGAAGAAAACCCATGAAAATCTGCTATAGTCATCAGTAACAACCAGACAATATCTTTTACCATTCAAGCTGCACACATTATTAGGACCAAAGAGATCTATATGAAGCATATGTAAAGCCTGAGAAATAGAGTTTTGGGTCTTGGGCTTACAAGAAGTTCTATGTTGTTTGCCTTTCGGACAATCAACACAAGAATGGTCGTTTTGGAAAATCTTTTTGGGTAAACCTCTTACTAAATCATATTTTGCAATAGTGTTGATTGTTTTAAAGTTTACATGACCAAGCCTTCTATGCCAAAGCATAGATTCATCCAATGAGGCTTTTGCTACCAAACAAGTTAGACTCTCCTTAGGATCAATGTTCTTTAAATTGACACTGTACATATTGTTCCTTTTTGGAATTTTAAAAAGGATCTGACTCTCATCAGGCATCTTAAAATCAGAAGAAAGAACCATACATTCATTGTCAGTAAATAGAACATTGTTCTTTTTGTCACACATTTGTGAGACACTGATAAGATTAAACTGAAGTTCTTTCACAAAATACACATTTTCAAAATCTAGTTTACTGGTTTTGATAGTACCTTTACCAGTGATCTTTCTTTTTATCCCTCCCCCAAAGGTAACATATCCTCCATCAAATGTTTTGAAGTCTGAGAGGAATGACATGTTGCTTGTCATGTGCCTTGAACATCCACTATCTACATATCCTTGATCTTCAATATCAGTTGAATGTTCCTGCACATGAATAAACATATTAGTTTCCTTGGGGTACCCAAGCCATGACAGACTTGGGTTTGCCTCTTGCATCAATGAAGTCAAACCTTTTCAGGATTGTTGATGCACCTTTTGATTGGATTGGTTTCCAAATCCAACATGCTGAGGACTTAACAACACTTTCCCTTTTAATCCATTGTGTGGTCTTTGGTCTATCAGTACCAATTTTGGCAGTACCATTTGGTCTAGCAGGACCTTTTGGTCTAGCAGGACCTTTTGTTTTTGGTTTCCAAATTTGTGTTTTGACCACAGATTTCTTTTGAATAGGACTATTCTCAACTTTTGGTACACATTTGAAAGTGTTTCTTGTACCCTTATCAGTTGATTTTGTAATAACAGGCTTATGTTGTCTAACAGTATCTTTAACTTTTGTGATGTTAGACTTAACAAAACTTTTTCTGGGGTGAGTAACATTTGTTTTAGACTTTGATTTACTCCCAGAAACCCATTTATTACAATAAGCATGAAGATGATTAAAGCTACCACAATAATAACAAGCCTTATTGAACATAACAAAGTCATCACCTAGTTGTTGTGACTTAAGGTTGTTCCAATTTCTTTGACTTCCTCTAGGTTTGTTATTACATTTTTCACAACTTTCAACTGTTTTCAAAACAGTTTTAGCCTTAGCCTTAACTTCTACTCTTTTAGGACTGGTTGGTCCTACTTTGATTCCTTTGATAGGAATAGTCTCATCTTCATCATCATCAGATACCCAATCTTCAATAATTAGGACATCTGGTCTCTTATTAGTGAGCACCTTGGAAAGTGAGGCATTCTTAGCACTCTCAGAAGGTTCACTTATCTCTACAGGTTTAGCTAATGGTTTACTAATGATTTCATGTAAACCTGATGCTGCAAGATCACTACCTTGGGGACAAGGAATTCCTCTATAAGGAGGTGGACATTCATTGTATCCTATCCCTGATTTTATTCTTTTATTCAACTGATTTTCAACTATGCTTCTTGTGCATTCAGAAGCAATTTCCAATTTAGTAACAGTCAGTTGAATATTATCTCTAGCCAATGTTACTTTAGTACACTCAGTCCTTAACATTTCTATTTCTGAATCTTTCAAAAATATTTGTCTATTAAGAGCAGTTTTTGCATCAGAAAAGGTGAGTTCATTTTCTCTATAGTGAATGATTTGTTTTTCTAGTTTGGCCATTCCACACTTATTATCAAATAATGTTTGATGAGTTTTTCTGAGTTCTAATGATTGTTCATCAAAAGATTTTCTTATAAATTCTAATTCCTTAAGAAATTCACAATTATTGGAACATTTGATAGTTTGTACCTCAGGAGTGGAGAATGCCATTAAAGCCAATTCATCAGAAGTTGACTCATCTTCACCCATGAAACTCCAATCAAAACCCATGCCATCAATAGCAACCATTGCTTTTGGCTCAGCAACTTCAACAACTTTACTCTTGCTTTCAAAGCTTCCTTTCTTTTCAAAGCTTCCTTTATTCCTGTTGTCAAACCCTCTACCCTTGTCATCCTGCTTCTTAGGTCTTCTACACTCTCTAGAGTAGTGACCCTTCATGTGGCAGTTGTAACACTCCACTTTTGACTTATCATAGCCAGCAGGCTCATTTCCATTTATCATTATCTTCTTGCCAGTCCTCATCAACAACTTCTTAGCTCTAATGCTCAAAAGTGAAAGTTGCCACTTTATGTCCATCTCTTCAAGATCATCAGGATGAATCTCTTGAAGATCTTCAAATGTTAATACGGACCCATTGTGTTGAGATGTAAGAAAAGCACACCCAATTGTTTCATCTAAAATAGATTTAGTACTACTAGAGCAGTACCTTCTTCTCTGCCACCTTTTTCTTCATTATCAACCTTTGAGATGCTTGGTGATGAAACAAAAGCCATATTTCCTGAGCTTGACCCAGTAGTCTTCTTTACTTCATGCTCTACTATTTTAAAATTGTTGTAGAGATCATTAAGACTCATCTGGTCAATATCTGGCTTGTTCTTCCAGACAATGACATGCATAGACCATTCTGAAGGTAAACTCCTAAGAAATTTAGAGTTAAGATCTTCTTGAGTTATCATCACTTCATGGATGGCTAACTGGCTTGAAAGCTTCTGAAGTCTATTGAACATACTGTCCAAAGACTCATTGGTTGTGGCTGTGAAGTTCTCAAATTGTTGTTTGAGAAGTGTTTTCTGTGTTTTCTTGGTAGCATTATTACCACCAAATCTAGCCACAATTGCTTCAAAAAGGGTTTTGGCATCTTTGTATTTGTTAAAGATCAAAAGCTGATCATTAGGAATAGTCATCAGCAACATACTCCTTGCTTTTAGATCATTTCTCTTCTGAACTTTTTCATCTGCATTTGATGGTTGGTCTTGTATCTGTGTTACAAGAGCATCATTTACTGTTGTAGTGGTGATTGAGGGTTTAAATGAGTTGCCTTGTTCAATGATCTCCCAAAGTGCATAGTCTTGCACTTGAAAGTATTGTTCTACCCTTAGTCGCCACATTTCAAACTCATTTTGCTTAAGTAATGGAAGTTTAGCTGCAACATTTGTTTGAATATGTTCAACATCCATTGTTCTTTTAAATTAGTAAATATCAAGCCTAGCTCTGATACCACTTGTGTAACGGTTTTGATTGTTTTGAGATATTTATGTATTAAATGTGTTTAGCATGCGGAATCTACTACAACACACTTAAAAGAACACAAGGTGGTGAGTTTAAGTAAACGTGAGTATGCAATGAACAAAGAACACAACTTTGGTTAACACAAAACGATTCAATATTATTGATGAAATAATATGGATGATCTAAATATCACCGGGATTACAAAGTAATCTTGAATCTAAGATTGTAAAAGGATTTGTGAGTTTGAGTAACTAAGTTACTTGAGAGTTTGTTCTGGTTTTGGTTAATGGTTGAAGAGATGCATGCATGAAGTGGTGACTAAGATATCCTTTTATAAGATAAGGATATCTTATTACAAGATTGTCAAGTGGTTGAATATAAAACTATACTTTGACTATATTGGCGCCTACAATTAAATACAACTACCAATGTACAACTCTGCCATATTCTTCTGTGAACCACAGAGGACTAAACTACTTCTACATAACGTATAACAATGTACAAAGACTAATAATTCAACTAAATATCTATTACAAAATATCTAATCGACTTGACATAAGTTTGGCAGGCTCTTCATCAACTAGCAGTACCTTCTACCTAGAAGGTACTGGTAGAACATCTTCATACACTTCAAAATCAACTAGCATGCTCTTTAACATCTTTGGCAGGCTCTTTGACTTTGAACATTTTATTCCCAACACTCATTTTAACAGATTCCCTAGGAGTTTTTATGTGATTGACATAACTAGGTTTGACTGTCTCAGGCTTTGGTTTAGTCACTACAGGTGTAGTAACAACAGGTTCACACTTCTTAACAACCTTAGGTTCAGGATTCTCTTTTACCTCACTTTTTAACTCAGACTTAGAGTGATCAGAGGAACCATCAATAGATCCTTCAGAGTCATTGGATTGACAAGAAGAATACTTACTGGTTTTGTCCTCTGAGGTGGTTGATTCAAGCACTTGAGGACCTTTCTTTCCATACACAAAAAGTGAATCATCTAACTCTTCTTTTTCAAGAGGAGTATAGTCATCACTTAATGGTGGTGGTACTCCCTTAAAGTCACCAGTCTTAACAAACCTATTATATAAAGGCTTATCAGCATAGTCCTCTTCTTTATTCTTAAATATAGCCTTATTCTTATCTTCCTCATATCCTAGGCCACATTTTTTATTTGACTTAATTTGAGAATCCCAACATTTGAACAGGTTATTATTTGAATTGTTCCACTGATCTACCCTTTTTCTCAACTCATCCCTCTCCTTCTGAATTCTAAGGCCCAATTGTCTATACCTTTTAAGCTTTTCATCTTGTTCATATATTTTATTAGCTTGAAAGTATAGTTTTTCATTTAAAGCAGCATGTTGGTTTTGAAGGGTGACCTTTTGTGCCTCTAGTGTTTTTACAGCATTTTTATGTGCTAAAAGATTTACTTCAAGGTCACCTATTTGTTCTAACTGCTCATCACACAAAGCCTTAACATGATTATATGAATCAGTGCATAATTTAGAGCATAATGATACCTCATTACCAATGGCCATGAGAGCATGATCAGACTCCTCATTCACTCTTGGATGCTCACCCCAGTTGACTCCTCTAGCTTCCATTGTCAGCAAGCTCATCTGATTCTTTTCCATCTTCCCATCTTCATCTCTTTTCCCATCAGCAGGCTTCTTCTCTGGACAGTCTCTTGAAAAATGTCCATGCTTGTGACAATTGTAGCATTCAACTGTCCTTTTTGTGTATCCCACTGGTGATTTGTTGTTGAAGTTGATGGTCCTTCCATATTGATTCTGAAATCGTTTGACCCTTAAAGCAACCATGGCAATGTGCCATTTTATGTCCATCTCTTCAACTTCAGCATCATTAATCTGTTCTAAGTCTTCACTAATAAAGCTTTCATCTTTCGTTTGGTTGGCAAAGAAAGAATGTATCACCTCATCAGTAAAACTTGAAGCAGACCTTTCACTTGAAGGAGTTTCATAGATACCAGACCTAACACTACCAGGTTTAACCTTGTAAGTACTGCTTTTGTTTTGTGACACAAAAGCAACATTTGATGAACTGGTTGAAGCCTGAGTGTTGTTACTGATGTCCCTTTCAAACATCCTGAGATTATTGTATAGGTCATCAGGTGTCATTGAATCTACTTCCTCCTTTATCCTCATCGCCACAGATACATTGCCCCATTCTGATGGTAAAGATCTAAGGAACTTGTGGTTTGCATCCTCATTTGAAATTGCTGCACCATGAACTTCCAGTTGTGTTAACAGATGTTGAAATCTGTCATAGCCCTTCTCCAATCCTTCAGTCTTTGAAACACTGAATGTCTCAAATTGCTGTTTAAGAACAGCCTTTTGCATCTTCGTGGAGTTTGCATTGCCTCCAAATCGTTTCTTGATAGCCTCCCACATCTCCTTAGCATCAAGGATGCCATGAAACCTTTGTAGATGCTCCTTAGGAATAGCCATAAGAAGCAAGGTTCTGGCCTTCTTTTCCTTCTCCACAGCCCTAATCTCCTCAGCAGATACTGGTGGCATTATTCTTATCTGCCCATCATTCCCTTGTGAAATTCTTTTCTTAGAATTTCCCTTTTGAATAACCTTCCATACATCACTATCAATGTACTCCAGATAATGTTCCATCTCCATGGCCCATATATCATATTCTTCTCTTCTCAGTAATGGAAGTTTTATGTTTGAGATTGTGGTTGTGGAAGGGATGGGTTGTTGTTGTGTTTGGGAGTTACTGGTTTCAGTTTTTCCTTCATCTTCATGGTTTGATCTCTCATCCTCACTGTTATGGATTGAAAAAGTTTCAGTGTTAACAGGCTTATCGAATTCAGACATTGTGTAGGGTGATTTGAGTGAGAATTAGGTTTTTGAGATTAAGTGTTCTTCGAATTCAGAGTCTCTCGCCTTGCTCTGATACCACTTGTTGGTCCACGAATTGTATGTGGATCTCTAAGTAGTCTTGAATACCTAGTAGATGGTTGGGATAAATCCAAACCAATCTAAGTGAGAAACCCTAGACGATTGTTAATGTTAATGCGGAATCTTAACAAGAACAATGAAGAACACACAGAGATAACACTAACTTCGTATATTACTTTTAATCACAATAGTGAAACTCGTAAAACTCACACACGAAACTAACAATCTTAGGGATCCTTTTATAACACAAGGAAACCCTAATGCTAACCGACCAAGAAGATATTCACGAATCTTCTATAAAGATACTTACACATTTTGTATCTTTTCCTAACTTATCTCTAACAGACTTTCCTAACTTCACGACCAGACTTAACATTATAAGTCAACCAGACTTAAACAGACTACCAGACTTAACTTTGTATTACCAGACCTAATTACAAAGACAGACCTAACTCTGATATATTACCAGACCTAAGTTGTCTTCTCTTGAATCGTATCACAATTCCCAACATACTGGAACAAACCCAACAAGGTACTAGTGATGAAGTCTCGGTAAGCACTGAAGGGGTTGAAGAATGAAAAAGAAATGTAAAGATAAAGGGTGAAAAGAAAGAAGCCCTCCTTACACTTTAGGCAGAAACCGGGTCAATACATATGCTGTCAGAATCACTTAGTTGATTGCTGACATTGAAGACAAGTATCATGGACCCAATGATACGCTGCACAACCCTCCCTAGCCACTCAAGGTCCCTCAAAGGACTCTTGTTTCATTCACACGGAGATTCACTCATTACTATTAACTATCTCACTCCGAGTTAGTTGATATTGAAAAGGTGGCAGTCTACTCCAGCCTCCGATCACTAAATCAAAATGCACTATTGAGTCTAGAGCCAAGAGATCATCCATAAATCTCATTAGGACACATTTCCAATATGCTTGCTGTTTCATACACCGTGAAAAGCAAGAAAATATATATGAAGAGTCCTACGCATTATCCTCGTGGTATTGCCAGAACATCCGAGTGATACGAAAGTATTCACAATGAAGATGAAAATCCTTCTAGAGCCAACATCAAACAAGCTCTTGGTAGGTGACATGTGAGATCCTTCATGGATCAAACTAGTGACAACTGGAAAGAAACGATGGGGCGATTCACATTTGAATCAAACTTGTTCCAAGAAAAAGATTGACAGATGCTTTTGGAAAACCTTTCAATGTGCTCACCAACTGAGTTTCGAGCACATTGATTGTGTAAATTTTCAAACAAAAGTGTTTATGATGAAATGTGATTTAACTTATAAAACTCTCGTCGTGTTGCATAAAATGTTTATCCAGTGACACGCGAGTGATTTTTTCTAATCAATTTCTCATCAATCAGTGGGTATTTAATTCACTGATTCACTCTACCGTGCTGTCTGCTTTGAGACGTTCCGGAATGAGAACATGCTTTGTATGATGATTCTGATGATTAATTCGTTGGATGATTCTTTACAACAAGCTGGAAAGTCCTGTCACAGAACCAAAGGTTAATCCAACCACATCGAGCGAATGACAAAGCCATATTTGCTCTCCAACTTTATTGCTAACTTTTTTATTTCATATTTATATAAAGATGGTGATGGTGGTACCTAATTCCAGCAGAGACATGTCAATCCACACCCCATGCTCACACGATCAATTCATTATCAAAAGATCATGAAAGTTGAGAGACTTACAACAATACTTCCGCTAACTCAGATGCAAAGTCTCCTGATCAAGAAAAGTGTAAGCATGTCGGTCCAATGGTCACTACATCACATGAAGGTGATACTACAAAGGATGAACTTGGAGATTTACGGTGGCTGATGATCTCAAAGAATGCTCAAAGATCACATATACCAAAGGAACATTAATCACAAGATCATTGCTGAATGTACAGAGATCAATGACTTTGAAGAATCAAAGACGATGAGCTAGGAATTTACAGTCATGTAATAGAATGCTAGAATTCAAAGTGTATTATCCGGGGTGACCTCCCTTAGGGGGAGATTGTTAAGAATATAAATATTCATATGAAGACTCGGTCACCCCGAGTATCTATTAGCATTAAGTAGCTCGTAGGATTATTAGTATTATTAGTACTAGTTTAGTTATATTAGTATTCGTGAAGTGGGTCGGGTCTTTACCCTCTGTCAGCTCACTCCACAGCCCACTCGGGGCACTTAAGCTAGTAAGTATAAATACCCCTTCCCATGTGTGGGAAGGGTTGGAGCTTTTCATCATCTTAATCTAATATGCACATTTTCTCTCTCTAGAAAACTCCCATTCTCTCTCACTCTCTCTCTAGATTCGATCTATCATTTATCTTGTGTTTGTGTTATGATTTCTAGTATTATACACACACTGTCACGTCAGCGCCACATCAGCTTTAACCTTTTCACCATTAACTCAAAAAAATACCTTCAATCATAACTCACCTTAATTCACCTTTAAATCAAATATTTTCAAACTCAACCCCTAAACTTATAATAATACTTCATTTATTAAAAACTTAACATTGATTAAAAACATACTACATTACATACTTAATAAAAAAAATACAACGAAATTAAAAAAATGATAATGAAATAAATAATTATTCATCGTCTTCGGAATATTATTGTTGTTGATGTTGATGTTGAAGGTGGTTCTGCCAAAGATGCTCCATAAGGTCTCGTTGGAGTTGAGTATGCGTTTCTCTGTCGCGTATTTCTTTTGCCCTTCGACGTTGGACATCGCATCTGTCGACCCACCTGTCTTTCCTCATACGTTGTAACACCCCCAAAATCTGATTTAGCGGAAGCATACATGTTTGGGTGCTACTAAATTGGTATCACAACACAAAGTATAAAGAACGGTTTTACCTCAACCGTTTAAAATATATTTCATAAATCAAAAGTGATTTGTTCACAACATTTCCAAAATGGTGCGGAATATAAGCCCATAAAAGAAATCAAGTGGTCCCAAATACATCAGAGTCTTCTATGACCATGCCATGCCATGCCAAAAGCCTTCACAATTCGATTATCGCCGTAAACCTGAAAATACATGCTAAAAGTGTCAACACGAGGTTGGTGAGTTCATAGATTTATGATAGAGCAGTAAAAATACAGTGAGTTTCATAAGAGTTTTGTGACCATTGTGTCGCTCACAATGTTATGAAAATAGTGTTTACCATAAAGTAACATTTGAGGTGTGGACCAAGTGTAGGGTATGCAACCCAAAATAAAATAGTTTATTACGCTAGCTCTAAGTTCATGTAATCGAAGCTATAACTTGTGTGCATGCTCTAGAAGCATGTTAAATATCAGTGGCCCGGCAAGTGTGTATCCCAGACACTTGTAGTTTTGACATGGTATACGTTCGTTTGCCTATCCGGTCAACCCGAATGGGGACGTTACTCCCAATAGATCTATTTATAACATTCGCGCTTCCCAACAGGAATTGACGGTTCATGAGTTTGGGCAATTTGGAACATACTAGTGCTTAGGCTAATCCGCGTAATAGTTTGATAACAACAGTGTTGGTCCATAAAATAGTTTTGCATGTTTCTCACCCCGATTGTAAAACAAGTGTAAATAGAGTAGGGCTATATATCAGTCAATCACATATCGCTTTCAAATAACCAATTCAAATAATTCAGCTCAACAGTCAGATATTGAGTAAACAGTTCTCATATTCCAAATAAACAGTCATTGAGTTTAGTTAAAGACGAGCATGTATTCTCCCCCAGAAACAGTTTAAAACTAGTAAAAGTAGGGGCCATGAACTCACCTTAGCTTGCAGCAACGCAAAAATATCATAGTGGTCACGAATGACATCAAGAGCAAAACCTAACGATGTCGAGGGTACAGGCACAACGGTGCCGGCTCGGCACAACCTAGTACATATATAGTTTCCTCAGAATACGTCTTGTAAAGTAAAGAGTTTTGAAAAGACAAGCGTCTTAGTTTTCGTGGATTACTCGTATCAAAGTTTGTAAAAAGTTTAATGTTAACATTTCGTGTGGTGGTAAGATAGCATAGACTCAAAAATACTCACGCCAAATAAAATAGAAAATTGACACAGTCGAGACAAGTACGGACGGGAACTTGAGTCGAGAAGGGAGTGACAAACAAAGTGGAGGAAAATAGCGTCAGAGAAAAATGTAAACAAAGTAAGTTAATTTGTAAGTCTCGTTATTTACCCAGTAATCCCAAGTATGTTTTATAAGTAAAACATAGGTTAAAATGATTTAGAAAAAAAAATGTGTAATATCAAGTGATGATGTACCCTCCTAACGGGTCGAAGGACTCCCCTTCGAGCCTGTAGAAAGCCCTCCCTTCGGAGGCCCAGGTTAATCTCCTAACACGTTTCATTGGCGTAAAACCATTCGCCTGCGAACTGGTTACCATGTGGGAATCCGCCAATCGAAGCCCTAAGCCCTTCGGGGTATTCCTATCGAAGGAACTAGTACGAAGGACCATTCTGACCTGGTCAAACCCACGTCTCCTCTTTCCCTTGGCTTTCCCGCCAAAACAGAGATCGTGGGCTACAAAGCCCTAGCGGTTACCACAAAATCATGGGACGCCCCATGATCTCCGAACAATGTGCAACCGCCCACTATGTCCTATTTCTCCCCTATAAATAGCGTAGTCGGGCATGAACAATGTAAGTTAACTTCACTCTTGTCATTTACAACCTACTCAAACGATTACACATACTTACTCGCACGCCGGAGGTGGTTCGTAGGGTCCAACCCCAGCGCAATCACTTAACGTAGTGTTTCGGTATTTCTTATTTTCAGGTTAAGAACAAGCTTGGCGCATTCTCAACACCCCATTATTCCTTTGATCACCATCGAAGGCTTCGTTGTGCAATTATTTGTTCAATCAGTGGCGCCATCCGTGGGACCGCTACAATTGGTCTCGTTAATTCCGAGCTTATAACCAACCAACCACTTTCACTATTATTCCGGCATGGATCAAGGAAGAGAAGATACTCCCCCACCGGGTTTCTCGACCTTGACACCAATACCAATCAACGACACTAACAACCTTCCCCCAATAACCGCTTCCACTTTCACAACACGTTCTCACCCAGAAATCACAACCAACAATCATGCTTCGACATCAGCCAATCCCGAACCTGTCATTAGCCCAGCCTTTGTCGAAGCCAACCACGAAGTATTGGAATCCCTCTTGAGGGCTCGTAACAGGCAAGTTAGGAATGCTGAGGTGCGAAGGGAGTTGGAATACTTGAGTGATGAGTATGATGAAGAAATGGAGATGGAACCTAAGCCTCCGACCCAAGGACCAACCCTATCGGCCTTAAGAATTGGGTCTCCAGTCGGTCGAAGGCTAAGCAAAAGGTCCGTTGGTTTCGAAGGAGTCCCCGAGAGGGCTCCGACAAGAAAGGAAGGGGCGGTTACCGAAGGCTCTAACGGTAGGAGCCAGCAAAGGGAAGAAGTGGGGGTGACTTTGCCTCAATTGCTAGCAGCTCATCTTGGAAGGACTGAAGCTGGGGTTCCGTTGTAGCCTTTTCACGCATCAGGCGTAGAAGGCAATCCGCCTACAATTAATAGGGAAGGAAACCTTCCTCCCAATGGTATGTATCCCTCGTTCCAAACTCAGTCTTATCCTCAAAGTTTATATCCTCCAGTAAATGGACAGCCTAATAACCCAAGCTTTCCCCAAACTTATGGGAGCATGCCCTTCGGGCATCCTATGGCGTACCCTCCGTATGCCATGGGAAACGGTTACCCGTTTTCCATGTATACACCTTATCAGTCCTACCCAAGCCAAACTCCTATGGAAATGCCCCCAAACAACAACCCATATAATACTGTTCCCCTGTATGCACCACCTTATAACTGTCTATACTCAGACCCTATGGGTTCAGCTACACCCTTCGTTAGGTAGATCGAAGATTACCCATTGCCTGATGGGTTGAAAATGCCTTCGCACGTTAGGACTTATGATGGGAAGGGGGATCCGGACAATTTCTTACATTTGTTCGAAGGGGCTATCAAAATGCAAAAATGGGTTATGCCAGTGGCCTGTCATATGTTTACGTACACCCTAAGGGATTCTGCTCGTATCTGGTGGAATGGGCAAAAGCCCGGCAGCATCGTCAATCTTGATGATCTGAAGGCTAAGTTCCGGTCATATTTCAGTCAGCAAAAGAACTTCACGAGGACCCATTTAACGGTGCACAACATCAAACAAAAAGAAAACGAAAGCACAAGGGCTTTCGTTACTAGGTACACCGATGAGACTTTGTAGATTTTGGGTCTCCATGAAGATCAGCGTATTTCGGGTCTCGTACATGGTCTTCGAAATCAGAGTTTGGTGGAATTCTTGTCCACTGACCTTCCGACAACTTACAAAGGGTTGACGGAAAAGACATATACTTGGATCGAAGCAAAAGAGGTATCCACCAATGGGGCTCCGATAGACAAAGATAGCAACAACAAGTTTTCGAAGCATTCTTCGTGGGAAGGGTCCAAGAACAAGAACAAGAACAGAGATAGGTTTTCTCCGTACAACAAAGGCCCCAACCATGGTTTGTTAAGCAGTCTAACGAAGTCTCCAAAGGAAATACTTGCTACGGAGAGGGCTGCCAAGGCCTTCGAAGCACCCCCTCATATGACAAGTAAGGGCAAAAACAGGGATACCAGCAAGTACTGTCACTTCCACGAAGACAATAGCCATGACACGAACAGTTGTAGAGAGCTGAAAAAACAGATAGAGGAAGCTGTGAAGTCCGGGCAATTGGCACATTTGGTGAAGGGTATAAAGAAAGGCAAAGAAAAGATGACCGACACTCAAATGGCCAAAGATGGTAACCCTAACGAAGCCCCCATACTAATGATACATAGGGGCGAAACCACTTCGAAAAGGAAAGTATCGGAGCCGGAAGCGAACGAGATAAGGGAAATAGCGTTTTCTCCTATCACAGGCAGGATCCCTTCGAATGATCCAGTAGTTATCAAAGTCCTCATCTTTCGCCAAGAAGTAAGCGGAGCTTACATGGACTGCGGAAGCCCTTGTGAAGTCATATATGAACATTGCTTTCGAAAACTCAAGCCTTCGGTCAGGTCTCAAAGGGTCGACTCAAAAATGCCTTTAGTAGGGTTTTCTGGTGAACGTTCGTGGCCTCTAGGAGAAGTTCCGTTGGAAATAACAATTGGAGAAGGCAAGCTCGCAAGGACAGAAACCCTCATGTTCACTATCGTAAGGTCCAACTCTCCTTACAACTTGTTGATAGGAAGGACCGCCATGCAAAAGATGGGTATCGTAGTTTCCACTATACATGCAGCGGTGAAATTTCACACGCCCTACGGAATAGGGACTATACTTTTTGAGCACAACCCGAAGGTTAGCAAGAAAAGTAGGGAAGGTCCTAAAGGACTTCCAAAGGATACTCTCAGTGGTGCAGATGTTGAAAAAGATATCGTAACAAATAGGCATCACAAAGGACGAAGGGTGGCAGACGAAAAGCAACCTCCAGCAAGTTCCACGGAAAACTTGAAGAAGCCACACAAAGCTGAGGGGAAGGTCTTCGAAGGGACGTATTCCAGCAATACCAGAGCCCCTCAGGCACCAGTGATTGATGAAAAGCTCCACAGCAAGGAATATCAACTTAAGGGGTTCAAACCCATAGAACCAAATAAGCAAGGAATCAAGGCCAACCCTTCGAAGTTCAAAGCAAGTGTTGATCTACCAACTCCGAGCTCATTAACAAGGCGTGATAGTCCAAGCTCCTTCAGAAGCCAGAAATCTGCAGAAGCTCTCAACGAAACACCTTCTGGGCACAACCAAAAGGGAGAAACAACCCCGACAGCAATGGAGGGGTGAAAATTATACACCGACGGAGCCTCAAGCTCCGATGGTTCCGGGACAGGATTAATCCTGACCAATCCGGAGGGAAAGGAGTACAGTTATGCACTACATTTTGAATTCAAGACCACAAAGAATGAAGCAGAGTATGAAGCCTTGCTGGCTGGCCTTCGACTTGCGGAGGGCATGGAGGTTCATTACCTCTCCGTCTTTGTAGGCTCGTTTTCAGTCACTAGCCAAATCAAGGGTTTTTACAGAGCAAGGCAGCCAGTAATTAAGGAATATTTGGATGAAGTCAAAAAGCTCCTTCAGGGTTTCGAACGATGTAAGTAGAAAATGTCCGCAGAAGCCATAACAAAAAGGCGGAAGCCCTAATCAGATTAGCGTCAACTGCTTTAGCTCATCTACCCAGCGAGGTTTTAGTGGAGGTATTGGCCACTAGGTCAATTGCACGAAGTGAAACATCTGATGAAGGATCCGGCTGGACGACACCAATAAAAATGTACTTGATAAGCGGCATTCTGCCTGATAATCCAAAGTCAGCACGAAGAATCAAGGTCAAAAGTCCCCAGTACAGGCTCATAGGCAATAATCTCTACAAAAGGCGTCTTTCATCTCCTTGTCTTCGTTGCATAGAATTAAAGCAGGTTTCGAGCATTCTCTACAATGCTCACAAAGAATTTTGTGGAAGACACACAAGCCCTAGAGTCATCGCCTCAAAAGTAACAAGGTGGGGTTATTACTGGCCATCCGTGATAGAAGACGCAAGGGAAGTAATCAAAACATGCAAGGTATGTCAGACACACTCCAAAGCTCGAAAACCATTAGAGTATGAGGCGTTTTCTACCATGACGGTAAGGCCTTTCGGTCAATGGGGCGTCAGCATAATCGGACCCCTACCAGCAGCTCCCGGAGGGATACAATTCTTGGTCATAGCCATCGACCATTTCACCAAATGGGTCGAGGCCAAGCCGTTGGCATCAACAAAAGGAAAAGATGTGGAAGAGTTTATGTGGGAACACATAATTTTCAGATTCGGAATACCACAAGTCATCACCTCTTATGAAGGGAAACACTTTGCCGAAGGAGTGCTCCCCTCTTTTTGCAAAAGCCTGAATGTAAAGCAAAGGTTTATTTGTGTTGACAAGGATATTGTCGACGAAATCGAGATAAAGCTAGGGCAATATCAGCATAAGTGGGCAGACAAACTACCCAAAGTCTTGAGGGCATATAAGAATTTGTCCTTCGAATGAAAGCAAGTGAAGCCAAGTCAAACAGCCCAGCGTCAAAAATGCTGTGGCAACAAGGCATACAAGCTCGAAGGGCAGAGAGAAGAAAAAAAAATGTCGTGAACAAGTTTGGACATGACAACAACTCTCGTAAGTTTTACATATAAAACCTTACCTTCTTTAAAGCATTTAGTTGGTTTTTCAATTTCATGTAACGCACTCTTCTCATATGGGAAAAAAGCATTAATGGTAGGTGTCTAGTGTTCATTTCTTCAAATGATGTAATCCTCCATACCCACTTAATGATATAACATGTTTCCCTCAAAATCTCTTGTTTCATTTTATACAACATAGATTTGTTCAGCCAAGTACTTTACAAGTTTCAATGTCGAAGGATGAAGCAAGGCACATGTCTTGTATATATACAACATCCATTACAATTCACATTAACTTTCCTATGAAGTCTTAGGGTATTAAAAGCCCTCTACAACTTAAGGATAAAGACAAAGTGGGTCGCGACCCTCTGTCGCAGTCAAATTATACGATTGCTTAAAATCTTGGTCCAAAATACACACAATAAGGTTATAACCTTAGGTTGTATGTTTACGTTCTTGAAATGAGCGTAAGAGAAGATAAACATGACAATAAAAGTGGGACATATCCCACTAAATTAGCATTAATAAAGACTACGTACAGTCTTAGCTATCATAATCGCAAAAAGGATAATTGTCTAAAGTTATGGGTCGAAGCCCACTAACGTGAAAGATAAATTGTTCTAACAGGCACACAGATCATAAATTGTCAAATACAAAGGCACCAGCCTTTAAACATGATAAATTGTTTTAAGAAGGGTACATGTCACCCTTATGGACCAAATTACTGCCAACACGACAGCCTTCAATTGTTCTTGGAAAAGTTGGGACGATCCTGGCGGGTTGTAGACTTAGGTTTCTCAGACAAGGTCGTTCTGGTTGGAGACGGAGGCTGTATGCTCTTTGGCTTTTTAGAGAGGAGATCTTCGATGGAGGCTGAAGGATCTTTGGTTGCTTCGGCAAGGAAGGGGTACACTGCCGTGGTGAATGCGTTACCAGCTTCATCATATTCCCGCATGGAATTCGGACGATAGTATGGTACCTCCGAAAGCACAACTGGTTTTTTGGTTTCAGCAATCTCCTCCAAAGTTGTGCATTTGCCATGGAATATGGCCGCATTCACTAGCTTGCCCACAACCTCCCGCACCTCATCGCTATGGTACAACTCCATAGCAATGTAGGGAACAACCTTCGATACAACCTCAGCCCTATCTTTTCTCAGACTTTGGCATTCGAGCTTCAACTTATCAACCTCTTGATAGCGCTTGGCATCCTTCTCCACTAACCTGACCCTCTCAGCCTCTAAACCAGAACATTTAGACTCCAGGGCACTCACCTGGTTCTCATAACCAACAACCTTAGCTTCTTCCAACTTTAACCTACCACACTCAGCTTGCGATTCCTTAAGCTGCTCCTCAAGACCATCAATCTTGGCTCGCAGAGCCTCGTACCTTGGGTGTTTTTCAAAATCCGCCATGGCTTCGTCACACCTTTTCTCCAACTCAGCATAACTCTTCTCCCTTTCCTTCTCTCTGGCCACAACAACAGCAACCTCCTCCTTCGCCTCCTTGACCTTGTTAAGCAATCCCCTTGTATGAAAGCTAAGATGGCTGTCCAACATTGCTTGCCTGATATAACTTTTGTCATTAAGATCGCAAAGCTTCTCAAGGGACATTTCACTCATTTTACTCCTCCAAGAGGCAGGAGTGATATTCTCAACAAGCAAGCGGCAGGAGAGGGCGTTGGGCAGTTCCTTCGCATCTGGCAAACCTAAAAACAAAAAAAGAGAGATAAAAAAAATATAAGCCAAACACGCGATACGATGGAAAAGGAGGAGGACTCGAAGAACTTTTACTCACCGGGGATGTCATCTTCATCAACCATCCTCTCTGGCGCATACATAATGGCTTTCCCACGAGTTTTTTCTTTTTTTTGTTTGACATTCCTCGATGAGGGGGTAGGAACATTGGGTTTCCTTTTTGGAGCGGTCTTTGCAGCTTTGGCACTGGTACCTTTCCTTGTTCTCACTCTATCAGCAATACCGGAGGACCCTGCGATCCTGAGCTGATCACTTCCGGAAGGGGTATCATCAGAGTCACCAATATCCTCCACAAGCTGGGGGGCTTCCTCAGTACCAAGGGGTTTGGTTGGGGGAAGCACAGCAAGAGGTTTGGGTGGAGAGACATCAACATCGTTATTATTGACAGATATAGAAGGAGATCCCACTCCGTAACTTGTATCCTGAGGATCCTTCGGCATAAAGCTAACTTCTTTGGCACCTCCAGTGACAACAAAGTTTCTGAAGGCCATTTCTGCACAAACAAACAAAAAGGAGATGAATATCAGCAGATAAGTTATTTAAATTATTTAAATAAGATATATACATACTTTTTCCTTCACAAATTATTTTAGGTAATGATGGAGACCCGTCCCAGCTGTCACTTAAACAGCCATGTACAATATAGGCTCCGGAAACTGTTTGGACGTTAGCAGGGAGGCGTGCGAGACACTGGTACAAGGGGTCGCTCCTTATCTCATAGGGAAGAGGGTCGTTGTACTTCTTTTCATCATACATGTTTGCTTTATCCAACAATGCTGGATACTCAGGAGGTATGATGGTACTCTCAACATAGAAAAACTGTCCTTTCCAGTTTCTAATATTTGAAAAAGGTTTCGTCACAAGAGCAGGCACGTCATGTTCACCCCTTTTGGCAATGGTTACCCAATCTCCACCAGGGTAGAGATTCACAAAACCCCTAAGCACCTCCAATGTGGGTTCATAGCCGTACGCCTTACACATTACGATGTAAGTGGTCAACTTAGCAAGACCAAAAGGGTTTAACCTAGAAACATGAACCTGATAGTATTGTAGAAACTCTAAAATCAAGGGATGAATGGGTATCCTAAGATTCGATTGAGTGAATGCATGCACATACAAACCAACAAACCCTTCGGGAGCATCGAAAATATTTTGTTTCTTACTAGGGAGCATGATTTGGTACTCTGAGGGTATAGGGTAATCAAGCAGGAACTCAGATAGGGCTTGTTTCGACAAGGTACAGGTTTGTTGCCTAATAATTCGCTTAGCGGCCATGCTCATATTAAAAGAATAAAAGATCAAGGAAGGTTTATGGGAATTTTACCTTTTCGTTCCAACGGAAGCACAAGATTGCTGAGCAATGTGTATATTTTGGGCGGAGGTAAAAGTATTCTAGGGTTTTACCGTATCAAAGAATAAATACCCATCAAATCTTTAATCATGACCGCACACGTGTCTAGTTTGCTATCTATGCGAATTTGAAATTGATTTTAAATTCTGAAATGACGCTTACTTATACCGAGATAGTAGCAGTGGCAGTCCAAGTGGGATAGTCATGATTAATCCGCATTAAATGCGTGGTTAGTTGAACATTTACTTTCTTTTTTGCATGGTTAGTGTTATACAAGGAGTATAAGGCATGATGCTTGTTTTTTGAGTCGAATGCAATATATACTCGTACATATATATCACTTTCGACTGGGGGGCTTGATGATGTACCCTCCTAACGGGTCGAAGGACTCCCCTTCGAGCCTGTAGAAAGCCCTCCCTTCGGAGGCCCAGGTTAATCTCCTAACACATTTCAAAGCAGTGGTATGCTTTCTATAATCTGTCAAAAAGTAAACTTATTTCACAATTTTAAACCAAGTCATTTATCCCGTAGCTATGGTGATACCTTAACTTTTATTGTTTTCATTTTAGCACCCCATCTAAGTGTTTGGAAAGTTATTATTGAGATTGTGTTACAGTTTTGAGTTCGTGTTTGTGACAGGTTAGAGTACGCTTCTGAATAATCTATTTGACACAAACTTCAGAGAAATGGATGCTTATAGGGGAAGGCATGTATCTGTATTGCTCGTTATTCACTTACTTATCTATCTTGTGAGTTTTTTCAACTCACTTAGTCAAAAGTCTGTTATTTTTTTAGTTGGGTTTGTTTTTTGTTAGTTAAATGTGTGATTTAAGATGTTGGTATGGTGAATTAAGGTTGTTTTTTGGTTAAAGTAATGTACTTTTGATTGATGGTTGTTTCTTAGTAGTAATTCACTTTTGGTTTTAGATTGGTTTATGAAACGGCTTGTTATGTTATACTAAAGTTTAATACTTTATTTGGGAAAGTAGTATTGTGGGATGATATTGATGTTTGTTAAAGCATCAAGGCGCATTTTACGCTTATGTGAGTTGATCGTGAGGTGTATTTGATGTGTGTTGGGAGATTTTTTTTTGGTTAAAGTAACAATCTTTTGATTGATGGATGTTTTTTTAGTAGTAATTGATATGTGGTTAAGTGGTTTTGGATTTGGTTTATTAAAGTGCTTGTTATGTTATAAAGTTTGATCCTTGATATTGATAGCGATATGGGAAATTTGTATTGTGGGATGTCATATGAACTTAGTTAAAGTTTGTTACTTTTTTCAGTTGGGTTTAATCTTTGTTAAGAAATTGTGTGATTTAAGATGTGGGCATGGTGAATTAAGGTTGTTTTTTGTTGAAGTAACAATCTTTTGATCGAGGGTTGTTTCTTAGTAGTAATTGGCATGTGGTCCTTTATGAAATTGTTTGGTATGTTCAAAAGTTTGAAACTTGACATTGCTGTAGTGATCTAGGAAGGCAGCATTTGTGGGGTGTTACTATGTTAGTAATGTTCTTTGGCGCATTAAGGCACGTTGTATGCTAATGAAAGTTTATCGGGTGAACTTTGTTAGATGTGTATAGGGAAAATTATAAGATAAGCCAGTATCCGAACAAGTTTTGATTTTTATTTTTGCTGTGTCGTTTGGATTTAAGTATGGAGTATGGCTCTCAGTGACTGGTTAAGAGGGGATTATGATAGCAGTTTTGGACTTTAATGTTAAATGATGCCATATTGCCATCTGTTCTTTGAAAGGGGATACCAGTAAAGCTTGATACTTGACATTAGTACATTACTATAGTAATTGTGGGAAAGTGGTATTTGTGGGATAACATTAATGTTTGTTGAAGCTCTAGTTGATGGGTGCAGATAAAGTCATAAAACCATAAGACAAGTGATATCTCTAGTATGTAGTATCCGACTGAGTTTTGATATCTATTTTCTTTGTGTTGTTTAATTTTAAGTGTGGAGCATGTATATGCCATAAATCAACCTAATCATGTGAATGTTTTGTTGATTTGCATCTATGCAGGGGAATTAGACTCTACAAATATATTAATATGAAATTTGCTAATGCTTAATTAGGTTGATAGAGAAGCTGTTATTGCTTGGGTCTTGTCATTTCAAGCTCATCCTAAGAATGAAGCTGAACTAAACAATAGTAAGCACTATGGATTTTCCACTTTATAAGTGCACAAAGTATCATCTCACGGTTCATGAGTACAATATAAAAATCACTTAATGTATTTATTGATTGTTTACTACAGGACAATTCTATGGATATCATGGCTCTAGAAGTTCTCAGTTTCATTCTCGTGATAATGAGGTATGAAGTCAGGTTAATCACTATGTAGTGCATTTAGGGATTCACCTGTCAGAGAAATGTCAAATTTTTGTTCTTTGTTTGGATGCATTTCTCTTACTCTAGTATTTTCCTACAGGTTACAGTTCCCAATAACAGTCACTTAGCAAGCACATACTGTGCATTAGCCATATTGAAGACAGTTGGCTATGACTTTTCACTTATCGACTCTGGTTCAATTTTGAAGACAATGAAGCATCTCCAGCAACATGATGGGAGGTAACTGTGCTCTTGCATCGTGGTTCTTAACTTATGAATCATTTTATTCCCAAACTAAAAAAAATTGAGAAAGTATGTAAACATGTTGTGTAATTAATTAGTAACTTGACCAATATCTGCGAGAAAACTATACTTGGGTTCACGTCATGTTACATCTTTTCTCATAATATTTTTTAAAACTAAGTGACATGATCTCATTGATCTTATACATCACATAATCTATATGCTTTTCGCTGGCTTCATGTTATTTTGTACGTCTTTATGACTTAATGTTTGTTATTGATAATTCCATCTTTCTTATTTTCATTGTGCATCAGTTTCATGCCCATTCATAACGGGGCGGAGACGGATCTGCGGTTTGTATATTGTGCTGGTAAGACTGCCCGCTCTTTTCAGCTACCTGTCTAATACTCTAAAATTCTGTTCTTTCTGGATCTTACATTATAGTCACTTGATCTTTTAGCTGCTATCTCTTCTTTGTTGGACAACTGGAGTGGAATGGATAAAGAGAAAGCCAAGAATTACATATTGAGTTGTCTGGTATATATATTCACTTTTTTAAGTTTTTTATCTCACATTTTTGATCCGTTAGAGATAAAAGATAACTCGAATGAATTCATTCAAAAGTAAATATGTGAAAAATCTCACCTTCATGTAGACTAAAAGAAGAGATTTCTTGTTTTGGGTACTAGATGAAGTAGTGTGTAATATAGTTGTCTTGATGGAAAAATGAACTTCTTTTTGTTAGCTTAGATGATAGCAGAAAGTTTTACAGGTTTCTTTTCCTTAACGTATGCTATGGCTTATAAGGAAATGTTTTGTTGCAGTCATATGTTGGTGGCTTTGGACTAATTCCTGGTCAAGAGTCTCATGGTGAGTTTTCATGTTGTTTTAAGACTTTTAGGCATGTATGTGTATACTTCTTGAATTACATATTTTCCCTTATGGATTCAGTAATTTGTATACTCTGTATGCGCCCTAAAATAAATGTAACTTTTGACCTGGCACTATTGTTTAAATATCTAAAGTATCATTTGTTAAGGACAAAATGAAAACTAACTGGCACTGTGATTTTTGATATTATTTTTAAACTGAATTTATTACTCATAAACCATTCTTACTAATAGAGTCACAGGTGGTGCAACTTACTGCGCTGTTGCATCTCTCCGGTTAATGGGATTCATGGAAGATGACCCAGTTTTTCAATCCACATCCTCTAGCATTATCAATGTTCCGTTGCTTCTAGATTGGTGCTTGCAGGTACACTTCCCATTAGATGTTATGTCACATTACACTATGGCCGCTGTGTTAGTCAGATGGGTCATTTAACTGTCACAGCCTTTTTCATATCCCAGAGGCAATCAGTTGATGGAGGGTTTCAAGGAAGACCCAATAAAGCTAGTGATACATGTTATGCTTTTTGGTTAGTTCATACATGAGTAATTTTGGAATTTATTCCCCTTATCTAAATTCTTTTGGGGCTCATTGATTTTATGGTAATTTTGTAGGATTGGTGGGGTATTAAGGATGTTAGGGGCAAATAAATTTATCGATCAATCAACCCTTCGTGAATTTTTGCTGACATGTCAGTCTAAGGTAAGACCATATATCATCACCAACTGTTGTGTTTTTATTTTCATTTTCTGGACTAAAAATTCTGAATCAATATGATTAGTCTATTCGAACTAAAAAGACAATCTAAAGGGTCTTAAGTTCTAGTTTCATATCATATCACCACATTACTCTCATGTATTAAAAACCATTTATTCATTAACAAAAATAATATGGGTGAATAAGTACCATTGGATTAAAACATTGCCATAAAAACTAATTATCCTTCATAACATAAAGGAAGTCGTTGCAATTATAGTGAATGTTTTGACTGGTATCTAAATTTTCGTTATTAATGGTTCGTTTTCTTTATTCCTTGTGTTTATTTTGGCAGTATGGTGGTTTCAGCAAGTTTCCTGGACAATTACCGGATCTTTACCATTCGTACTATGGATTTACAGCATTCAGCATGTTACAAGAGACCAGTCTCAACTCCCTCGATGTAGAACTTGGAATAAGTTCTATCATACCATGATCTTGTTCCCATTCACCTCTACGGTGTCATCTTGTGCTATTTAATTTAGGGGCAAAATTTCTTCTGTCAATTTGTAATGTTTTAATTATTGTGTATTCATGACATTATAATAACTCTTGCATTATCTGGATAACTTTCACACAACACTTTTTTAAACTTGTAATGATTTGTACTAAATAAATTATAAAGGGTTATGTTATAAAGACCCTCTCTACAACACCCTTTCTATTATAGCTTGTACTAATGTTTGTACCTGTTTTTTTTTTAGTTCCGTGCCTTTTGTCTTTTTGGGGGCTTTTAGTTGGCTTTTTTTTTGTGGGATGGGTTTGTAACACTTTGAGCTGATAATGTTTGTACTATATTGAAGATTCTTGTTTGTAACACTAACACATTTAGCTTTGTCCTTTTTCAAAAAAAAAAAAACTTTGTAACACTTTGAGCAGTCACGGGAGTGTTTTTATGAAACAAGTTTTTTTTAGTTTGTACCAATTTCACTATTGAAGATTCTTGTTTGAGTTATAAAGCAAACTGCTAGCACTTGATCATATTTGTATTCACAAAAAAAAAAAAGAAAAGAAAAGTTATACATATTGTTGGAAGATCAAAAAAGTTAATAGAAGATAAAAATAAAATAAATAACAAGTTAGTGCTAGCAGGAAGGAACAAGTACGGAATTACGGGTTTATAAAAGTTTATGATAAATACACACTGTTTTACACGAACGAGGTATAATTTTACGCTATTACATATAAATTACTTTAAAAAATGAGTAACGTTTATAAAAAAAAATGATAAATCGAGATGGCGCAGATTATTATTTTTAATCATATGGCTGCAAATTTGAAGGTTGCAAAGTGTTTGTCGTCCATTTGGTTATGCCATGCCAATCGACAAGTTGTTTTTTTTTTTTTTTTTTTTTTTTTTTTTTTTCAAATCATCATCGCCGTATCTCAGTTTTTTTTATAAGTAGTTTCATAAAAGGGCTAAAACTATTTAAACTCCTTATCATAAAGCAGTTTCATACCAACTGCTTTTTTTAAGCAGCTTCATACCAACTGCTTATCAAAAAGCAGTTTCATACCATCACCAAACCACATAAATCATGGTTTTTACCACCATCAACAAGTCATAAACCATCACCAAACCACATAAACCATGGTTTTTACAAAACCACTACAGAGCAGTTCTGGTTAAAGATAAAAAAGATCATAAGAAATTGTTTAGATCTTAACTGTTTTAGATCTAAACACAAAACCATTTCACAGAATTGTTTTAGATCTAAACACAAAACCAACTAATACCACTCACCATTGCCTTTCATAATTTTTCGTATTAACTTACTATTTTTAATATTATTTTTGGTATAAAATATTTTGGTGTTTGGATAACAAGTCGCTTTAAAAAATAAATAATAAAATGTCGCTTATAAAAAGTCGCTTGATTACATGCATGCCACTTGCTTACCAGGACTGAAGTCATCATTACATGCCACTTGCACCCTAGACTTAGATTTTAGAAAGTCGCTTAAATACCCCTAAAGAGTTGCTTAAGAGACTATTTTCCCGCCTTATTTCTTTTACCCGCCTTTTTTCCCGCGTACACAACAATTAAGTCGCTTTAATAAATAAATAATAAAATGTCGTTTAAAAAAAGTCGCTTGAATATAAGTACAATTATGTTTGACTTGTTTACCCTGACAGCAATGAAGTCATCATTACATGCCACTTGCACCCTAGAGGTGGATTTTAGAAAGTCGCTTATCTACCCCTTAAAAGTCGCTTAAGAGACTATTTTCCCGCCTTATTTCTTTTACCCGCCTTATTTCCCGCGTACACAACAATTAAGTTGCATTAATAAATAAATAATAAAATGTCGTTTAAAAAAAGTCGCTTGAATATAAGTACAATTATGTTTGACTTGTTTACCCTGACAGCAATGAAGTCATCATTACATGCCACTTGCACCGTAGAGGTGGATTTTAGAAAGTCGCTTATCTACCCATTAAAAATCGCTTAAGAGACTATTTTCCCGCCTTATTTCTTTTACCCTCCTTTTTTCCCGAGTAAAAAAAAATTAAGTCGCTTTAATAAATAAATAATAAAATGTCACTTAAAAAAAGTTACTTGAATCTAAGTACAATTATGTTTGACTTGTTTACCCTGACAGCAATGAAGTCATCATTACATGCCACTTGCACCCTAGAGTTGGATTTTAGAAAGTCGCTTGTCTACCCCTAAAAAGTCGCTTAAGAGTTTTTTTGTGGGTGACTGACAAGTGTCTGTTATTATATGCGAATGGCTGACAAGTGGCACTACCAAAACCAACATTGTATAACGAAAAAAGAATAAAATAAATAATAAAAAACGGATAAATAAACAAGACAACTACAAAAGTAATACTAATATAGATTGCATTATATATATAATGCAATCTAAAAATACTAGTATTACTTTTGTAGCTGTCTTATTTATGTAAATTGCCATCCAGTAGATGCCTCTTCTATTGTGATTAGGACCTCATGCTCTTTTACAAGTTGTTTGATCAAATTGCCATCCAGTGGCTTGCAGAATCGTGCATCTACCACTGTCACTTGGATACCTATTTTTTGAAGAAGCTCGTTTGCTTTTAAACAATTTTGTACTATAGTTCCATAGCCCAATAAGGCCACTCTACTTCCCTCCTTAAGTATTCTTCCCCTGTCGACATGTTAGAAATATTTGAGTCATTAGATCAAGCTCCGGTAATATTAAGATGCACTCAAGGTCACGTATATATTGGTAAAATATTGTTATTACACATACATGCCTAAAAGTCTTAAAACAACATGAAAACTCACCATGAGACTCTTGACCAGGAATTAGTCCAAAGCCACCATCATATGACTACAACAAAACATTTCTTTATAAGCCATAGCATACGTTAAGGACAAGAAACCTATAAAACTTTCTTCTATCATCTAAGCTAACAAAAAGAAGTTCATTTTTCCATCAAGACAATTGTATTACACATTACTTCATCTATTACCCAAAACAAGAAATCTCTTCTTTTAGTCTACATGAAGGTGAGATTTTTCACATATTTACTTTTGAATGAATTCATTCGAGTTATCTTTTATCGCTAACGGATCAAAAATGTGAGATAAAAAACTTAAGAAAGTGAATATATATACCTGACAACTCAATAGGTAATTCTTGGCTTTCTCTTTATCCATTCCACTCCAGTTGTCCAACAAAGAAGAGATAGCGGCTAAAAGATCAAGTGACTATAATGTAAGATCCAGAAAGAACTGAATTTTAGAGTTTTAGACAGGTAGCTGAAAAGAGTGGGCAGTCTTACCAGCACAATATACAAACCGCAGATCCGTCTCCGCCCCGGTGTGAATGGGCATGAAACTGATGCACAATGAAAATAAGAAAGATGGAATTATCAATAACAAACATTAAGTCATAAAGACGTACAAAATAACATGAAGCCAGCGAAAAGCATATAGATTATGTGATGTATAAGATCAATGCGATCATGTCACTTAGTTTAAAAAAATATTATGAGAAAAGATGTAGCATGACGTGAACCCAAGTATTGTTTTCTCGCAGATTTTGGTCAAGTTACCGATTAATTACACAACATGTTTACATACTTTCTCAATTTGTTTTAGTTTGGGAATAAAATGATTCATAAGTTAAGAACCACGATGCAAGAGCACAGTTACCTCCCATCAGGTTACTGAAGATGCTTCATTGTCTTCAAAATTGAACCAGAGTCGATAAGTGAAAAGTCATAGTCAACTGTCTTCAATATGGCTAATGCACAATATGTGCTTGCTAAGTGACTGTTATTGGGAACTGTAACCTGTAAGAAAATACTGGAGTAAGAGAAATGCATCCAAACAAAGAACAAAAATTTGACATTTCTCTGACAGGTGAATCCCTAAATGCACTACATAGTGATTAACCTGACTTCATACCTCATTATCACGAGAATGAAACTGAGAACTTCTAGAGCCATGAAATCCATAGAATTGTCCTGTAGTAAACAATCAATAAATACATTAAGTGATTTTTATATTGTACTCATGAACCGTGAGATGATACTTTGTGCACTTCTAAAGTGGAAAATCCATAGTGCTTACTATTGTTTAGTTCAGCTTCATTCTTAGGATGAGCTTGAAATGACAAGACCCAAGCGATAACAACTTCTCTATCAACCTAATTAAGCATTAGCAAATTTCATATTAATATATTTGTAGAGTCTAATTCCCCTGCATAGATGCAAATCAGCAAAACATTCACATGATTAGGTTGATTTATGGCATATACATGCTCCACACTTAAAATTAAACAACACAAAGAAAATAGAAATCAAAACTGTGACATTTCATAAATTCAAGGTCATTCTTTAAACCATATTATATTTTATTTTCTCTTTAGTAAAAATTTCATTTTTAATTTTTACCCGATTTAGCAAATTTCGCGTTTTTAGCTTTTCTTGAGCCGTGTTTAGGATTTCTATCCGTGTCCTTGTCTTAAGTGATTCAATATTCCTTCATTTACCCGTAGAAATCAAGTAATTCTATTTTTCACATTTCCTACTTCGTTTCACAATTTCGTTAATTTTTAACTGTTCGCGTTTTAACATTTAAACCTTTACATTATATTTCACCACTACATTTTTACACATAACTAATAACTTAAAAAAAAAAATGTATAATCCCATTTTTTAAGGCCCTAGGCCGGCCATCTAAACCCCCACACACACTCTTCATAATTTTTTTCATTTCCAAGAAAATAATCATTCATCCTCCCATGTAAATCTAACCTAAAGCAAAAACCATCCATTTTCCTTTCTTCTTCCTTGTGGGCTGCCGAAAATCATCACTAAAACACCTCGTCTCATCTTGTTTTTAATCACAAAATCATCTCCACAACATCCTCTTGAAGGTGCTCACAAAAGATGGTGATTTGAATCAAAGTTTTGAAGGTTCTATTGAAGTTTCTTGGAGTTTTTCTTGAAGTCTTCCTCAAAGTTGTTTAGAAGTTTTTCCAAGGTGTTTAAGGGCTTTAAATTTTAGGGTTTATCAAGGGTAATATTTGGTTATAAAGGTTGGTTGAAAGATTTGGGTATTGGGTCTCTTGGTTGGTGATTATTAGGCTAGTTGTTCTTGTTCTTGATCTCTTGTTCCTCATCCATAAAATCCTTGTAAGGAACCAACCCTCAACTTTTCATTTCACTACTGTATTTACATGCTACTTTATGCATTTTATATGTTTCATAAGTTATTTATGCTTGATTATACTTGGTACATACTAAAAATCACTAGAAAACCCTAAAAGGACTTGTATTGCAAAGTAGCCTTCTGTTGAGGGGCAAAGATGGAATTAACTGTACTGATCCGTAAACTTTGGACCTAAAATAAAAATATGTAGTTGTAGATCTATGTCTTGTGGTCATTTCCTGATGCGTGGGTTTTGCAACCTTACAACAGGTTTTACCTCTCGAGGGATCTCAAGAGGCTTACAACCCCACCAGGCAGTGTACCTGACCGATGTAGTATAGTGTAGTGGTAAGTACGGGGGATTGATCGTTCTCCACAGGGAATAGTGTTCGTTAGGTGTGAAAGACTACTCTAATTAGGTCTAAGGGTTGAGGAAGATTCTTTTTATGTTTTTATATTTTTATGAAAGCAAGTAAAATCTCGGTTTTGAAAGAGTGGGCGGAATTAGTTGCTAGTCAACTAACCCAAATAACTACAAATGCAAATAAAGTAAAATAACAAAAATGAAAATGTGGTGAGAAACTTATGTGTAGAGAAATGTGTTTACTTAGATTTCCTTACTCCCTAACTATCTTTTACCGGTTAATTAGTGTGTATTAGTCGCGTGGATGACGGGTGTATTCCTTAATACCATTCGTGGGGTGGCGTACTTACTTCCCCAACTCTACAAGCTCCTACTTCACTCCTATGTCGAGCCGGCTAGGAAGCTCCTAACATGGGATCACTAGAATTCGCTTGTGCATTAAATACAACCATAAAAACCTTTAGTACGCATTTGGTTCATGTTTTTTAAGACGTTCAAGCAAGTTACCGAATAGGAAGTTAGCCAGTTTTCTTAAGCCTAACATAGATAAACAATCATCCAATACAACTAATAACACACTAACAACCAATAATCAATAGCTAGGTTTCATTAGATCTAAGCAAACACAAGATAAATTTAGCCTAACATGTTAATCAAAAGACAAGAATAAGATAAAATCAAACAACGCATAGACATATTGAATGATTAATTGATAACTTATCTTCAATGTAGCATGGAAGATCTCAAGGCAAAAAGCCTTGAAAAAGAAGCTAAATTCGTCCTAGGGTTTTCTCCCAAAATTCCACACACTAAGCTCTCCTCCTAATGACAAAAAATTAGAAAACTATATATAGACTTTTGCATCTGACGGCGTCACCTTATGGATTGTGACGCCGTCACCTCGCCGCTTCTAGGGTTCCCGGATGACCTTCTTGACGCCGTCCCTCTTTAGCTCTTCAAAAATCCATTCTGGCTTATCAAGGCTTGACGCCGTCGAACCTTGAACGTGACGCCGTCCCCTTATGATTTAAGCCGTGACGCCCTTGATCAAGTTAAAGCGTGACGCCGTCAGAATTCACATGCTATTTTCACTGGCTTATCATGAGTAAATTTCACGTCCACTTTTTCTTGCCAAGGCATGACGCCGTCCAGAGTGAATTGTGACGCCGTCAAGAGTAACTTTTAGCCGATTTTTGAGACTTTGTCGTTTTCTTCACTTTTATGCTCCAAAAACGTCCAAAATGCCTCCTTTTCCAGATTTCTCCTCAAAAGTACCTAAAATGACAAAAGGAACGATTTAGGGCAATATTTGATCAAATAAATACGATTTAGGGCTTAAATGACCCCTTAAAAGCGGTACACTTTTCGCTTCATCAAATACCCTTACACTTGAGATTTGCTTGTCCTCAAGCAAATGCGCTTTTATTCTAATCAAAATACAAGTTAGGGGTCATTTAATGCAAACATAAAAGTAATTACAACAAATATTCGTTCCACTTCAATCATAATAAGCACGGAGATTACAAACTAGCACCTCACAAGTAGTGTTTAGATACTCACATCTCTCAAGTGTCATCAAAATAAATCTCATAAATGAAAACGGATAATATCTCTCACTACCTGTCATAGCAAATAGATTACCATAGGCTTGGGAAAGGATCGATAACCTCCTCCACTAGGCGTAAGCACCTAAGATAAACTATCAAAGAGGGATTTTAAATGGGTTATAACGTTAGGTGTAGGGAAAAGGAAGACACGGTTTTGTTGGATACGGGATATTTTACTGGTTGCGAGTTAAAGATCTTGATTAATTACATGTACTATACAATGTTGCTAAGCCAAGACTCGACTCGATCTTAAGCTAGAAACAAAATAACAAAATAACAAAAACATAAAAATAAACATAAAATGAAACGGGATGGTAGTCCGTATGTTTTTTCTATTTTTCATTTTCTCATTTTTTTGTGTTTTTCTTGACTTTTTTTTTTTTTTTTTTTTTTTTTTTTTTTTTTTTTTTTTTTTTTTTTTGCATACACTTTTGCCCTACCATCCAAAATAATACATCATAGGGGCATTGCATTCCCCTTACACTTGAATTTTTACATAACTTTACAAATACTAATCTAATGACTCGAATTAAGATAATTGAAAAACTTGGAGTACTTTTAAAAACATTTAGCACATATGGGGGTAATAAATGATGTTCATCCCCATTACTCCATTATACTAGTACTTTACCCATGAGTCCCAATCGTCCCAAAACAATATGTACAAGGATATGACTCGACTTAGCAACCATGTAATCAACTAGATAATTAACTTGGGTTTAAACAAATGTTGTCACAATAATGCACTAAAAATGAGTGCATACAAGGTAGGCTAAGGCGATTTGGGTGTACATTTTAGTGGGGTGTAAACAAATTCTTCCTTTAAGTAAAATGCTTAAAGGTCGAAACGAAAAGATAGGCTCTGAGGGGTGTACTAGGGGTATCGTGTACTAAAAATGAGTACAACGCAAAGGGTGTGGGAGAATTACTTGACCAATGTAGCCAATGTAATTATAACAAAAACACAGGTGTAAAACAATAGGTTAATCCTAATGCCTCTTATCATGTAGTAAATCTAACTACACGAATGTAGTCTCACTTGTGGCCTCGGAATGGTCCTAACGCAAGTTCTAGAATCTAAGTGCTACCGGTACACACATCATAGCATAAATGCTTTTCCTACCAATTCTAGGGGCGAACCTCACATATTTGGGGGTGGAAAATTTTTTAGTGGTACGGTTTTTGTGCTAGTCATATAACTCCTATCCGTGAGACGCTCATTAAGACCAAAGTTTCACTCCTAAATGTTGTAAAAAATTTTAAATTTGGCACTAAAATTGCCCTAACAAGTATTTATCTCAGTTTTATTACACATCTACCATCAAACAAACAAAAATCAAGCGCAATTGTATTCTCTAAAATCGTACTTTTACCCTCCCCTTACACTTAAGATGAACATTGTCCCCAATGTTCAAATAACAAGATGTAAAAGTAAATAAGGTAAAAGAATGAAATCAAATACTCCCCTGATTCGCTCGGTGGATAATGAAATTACACGGTTAGATCTTCCTCCAAAGTAATGTAGAAGCTCCATGAATAATGCATCACCACAAGCTTGATTCAAAACATTTCCTTGTCCAAAATAACCTGTTAAACCTGAGAAAACAAACACGAAAACCTGCATAACATCGGCGGGATAAAATCTATATATAAGGATATAATGCTTGTGGAATGATAACTTTGCAGATTCCTGGAGATTATAAGTTGGAGATTTTAATAAAAACTTTTCTAAAAACAAAACTTTCAAAAATTTCTGAAAATTAAATTTGACGCCGTCAGGTTATGAACCCTGACGCCGTCAGAAATGACCTGACAAAAATTTTCATTTTAAGTTTCCGGAAAATTTCTGGAAAAACCTTTACCTTACTTCCTGGAAATCCTGCAAAACATCATTATGACTCGATACAAGCATTTGACTCAAACACACACTAATATGTATGTTCATTTATTATTATTACGATTCATGTTCATTTGTGTTCTAATAAACCGATTTAGATTTCCCTTACACTTAACTTTTGCAAAATACCTTTATATGTAGTTAAGACGAAGTTAAAAACAACATAAAGCATTTTCACAAATTACTTTTGAACATGAATCAATACTAATAAAAATTAAACACACATACGGAAAATAAAATCAAACAAGCAAATAAATAAACACACAAAGCAAATAAAACAAATAAAGCTTGGGTTGCCTCCCAAGAAGCGCTTTTCTTTATTAACGAGTCTTGTAGCTAGACTCAAAGTCACGCTACCCTATGTAAGTAAGCTCGTCATCGAGGACGTCTTTAGGGTTAAGCTTGGATTGAAGTTTCCTATTGGTCCGCTTAGTACGATATATCTTTTCAAACTTCTCTCCATCCGGGTCATACAATGTCATCTTAATATGCCATGACCCATCTCCATCTTTGGGTGGTTTATCCCAATTCCACTTATGATCATCTTCCTCACAAATCCACTTATTCATTCCTAGGTTAATTGGCAAAACTCCTAGGAAATCAATCATCTTTCTAAAAACTAGAGAATCTTCAAATGGATCCAATTCGGTGTCCCTAGCCAAGAGTTGCTCCACCGAATGCGTTCGGTTAACAAAGTCCTCTTCTAGGTAAAATGGGCGTTGGGGTCCTATGAAGTCTCTATCAATCCAAGGTCCATATCTAGATGGTCTCCTATTTGATTCTAGCCAACGTGGTGTTGGTTCCTCACTAGTATCATAGGCATGTTTCTTAACATCATAGACTGACCAAGTATCTCCTTCTCCTACCGCTATCTTGGATTCCTTACAATCAATCATAGCACTAGCGGTCGCCAAAAATCCTCTACCTATCAACAAGGGGCATGTAGGGTCGCTAACCATATCAAGGACGTGGAAATCGGCTAAAATGGTTAGTTTTCCAATGTGCACTAACACGTCCTTAACTACTCCAACCGGGTAAGCAACACTCCCATCTGCTAAACCTATTATCACCTCGGTTTCTTTAAGTTTTCCAAGTTTTAGAGAGGTGTAGAGAGGTAACGGAAGTAGGTTAAGGCTTGATCCAAGATCGGCTAATGTGTCATAAGCCTCCGAATTACCGATCTTGCAAGGTAGAACAAATAAGCCCGGATCATCTAACTTCTTAGGTAGCTTGTTATGAACAAAGGCGGTCCCTTTTTCGCCTAACTTGAGCTTCTTCTCATCCAACTCATCAACAACCGGACTTTCAAGGTGGAGCTCCTTGAATTCTTCGTCAAGGTTTTGAGTGGGAGGTGTTTCAACTATGTTGTTGACCAATTTGGATGTCATAACTTCTTGGTCATTTGGAACGACTTGGGCTTGTTTGAAACACGTGCTCATGGAATTGACCGAATAATATTGTGGACAAGAACTAGGGGACGAAACCGATGAAATAGCGTTGACGTTTAGTTTCGGGTTCTTGACCTTGTTGCTAGGGAGTGCTCCCATTTCTCGGTCATTGAGGGCTTTCAACAAGGTGTCAATCTTATCGGTCATCTCGCTTTGTTTTTGTTTGAAATCGGTTTCAAACTTGGCTAAACGAGCTTCTTGAGATGCCATAAATTGAGACATCAATCCTTCAAAGTTATCGGTACTACCATTGCCGGAAGGATTGTTGTTGAAAGTACGGTTCGAGTTGGAACCGCTTGATTGGAAACGATTAGGTGGGTTGGAAGAATTGGTTTGTTGTGTGTTTTGGTTTTGCTTCCACCTAAGGTTTGGGTGATTTTTCCATGAAGGGTTGTATGAATCACCGTAGTGGTTTGGCTCGGGTTTGAAAGTGTACCACTTGTCTCCCGCTCCGTTGGTACGCGAGGATGCGTAGTCCACAAAAGCTTGTTCGGGGAGTTCCATGCAATCACGAGTGTCGTGGGGACCACTACATAATTCACATGAAGAAGTGATTTTGTTCACTTGGCTTGAAGGTTTAGGAGCCTCGTAAGATTTCATGAGAAACTTGACTTGGTCTTCAAGTTCTATGATCCTACGGTCGGAAGTGCTTGAATTGTTAGAAGGCAAAGATATTGCCTTGACCGTTTTATTTCAAATCACGGGGATCACTCCAACTTTCATTGTCATAAAGAGCAAGATCCTCTAGGAGAGCCCATGATTGTTCCGCACTTAGATCACGTAGCTTGCCACCGGCCGATTGGTCAATGGTTTGCCTCGTGGAGAGATTGATATGGTCATAGAAGATTTGGACTTGGAGCCAAAGTTCTATGCCATGGTGAGGGACTTTTTGGAGTAAGTCCTTGAATCGAGTCCATGCCTCGTAGAGAGTTTCGCCTTGACGTTGTTGGAACATCAAGATATCATTCCTTAGCTTGGTAGTTCTTCCCGGTGGGAAAAACTGAGCAAGGAAACGAGTGGTGAGATCATCCCAAGAGGTAATGGATCCTGCGGGTTGACGTTCTAGCCACTGACTAGCTTGGTCCCGCAAAGAGAATTGGAAGAGACGCAATCGGGTCGTCTCTCGAGTGGCAACATCAAGGTCTATAGAATCAACGATTTTAAGAAAGTCCTTGAGATGTTGATTAGGATCTTCAGAACGAAGTCCATGGAATGCGCATCCGCTTTGCACCAACCGGATGGTGTCGGATCGCAAGGGTGTGATATTGGCTCCTTGAGTGAGCTCAATGGTGTTTCGATAGCCATGGTGGCTAGGACGGGAATACTCTCCTAAAGTACGGGCTCTAGGAGGTGGTGGTGGTTGTTGTGGTGGTGGGTTGTGGGGGTTAAGGATATTACCATCTTCCATGATGTCGGATGGTATGGTTACGAACAAAGACACGAAGAAAATAGATAGACTAAAGAAAACCTAGAAAAAATAAAATAAAAATCTCACTAGAAAGGAATCTAGTGAGTAGACCTAATAGAAATAAAAATTCAACCTAAACAATAACTATTCCCCGGCAACGGCGCCAAAAACTTGATGCGTGGGTTTTGCAACCTTACAACAGGTTTTACCTCTCGAGGGATCTCAAGAGGCTTACAACCCCACCAGGCAGTGTACCTGACCGATGTAGTATAGTGTAGTGGTAAGTACGGGGGATTGATCGTTCTCCACAGGGAATAGTGTTCGTTAGGTGTGAAAGACTACTCTAATTAGGTCTAAGGGTTGAGGAAGATTCTTTTTATGTTTTTATATTTTTATGAAAGCAAGTAAAATCTCGGTTTTGAAAGAGTGGGCGGAATTAGTTGCTAGTCAACTAACCCAAATAACTACAAATGCAAATAAAGTAAAATAACAAAAATGAAAATGTGGTGAGAAACTTATGTGTAGAGAAATGTGTTTACTTAGATTTCCTTACTCCCTAACTATCTTTTACCGGTTAATTAGTGTGTATTAGTCGCGTGGATGACGGGTGTATTCCTTAATACCATTCGTGGGGTGGCGTACTTACTTCCCCAACTCTACAAGCTCCTACTTCACTCCTATGTCGAGCCGGCTAGGAAGCTCCTAACATGGGATCACTAGAATTCGCTTGTGCATTAAATACAACCATAAAAACCTTTAGTACGCATTTGGTTCATGTTTCTTAAGACGTTCAAGCAAGTTACCGAATAGGAAGTTAGCCAGTTTTCTTAAGCCTAACATAGATAAACAATCATCCAATACAACTAATAACACACTAACAACCAATAATCAATAGCTAGGTTTCATTAGATCTAAGCAAACACAAGATAAATTTAGCCTAACATGTTAATCAAAAGACAAGAATAAGATAAAATCAAACAACGCATAGACATATTGAATGATTAATTGATAACTTATCTTCAATGTAGCATGGAAGATCTCAAGGCAAAAAGCCTTGAAAAAGAAGCTAAATTCGTCCTAGGGTTTTCTCCCAAAATTCCACACACTAAGCTCTCCTCCTAATGACAAAAAATTAGAAAACTATATATAGACTTTTGCATCTGACGGCGTCACCTTATGGATTGTGACGCCGTCACCTCGCCACTTCTAGGGTTCCCGGATGACCTTCTTGACGCCGTCCCTCTTTAGCTCTTCAAAAATCCATTCTGGCTTATCAAGGCTTGACGCCGTCGAACCTTGAACGTGACGCTGTCCCCTTATGATTTAAGCCGTGACGCCCTTGATCAAGTTAAAGCGTGACGCCGTCAGAATTCACATGCTATTTTCACTGGCTTATCATGAGTAAATTTCACGTCCACTTTTTCTTGCCAAGGCATGACGCCGTCCAGAGTGAATTGTGACGCCGTCAAGAGTAACTTTTAGCCAATTTTTGAGACTTTGTCGTTTTCTTCACTTTTATGCTCCAAAAACGTCCAAAATGCCTCCTTTTCCAGATTTCTCCTCAAAAGTACCTAAAATGACAAAAGGAACGATTTAGGGCAATATTTGATCAAATAAATACGATTTAGGGCTTAAATGACCCCTTAAAAGCGGTACACTTTTCGCTTCATCATTTCCCCAGGTGGTGATTCCCGTGACGACACCCGATGATTAAGTTATGAATTTTATGGTAAAAATGGGTCAGATTTGTATACTGTTGGCATTCGGGAAAAAAAAACAAGTTTTATGGCATAACTTTTTGAAAAGTAAATATTTAGCCTGTACTAGACAAATAGAGCTATCACCTCCAATTGGTTTCACCTTCTTAGGACTTGTAGATTTCAAGTTATGGCCGATTTGGTAAGACGTAAAACTCAGTCACATTTCCTTTCAGGACTGACCTGTATAGAAAATTTATAAAAAGTAGTTATACCTGAAAATTTTTGAGTAAACTCATTTTTACTCTAAACTAGGGAATTAGAGGAAACTAGGGATATAAAGAACATGATTTTTTGACTTACGGTTTGCAAGTTATGAATTTTTGAAAGTGAACAAGTTACAAAAATTCCATCAGATTTGAATTAAAAATATGAAAAGATTAATGACTTATGAATTTGGACCCTTAAGTTTTATTTTTGAACCACCTAATATATTTTGGACCTTTAGACATAATCTGAACCTTTTGTCTAAGAATTGAACCCTTTGACTAAAATTGGACCTTTGGACTTAAATTGAACCTTAATACTTATTTTGGACTTAAGAACAAAAATGGATGTAAAACTTGAAATTGGGTAAGAAAATAAATATTTCACATATGTAATTATTTTTAAAAGGGCTAAATTAAATCTTGATAAATATTTAAACATTATGTACCAAGCTTAATTGAGATTGTAACCTATATGACATATAGAAATAATTGTATCATTATTCTTAGAAGCTAAGACACACGCGTATATTCTAGGTTGCTCGTAGGTTTCTTGTGGTTATTTCTTGATTACTTCACTTGATCGTTCACCTTTGCTTTCGGTGAGTTCATAGCTTCGCCTTTACTCATTTTAATGTTTTATAAACCTCGCGAGGGGGATACATGCTAGTTTTACAAACTGAATACAAGTAGCTTTTGGTATGCTGGACCCGATTACATGATTATAGTTATTGAGTAACCTTTGCCATACAAGTCCCTAATTTCATGAACTGTTAATTTCCATGGGGGAAACACTATTATTATGTATATGCATATTTGGCTTGACAAGCCTGTCTGGATGAGTCGCGCTCATATATAACGGGTAGCATAATATTGAGAATTCGTGGTAGTTGGCAACTACCTCTTAAGGGGAATTATTAAATTTAAGTCAAGGTTTGGTGTGATGAGCTCAATACTATAATCTGATTACACGACTTGTATATGCATTACTTGTCGCCCGATGAATAATACTTGTATTCAACATATTAATTATTAAACTCTATGAATTCACTCAACTTTATGTTGACTTTTTAGCATGTCTTATCCTAGGTCCGTAAATGTTAAATACTTGGATGGGCGGCGCAAGGATATGGATATCGACAATGATGGCCCATGTTTTAAAATCACATTCGATGAAACTTAAACTTTTAAACTCATGTTATGTTTAAACTTATGTTGCTTTTGAACACTTGTGTTGTGTTAAACTATTGGGACCTTCTTTTGCTTGACTCTGATATTATCGAATGTGAAAGTTTTTATCATAAATGTCTCTATTTTTGAGTTTGTTTACTATATTTGTACTATGTGACTAATAAATAGCACCCCATGTTGTATTCTGCTGTGTTCCGAAAATGGGGGTGTTATAAAAACTCTGTCGGATACTACATACTAGAGATATCACTTGTCTTATGGTTTTATGACTTTATCTGCACCCATCAACTAGAGCTTCAACAAACATTAACGTTATCCCACAAATACCACTTTCCCACAATTACTATAGTAATGTACTAATGTCAAGTATCAAGCTTTACTGGTATCCCCTTTCAAAGAACAGATGGCAATATGGCATCATTTAACATTAAACTCCAAAATTGCTATCATAATCCCCTCTTAACCAGTCACTGAGAGCCATACTTCATACTTAAATCCAAATGACACAGCAAAAATAAAAATCAAAACTTGTTCGGATACTGCCTTATCTTATAATTTTCCCTATATACATCTAACAAAATTCACCCGATAAACTTTCATTAGCATACAACGTGCCTTAATGCGCCAAAAAACATTACTAACATAGTAACACCCCACAAATGCTGCCTTCCTAGATTACTACAACAATGTCAAGTTTCAAACTTTTGAACATACCAAACAATTTCATAAAGGACCACATGCCAATTACTACTAAGAAACATCCCTCGATCAAAAGATTGTTACTTCAACAAAAAAACAACCTTAATTCACCATACCCACATCTTAAATCACACAATTTCTTAACAAAGATTAAACCCAACTGAAAAAAGTAGCAAACTTTAACTAAGTTCATATGACATCCCACAATACAAATTTCCCATATCGCTATCAATATCAAGGATCAAACTTTATAACATAACAAGCACTTTAATAAACCAAATCCAAAACCACTTAACCACATATCAATTACTAACAAAAAAAAAAAAAAAAAACATCCATCAATCAAAAGATTGTTACTTTAACCAAAAAAAATAAAATCTCCCAACACACATCAAATACACCTCATGATCGACTCACATAAGCGTAAAATGCGCCTTGATGCTTCAACAAACATCAATATCATCCCACAATACTACTTTCCCAAATAAAGTATTAAACTTTAGTATAACATAACAAGCCGTTTCATAAACCAATCTAAAACCAAAAGTGAATTACTACTAAGAAACAACCATCAATCAAAAGTACATTACTTTAACCAAAAAACAACCTTAATTCACCATACCAACATCTTAAATCACACATTTAACTAACAAAAAACAAACCCAACTATAAAAGTAACAGAATTTTAACTAAGTAAGTTGAAAAAACTCACACGATAGATAAGCAAGTGAATAACGAGCAATACAGATACATGCTTTCCCCTATAAGCATTCATTTCTCTGAAGTTTGTGTGAAATAGATTATTCAGAAGCGTATTCTTACCTGTCACAAACACGAACTCAAAACTGTAACACAATCTCGATAATAACTTTCCAAACACTTAGATGTGGTGCTAAAATGAAAACAATAAAAGTTAAGGTATCACCATAGCTACGGGATAAATGACTTGGTTTAAAATTGTGAAATAAGTTTACTTTTTGACAGATTATAGAAAGCATACCACTGCTTTGAGGTCCCATGATGGCAACGACAGCGTACGAAAGCCCACATTCAGCTATCTTGACTTGCTTGATAAAATTATCCAACTCTTCGGCATTGAATGTGCCATCTCCTTCTATGAGGTGGGTGGAGCAGCTACCCGCTTCTTTATCTACAAATAATACACACGAGAGTCAGTAAATCACATGACCAGGTCAACATTTCTGTTAAAATGCCTTATTTCAACCACAAGTACTGCTATTGAAGCATAATGACCAATTGCCAAACTTAAAATTTACTCTATGATTCACAAAATCACATGAAGAAAGTCATCAATTTAATTAGAATCCAAACAATAGTCACTAATACGTGTCATTCATACTAACCCAATATATAAATTCTTGATAAAACTTAAACCTTACTACTCTAAATCCTTAAAAAGATCACATCTTTTTAATTAAAAAGCAAAACACACACACACGAATGTTTATATACCTTTCCTTTAACACAAAGATTCGTCTTCGACAAAGTATTCAATATTCAATATCGAGTTCACTATTATATAAATCTCAAACTAATCAAATTTATAAAGTAAAGATGACTCATCTTTAATTTCACTTGCAACAAATTTTTTTATAAGAGAAGAGTGTGAGATTTGAGTGGATCTGGGTTTTTGATGAAGAAAATAAGATTTGTAAATGTGTGTATATTAATTTGAGTGGATCTGGGTTTTTGATGAAGAAAATAAGATTTGTAAATGTGTGTGTATTAATTGATTATAAAAGGAGAAGATAATGCGTTTTTAAAAAAAAATCGCTTAAGGAAAAAATAAGTCGCTTAAATATTTTTTTAAGTCGCTAAAGATTTTGAAATAAAAAAGTGTTTATAAAGTATTTTAAAAAATAATACAAATAGGTAAAAAGTACAAAAAGGTTAAAAGTAAAAAAAAATTGGAAAGTATAAAGTTAATGACAAAAGTACAAAAAGGTGGAAGGTAAAAAAAGTCGCTCAAAGTACAAGCCATCAGTCGCTTAAAGTAAAAAAAGTCGCTCAAGGTGTGGAAGGAGCAAAAAGAATAAAATAACATTTTTCAAAATTTGACTTTTTTGCTGGAAAAAGACAAAATAGAAGGTCGCTTAATTGACAAAAAGTCGCTATAAAAAAGTTGCTTGAAAAGTACACATAGTGGGCTATAACATGAGTACCACTTGTGTCATAGCCTGGTTGCCACATGTCACTCCCACATTAAAGTCGCCGGTTGCTAGGGCCATTTCCAGAAAGTGATTTTTTTGGGTCCTAAAAAACCCAACATTTCTAGCGAAAGGGCTATTTGTAGAATTGCCCCTTTTGATTTTTATGTGAATAAGTGTCAAAACTGTATTTTCGGTGTCTGAAAATCAGTCTATGTTTTTGATTTTTAGTTTTCAAACTATAAGGAGTTAAGAGATCTCCTTGTACAGGGGTGATATTTAAGTTATTTATAACTTCCTAGAATTGTTGAGGATTTTTCTGAAGTGTTCAAGTGGGTCTAATAAATGCAAACTTTTAGGGTGTACTTGCAGTTCACTTTTTGGACATGTTTGGGTAAAGGATTTTTGAAATGGTGTTTGCACTTGGAAATAAATTCTAGGAAAATTCTTGTAAGCTCTTAGGACATATAGGTAAATGTCTAAATTATTGTAGCTTCTGGATTGGAGTCTTGGTATGATTTGAAATTCGTTAAGTGAAGCCTATAGTATACTAAAATTAGAAATTTATTAAGGAGCTAAAGGTCTTGTAAATTCATATCAATTGATGTGTTTGAACTCTAAAAGGTACTTAAGTGATAATCATGATATATTGGGTCACATGTTAACCTAATTTCGATAATAAAACCCTAAGTGGATTAATTGTGAATTGTGACCCGAAGTTACGAAAGTTACTAATTTTGGAAACTTACTAAATCTGGAAACTTACTAATTATGGAAACCTGCTAAATCTGGGAAGCTACTAATTATGGAAAGTTACTAGAAATGGAATGTTTCTAAAATAGAAGGAAACCCTAATATGTTAATCTGCTCAACAACAACTGATGAATTAGTAATAACTTATGAAATGGTTCTTAAATAATAAGACGATCATTAATTCGTGTAGATTCGCTGAAGAAGGAGTAACTTCTGATCCTTGTGTTTTCTGATATGGTGTCATTTGCGGTTTGAGGTACAAATATTCTACCCTTTCTCAGTAAGGGTTCTGATCTCATGACTTCTCGATCCTTGACTTGACTCATTTGCTTTGATATGATTCCGTTTGATATGATTCGTTGATATTATCCGTTTGATATTATCATTTGATATGATTCTGGTTGCTATCCATTTTGTTATGATGATCTGTATATTATCTCATTGATATGAGATTCGGTTCTGTTGATATGCTCTGTTTGATTATGCTATAGTAGCTCTGTTATGATTATGGATAGCTTTGCTTTGCTTTACTTTGCTTTGTTCTGTTCTGTTGCTCGAGTTGTTTCTTAACTAGCCATGGAGGTATCATGACCATGTCATTGAGGCACCAATGACATGACACTTTCTATGGAGGTGTGATTGATCTACGACGTTCCCTTCTATTCTTATATATGATTATTGCGCACATGGCCATTCTGTAATATGTATGTATAGTCTCGTACTTACATATGTATTCTGTTTTGCAAGGAGCATATGGATGCATCCTAGGTATTTTTTTTGTTTGGATATGGTTTGACTTAGTGATTGGTAGTGCGTGTCATGCACCCCATTTCACTTCTGGTACATTGGAGCTAGCTACTCCTTGTACAACTTATGATTTGACGGATATATGGATAGGATATGATGTGATTATGTGACTAAGCATGTGGCATGCTTTCTGAGCTCGATGGGCATTTTTGTTCTGTTATATGTTTGATTCCTTTGACCTTATTATTATTTCCTTATGTTTTGCTATGATTTGCTTCTTATGATATATGACATTTTGTTCAGTTGATCCTTGGATTCTAATTCGTTTGGCAGATGATATTCGTTCAGCAGAAGCTTATGTTCTTTTTCCCTATACTTATATATGTTCGCTTATTCGTTTTGTTTATATCTATTCACTGTGCTTTTTAAGCTCAGCTGCATTTCTTTTTTTGTGGCAGGTTCTAGGTTGGAAGCGGGGATTTGAGGGAAGAGTGCATAGGAGTTCTTTGTGGACCACCCTGACGATAGATACCCATTTGCATCTTGATAGACTCGGATTTGTCTTCAGTTAGACTTAGTTTGGATTTGTATTTGGTTTTGGAACTCATTATGTTTAGAGTTAGTATTTCGTTATTATCTTAGTATACCTTGTAATCATTATGTTTATAAGTCTCCCGCTTGCGTTTGTATGTTCTGGTTGACACCATAATGTGGCATTTTGACCCTTGTCGGGTTGGGGTGTTACATTAACTTTCTGCTTGCTTGTAGTTGATCTCTGGGTTTCTCGAGCTATGTTCGACTGGATATGTCAGCGTTTGTTTGACCTTCCTTTCCTCTATTCTGCACGTCGCGCCTCTGTGAGCGCAAGGTAGATATTTGATTCCTCCTTTATTGGTACAGTTGTTTACAGTAATTATTCTGCGGGTTTGTTTTTGAGATGCCTTGTTACTTTCTGGCGCCTGACCTCGATTATTTTGTCTAGCCGGGGTGCATTTTTTTGCCCACCTATGGTGGTGTTCCGCCATATGTCATGGAAAATCCGTCGTGTCCGTTAGGTACCAAGTAAATACATATGGTTTTCGCCTAAGCAAACCACGCTATTTCTTCTTTTCTCCATAGTTTGTTCTGGGATATCCTTTGTCAATTCTAACTTTGATTTTTTCTTCTGTTGGCAGTTGGAGGTTACCTCTTGGATCCCTGCTCTTTCTATGATTTCATTGTATGTTGCCTTTGACTTTATCATAGCTAAATTTGCCCATGCGGAGGTTACCCTTATTTCGTCCGTGGTATTTGTTCTATGAGCTATGCGGTTTTGCCGCTGGATCCGATATGAAGCGCCATGGCCGGGGCCATTCGGTTTCTTATCGCTTCTTCCCATAGGGAACTGGATTTTTTGTTTCTTTCCTTTTCTCCGACCGGAGTCGTCGTTGAAGGTGTGGGTTTCTTTTCTTTTCTTTTTTTAAGGGTAAGGTACGAGTATTTTCATCATTGTACCTACTTATTTTGGGATTTTGACGTGCAGACGCTTGACTAACTCTGGGTCCACTAATTCGCGCATAAACTCTGAGATTTTTATGCCTTCCCATATTCCCTTCATATGCCTGTTTTCCATCTCGAACCTTCGCGCAAAATCTTTCATTGATTCCGTCCTTCTCTGCTTGACAAGATGGAGTTTCACGGGATTTTTGGTATGTTCCTTCTACTGAGGGAAGTTTGTTAGTGTGACAAATGGTAATTTTCACATTTTAAATTAATAATAAATTGTTATTTATTATTATTAAGCTGAGCATTTCTATGCGCGATTGCATGTTTCTGAGTATTTTTGAGCATTTTTTGGAGCTGTCCCGCATACTGTAGCTTACAGTCACTGCAGAAAAATTTTATTTTTGTCAGTAAGCGTAAATTATTCCATTTCTGATAGTTACTGACAAGTTTCATAATTTACTGAGAGCTTTCTCGTAATTACTGAAAAGCAACCTCACAAGCGTACCGACAACACAGTATATATTGTAGCAGTCAAATAAATGCATTTTTGAGAAAATAATAATATTTTATTATTTTTCTGACGGAAACGTCAATAAAAAACTTTATTATGCGTATACATGTCCAAAAACGTCAAACCGGGACTTTACGGTAACTTTTAAGCTTAAACCGAAACACGATACACCAACGAGGATCAAAAACCCACTAATTTCCCTCCCCTTCTTGTCGTGTACAGTCAACACAAGATGACAAACCATATTATATCATAAGATATGCATTAGTGGAGATACATGTATAGTTTTTGTATTTATACCCTATTAGTGCCATATACACTTACACACATCCATACTTATCCCAAAGAGTTACCTAGATCAAAATTTCCCTTTCTCCACCATCAAAACCCACAGCCATCTTTAAATTTTGTTGAAGCTATAAGTAATCGGGGTGTACTTTCAAGTGTTACGGGTTATTTAGAACGTGTCTTGGGTAAATTTGGTGCAATTTGGTGTGTTCTTGAGCCTTCTACCCCTCGACATCATCATAGCATTGTAAGGATTTTCAAAAACTTGTTCATATCATGTTGTTTTGATGTTTAAAAGTGCTAAAAAGTGTTAAATGTATATGATTTACTAATATGAACAAGTTAGGGTTTGATGTCTAGATTATACATGCTCGACTTTTTGTGAAGTTATTGTACAAATTATGTTGTTTCTTGGTTGTGTGGTAAATCTTGTTGCTTGTGATACTAATTTGGTGGTACAAAAGTGATTAGTGCTAATTACGCGTAATTAAGTCGAAATATACACTTTTATGTGCATATATATGGATCGGCTACTTTTTAAAATATATAATTATTGGGGTTTTGAAAAACATAAAATTTTGGCTCTACTGGTGAAATGATGAAGATTATGCTTATTAGCTTATTATAATTAGCTTATTGTAATAAGCACTAGCTTATTGATTTTACACTACAAAAATTGGACTAAAAATTATTTTGGCACAAATGGGCCGAGCCCATCATGTTTTCGGCCTATGTGGGCTGTTTTGGACCAAGTGCTTATTTGAAAGTGCTTATTGGCTTAATTGATATTTAACGTAAAATATAACATAACTAAAAAGGATTAATTAGTTATCGGGCTAAAAATGTGTTATTGGACTAAATGTGGCCTACTCGGCCCAATAAACATCGCGGGAGACAAAAATGAATTGTGCAACATTTTTAGACTCGCTATAATTATTTTTGTAAAATAGAACGATATATATATCGATAAAAACCATTTTGGGCTCGTTTTGACATTTTAAGCCCAATAAGCCAAATAAAAGGAATTTCGGCCCATAAATTATGAACATTGACTTTTGAAAGAATTTTGACTAAACGTTAACTTTTGTATCGAAAACTATAATAATGGAGTAATTATAACGATAAGTATAGTTATATCGATAAATATACACTTTGGACTATTTTTGCAATTATAGTGATAAAAAGGGATTATTTGAGGAAATTTGCAACACTTGAGAAAAATGAGAAAGCTTGAATAAACGAATGGGTCATGCCTGATTTTTCTAAAATTTCGACACTTAGAATATTTTTGGACGAAAACCGACTAAAAGACGAAACATGTAATTTTTATTATTAAAATGTTAATTTTCCTAAATTAATATTTTTAGGCCTTATAAGATTTATAAATATATTTTTGGCACTTATACACTCGCACTTATAAATTGCTCGAAAACTAAATACTTATAATTTTCGTTATAAATGTCATTATATTATAAATGATTATAATAATTTATAATATAATAATATGTTACACCCCCAAAATTTGGATTGCAGCGGAATGGAATTTCGGGGGCGTAACGTACATGGATAACAAAGAACAAGGAAATAAAGAATGACCTCTAAGTGAGTCATTTTAAAACAAGCGTTTGATTTAAACATAAACGTTTTACAAAACATTAATATCAGAGTTCACCATCAAATGTAAGATTTTAATACATAATCAAACGCTAAATAATGCAAGAAAATCTTTATCATGATGTGCGTTCCCAAAATGTGACTCTAGAGTGCTCCATACATAGATGATTATAATCGCCTAATTACCTAAGAATACACGCTAAAAAGGTCAACATAATTGTTGGTGAGATCATAGGTTTAAGTAAACAAGTAAAGTGCGGACCACAAGATTTCAATAGCATGACAATCACAACAAATATAACGTCATAGCCAAAAATAATATACAGTGCCCTAAGATCATGACCCCGAAGCTCAACGAAATGGTATGCAATCAAGCATAATAATAATCAATGCCCCAAATAAGTGTTTGCCAAATACTCGGAAATAATCCAAATGATATGCGTCCGTTTGACAGGTTTGCGCGACCAACTCGGACGTGGGTGTTAACCCAAATATATCTATTCACAACATCCGCGCTTACAAGTAATTAACGGTTCATGATTCAAGGTGACTTTAATGGCAATGCGGTAACTTAGGCAAAGTAACAGTTTTAATACTTGTGTCCGAAAAATAAGCAATGTATTCCCACCCCGAGGGTTTAGAAACCATGTATAAATAATGTAAAAACCGGGGCTATGAAACTCACCTCAGTTATCAAGTCACGATTAGAAATACGGTAAACTGGGAATAAAGGTCCGATAACTCTAACCGCAACCTAAATAAATACCATGTCTTAGGTTTGAAAAATAGGGTCGTGCATGCAAGTTCTTATACTATTATATCACTTGTACATGTTTGTTGCAATATTTATCGACAAAATTATAGTTGCGTCAATGTGTCCATTTATTAAGCAAAGCAACCCTTTTTAGAAAACGTAACTAGTTAATCTCGTGATTAAACTATAGTCGTCTTGTAAATAAGTATTTTTGAAAACCTCTAACGCGCCTAACAAGTATACATAACGTTCTACCATTTTTGTTTACGTCATTTTTGCTAAAACCGACTCTAAAGTGTCCAAAATTCACATTAAAATTTTCCATCAGCTTTCTAATAGCCAAAAATAAAAGCTATCAAAAGTTATATTTCGTCGTAACTTCTTTTGGCCATAACTTTCTCGTCTTAGCTCCGATTCTTAAGTTTTATATATCCCCGGGTTCGTGTCTAAGTATACTAACATGTTTTTAGTGTATTGGCTAGTCTAGTTAACTTTTAACATAAGTTTTTACCCCTTAAAAATTCCCAACAGCAACTACTTTTTCAGAAAATTCATTTTCGTCGCACAACTTAAAACTAACGTATCTTCTTCGTTATAAGTCCGTTTTAACTCATTCAAGCGGCTACATTTTCGTTATAAAGTATATTTTCTATATTTCTAGCCTAATCTTGCTACCATGCTACTGATTTTTCTGTGGGAGGTCGAATGGGACAGCTTCTTTTCTAAAAGTGTCAAAACACTTTTCCTATCCTTCTAGTTATCCAAAACCGCTTAACAACAATTCCCAAACTAATCCTAGCTCTTCCACAAATTTCTCAACATGTCAATAGTGATTTAACAATAAACTTAGCTGTATGAAAAGTTTAATTCATTATTATAAATAAAGCATTCACCAAAACTAGTTTAGCTAACTTACTAGCTCATATGTCATGTTTTAATTTTTACATCTTGTTAAGATTTATAACCAACTAGTTTATTCATGATAATTTTTTTTTAATACATAGCCATTAGTTAAAAGATTATTATGGTTATAAGGTTTTATTAACATGTACAAAGTGATAAATAAGTATATGCAACTTGAGACTAATATCAAGATATAAAGAGTATGAAATTTATCAAGATCAAGTTTTACTTACTTAGGGAGATTAGTATGACGAGGAGGTATTTTTACTTGATTAACCCAAGATTAGTGCTTCTAAACCCTTACAAGTATGTCCTAATGATACTTGAACTTAACCAAACAAGTTTTCTTCTTCCCCTTGCTTCCTTGGGTGGATCGAATGGTAGGAGTGAGTGAGTAGTGATATGTATTGATGCATGGTTTTGCGACCTTACATCAGGTTTTACCTCTCGAGGGATCTCAAGAGGCTTGCAATCCCCACCAGGCAGTGTACCTGACCGATGTAGTATAGTGTAGTGGCAAGTACCGGGGGATTGATCGTTCTCTAGGGGAATAGTGTCGTTAGGATTCAAAAACTACTCTAATAGGTCTAAGGGTGAGGGAAGATTCTTTTTGTATTTTTTATATTTTTTATAAAAGCAAGTAAAATCTCGGGTTTGAAGGAGTGGGCGGAATTAGTTGCTAGTCAACTAACCCAAATAACTACAATTGCAAATAAAATAAAATAACTGAAAATAAAAAGGTTGTGGAACTTATATGGAGAGAAATGTGTTTACTTAGATTTCCTTACTCCCTAACTATTTTTTACCGGTTGATTAGTGTGTATTAATTGCATGGATGACGGGTGTATTCCTTAATACAAATCGTGGGGTGGCGTACGTACTTCCCCAACTCTACAAGCTCCTACTTCACTCCTATGTCGAGCCGGCTAAGAAGCTCCTAACATGGGATCACTAGAATTCGCTCATGCATTAAATACAACCATAAAAACCTTAGTACGCATTGGTTCATGTTTTTTAAGACGTTCAAGCAAGTTTCCGTATAGGAGGTTAGCCAGTTTTCTTAAGCCTAACATCGATAAACAATCATCCTATACAATTAATAACACACCAACAACCAATAATCAATAGTTAGGTTTCATTAGATCTAAGCAAACACAAGATAAATCTAGCCTAGCATGTTAAATAAAAGACAAGAACAAGATATAATCAAACAACACATAGACATATTGAATGATTAATTGATTACTTATCTTCAATTGAACATGGGAGATCCAAGGGTATAAAACCCTTAAAAATGGCAGAAAAATCGTCTTAGGGTTTCTCCTCACAAAGTTGCACACTAATGACTAAAAATTATGAAAATATATATAGGAAAACAGATCTGACGGCGTCACGTTATAGAGCGTGACGCCGTCACCTCGCCGCGGTTAGGGTTTCTTGATGGCCTTCTTGACGCCGTCCCCTTTTAATCCTCCAAAATCCTCTCTGGCTTATCAAGGGTTGACGGCGTCACACTGGGGCTTGACGCCGTCACAGGTACTTTTCCAGCAGATTTTTGAGACTTTGTCGTTTTCTTCACTTTTATGCTCCAAAAACGTCCAAAATGCTTCCTTTTCCAGATTTCTTCTCCAAAGTACCTAAAATGACAAAAGGAACGATTTAGGGCAATATTTGATCAAATAAATACGATTTAGGGCTTAAATGACCCCCTAAAAGCGGTACACTTTTCGCTTCATCAAATACCCTTACACTTGAGATTTGCTTGTCCTCAAGCAAATGAGCTTTTATTCTAATCAAAATACAAGTTAGGGGTCATTTAACGCTAATGTAAAAGTAATTACAACAAATAGTCGTTCCACTTTAATCATAATAAGCACGGAGATTACAGACTAGCACCTCACAAGTAGTGTTTAGATACTCACATCTCTCAGGTGTCATAAAAGTATATCTCATAAATGAAAATGAATAATATCTCTCACTACCTGTCATAGCAAATAGATTACCATAGGCTTGGGAAAGGATCAAAAACCTCCTCCACTAGGCGTAAGCACCTAAGATAAACTATCAAAGAGGGCTTTTAAACGGGTTATAACGTTAGGTGTAGGGATATGATAAACACGGTTTTGTTGGATAAAGGATATTTTACTGGTGGCGAGTTAAAGATCTTGATTAATTACATGTACAATATGGCGTTGCTAAGCCAAGACTAGACTCGACTTAAGCTAATGAAAGAAATAACAAAAAGATAAAATAAACATAAAATGAAACGGGATGGTAGTCCGTATGTTTTTTTTTTGCATACACTCTTGCCCTACCATCCAAAATAATACATCGTAGGGGGGTTGTATCCCCCTTACACTTGAACTTTTACATAACTTTACAATTAACTATTCTAATGACTCGAATTAAGATAATCGAAACACTTGGAGTACTTTTAAAATATTTAGCACATATGGGGGTAATAATGTTGTTCTTCCCCATTACTCCATTACACTAGTACTTTACCCATGAGTCCCAATCGTCCCAAAACAATATGTACAAGGATATGACTCGACTTAGCAACCATGTAATCAATTAGATAATTAACTTGGGGTTTAAACAAATGTTGTCACAATAATGCACTAAAAATGAGTGCATACAAGGTAGGCTAAGGCGATTTGGGTGTACATTTAAGTGGGGTGTAAACAAATTCTTACTTTAAGTAAAATGATTAAAGTTAGAAATGAAAAGATAGGCTCTGAGGGGTGTACTAGGGGTATCGTGTACTAAAAATGAGTACAACGCAAAGGGTGTGGGAGAATTACTTGACCAATGTAGCCAATGTAATTATAACAAAAACACAAGTGTAAAACAATGGGTTAATCCTAATGCCTCTTATCATGTAGTAAATCTAACTACATGAATGTAGTCTCACTTGTGGCCTCGGAATGGTCCTAACGCAAGTTCTAGAATCTAAGTGCTACCGGTACACACATCATAGCATAAATGCTTTTCCTACCAATTCTAGGGGCGAACCTCACATATTTGGGGGTGGAAATTTTTTTTAGTGGTACGGTTTTGTGCTAGTCATATAACTTCCTATCCGTGAGACGCTCATTAAGACTAAAGTTTCACTCCTATATGTTGTAAAAAATTTTAAATTTGGCACTAAAATTGCCTTAACAGGTATTTTTCTTAGTTTTATTACACATCTACCATTAAACAAACGAAAAATCAAGCGTAATAGCATTCTCTAAGGTATCGTACTTTACCCCCCCTTACACTTAAGATGAACATTGTCCCCAATGTTCAAATAACAAGATGTAAAAGTATATAAGGTAAAAGAATGAAATCAAATACTCCCCTGATTCGCTCGGTGGATAAAGAGGTAACATGGTTAGATCTTCTTCCAAAGTAATGTTGAAGCTTCAAGATTAAAGCATTGCCAAAAGCTTGATTTCACATACATTTCCTTGTCCAAAATAACCTGTTAATCCTGAGAAAACAAACACGAAAACCTGCATAACATCGGCGGGATAAATCTGTATAAGGATATAATGCTTGTGGAATGATTATTTTGCAGATTCCTGGAGTTTATAAGTTAGAGATTTAATAAAAACTTTTTATGATTCCGGTAGAAAAACAAAACTTTCAAAAATTTCAGAAAATTAAAACCTGACGCCGTCAGGTTGTAAGGCCTGACGCCGTCAGAAATGATCTGACAGATTTTTCATGTTAAGTTTCCGGAAAATTTCTGGAAAAACTCAATCCTTGTTTCCTGGAAATCCTGCAAAATATCATTATGACTCGATACAAGCATTTGACTCAAACAATTACTAATATGTATGTTAATTTATTATTGTTACGATTCATGTTCATTTGTTATAATAAACCGATTTGGATTTCCCTTACACTTAACTTTTGCAAAATACCTTTATATGTAGTTAAGACGAAGTGAAAAACAAGATAAAGCATTTTCACAATTTAGTTTCGAACATGAATCAATAATAATAAAAATTAAGCATACGTACGGAAGCAAATAAAATCAAACAAACAAATAAATAAACACACAAAGCAAATAAAGCTTGGGTTGCCTCCCAAGAAGCGCTTTTCTTTATTAACGAGTCTTGTAGCTAGACTCAAAGTCACCGTACATTACGTGACTCCATCATTGGTCACGGTTTCTAGGCCATTCTCATGTCCGGTTTTATATTCCGGTCCTAATTTCAAACAATCCTTGTTGAAACCGGATATCCTTTCCATAACATAGTCTACTCCTTTACTTCTATCTCCATCATTCCTATAGTAGACTGCTTGCTTAAGCTCCTTCTCAACATTTGACAAGTGTTGGAATTGCTCTATCTTATATGGCATTTGGTAGTTTACCTCATCGGTCTCATCCTTAAATCTAACTATCCCTAAGAAAGGTTCATAAGTCATTCTAGAGACCTCAACAAATGGTTTTCCAAAAACTACTTGAGTTAAGCATGCATCGACTATTGGGCAGATATCTTCTACAATTACAAAGTCGGTGGCATAGGTGAAGTTTCCTACATAAACTGGTAATCCCTTAACTCTTCCCGTGAAGTTACTCATCCAACCCTTATCAGGGAGCATCCTATACCCAAGTTGATTTTTCATTATCAAGTTGTAGTGGGCTCTAGTCATGATGTTTATGGGCGATCTAAGGTCGATGTAAGCTTTCCACACATGTAAATGTCCGATGTTGCATGGTATGTTGAGATTAGAAGGGTCGCCCATTTCTATAATTGGTCTACCTAGGAAGTATGGTGTCTCGGGGTCATCGAATAAGTCTGTATGATATGCGCGTTCTTCCTTAGTGGGTAGCCTATTGAAGTAGTCCTCATCATCATCTACTTTTTCAATCTCACTTTTTCTAACTTCTTTTTCAACCTCGACTTTCTTAACCTCATCCTCAGGTTCACTATTATCCTCATTCCTATCAATTGGTTTAATAGTGACAATGTTGACGAAGTGGACATGTTTGGATGAAGAGGGGTCTTTTACTTGGGGTCCGCTATTTGTGTTCCTAGCGTCCTTATGTGGAGGTGATAGCACTTGGTTATTGAGGGCTTTCAATAAGCTGTCAATTTTATTGGTCATCTCCATTTGTTGTTGATTGAATTCAGATTCGAATCTAGCTATCCGAGCTTCTTGAGATGCCATAAATTTGGACATCAATCCTTCAAGATTATTGGTACTACCATAATTGTTGGAAGGATTGTTATTGAAAGTACGGTTCGAGGATGAACCGCTTGATTGAAAACGATTAGGTGGGTTGGAAGAATTGGTTTGTTGTGCGTTTTGGTTTTGTTTCCACCTAAGGTTTGGGTGATTTTTCCATGAGGGGTTGTATGAATCACCGTAGGGGTTTGGCTCGGGTTTGAAAGTGTACCACTTGTCTCCCGCTCCGTCGGTACGCGAGGATGCGTAGTCCGCAAAAGGTTGTTCGAGGAGTTCCACGCAATCACGAGTGTCGTGGGGACCACTACATAATTCACATGAAGAAGTGATTTTGTTCACTTGGCTTGAAGGTTTAGGAGCCTCGTAGGATTTCATAAGAAACTTGACTTGGTCTTCAAGTTCTATGATCCTACGGTCGGAAGTGCTTGAATTGTTCGAAGGCAAAGATATTGCCTTGACCGTTTTATTCAAATCACGGGGATCATTCCAACTTTCATTGTCATAAAGAGCAAGATCTTCCAGGAGAGCCCATGATTGTTCCGCACTTAGATCACGTAGCTTACCACCAGCCGATTGGTCAATGGTTTGCCTCGTGGAGAGATTGATGTGGTCATAGAAGATTTGGACTTGGAGCCAAAGTTCTATGCCATGGTGAGGGACTTTTTGGAGTAAGTCCTTGAATCGAGTCCATGCCTCGTAGAGGGTTTCGCCTTGACATTGTTGGAACATCAAGATATCATTCCTTAGCTTGGTAGTTCTTCCTGGTGGAAAAAACTGAGCAAGGAAATGAGTGGTGAGATCATCCCAAGAGGTGATGGATCCTGCGGGTAGACGCTCTAGCCATTGACTAGCTTGGTCCCGCAGAGAGAATTGAAAGAGACGCAGTCGGGTCGTCTCTCGAGTGGCAACATCAAGGTCTATGGAATCAATGATTTTGAGAAAGTCCTTGAGATGTTGATTAGGATCTTCGGAACGAAGTCCATGGAATGCGCATCCGCTTTGCACCAACCGGATGGTGTCGGATCGCAAGGGAGTGACATTGGCTCCTTGAGTGAGCTCAATGGTGTTTCGATAGCCATGGTGGCTAGGACGAGAGTAGTCTCCTAAGGTACGGGCTCTAGGAGGTGGGTTGTTGGGATCGAGGATATTACCACCTTCCATGATGTCGGATGGTAATGGTTACGAACAAAGAAACGAAGAAAAAAGATAGACTAAAGAAAACCTAGAAAAATAAAATAAAAATCTCACTAGAAAGGAATCTAGTGAGTAGACCTAATAAAATAAAAATTCAACCTAAACAATAACTATTCCCCGGCAGCGGCGCCAAAAACTTGATGCGTGGTTTTGCGACCTTACAACAGGTTTTACCTCTCGAGGGATCTCAAGAGACTTACAATCCCCACCAGGCAGTGTACCTGACCGATGTAGTATAGTGTAGTGGCAAGTACCGGGGGATTGATCATTCTCTAGGGGAATAGTGTCTTTAGGATTGAAAAACTACTCTAATAGGTCTAAGGGTGAGGGAAGATTCTTTTTGTATTTTTTATATTTTTTATAAAAGCAAGTAAAATCTCGGGTTTGAAGGAGTGGGCGGAATTAGTTGCTAGTCAACTAACCCAAATAACTACAATTGCAAATAAAATAAAATAACTGAAAATAAAAAGGTTGTGGAACTTATATGGAGAGAAATGTGTTTACTTAGATTTCCTTACTCCCTAACTATTTTTTACCGGTTGATTAGTGTGTATTAATTGCGTGGATAACGGGTGTATTCCTTAATACCAATCGTGGGGTGGCGTACGTACTTCCCCAACTCTACAAGCTCCTACTTCACTCCTATGTCGAGCCGGCTAAGAAGCTCCTAACATGGGATCACTAGAATTCGCTCATGCATTAAATACAACCATAAAAACCTTAGTACGCATTGGTTCATGTTTCTTAAGAGGTTCAAGCAAGTTACCGTATAGGAGGTTAGCCAGTTTTCTTAAGCCTAACATCGATAAACAATCATCCAATACAATTAATAACACACTAACAACCAATAATCAATTGTTAGGTTTCATTAGATCTAAGCAAACACAAGATAAATCTAGCCTAGCATGTTAAATAAAAGACAAGAACAAGATATAATCAAACAACACATAGACATATTGAATGATTAATTGATTACTTATCTTCAATTGAATATGGGAGATCCAAGGGTATAAAACCTTTAAAAATGGCAGAAAAATCGTCTTAGGGTTTCTCCTCACAAAGTTGCACACTAATGACTAAAAATTATGAAAATATATATAGGAAAACAGATCTGACGGCGTTACGTTATAGAGCGTGACGCCGTCACCTCGCCGCGGTTAGGGTTTCTTGATGGCCTTCTTGACGCCGTCCTCTTTTAATCCTCCAAAATCCTCTCTGGCTTATCAAGGGTTGACGGCGTCACACTGGGGCTTGACGCCGTCACAGGTACTTTTCCAGCAGATTTTTGAGACTTTGTCGTTTTCTTCACTTTTATGCTCCAAAAACGTCCAAAATGCTTCCTTTTCCAGATTTCTTCTCCAAAGTACCTAAAATGACAAAAGGAACGATTTAGGGCAATATTTGATCAAATAAATACGATTTAGGGCTTAAATGACCCCCTAAAAGCGATACACTTTTCGCTTCATCATGTATTTTTTTTCTCTCTTGCTAGTTACTTAATATATGTATGTATTTATACTTGGGGGACTTTCATACCCACAATAGTAAGTCAAAAATTATCATGGCTAGGTGTTTATGGTTGTGGCCGATTGGAGGGCTAGGAGGGGGGACAAAATGGGAGTCAAGCCACCATGAACTTGGTCTTGCAACTCCTTGTTTTAAGGTTGATATGTCTAGCAATTAATGGTAAGTATAAACTTGTCTAGTAATTATTATAGAACAAGGGGGGGGGGGGGCACATGGATGAAATTAGGAGTAGAAGAGTTAATTTGGTACAAAAGTGTATATATTGTATATATTGGGTATTAAAAATAGGTATTGGTTATTGGTTTGGTGATTAACGTAAGTTACGCGTAATTAAACGTTATAAATAAAGAAATTACATTAGGAGTAAGGAAATATTTTTGGAACTTTGGTAATAATTTAGGAAGTATAAAAATGCGTTAAAAATAATTGTTAGGAGTATTGGGTATATCGGGTGTTTATTTAAATTGCGAATAGCGTTTGTTCAATTAACAATCGTAAGTAAATAAAGAAAAGGAAATTGTTTCAGGGATTAAAATTTCGAACCGGAGTAGGAGCAAGGTATTGGAATGTTGTGGACTAAATATAGCCTAAGTCCTAGTGCACTTGAAAGATATTCTAAATTTCACGTTGCTTGAATAGTATTGACCTATAAAATAGCGGGTTGTCATAGTCTACCACCCATAAAAATGAATCTCGTCCGCGAGATTCAGTCAGTGTTGGTCATTGGAGTGTTGTCGGTGAAGAGATGCGGATACTTTTGACGGATCTGGTCTTCTCGTTCCCAAGTGAACTCGGGACCTCGTTGAGAATTCCAGCGAACTTTGACGATAGGAATTCTACTATGTTTTAATTGCTTGACATCACGATCCATAATTTCTACCGGCCCTTCGACGAAATTAAGCTTGTCATCGAGTTGAATCTCTTCTAACGGAATGATAAGGGATTCGTCGGATAAACACTTCTTAAGATTAGAAACATGAAAGGTATTATGCACACTGCTAAGCTCTGGCGGAAGCTCAAGTCTGTATGCCACTGGACCGATTCTAGCTAGGATCTTAAATGATCCAATATACCTAGGGTTCAATTTCCCACGTTTCCCAAATCGTATCACACCTTTCCAAGGTGATACCTTCAACATTACCATGTCCCCAACTTTGAATTCCAGGGGCTTACGCCTCACGTCGGCGTAACTCTTTTGACGGTCTCTGGCGGCTTTTAATCTGTTCCAAATCTGAACAATCTTCTCGGTTGTCTCGTGAACAATTTCTGGACCCGTGAATTGAGCATCTATGACTTCGGCCCAACAGACTGGTGATCGGCATTTCCTACCGTAGAGTGCTTCAAATGGTGCAACCTTTATACTTGTGTGATAACTATTGTTGTAGGAAAACACAATCAACGGTAAATGAGTATCCCAGCTATTACCAAAATCAATCACACAGGCACGGAGCATGTCTTCTAGTGTTTGGATGGTTCTCTCAATCTGACCATCGGTCTGTGGATGATAGGTTGTACTCATATCAAGACGGGTTCCAAAGGCATCATTAAGTAATTCCCAAAATCTTGAAGTGAATCGACTGTCTTGATCTGAAATGATTGAAACTGGTACACCATGTTTTGAGACTATCTCCTGGATGTAGATTCTGGTTAACTTATCCATCTTGTAGGTTTCTTTAATGGGTAAGAAATGAGCTAATTTGGTGAGACGATCGACGATCACCCAAATCGCATCATGACCGCTCGGTATTTTAGGAAGTTTAGTGATGAAGTCCATAGTAATACGCTTCCATTTCCATTAAGGAATCTCTGGTTGCTGTAGTAATCCGGACGGCTTCTGGTATTCGGCCTTAACTTTGGAGCAAGTAAGACATTTGTTGACATAAGTAGCAATGTCAGCCTTCATATTTGGCCACCAACACAGTCTTTTGAGGTCTTGGTACATTTTATCGGAACCTGGGTGTATGGAATATTTGGACTTGTGTGATTCGTGTATGATCAATTCTCGTAGGCCACCAAAATGTGGTATCCAACTTCTATCTTTGAAGCATAACATTCCATCGGATCTTTTTGCAAAACCATTCTTACTTTCTGGCATACCATGAAGATTCTCTTTAGGTCGATTCTCTGCCTTATGTGCTTCGGCCTGAGCCTCAAGAATTTTGGATGGGAGAGGTGAACTAATTGTCATGCCCAATGATCTTACTTTTAGAGGTTTAAGTCGCTCTTTCCTGCTAAGGGCATCTGCGACCACGTTTGCTTTGCCTAGATGATATCGAATCTCGCAATCATAATCACTAAGTAGTTATAGCCAACGGCGCTGCCTCATATTAAGCTCTTTCTGATCTAAGATATGTTGAAGACTTTTGTGGTCCGTGTACACTGTACACTTAGTACCGTAGAGGTAATGTCTCGAAATCTTTAGCGAAAAGACAACTGCTCCTAACTCCAAGTCATGAGTGGTGTAATTCTTCTCATGAACTTTGAGTTGCCGAGAAGCGTATGCTATGACCTTTTCCTTCTGCATTAACACAGCCCCAAGTCCTTTATGCGAAGCATCGCAATAAACTACAAAATTTTCCATTCCTTTAGGTAACGCCAAAATTGGCGCACTGCATAGTTTTTGCTTCAACAACAGAAAGGCGGATTCTTGTTTCTCTCCCCATTCGTACTTCTAATTCTTCTGCGTTAGCTTGGTCAGAGGCTTCGCTATCTTAGAGAAACCCTCGATGAATCTTCAGTAGTACCCAGCAAGACCTAGAAATTGACGAATCTTTGTGGGAGTCTTAGGTGTTTTCCAATCTTTAATAGCCTCGATCTTAGCAGGATCAACATGCAATCCTTGGCTATCAATTACGTGCCAAAGAAATTGTACTTTTCGAATCCAGAAATCACACTTAGAAAACTTAGCGTACAACTTCTCGTTCTTGAGTAATTCTAAGATCGTCTTGAGATGTTCTTCGTGTTCTTCTTTGCTTTTAGAGTAGATTAGAATATCATCAATAAACACAATCACAAATTTATCCAGGTATGGCTTGCACACCCGATTCATGAGATCCATAAATACTGCCGGTGCATTAGTTAATCCAAACGGCATCACTTGAAACTCGTAATGACCATAACGAGTCCTAAAGGCCGTCTTCGGGATATCTTCTTCTCGGACTTTTAGTTGATGATAACCCGATCTCAAATCAATCTTCGAGTAAAAACTGGAACCTTGAAACTGATCGAACAAATCATCGATTCTTGGGAGTGGGTAACGGTTCTTCACCGTTACCTTGTTTAATTCGCGATAATCTATGCACATCCGGAATGATCCATCCTTCTTCTTTACGAATAAGACCGGCGCTCCCCAAGGCGAGGAACTTAGTCTAATGAATCCCTTGTCTAGTAGTACTTGTAACTGATTAGACAATTCTTGCAACTCTAATGGTGCTAGTCGGTAGGGTGCTCTTGCTACTGGTGCCGCTCCTGGCACCAAATCTATCGAGAACTCTACTTGACGTGTTAGACCCGTATCCCGATTACGAGTAGGCCCCAACCTAGATGGAATATACTAAGGACTTTATGTGATTGGTTGGTCAACAAAGTTATGTGGAAGTCAAACCCGATAGTCAAATTAATAGTCAAAGTATGACTAATGTAGTAATATAGAATATGATGCACAAACTAAAGGGACCTAAGTTGCCATTGTGGTAAATGTTATAAGTTAGTTGTGGCTAAAGTAAGAAGAAAGAGACTTGAGGGGCCATTAGTGTCATTAACCCAAACTTGTGCCTAGATAATTATTTATCCAGGAAAGTCTAGATAATTCCACATTATTCAAGAGTGTGTGAGAGTGTTGGTTTGGAGAGAATATTGGAGGGAAGATGAGGCTTTGATGATCAAGTGATAGTTGAGATGTGTTCTTGTCAAAGGATAAGCTTAAACCATTATTTCCCACAAGTAAGTATCTATGTTCTTGATGTTAATGAGGTTATAGATTAAGAGTAAAGTGGGATTTCATCATATGATCAAGATATGATCATATGATGATGTAGGAAGATAGATGAGTATGTTTAATGGGTTATGTTAACCCTTGTTTATGTTATTGATTGTTATGTTGTTAGGTTTTGGTTAATTGTAGAAGATGATGATGATGATGGAAGATTATGATGATGATGATGTTCTTGATATTGTTTAGCTTGGATCAAGGTAAGTAAAATGATGATGGCATGTGTTATATGGATGTCTAACATATATGTGTTATGCACGCTTTGTGGTTAGTGATAGGAGAATTGAGGTGTGCTTATGTGTTATGATGAATATGATCTAAGTGATGAATTTTGGTTGTGAGAGTAAGTTGATGTTAGGTGTTTATGCAAGAATTAGAAAGTGGAGCGACTAAGTAAGTGTTTGGATATATGTGATACTTATGTATTTGATTGAAGTATGATGGTATGTTATTATCGTTTTACTTACTAAGCGTAAGCTTACCCCCTTTTAGTTGTTAATGTTTTGTAGGTTAATTGGGATGAAGGTAGCATGGCTTTGATTATAGCTTTCGGATTAAAAAGCGGTTTGGAAGATAATATACGCTAGGAGCTAGGTAGAATACCGAGCTCAAGTGTCAAGGTTGTACCCCCGAGAGTCTTTCTTATGATTTGTATAACGTGTGTCAAGGTCGTTGTAAAGTTTGGGTGGTCAATGGTGTGTCCAAGTGTGTTATAGGTGTTTATAGTCAGAGTTAAGGGGGCGTTTGGCAAATGTGTAAATATACCCATTTTGGGTTGTGAACGGGTCAAGTATTTATGGAACATGTTTAATATGTTAAAGTAATGATGTTGGCCAAGTTTGGTGGGTAACTGAAGTGTCATAGATGGTTTGTAGTGTAAATGGGTCAAAACGGGTATTTTGGCAAAACCCATCGCTTTGTAAAGCATGTTTCTGCCGGTCGTTATGAACAAGTTTATTTATATATTTGATGTTTATAATGTCATAATGATTTCTAGAAGTTTTGGTGTTATGTCATGTTATAGAATTCGTTTTCCGGAAAATGGGTCAAAAAGTGCACAAAAGGGGTTATGTAGAAAAAGGGGTTATGTAGAAAAAGGGGTGTTTGGGACAAGGTCTATTTTAACCCGTTTTGGGTCAAATGGGTTAAGAATTTTGGAAAACAATGTATTTGGTGTATTTTAGTTCAATGTGTATTGAATGTGTTTAATTATATGTCTAAAGTGTCGACTTTTGTGTTTAAAGGCGTACGGGTCAATGTTAGGAAAATAGTGCACTTTAGGGGTCCATAGTGCACCGGAGGTATCATAGTGCACTTTAGGGGTCCATAGTGCACCGGAGGTGTCATAGTGCACTTTAGGGGTCCATAGTGCACAAGAGGGGTAATAGTGCACAAGAGGGGTTTGTAGCTTTTGTCAATGTTTGAAAAATCATATCTTTTAAACCGTAAGTCGTCATGGGTCGTGCCACCCGTCGTTTTGAAGGTAATTGAGTCTACTTTCATTTAAAAATAGTCTCAAGGTCTGATTGTGTATAGATTTTTTTCAATTGTCAATAGAGTTACAGAATGTCCGTAAAAGTCAAGCGTTTCCGCACAAAAAGTTTTAATTTTTGGTCTAAGTGGGCACGGGGTGTAACAACTTGGTATCAGAGCTTCGGTTTAAGTGAATTAGGTTTTCCTTTAGGTTGCCTAGACTTAAACCACTCGTGGACGCGTTTGACATAAGTTTAAATAATGCGAAAAATAGATGCCTTAGGTGTATGATGTGAAAGTGCTTATAGCAAGAATGTGATTAAGCTTGGGTTGGATATAAGGTGAATATTGAGAATGTGGACTTGCTAATTGTAGAATTAATGAGTTAAACTCGAGTCATTGATTGTTTAAGTTATGAAGTGGAATACGTGATATGTTGTATGAGCTTAAGGTGTTAGGAGTTGTACGTGTTTATAGTATTGGTGTGTACGTAATGTAAGTCCATGGCGGACTAAACATGCTTAAATGATAGATTACCGTACACTCAGATATTGTCGGTGATTGTTATATGATTATGTGATTGTGTGCTATGGTAGTTTAGCGAGGGCGAATGGATGTAATAAGTTGTGTGGTGGTTTATAGGAAATGTGACTAAAAATGAAAGCGCGTAACTTGTGTGATAGTGATGACCAAAGTATAGTCTTATGAGTAATTGTATCAAGTGTGCTGTTCGCTAATGAGGTATTAGAGATGGGTTAGTGGAAGGTTAAAGTATTAGAAGCATAGTTATGATCGTGTGGTAATGTTGAACGTGTGTTATAGCATAGTGTGGTGAAGAAATGATATAAATTTATACATATTAAGTCTGTGATGAACTTGGTAAAGTTACAGAATGAGAAAAAGTATAGTGATTGAGTAAATGGTGAAATAGAACGATATTTCCTAAGTACTAATAGCTATAATAAGATGAACATGTATGAGGCTAAGGTATTGCCACGAAATAATTATATCACGGCTAATGTGCTCCATTAGCGGTGATCATTATAATGAAGATATGGAATAATAAAACAAGTTTAAAATATGTAAGAAGGATAAATGAATGCTAATGAGTATGTATGAGGTAAAGGTGTTGTCCTGAAATCATTATATTACGGCTAAGGCCATTAGTGGTAATTATTATAATGAATGCATGTGTTGCAGTTGACGATATATGTAAAGTCTATATGTAAAAGAGTTGAGTAGACTAACGTGTAATGTAAAAAGGTGGAAATGACTAACGAGGGTTAAATAATGTAAGTTGTGGTAAGAGATGATAAACACATAGAATTGCGTAATTACAATAAGCTGGCTCATATGCTCTATGCGCTTGCATTTCACTAAAATAAATGGATGTAATAATGTATGTAAGGTGCTTATGACTTGGATCCATTGCTAAAGTGATAAAGTGTGAATGTTAATGATCCTTCAGGGTGAACGTTAAAAGTGGTATCCTTCGGGATGACCAAGTAAATGAATGTTAAGAAATCCTTCGGGATGAATGTTAAAGATCCTTCGGGATGAAAAGTATTGCCTTCATCGAAAAATGGGGTTGCCTACATCCTTGGCAATAAAAGTATCCCCATAATGAATGTGTTAATGATATGGATCCAAGTCTAAAAAGGAAATATGAAGTATAGACAGGAGGAAATAATAAAAGTTAAATTGGGAAATAGGAGTAGTAGTGTTATGCTGGAGTACATAACCATGAGTTTATATTTCTTGATTTACATCGATTGGGACGCCTCTCCATGGAAATGGGGAAGTATAAATGTGTGGGCTTGTGTATTGCCGACACGACACGAGTAGGGTTAGAGAAGTAGAAAGCGGAAGTTTAGAATTAGCTAGAAATTATAAGGACTGAGATAGGAAGATTAGAAATAGACCATGGATTTTAGTTGAGACTTAGAAGAAACCTTGATGGGATGGAGAAATTGTAATGATGATATAATGTGCCTTGCGGCGTGGTACAAAATATGATGAATGAAAATAATAAAATGTGCACGTATTAGTCGAGTGTAATTATGTAAAGTCAAATAGCACGAGTTTCTTAAGTATCAAGTAGTCAAAGAATGAGAGTAGAGGATAAAGCGAGTGAGATGGTGATGTAACGGTAATAGAGCGGATTCGAATGATGACTAGTTGTAATAAGTATGTCTTGTATTATGTAAAATCTAAGCAAGAGTTGTATGGTATAGAGGTACTAAATAAACTAGGAATTAAGGTGCTAGGAATGAGATGAGTTATGTGACTAAGTGTAGGTTAGTAATGAATGATAGATTTCGGGGATGAAATCTAAATAAGGGGGGTAGAATTGTTAGACCCGTATCCCGGTTACGAGTAGGCCCCACCCTAGATGGAATATGCTAAGGACTTTATGTGATTGGTTGGTCAACAAAGTTATGTGGAAGTCAAACCCGATGGTCAAATTAATAGTCAAAGTATGACTAATGTAGTAATATAGAATATGATGCATAAACTAAAGGGACCTAAGTTGCCATTGTGGTAAATGTTATAAGTTAGTTGTGGCTAAAGTAAGAAGAAAGAGACTTGAGGGGCCATTAGTGTCATTAACCCAAACTTGTGCCTAGATAATTATTTATCCAGGAAAGTCTAGATAATTCCACATTATTCAAGAGTGTGTGAGAGTGTCGGTTTGGAGAGAATATTGGAGGGAAGATGAGGCTTTGATGATCAAGTGATAGTTGAGATGTGTTCTTGTCAAAGGATAAGCTTAAACCATGATTTCCCACAAGTAAGTATCTATGTTCTTGATGTTAATGAGGTTATAGATTAAGAGTAAAGTGGGATTTCATCATATGATCAAGATATGATCATATGATGATGTAGGAAGATAGATGAGTATGTTTAATGGGTTATGTTAACCCTTGTTTATGTTATTGATTGTTATGTTGTTAGGTTTTGGTTTAATTGTAGAAGATGATGATGATGATGATGATGATGTTCTTGATATTGTTTAGCTTGGATTAAGGTAAGTAAAATGATGATGGCATGTGTTATATGGATGTCTAACATATATGTGTTATGTATGCTTTGTGGTTAGTGATAGGAGACTTGAGGTGTGCTTATGTGTTATGATGAATATGATCTAAGTGATGAATTTCGGTTGTGAGAGTAAGTTGATGTTAGGTGTTTATGCAAGAATTAGAAAGTGGAGCCGCTAAGTAAGTGTTTGGATATATGTGATGCTTATGTGTTTGATTGAAGTATGATGGTATGTTATTATCGTTTTACTTACTAAGCATAAGCTTACCCCTTTTTAGTTGTTAATGTTTTGTAGGTTAATTGGGATGAAGGTAGCTTGGCTTGGATTATAGCTTTCGGATTGAAAAGCGGTTTGGAAGATAATATACGCTAGGAGCTAGGTCGAATACCGAGCTCAAGTGTTAAGGTTGTATCCCCGAGAGTCTTTTTTATGATTTGTATAACGTGTGTCAAGGTCGTCGTAAAGTTTGGGTGGTAAACGGTGTGTCCAAGTGTGTTATAGGTGTTTATAGTCAAAGTTAAGGGGGCGTTTGGAAAATGTGTAAATATACCCATTTTGGGTTGTGAACGGGTCAAATGTTTATAGAACATGTTTAATATGTTAAAGTAATGATGTTGGCCAAGTTTGGTGGGTAAATGAAGTGTCATAGATGGTTTGTAGTGTAAATGGGTCAAAACGGGTATTTTGGCAAAACCCGTAGCTTTGTAAAGCATGTTTCCGCCGGTCGTTATGACCAAGTTTATTTATATATTTGATTTTTATTATGTCATAATGATTTCTGGAAGTTTTGGTGTTATTTCATGTTATAGAAGTCATTTTCCGGAAAATGGGTCAAAAAGTGCACAAAAGGGGTTATGCAGAAAAAGGGGTTATGCAGAAAATGGGGTGTTTGGGACAAGGTCTATTTTAACCCGTTTTGGGTCAAACGGGTTTAGAATTTTGGGAAACAATGTATATGGTGTATTTTAGTTCAATGTTTATTGAATGTGTTTAATTATATGTCTAAAGTGTCGACTTTTGTGTTTAAAGGCGTACGGGTCAATGCTAGGAAAATAGTGCACTTTAGGGGTCCATAGTGCACCGAAGGTGTCATAGTGCACTTTAGGGGTCCATAGTGCACCGGAGGTGTCATAGTGCACTTTAGGGGTCCATAGTGCACAAGAGGGGTTTGTAGTTTTTGTCAATGTTCGAAAAATCATATCTTTTAAAACGTAAGTCGTCATGGGTCGTGCCACCTGTCATTTTGAAGGTAATTGAGTCTACTTTCATTTATAAATAGTCTCAAGGTCTGATTGTGTATAGATTTTTGTCAGTTGTCAAAAGAGTTACAGAATGTCCATAAAAGTCAAGCGTTTCCGCACAAAAAGTTTTAATTTTTGGTCTAAGTGGGCACGGGGTGTAACATGACGGGTAGGCGGTAGTCCAGGAAAGTCTTCGGGATAGACTTCCGGAAAATCTCGAACAATCGGTACGTCTTCCAATCGTTTCTCATTCGACTTCTTTTCGGTTATGTGTGCTAGAAAAGCATGACATCCCTTCTTTATGTACTTTTCGGTCTTGATACATGATATAATGCTTAAGCGAGTCCCTCATCGTTCACCACAGATAATCAAGGTTTCACCATTAAAAGGGAGATGGACAACCTTTTCGTCGCAGATGATTCTGGCATGGTGTTTAGATAGCCAATCCATACCAATTATGATGTCAAAACTTCCAAGTTCGATAAGCATAAGGTCGATGTTAAATGGATGGTTTAGGAAGTTAAAGGTACAACCGCGGATTATGGTGTCGGAGCCAACTAAGTTACCATTCGCTAATTCAATGTTGTAGGCGGTGTCTAAGGTGGTCGGTGTGATGTTAAGTAAAGGAGCAAAAGTAGTAGACACAAAACTTTTATCGGCACCCGAATCAAATAAAACTGAAGCATAACGACCATTGAGAAGAAACTTTTATCGGCACCCGAATAAAATAAAACTGAAGCATAACGACCATTATTCTGAGTTCCCATTCCCTGATTCTTCTCCTTTGGGCATTGATTCTTGTAATGTCATGTGTCGCCACATCCGAAACATGTTTCGGGAACCTTTTGATTTGTTGTAGAAGTAGGAGACCTGCAGTCTTTGGTTAAGTGCCCAATCTTCTTACAATTGCCGCATGGAGTAGGGCAATGTCCAGGATTGTTGTGACGTTGGCACTTGTCACACTTTAGAAGGGTTCCTTCATAACCTTTCTTTTCAGTCGGGCCCGCTACATAAGCCTTAACGACTTCTTGTCTTTTGTTGGGTTGTTGTGCAACATTTCCTCCCTGAGTAGTATCCCATTTTCTCTTGTTGTTGTTATTGTATGGTAGCGGTTGTTGTTGTTATTGTTGCGGTTACTAGTATTGCTATCTCGAGCAGCCTTTGCTCGGATAATTTGATCCATTAAATTGTGAGACATTCAGATTGTCTCATCCAGAGTACTCGGCTTAGAAGATGTGACATTTCCTTGAATACTAGATGGAAGTCCCCAGATGTACCTTTCAATCTTTTTCCGTGTAGTAGAAACCATCTCAGGACAGAGAGTAGCCAATTCATGGTATCGCTTAGTATAAGCTACAATATCATACCCTTTCACTGCTAAGTTCCTAAATTCAACCTCCAACTTTTGAACCTCATTCCTCAGACAATACTCGGCTGTTACCATTTCCTTGAAATCAGCCCATGGTGTTTTAAAAGCAGTATGAATTCCCACTGATTGAGCATAAGCATTCCACCATGATAAGGCACCATCCAACAAGGTACCCGTAGCATATTTCACATTATAGTCTTCCGCGCAGTTGCACATACGGAAAACCGATTCCAACTTCTCGAACCATCGTACCAAACCGACAGCTCCTTCCGTGCCACTGAAAGTCTGCGGCTGGCAACCCAAAAATTCCTTGTAAGTACATCCACGAGCCGTGGTTTCAACTCTAGCTGCTATTCCACTGGCTTCTCCGACGTTACCACTGTTACGATGGGTCTCGTATTTAGCCATAGCAGCAACAACTTATACTGTGACCCGTTGGGCAACGATTCGATCGATATCAGCTGCACTCATGCTTTGTTTCTTTGGTGGCATTGTTTTTCTAATCACAAGAAACAACAATAATTAGGATCCATAAGTAACAAAGGTCATCACAAGCATATATATTCAACCATGACATGTGTAAATCACAACAAGATCAACCACAACAATATAGGAATAAATCATGACAATAATAAATCATGATAGGAATATGACGTGATAAGAATCATCCATAATAAATTACAATAACCATAATATATTTTCACCATGAGTTGATACAACCACAACAAGATAAAAATACATCACGACAAGGATAAGTCATGATAAGAATATGGCGTGATAAGAATCAACCACAATAAGAATAAATCACGACAACCATAATATAGTCACAACATGAGTAGATACAATCACAACATACATGAATATAAAATGAAAAGTCTCGGTTCACATCGACCGATATCATATCATAGCATAACCATACAATACATCCCAAAATAACTTGCTACATTGTTGTACAACTAACAAAAGATCACAAGCGTCATTACTAATGCCACACACCCCGTGGCTAGGATATAAATACAAAAGCTATCTACGATACAAATCTAGTCTAGGCACTGCCTGATGCACCATCGAGACGGCGCTGGAGCTCCCTGACCTGATCGAGGAGACTAGCAATCAATGCATCCTGGTCACGTCGTCGCGCCTGCTCATCCTCCACGGAATGCTCAAGTATGGCAATCCGGGAGTGTGCAATGATCTGATGCTTTAGTTGAGTCTCTATAGTCTCAATGCGCTCCAAGGGAAGCTCATCGAGATGGCCGACTGCTCGGTCAATGCGGTCCTCATGACGGACCATCCTAGCGATCAGAAGTGGAATAGTATGATGGATCGGCTCACCGGTGACCGGTAGGACTCGTGCGGCGGCCATGGTAGAACTCTCTCCTAACTCGAAGGTACTTGGAGTGCCCTAATCGTATCTCCATGAACTGAGAGTAAGCGGAATGAATGACCACCTGCGGGCGTCAACCCGCCTGTGAATCCCGGGTCAAGCGGAGGCCTCAGCAGTAGCCTCAGCGTAGGGATCAGAAGGTGAAGGTGCTATGGTAAAAGTCCTCTTGCGAGGTGGTAGCAAAGTATCGGGAACATCTCTGGGTGATGGTGGTAGTGGGACTGTGGTAGTCTGGTAATAAGTAAACGATGGTGGTGGTGGTGGATATGATGGTGGTAATGGGAGATGAGATGGAGTAGTAGGTGCTGGTACACGGCTAGGTCGGGATCGTACCTTTTTCCTAGCGGTACGGAGCATGATAGGGCCAGTCTCGTGTAGCCGATAGCGGCGACCAATGGGTATCTGATCCGTCTGTACTACAGGGATACGCCTAGTATGGCGTACTAGAGGTGAAACTGGTGGTGATGGTACAGGTGGTGTAGATACGGTCTGAGCATCCTCAAATGGCTCAGTCTCCGTAGAGGCATCGCCGGAGGGTGCAGGAACTGGAATGGCTGGTAGGATCGGAACAGTGGTAGATGATGATGAATCCTCCATGTCTGAATCCGAGTCAAGGATAATGGGATGGGTAGGTGAAGGCATATCGCTGTAAACCAGGTCAATATAAATATATATAAGTATAAGTACTCATACAAAATAAGTAAATAAAAGCATGTATCGTAATCGTATACACATTATGATGTTGTAAAGTGTCGTGACCTAGTGGTTATAGTCTAGGGTCAATGATGCATCCTAGTTCTCTATAACCTTGGCTTTGGTACCAATTTGTCACACCCCCAAAATTTGGATTGCAGTGGAATGGAATTTCAGGGGCGTAACGTACATGGATAACAAAGTACAAGGAAATATAGAATGACCTCTAAGTGAGTCATTTTAAAACAAGCGTTTGATTTAAACATAAATGTTTTACAAAACATTAATATCAGAGTTCACCATCAAATGTAAAATTTTAGTACATAATCAAACGCTAAATAATGCAAGAAAATCTTCATCATGATGTGCGTTCCCAAAATGTGACTCTAGAGTGCTCCATACATAGATGATTATTATCGCCTAATTACCTGAGAATACACGCTAAAAAGGTCAACATAATTGTTGGTGAGATCATAGGTTTAAGTAAACAAGTAAAGTGCGGACCACAAGATTTCAATAGCATGACAATCACAACAAATATAACGTCATAGCCAAAAATAACATACAGTGCCCTAAGCTCATGACCCCGAAGCTCAACGAAATGGTATGCAATCAAGCATAATAATAATCAATGCCCCAAATAAGTGTTTGCCAGACACTCAGAAATAATTCGAATGATATGCGTCCATTTGACAGGTTTGCACGACCAACTCGGACGGGGGTGTCAACCCAAATAGATCTATTCATAACATCCGCGCTTATAAGTAATTAACAGTTCATGATTCAAGGTGACTTTAATGGCAATGCGGTAACTTAGGTAAAGTAACAGTTTTAATACTTGTGTCCGAAAAATAAGCAATGTATTCCCACCCCGAGGGTTTAGAAATCATGTATAAATAATGTAAGAACCGGGGCTATGAAACTCACCTCAGTTATCAAGTCTCGATTAGAAATACGGTAAACTGGGAATAAAGGTCCGATAACTCTAACCGCAACCTAAATAAATACCATGTCTTAGGTTTGAAAAACAGGGTCGTGCATGCAAGTTCTTATACTATTATATCACTTGTACATGTTTGTTACAATATTTATCGAAAAAAATATAGTTGCGTCAATGTGTCCATTTATTAAGCAAAGCAACCCTTTTTAGAAAACGTAACTAGTTAATCTCGTGATTAAACTATAGTCGTCTTGTTAATAAGTATTTTTGAAAACCTCTAACGCGCCTAACAAGTATACATAACGTTCTACCATTTTTGTTTACGTCATTTTAGCTAAAACCGACTCTAAAGTGTCCAAAATTCACATTAAATTTTTCATCAGCGTTCTAATAGCCAAAAATAAAAGCTGTCAAAAGTTATATTTCGTCGTAACTTCTTTAGGCCATAACTTTCTCGTCTTAGCTCCGATTCTTAAGTTTTATATATCCCCGGGTTCGTATTTAAGTATACTAACATGTTTTTAGTGTCTCGGCTAGTCTAGTTAACTTTTAACATAAGTTTTTACCCCTTAAAAATTCCCAACAGCAACTACTTTTTCAGAAAATTCATTTTCGTCGCACAACTTAAAACTAACGTATCTTCTTCGTTATAAGTCCGTTTTAACTCATTCAAGCGGCTACGTTTTCGTTATAAAGTCTATTTTCTATATTTCTAGCCTAATTTTGCTACCAAGCTACTGATTTTTCTGTGGGAGGTCGAATGGGACAGCTTCTTTTCTAAAAGTGTCAAAACACTTTTCCTAGCCTTCTAGTTATCCAAAACCGCTTAACAACAATTCCCAAATTAATCTTAGCTCTTCCACCAATTTCTCAACATGTCAATAGTGATTTAACAATAAACTTAGCAATATGAAAAGTTAAATTCATTATTATAAATAAAGCATTCACCAAAAATAGTTTAGCTAACTTACTAGCTCATATGTCATGTTTTAATTTTTACATCTTGTTAAGATTTATAACCAACTAGTTTATTCATCATAAAAATTTGTTTAAGACATAGCCATTAGTTAAAAGATTATTGTGGTTATAAGGTTTTATTAACATGTATAAAGTGATAAATAAGTATATGCAACTTGAGACTAATATCAAGATATAAAGAGTATGAAATTTATCAAGATCAAGTGTTACTTACTTAGGGAGATTAGTATGATGAGGAGGTATTTTTACTTGATTAACCTAAGATTAGTGCTTCTAAACCCTTACAAGTATGTCCTAATGATACTTGAACTTAACCAAACAAGTTTTCTTCTTCCCCTTGCTTCCTTGGGTGGATCGAATGGTAGGAGTGAGTGAGTAGTGATATGTATTTTTTTTCTCTCTTGCTAGTTACTTAATTTATGTATGTATTTATACTTGGGGGACTTTCAAACCCACAATAGTAAGTCAAAAATTATCATGGCTAGGTATTTATGGTTGTGGCCGATTGGAGGGCTAGGAGGGGGACAAAATGGGAGTCAAGCCACCATGAACTTGGTCTTGCAACTCCTTGTTTTATGGTTGATATGTCTAGCAATTAATGGTAAGTATAAACTTGTCTGGTAATTATTATAGAACAAAGGGGGGGGGGGCACATGGATGAAAGTAGGAGTAGAAGAGTTAATTTGGTACAAAAGTGTATATATTATATGTATTTGGTATTAAAAATATGTATTGGTTATTGGTTTGGTGATTAACGTAAGTTACGCGTAATAAAATGTTATAAATAAAGAAATTACATTAGGCGTAAGGAAATATTTTTGGAACTTTGGTAATAATTTAGGAAGTATAAAAATGCGTTAAAAATAATTGTTAGGATTATTGGGCATATCGGGTGTTTATTTAAATTGCGAATAGCGTTTGTTCAATTAACAATCGTAAGTAAATAAAGAAAATTAAATTGTTTCAGGGATTAAAATTTCGAACCAGAGTAGGAGCAAGGTGTTGGAATGTTGTGGACTAAATATAGCCTAAGTCCTAGTGTACTTGAAAGATATTCTAAATTTCACGTTGCTTCAAGTAAAAAGTTATATGTAAATTGTTCTCAAATAAATGTCAAGAAAAGAAATTTGAGTTTATTGAATAGTATTGACCTGTAAAATAGCGGGTTGTCATATAATACCCCACTAACACCATTATCATATTAATTATTCAATGATTATTTAATTAATTATAAGTCTTAATTAATTAAATATTTAATTATTAAATATATATATGTACGATAATATATATATATATATATATATATATATATATATATATATATAATATATATATATATATATATATTACTTACACAGTTTGCTACAAGCAAAGCACGGAAGTTCCGTCGCACGTACATTCACCGTTCGCTTTCACCATGAGCCATCACCAAAGAGTATATACGATAAACCATTTTGAAATGTACTTTACCACACAACAAGCAAGATATACACGAGCACTGGTCACACGTAAACTTTTCAATTGAGTTAAGATATTTAAAATACGAATATTTCGCTAAGACTTACCATACTGATCTAGGTCGCATGTCGGAGCGGTTGCACTGTATTGTTGATTGATTAGCAGATTGCTATTGTTTTAAGGTGAGTTTATAGCCCCATTTTTATACGTATTGCTTTTATAAACCTTGGGGGTGAGAAACATGCAAAATTATTTTCATGGACCAAAAATGTCTTTGTTTTTATACACACTTGTTTGCAGAAACCTAAGTTAGTTGAATCCCATTGCGCCCACTATCATCAACCGTCAATTCTTGCTGGGAAACGCGTGTGATATAAATAGATCTATTGGGGGTGACTCCCCCGTTCGGTTGGCTCGGCATAGTCAATGCGAACGTATACCATATCGAAATCAGCCGAGTGTCTGGGGATTAACACTCACGGGCACCCTTTATTTGCTATGCCAGTTTGGCATATTTTGTTGTCTAGTTCGGTTGGATGAGCTTAGTGTTTGCATAGCAGGATAGTGTGTGATTTGCTGAATTGTTTTGCTGAATTATTTGCTATGGTCCATATGTGCTTATTTACTTTAAACCTATGAACTCACCAGCTTTAGCTGACTTGTAGCATGTTTTTCTCAGGAGATTGAGAATGTGTTTACTGAAGGCAGGGCATGGCGATGGTCATAAAATTTGTTGGAAATGTTTTTTATTGTTGCATTAAACTCTGAATTTGGGACCGCTTTGTTAAATGGGCTACATTTTATCTGAAATGAAATTGATGTAAGGCAATATGACTTTGAATATGTAATGTATTTTAAAACGGATTTTTAATCCATTCTCTATATCTTGTGTTGTGATTATCGATTTAGTAGCACCCAAAAGTGTATGCTTTCACAATATCCTGATTTTGGGGGTGTTACAGTTAGGAACACTACTTTCAGTTCATGGTAGCTGTTTATTGATTTCGAAGGGAGGTTGTTAAACCAGGCCCTAGTGGGTCCAGTGAGCGTGGATTTGAACATGTGGCAATGGGTAGGCATATCCCAGTGTTGTACCCGAACTACCGCTTGGAAAACCTTAAGATGATTCTTTGGGTCCTTACTCTCGTCATACGACTTGGCATGGTTTGGCATGTAGGTTCTTTCTGGTAGTTCGGCATAGCGGATGTAGGGAGCGAATGGATCAGCTTCCTCACACACCCATGGTTGTGTTGGGTCATCTTCTTTGATACTTGGTCTTTGCTTTTTTAGCTTTGACCCCCAATTTCTGTCACCTTTGCCTTTTTCCTCGGATGACTCACCCACCTTCCGGGGGTCTGCCCTATAGTACCTTCTGGAATTGAAATCCGTTACTTCTGGCTGGAAGCTCTGGTAGTTACTTCCCGTTCCTCCTTCCTTACAACTGTAAGATTGTTTTCTGGAATTCCGTAGGTGTACGATTGTGTTCCTTTCTCTACCTTTTGGTTTGTTAAGCACTTCTTCTTCTGACCTTCTGAATACCTTTTCTTTCTCGAAACTTCTTCAATCTGGTGACCTTGGTTGTGCGCCCCTAGGTTGGGGTTGCTAGACGCGTTTTGGAATTGCTCAACCTTGTTTTTCTCCCAGAGGTGTTGTCTCTTATTGGACGTTCCCAATTTGGCATGTTGTGAGATTTCCTCAGAGTTTAAGTGGGTTTGCGTTCCTTTGAGCTTTTTCCGTAGTGTCCTCTTTTGATGAGCTTTCTCATTTATGTTTGGCAATAGTTGGTGGTAGTGCTCGTTAATGTGCTCTTGGGGAGCTGTATCGGGCGCGAGTCTACCTTGATCTTTCATTGGTATACCCTTTTCTACCGTATTCCGCATGGTGGATACGAGTGCGGAAGAAGAAAAACTGGGGTGATTGATCATGGTGAGCATTTTCAAGAACGCAGTCGTGGGTTCGAGTCCCACGGATGGCGCCAACTTGTTAGTGTAAAAAGTGTGATGAGTATGGATTGGGCTTAGTTTGCGTATTGGACCGCCTTGGTGGACTGCCAATGAATCAAATATGCACTAATCAAAGTAATGAAGTGATTCCCTGCACAAATGAAAGTAAACCGTTAGTCTTACCGTGGGGACGGACCCAACGATTAAGCTCCGGCGTGAGAGTAAGTAATCATGTTTTTGTCAGAGAATATGTATGTATTGGGATGTGTGAGAAATTCATACCTCTAAAATGTACAGAAAGGTTGCCTTTTATAGGTGAGCTAAATTTTAGGGTTTCCTAGTATTTCGCTTATTGTTGTTAGTGGCCAGAGTGGGACCCTTGTCGGGCAAGGGTCCGCAAATTAACCGTTATTGCGAACGCAGATCATCTTCAGCGGCCTTGGGCTGGTCCGCAAGCATACTACACAAGCTTTGCTCAGATGACCCGCGTGCATCTTTGTATGTCCGGGCCGCACCTTGCCTGTTGTTGGGCTTTGGTGGCATCCGGTGTATTTGTTTGTCTGTTTTGTTGTGTTGGGCCGGAGCCCAAATGTGTATAATGCAGTATAGGCCCAATAGGCCTGATATCTGCATTATAAATAGTTGAAGTGGGTTTTAAATCTCTTGAAATGCAGATCAATGTTTTCTTAAGAATAACGGATAAGAGGCGAGACGGGTTTCATGACCTAGCATCTCTATTTCATGTAAGTTTTACAAATTGCTTATAAAGTCGCGCTTTATAGCTCTTTTGGTTGTTGCACCATTTTTACCTCTAGGTAATCAGCATAAGAGATAAGATAAAGTTCTCCTTATCACCAACGAAAACTACAAATCACCTCTCAACTAATGTGCCAGGAATTTCACTTGATGAAAGAAATTTAGTAAATGAGCAATCATTCTTAGTTCTGTTGTGCGTTATATGTTTGAGGTACAAATATCTAATGGAATCTTTTGTACATTCAGATAATAAAGGCCTTAAATCTATATCGGAAGAAGACAGGAAGTGACAAATTCTTTTGGGTAAGATCTGTAAAAATTACACCGAATTCCCATCTTTAGCAATTAAATCAACAAGAGAATAACACATTTTCATGCGAACCAATTTTTGTTTTCTAAAAGAAACTTCCACAATGCTGGTGAACATAATATACTATGGCGTATTTTAACAGTGATTATATTCAGTAGTCAGAATCAAATAGTTAGGTGTAATAGTATATGGTGGTGTTGATGTGCTTCTATGACTCTCGTCTGAAGTTGAATAATCATATAGTCATTATCTTGACTGTTTTTCAAACCTGATTATACAAGAAGTTAATAGATCAAATGGGTCTATAGGTAATTTTAATTTACATTTGGATGTCATTTATTGCAGCTGATATGCAACTAATCTGCATGAGAAGCAAAATCTATTTATCCGAACACTGAAAGTTGTTTATTTTTCTAATTCACATTGCAATAATCAGACAATCAGGTCGGCTATGCTGCACGGGGACGGATACGAAAACGGGGATGGGGACGGAAACGGGTACTTAGAAACGCCAATGTCACAAAATTTAAGAAACAGGTACGGCTAGAAATGTTTGTGTATTTTATATAGTTTTATATATAATTAACAATAAAATAAATAAACATCAAATTGTTAATCATCAAAATGTCATTACTTAAAAAAAATCAACATGACTACAAAACTATATTTATCCACATACAAATGATTTATTTGAAAGTTCCATACAAATTTAAAACCATTTAGACGTTTCTTAAACAAAATTACTACGAGTACATCAATAACATTTAAATTTTAAACAAAACTATATCAATAACATTTAAATTTTACTAAAATGTTCATAGATAAATAAAATAAAGAGAAAATTACCAAATTAGTACAAAAATCTAACCTTGATCCACTATATAGTCATTTTTATCATCATTTTCCTATTTTGGTCATGCTCAACTGATCAACTGCTCGACTCCAGTTCTTTTGTGACACTGTGTCCTTTGCAAGTATATAAGTGTCCTTTGCAAGTACATAAGATTTGATGTTTTGTCTTATTATTAATAGGGTTAAAAGTCATAAATACCCTTATCTTTTATATTCTCTCTCTTTTAATTCACCCACCTACCTCCCACCACCCACCTCCTCTCCCATGTGACTGACTCCACCACCACTCACTGCTGCTCGACCACCAATGATCAACTACTCAACCACCACTGCTCAACTATTTAAGCACCATTGATCAACTAATCGACCACTATTTACAAAATATTTACATAAAGTTTATGGCAGCAAAATACAAATTTATATAAACTTTATAATTAAACTTACATAATATTTAGACATCAAAAACACAAAATGGCCAAAATTCCAAAACTCACTTGTTGAGAGTCATTAACAACACAACATAAATATAAAACCAAAAGTCATTAATAACTCCTGTTGTGTTCTTAAAGCTCATCACTGCTCATTCGAAAACCAAAAAACAAAAAGTCTAAAAAAAAAAGGTCAACAGGAGATCTATTGACTTGGTCTGAAACAACACAACATTTACCAACTCCGGCGAAGATGACTATGACTCTGGCGAAGATTACTCCGGCGACGAAGATGACTCCGGCAAAGATTACTCTGGCAAAGAAGATGACTCTGGATCAGATCTGCTGGCCGGATATGGCAGGATCTTTAAAGATCTTTGACGATCGGTGTTGGCCGAATCTGGTGGTGTCTTTACAATAGTCTTGGCCGGATATGGTGGTGTCTTTTCACAATGGTCTTGGCCGGATCTGGTGCATAAAGATAGCCAAAGATCTTCAAATGGTGCATCTTATAACTTGTTCAATGTCATAACGACGGTGACGGATGAAAGGTGATTTCGTGGATAGAGGCTGGGAGGTGTGGTGGTGATGGATGATATGAGAGAAGAAGAAATAGAGTAGGTGGGAAAGTGGTGGTGGAGATAAGAGTGGGTGAGAGAGTGGTGGTGGAAATAATGGTGTGTGATGTACAAATATTAATGCATAAAGTCTCTCTAATATAATATAAGGTCTAACTAATTAAAAATGTACTATTATTAAAACATGAGGGTGTATAAGTAATTTTATCATAAAACAAAAAATATCTCCACCTAACACGTGTCACAATACAGTGGATCAATGTTGGATTTTTTTGTAATTTTCTCTAAAATAAATAAAACCAAATACACTACTAGTATCATATTAGACCTATTCCTGAGAAATAGACTCTCTTTCTCATGTCTTCTGCATCTCTCTTTTTTTATATCTTCTCCATTAAAAGTCTTCTTCACCATTTGCAACCACCAACGATGGTGGACGCCGAAAAATTATCATCGAATGCAAGGACATTTCCCGACACCAACGATGGCCCAGAAACGTTTACCAAACGTTTCCTGCTCAACAACTCGCGTTTCTGGTCAACATGGAACGTTTCCTTTTTTCCGGAAACATTTTCGGCGCATTTTCAGGCATTTCTAGCCGTTTCCTATTTTTGAAACATTTTCGGTACGGGAGACGGCACCCCGACGGCGTTTTCGTGCAACATAGCAGGTCGTTAATGCATATCAATACTTGTGTTTTATGTTTTGTGTTTACTGTGTTTTGTGTTTTAAACATTAAAGTGAAAACACATTAAACAAGTGAAAACACGAATTACATTAAACATTAAAGTGAAAACACGAAATATATAGTACGATTAATAGAAACTACGATACGCTAATGAAAATTAAACTATAAATTACAATGAAAAGTCTAAGTTATAACCCTCCTCACTCGAAGGGGACCTAAACTCGCCAGCATAATACTTTGCTTTCATAATTTCAAACCAGTTATTCCTAAGATGTTATGCATCCCTGGCTTCCTGCTCCATGCGAGCAGCTTCCTCTCGAAGTTCTCTTTCTTCTGTTTCTCTCCGGAATTCCTCATCCTGGTCAAGAAGTCGGAGTTCATCCTCAGTGAGTACAAATGGATTTGGTTGGTGTTCCACAACCGGTGGAGTGTTTGCCTGTTCATTTTCCGGTTGGAATACCAGAAAGATATCTTCTAGTGGAGTGTGATAAACTTCATCTTTTGGTGGAAAGATATCTTCTGGCACTTTTTGTGGACTGGGGAATTGTTGGGAGAAGTCTTTTCAAGACATTGTTGAGAATCTGTGTATGAGATATGTGTATGAGTTGTGTGTTTGATAAACAACTTCGGTGGAGTTGTATATATAGGCATCTTTGAATTTGAATAAATCCCGCTCCAATTTGAAATTAAATAATCCCGCTCGTATTTGAATTTTGAATTTTGAATTTGAATTTGGTTATCCCGCTCGAACTGTACCATTTAATTTGAAATTGAATTATGATATTGAATTATTAAATTGAATAGGGTTGGTTTTGAAAATACAAAAAGAAAGGGTTTTTTTTTGAAAAAAAATATGATGAAGGTCTCCCTTACTGGGGCACCCAATCGTCTAAAGGTCGCTGGAGAGAGAAAGCTGATGTGGTAGAGAAAATGAGAGGAATTGACCCTCCTGTGTGTAGCCTTAACATTGCTAGCTTATTGAATTATTAAATTGAAAAGGGTTTGTTTTGAAAATATAAAAAGAAAGGGTTTTTTTTTTTGAAAAAAAATGATGAAGGTCTCCCTTACTGGGGCACCCAATCGCCTGAAGGTTGCTGGAGAGAGAAAGCTGACGTGGTAGAGAAAATGAGAGGAATTGACCCTCCTGTGTTTAGCCTTAACATTGCTAGCTTATTACCTTGCGAGTTTTTGTCATTTAAAAAAAATCATGTTAGTTCCAAAATTTAGTTGAGTTTTCAATCTTTTTTCTCTAGTTAAAGGTATTAAACTTCCTTTTATGTTTGAGATTTGATACATTCTAAACTTTTCATTATAATATAAACTTTTAGTCATTAACTTGTCACGTGTACTCTAAAATTAAGAGTACATTAAGGGTGTGTTTGGTTTGAGGGGTTAGGAGTAAGATTTGTGGACGATGGAAAACAATTGTTGCTTGGTTTATTTTTGTAGGTCCCACAAATGGGGATGAGAACCAAATTTTGGCTATGTGATAATCCTGACAAATTTTGACAACTTTTTGTTATATTCCGTTTCTAGGTGGGTCCTCATTTAATATCAACCACTCTTTTCTTTTCTTTTCATTTTTTTTACAATTATAACATTTTTAAATTTATATAAATTATATTCATTTATAACATATATATTTTTCTCTGTCCTCATTTAATTCAAAATCTATATTAAATCCAAATCCAATTCCAAATTCTAATCATAAACCCTTCTACAAACCAAACGGGCCCTAAAACTTTATTGTTCATTTGGATAAAGAAGATTAACTTAGCATTTGGTATGTGTAGCAACCTCTAAAATTAACCAATAATTTGTAAACATTAATTAAGTATTAATTATCATTATAGTTCAGTTAACCATTTTTACGAGCAAAATTTGAAATTTTGTTTATTACGTTACATTAATTCTCAAAACATTGGAACGAGCTCACACAGGGACCACGGATAACCCAAAACATTCATTATAAGCCAAACGGATGCTATTACTATTCCTTAACCCAAAATTCGGCCTGTTACAATTCACAAAGCCCAACCCAATATTTTTCAATTCATTTATTTCTTATTTTCATTCGACTAAACCCATCCTACTTTGCCTCGTTTATTTTTAATCTCGACACACAAAGTACTCAACTTTTTACTCACCTCATTTCCTCATCCACCAAATACTGGGAATGTCGAATCTCATCTCCCATCATGATCATTTGCTTGCTTAACGAGACCTAAAGTAAACTTTCATCGCAACAGTTATAAACCCATTCGATATAATTTATTTTTGATCCAATTCATTCCAAACCGATTTTCCCTAGCTCATATTGATTTCATATGATTAATTTGAGCTTGTAAACCTCATTTCTCACTTCCTCTCATTCTTGGTCACGTTAAACTAATTTTTGGACCTTTTTATTATAGGTGATGAGTGAAATAAATAATCATATTACATAAATAAACGCAGCGGATAAACATCACCATACAACGGATCCATAGTGCCATATGATCAATCAAATAGAATAAACACATAAACAAGTGAAATATACCTTTGAAGCGTGATCCGGGAGTCACCTACAATATGTATGTGTCGACTTGTATATAAAACCCCAAGAGATCAATTAGGTTGATCTCCTCTATGTGTATCCACACTACACGTCCTTGATCACCACACGATGCTAGTCTTGGCCCCGTAACAATAATTCTTGCAACAACCTACACTAGATTATATCAAGAAAAGATCAAAAACACAAACCCTAGAGGTGTGTTTGTTTGTGCCGTGACCTAGAGGGGAGGAGAGGAAGGAGGAGAGTTTTAATTATGATTGATAATTGATTTGACCAAATCTCTTTGATCTTATCAATTACTATCTTACATTAAAGCCCCTAAACAAGCTCCATAATCCTCTTTAATCCTTCCATATGGCCGGCCACATTAAGGGCCCACAATGGGCTTGCCCGCTGTTGGCCCAGTCCAAAAACACTAAGTCTAACTTAGTATTTAATGGCCCGTTATCGATCTCGAGTTACGTAGTCGTTTATATATTGTAAATATGATAAATACAATCTATAAAATGGTGTCTCTTTGTATAAGTGTGTGACCCCATAGGCTCACATATGTCTAGCCATATAATTAGTGATTATGACACGAGCATACTCCAACAGCTCCCACTTGCGACGTCATAATAATCAAGTAATTATACAAGCAATGGTTAGCGTCTAGCAACACGCCAAAGCCCCTAGAAATATGTGAGGGTAGTTTCTTAAACATCTCATTTCAGATGGTTTATATGTCATCTATCCTTTTGTTACAGATACCGTGTTGAATATTAGACATGGATCAAAAGTCATTCTAATAGTTCAACTATTATGTTTCTCGATATAGATATTGAACTAGATTACCAAGTGGATTTAAGATTCATCTTAATCCCAGTTGGGTACGGCCATACAAACATCTGTTCAATTCATCGAGGGGCCCAATAGTATCTAACTCCAAAACATGTGGAGGAACAAATCCTGTTTTGACTACACGTGTCATTCACATGCTTCATATCACTCCTGATAATGGCCTTTATAACTACCTTATTCAGGATAGCGTTTAACCATATCAAGGAATGAAATTCCACACATGCAAGACCTGCTTGCATCTCAAGTCTAAGGATAAGAGACAAAACCTCTTGCGAGATTCACTATTGACGACGATCCATGTAGTGAATTCTCGTAGGTTGGGTCAATCCAATGTTCATCAGAATGAACAACATGTGAGTTTGGCAAATGAATCACCAACACACTCACATTTGCCTTAATTTGATGATACTCCCGTATCGTCAACCGACAATGGATAATTTTAGAACAATTAAATTATTCATGGATTAAACATGCAAATATAGAACACAGTTGATATGAAATGAAAACGATCATAACCAGTACATCAATTCATTATAATTATAAACTGTTTAACGTTCCAATTATTCAAATACTAAAAAATACAGATCTACATGAGACTACTAGCTGGTCTAAGTCCAATGCTCCTAGCATGTTCGACATGTTTGGCACAAGGCATTGGTTTCGTAAAAGGATCAGCTATGTTGTCATCTGTATGAACTTTGAGAAGACGAATATCACCACTTTTGATTACTTCTCGAATGTAGTGAACTTTCCGACGAAAATGTTTGGCACCCTTTTGAACACCTGGTTCGTTGGCTATGATAATGGCACCTGTATTGTCACAGTACATATCCATAGGTCGTTCATTGCTGGGGACAACGCCAAGCCCAGAAATGAATTTACGTATCCAAATCGCCTCCATAGCAGCTTCAAAAGCAGCAAATGTATTCAGCTTCTGTAGAGGACATCGCGATAGTGCTTTGTTTGGCACTCTTCCAGTCAACAGCACCTCCGTTCATGATAAAAACATATCCCGTTTGGGATTTGGTGTCATCACGATCCGTCTCCCAGCCTGCATCAGTGTAACAAGTAACACCGAGCTCACGCTTGACATCACCACCATAAACAAGAAACATATCTTTAGTATTTCGTAGATACTTTAGTATGTTCTTAACAGCAGTCCAGTGACATTCTCCTGGATCCTGTTGAAATCTACTCGTTAGGTTCTGAGAGAACGCTACATCAGGTCTAGTGCATCTAACCGCATACATTATGGATCCCACAGCCGAAGCATACGGGATTCCCTTCATCCTCTTCACCTCATCAGGTGTGGAGGGTCCTTGAGCTTTACTCAATACTGTATTTGGTTGCATTGGAAGATTTCCACGTTTGGAATCTTGCATCCTAAATCGCTTCAGGATTTTGTCAATGTATGCACTTTGACATAAGCCGATTAATCGTTTTGATCTATCACGATAGATTTTGACTCCAAGTATGTACGCGGCTTCTCCTAGATCTTTCATGGCAAAGCAATTTCCAAGCCAGGATTTTACATCTTGTAGCATTGGAATGTTGTTTCCCATGAGCAATATGTCATCGACATATAAGATTAGGAACACGACTATACTTCCACTAGTTTTCATGTATACACATGGCTCATCGAGATTTTGAGTGAAACCAATCTTCTTGATTTCATCGTCAAATCTCTTATTCCAACTTCTAGATGCTTGCTTTAATCCATAAATGGATCTTTGAAGCTTGCATACTTTAGTTGGATGTTTAGGATTCACGAAGCCCTCGGGTTGCACCATATAAACGTCTTCGTTCAAGTGGCCGTTCAAGAAAGCTGTCTTGACATCCATTTGCCAAATCTCATAGTCATAGTACGCTGCTATGGCTATAAGAATCCTAATAGCTTTTACGTCTGCAACAGGCGAGAAGGTTTCTTCATAGTCAACCCCGTAGGTTTGAGTGAAACCTTTTGCTACTAGACGAGCTTTGTAGGTGTGTACTTTTCCATCCATGTCGGTCTTCTTTTTGAAGAGCCACTTGCTCCCAATGGTTTTAGCGTTAGGAGGTAGGTTAACTTCGACCCAGACATCGTTGTCTTTCATGGATTTCATCTCCGCATTCATAGCTTCGATCCATTTATCGTGTTCAGGACTCGATAATGCATCTCGATAGTTAGCGGGTTCACCATGATCCCCTAACTCATGTTCCTCAGCATCGACATAGAAACCATATCGCTCAGGTGCTTGAGGTATCCTTGCGGATCTACGAATGGGAGCAGCATCTTGATGAGTTTCAACATTTTCATGTTCAATCTCATTTTGATGTTCACTAGTGTTACCAGAAGGTTGTGCATCTTCCTCTTGAATTTCATCAAGGTCTACATTGCTCCCACTTGCTTCTTGTGAAATGAGACGGTTCTCAAGAAACTCAGCATTCCGGGCAACAAATATTTTGTTCTTGGGTGGGTAGTAGAAATAGTAACCCATCGTTTCCTTTGGGTATCCTACAAAGATACAATTGATAGCTCTGGGCTCAAGTTTTTCAGGTGAGTCTCGTTTCACGAGAGCCTCACAACCCCAGACTCTCAAGTACGACAATTTAGGGACCTTCCCATGCCATATTTCGTATGGTGTCTTGTCTACCTTCTTGGTTGGAACCATATTGAGAATGCGTGCAGCAGACTCTAGAGAATAACCCCAAAAGGACATTGGCAATGTTGTTAGACTCATCATGGATCGAACCATGTCTAGCAAGGTTCGATTTCTCCTTTCAGATACACCATTATGTTGTGGTGTATATGGAGGAGTGAATTGTGAGACAATCCCACACCTTTTTAGATGATCTAAAAACTCTAGACTCATATATTCACCTCCTCGATCTGATCGAAGAGCTTTTATGGTCTTGCCTAGTTGATTTTCCACTTCATTTTGAAAAACTTTGAACATTTCAAAAGCTTCATGTTTATGTTTAATTAAGTAAACATAACCATATCGACTGAAATCATCAGTAAAAGTAATGAAGTAGTTAGCTCCTTCCCTTGACATTGTTCTAAATGGGCCACATACGTTAGTATGTATGAGTCCAAGTAGATCTTCAGCTCTTTCTCCTACATGGGAGAAGGGCTTTCGTGCCATTTTACCAGATATACAAGAAATGCATTTATCAAACGACTCAGGGTCGGTTGACTCTAAAAGCCCATCGTGTTGCAGCTTTGTAATGCGTTTCTTGTTTATGTGACAAAGACGACAATGCCATAGGTAAGTGGAATCTAAATTATGTTTAGATTTCTTATTGCTAACATTATATATAGAACTATCGTTTGAAATAGAATCACGCATATCAATTTCAAAAATACCATCACGAGGAATAGCATTAAAATAAAAAATATTATCCTTAGAAACTGAAATGCCAAAATCCGTAAATGTATGAATGAAACCATCATCCTTCAAACGAGAAAGTGAAACAACACCTCTAGTAATAGTAGGTGCAAAATGGCAATTATTTAAAACAATAACTAAACCATTAGGGAGGATGAGATCAAAGCTCCCTATTGCTTCGACAGCTGCACGGTTGCCATTACCAATGTACAGGTTCAAAGCTCCATGCTTCAACTTTCTGCTTCCCCTAAGCCCCTGCACATTATTACAAATGTGAGTGCCACAACCAGTATCATATACCCATGATTTGTTAGGAAAAGTATAGAGTTCTATAGTGAAGATACCTGATGTGCTAGCTGCGCTAGCTTTGTTCTTCTTCAACTCTTCCAGGTAGGTCGGACAGTTCCGCCTCCAGTGCCCCTTCTTTCCACAATGGTGACAAAGGGTGTCCTTAGCCGGGTGCTCCTTCTTAGCAGGTGGGGGGATCTTAGGTTGGGGGGCATAAGCAAGCTTATACTTGCCCTTCACTTGTCCCTTGCCTTTTGCCTTCGGCTTCTTCTTCTGGATTCGTCCTTCCTTTATAGCTAGGACCATAGGAGCCTTCTTGGGCATTCCTTTCTCTGCAAGTTTCAGCATGTTATGCAGCTCAGGAATGGTCTTGCCCATGCTGTGCATGTTGTAGTTTTGCACAAACTGATCATAATCCTTTGACAGTGAGGTCAGTATCAAGCTCACTCCAAGGATCTGAGGCATGGGGTATCCAAGACGCTCCATTTGGTCAAGGTAGCCCTTCATTTTCATGACGTAGCTACTGACCGTTTGGCCCTCCTCCTGCTTGCAGGCATGAAAAGCTTTGACTGTATCAAACAATTCTTGCTCTGCTTGTTGCTCGAACATTGTTTTTAGTTCAGTCAACATGTCAAATGCTCGAAGGTCCTCCAAGTTCTTTTGGAGCTCGGGGGTCATGCTAGCAAGCATAAGACAAGCCACTTCTTGTTGTTCTTGAACCCTACGAGAGTAGGCGTTGCGAACAGCAACAGTAGCTGTAGCAGGAGGTGCATCAGGTAGAGGCCCTTCCAGATGGTAAAACTTTTGTTCAGCCTTAAGGACAATCCTAAGGTTGCGATACCAGTCCAAAAAGTTGTTACCATTCAATTTCTCTTTTTCAAGAATTGATCTGATGTACGAGTTGTTCGTGGTTTGATTAGGAGTTGTCATCTACAAAACAAACAAAGTTCAAATTTTAGTAAGTTTCAATAATTAATCCTTTTTAAAATTAACTACCCAAGTTTAAGCATATTAAAACAATTAATTTTACGAAAAGGCTAAGATCCTCATTGTGGTTCGACCATTAATGCAGTTGATCTACTAGAAATGGTGGATTCAATAGGTAGGTAACGTCGACCAATTGCATTACATGTGCAACTCTTAGATCTTTATGGGACTCATGGCACTAGTGAACAAGCAACTAGTGTCAAGCTGGCATGTTTAGTCCCATTTTTGCCTCGGGTAAGGGTCTGACCACACTACTCGATTAAGTCATCCAATTTGAAAATTGTGAGAATAATCCTAGGTCTGACCATGGAAAATAGTCACCTTGGGTTACAATTCAACCTAGGTCTGACCAGATGCTAAAAGGTAATTGCAAGTGTTCTCATAATTGGACGGCATGACTTAAATTTTGACGGGTAAATCGTTTTGATGTGAATAAAAAACGTGTACGAAAGAAGCATGCATTCATTCTTCGTAGCACAAGTTAAAAACTTTTCTTAACTTAAGTCTAATCATTGTTTTAATTTATGTGTGTCAAGTTGTCCATTTCAAGACTAATATATATATCCTATGTGGATTATTATTTAGTTTGGACAATACAAATAAATAAATAAACAAACAATCTCAACCGGTTTAAGTGTTGTTTATATAGAAAACAATGATTTTAAGTTTCAAATCATATTTAAACTTAGTTAAACTAAATCATAAGACTTAGTTCAAAATGGTTTATGTTTTGTTTTAAGTTTTATGAAAACAATTTTCGTTTTTCATGTAGTCACAACCATACAAAAAACAACCAAACAAACATACAACCACAATATGCAAAGCCTCAACCGATGAAAATCCTATGCTTGGTCTTGTGAGCCATCACAAGAACCAAGAGTCAACTAGGGACTTATATCACAACCACATGGAGGGCTCCCACTTGCTCCAAGACAATCATGAGCAAGTAAAAGGCCCATTATGCACTTGAACTTCAGTTTCTGTCAGCCCAGTTTTTCTGTTTTGCAAGGCCCAAAAGCCCAGGAAGATCACCTCCTCATGATTCGGCCCAGTTGACAAAGTTGTAGCCCTATGTCTTGTGGACCTGCACCAAAAATTTTAGAAAAAAATACCTTACCAATCAGCAGGTAATCACGTTTTCCCAACAGGTGTCCAGCAGCAACTTTCAGTCTACAACTCTTCAATCTTTCGCCTTTTGCTTCCAAGCTCTTGTTTACAATACATACAAAGTAAAATACAACTAATCTACTTTGTATATACTGTAAAATGCCCAAACATTGGCAAAACCAAAATTGAAATACATTACAAAAGTGCCGAAACAATGGCAAACCCCAAAACATGAAAAACCAACCAACAATCACAATCACAACGCACAAGTGGTCTAGGTTTTCATCGGCTTTGCATATGAACACATAATAATACATTCAAATAAAGATTATTACATGGTGTTGGCTAACTCCATGGACAAACATGCATGTATTTGCCATGGATAACAAAATAAATAGCAAGAAATAAATTGTTAGCCAACGAATCGAAGAAATAATTAACAAGAATTAAAACCCCGAATGATACGCGTGACAAATGGCCAAAGACTCAAACCCCACTGATGTTAGGAACTTCTTAACACCATTTTACCACAGAAAAATAAGCCTCATGGGCTGATTTGAAATCGGGTTAAAAATCTTCCAAAAAAACGCGTTTTTAGGCCATTTTACGGGTACCGATCAAGTAAATAAACAACGTATGCATAACAAATGGCCATAGGATCAAAAAGTCCAGATCTTAAGACCTTAATTAAGTCGACATATTCAGAATATTCAAGCCCTAGGGGCTGTTTTAAAATCATACTTTTAAATCCATTAAAAAACAACGTTTTTAGCCATTTTTACGCATACAAGATGATCATATGACAACATATGATGGCTCGTGATACCACTATTGGTGATGAGTGAAATAAATAATCATATTACATAAATAAACGCAGCGGATAAACATCACCATACAACGGATCCATAGTGCCATATGATCAATCAAATAGAATAAAACATAAACAAGTGAAATATACCTTTGAAGCGTGATCCGGGAGTCACCTACAATATGTATGTGTCGACTTGTATATAAAACCCCAAGAGATCAATTAGGTTGATCTCCTCTATGTGTATCCACACTACACGTCCTTGATCACCACACGATGCTAGTCTTGGCCCCGTAACAATAATTCTTGCAACAACCTACACTAGATTATATCAAGAAAAGATCAAAAACACAAACCCTAGAGGTGTGTTTGTTTGTGCCATGACCTAGAGGGGAGGAGAGGAAGGAGGAGAGTTTTAATTATGATTGATAATTGATTTGACCAAATCTCTTTGATCTTATCAATTACTATCTTACATTAAAGCCCCTAAACAAGCTCCATAATCCTCTTTAATCCTTCCATATGGCCGGCCACATTAAGGGCCCACAATGGGCTTGCCCGTTGTTGGCCCAGTCCAAAAACACTAAGTCTAACTTAGTATTTAATGGCCCGTTATCGATCTCGAGTTACGTAGTCGTTTATATATTGTAAATACGATAAATACAATCTATAAAATGGTGTCTCTGTGTATAAGTGTGTGACCCCATAGGCTCACATATGTCTAGCCATATAATTAGTGATTATGACACGAACATACTCCAACATTTATAAAACGTATGAAGCATATATACAAACATACATGTTCTATTCGGTTTGAAGACTAAACCATACCTCCTTGACCCCTATGAACTAGCTCAATATTCCTTTTATCTTATCCATCTCTGCACATATCGAATATAATACACAAGTTACAATTAGTTTACAATATATATTTTAGAGACATACATGCATGCACATACTACTCCTATATGTATACGTATAGAGTCACTTGCTCAATCTCACATTCACATTTAAGAATCTTCTTATTCCTTATCTGCTACTGACAAAAACCGAACATATGATATCAACTTATATTTAAAATACCCTTAAATCGATTACATGCACATGCATATATAAAATACACCACTTGCCTTTATAATATAAGAAAGTAAGTGTTGGGAATTAAATTAAGCAGTTGGTACGGTTCTGTATAAGTTAGTACGGTTGAAGTGTTGCTGAAGAATACATCAACAGTTGGTACTGTTGATAAGAAGAGTTAGTACTGCTTATAAGATTAAGATGAAACCGTATGAAGATAAATATGGAATGGATATGATGTATATCTTATTTGTATAAATTGATACGGTAGATAGTTTACTTGTAAAGGACTTTTTGTGATATAAAAATAGATCCTTAGTTAGGGTTTAAAGAAATCCAGACATATATGCATCATTAAGAGCTTCACGTTTTTCATTGTAATCGTTCAATATATTGAAGCAAAGTGTTTGGTTAAACATTGTCTTGTTATTCTTACTATCACATACATTCACCAAACACATATTCTTCTAAGTACTTGGTAGTAAATTCCGCGTGCTATCAAGTATATATTCAAAGTATCTCCAACACAACTCATGTGTGTTTAGATCCGGTCAAGTGGTATCAGAGCCAGGTTTCTGATACTTTGATTTAGAAGATCCAAAAGTATTCATTAACTTGCTACCAAGAAGATGGACATGGAGACACCACAAACCTCAATCCTTGCTAAACTCCCCATGCTGAAATAGAATGAATACGATTTGTGGTTGCTCAGAATAGAGCAATATTTCATGGTGCAAGACTATGCATTATGGGATATAATTATCAATGGTGATTCATTCAAACCAATTCCAACTGAGGAAACACATGCTGATGGCTCAAAGACAACAAAGCTCAACACTGAGCCTGTTACTAATGAGGAGAGAATCAAAAAGAAGAATGATCAGAAGGCTAGGAATTTGTTACTAATGGCAATTCCTAATGATCAAGTGCTGAACTTTAGCCAATATGAGACTGCTAAAACCCTTTTTGAAGCAGTGGTGGAAAGATTTGGTGGCAATGAAGCTAACAGAGAACTCTACTTAAACAAAGTTATGAGAAATTCACTGCATCAAGCAATGAAACTTTGGACCATATCTTTAATAGGCTTCAAAAGATCATCAGTCAACTTACTGTGTTGAAGATTGTGATTCCACAGGAAGACCTCAACATGAAGTTTCTTAATAGTTTACCTGCTGAATGGAACACTTATGTTGTGGTTTGGAGCAATAAACCAGAACTAGAGAAAATGACATTGAATGAGCTTTACAACAATCTTAAGATTGTTGAGCAGAAGGTGAAGAAGAGTGGTAGCACCAGTTCTAGTTCAGGGAATATGGCTTTCTTATCTTCTTCAAACAGTTCGAATCATGAAGATGAAGAAGCAGTTGGTACTGCTAAACCAACAATTAGCACTGCTAGTGTAAAAACTAGTACTGCTGGCTTGACTGAAGAGACCATATATGCATTTGTGTCAGAACAATCTGGTGGGTCTAAGATCTTTAATGAAGATCTTCTTCAAATTGCTGAAGATGATTTGGAAGCTATGGATTTAAAGTGGCAGTTGGCTTTGATAAGCATCAGGGCTAAGAAGTATTACCAAAGGACTGGGAATAAGATTACCTTTAATGGAAGAGATGTTGCTGGGTATGATAAGTCTAAGGTGGAGTGCTATAATTGTCACAAGATGGGACACTTTGCCAGGGAATGTAGAAGTCCAAGACAACAAAGCAACCAGAGTCAAGGGTTTAAGAATCAGCAAGGAACAAAGAGAACAGTTAATGTTGAAGAGCCTTATTCCAAGGCTATGGTAGCTGTAGATGGAGCTGGATTTGATTGGAGCTTCATGGAGGAAGAAGAGGAACCAGCTAACTTGGGTTTGATGGCTTTCTCAGACTCTGAGGTACATATTGTTCAAAAATGTTCAAATACTTGTTCTGCTTTAAAAGATTATGAGTGTCTTAAGAAACAGTATGATGATCTTAGAGTAGAATTTAATCAAGTAAATTTTAGTCTGGCAAATCATAAAAGAGGACTAGCTGTTTTGGAAGAACAAATTGTGTTTTATAGACAGAATGAGTCAAACTTCTCTGATGAGATAGGTGTTTTAAAAAGGGATTTGCAACTAAAAGATGATAAAATGAGTGGACTTGTATATGAACTAGAGAAGCTTAAAAAGGAAAAAAGAAAATATTCAGTTAAGTGTAGATACTCTTGAACATACTTCAAAGGGAGTTCAGAAAATAGTAGAGAATCAAATACTTAACAAAGCTAAGTCTAGTTTAGGGTATAAGTCAGTTATACCCCCTCTTAGAGGAATGTTTGTTCCACCAGGAATTGATTTAGCGCATACAGGTTTAGAAGAGTTTAAGGATATGGATTTTCCTGGATATGGTGTTAAAGTGAGTGACAATCCTGTTAAATTTGTTAAGGCAGAAGATTCTTTTATGAGTGCTAGTGATAAGTCTCTTTCTGAGGAAAAGATGTCCTCTGATAGGAACTCAGATGCACCAACTATTGAGGATTGGACATCTGATGATGAGGATGCAAAGGTTACGGACAAACCTAATGTTGTTAAGGTAGAAGTTAAACATGCTCCTAAAGTGGTTAAGAATGAAAACATAAAACCAGTTAGGAAAAGTGTTCAATATACTGAGATGTATAGGACTAAGAACAGATCATCAGTTTCTGAGGGTAGTCATAGGAACTGGAATCACTTAAAATCTAAGCAATTGGATGATAAGTTTGCTATGATTAGAAAAGTGTGCTTTGTTTGTGGAAGTTTTGATCATATGGCTGCTTATTATGACTCTAACCCATGGAAAAAGAGGGTTTCTGGGAATACAAGGGTGAATAGGAATAACAATGCAAGGGTAACTCAAAACAGTCCAACTAGATTGACAAGCCCTATAGCAAATCATAAGATGTCACCCAAAGCTGTTATGTTAAGGACTGGCATCAAAACAGTTTCAACTGCTAGTCAAAATAAGTTGTTTAATAACAAGCAAACTGTTTCAAGTGCAAAACAATTTTCAAATCATGCACAAACAGTTAAAAGGCATTTTTATAAGAAAACAGCAATGACCAATCAGAAATGGGTGCCTAAATTTAAACAAGCAGTTCCAACTGCTAGGTCAGCAGTTTCAACTGCTAGACCAGCAAATCCTACTGCTAGGCACTTAAATGTTAAGGGAAAAAGGGGCAATGCTGTCAAGGCCTCAGCACATTGGGTTAGAAAATCTACCAAACCCAATGGTGCATCAATGACCTCCAACAAATTTTCTCATCTTGATGCACAAGGCAGATCCAAACCAGTGATGGTTTGGGTCCCCAAAAGAAACTAACACCTTTATTTTGTGTGCAGGAACATCCTTCAAATGGTGAAGAAGATAGAGGATACTCAGACAGTGGATTTTCTAGGCACATGACTGGCAACATGTCCTATCTTTCAGATTTCATAGCATTGGATGGTGGACCAGTTGTCTTTGGTGGTGGTGTTGGTGGACGGATTACTGGTAAAGGTGTCATAAAAAATGGTAATCTTGATTTTGATAATGTGTATTTTGTACCAGAGTTAAAGTACAACCTCTTTTGTGTGTCACAGATATGTGATAAAAAGAATAAGGTTCTTTTTACTGATACTGACTGCCTTATTCTTTCTCCTGATTTCAAGCTACCTGATGAAAATCAAGTATTGCTTAAAATCCCCAGAAAGGGTAATACATACAGTATTGAGATGAACAACCTTGTTCCTAAAGCAGGTCTTACTTGCCTTGTTGCAAAAGCCACATTGGAAGAATCAATGTTGTGGCACAGAAGGCTTGGTCATGTTAATTTTAAAACCATTAACAAAATTGCTAAAAGTGGGTTGGTAAGAGGTTTACCAAATAAAACTTTTCTCAATGATCAAACCTGTGTTTCTTGCCTTAAAGGTAAGCAACACAGAGCCTCATGTAAGCCAAAGGCCCAGAACTTTATTTCTCAAGCTTTATATATGTTGCATATGGACTTGTTTGGTCCTACTTCTGTGAATAGCTTGAATTTTAAGAGATACTGTCTTGTTATCACTGATGATTATAGTAGGTTTTCTTGGGTGTTCTTTATGAGAACTAAGGATGAAACTAGTGAAATCCTTAAGACCTTCATTGTTGAAGTAGAAAATCTAGTGGATAGGAAAGTTAAAATAATCAGGTGTGATAATGGAACAGAATTTAAAAATAAGGTGATGGATGATTTTTGCAGAGAAAAAGGTATTAAGAGGGAATTTAGTGTAGCTAGAACCCCACAGTAAAATGGAGTAGCTGAGAGAAAGAATAGGACTCTTATAGAGGCTGCTAGGACAATGTTAGCTGACTCTAAGCTACCAGTTTCATTTTGGGCTGAAGCAGTTAGCACTGCTTGTTATGTATTGAATAGGGTTTTAGTTGTGCAACCTCACAATAAGACTGCTTATGAGCTTCTTAGAGGTAGAACCCCTGCTTTAAGCTTCATGAGACCTTTTGGTTGTCATGTTACTATCCTTAATACCAAAGACCAACTAGGAAAGTTTGATGGAAAATCTAAGGAAGGTTTCTTTGTTGGTTATTCTTTGCACAGTAAGGCTTTTAGGGTGTACAATAAAAGCACCAAGCATGTAGAAGAAAATTTGCACATAGAATTTTTGGAGAATAAACCAAATGTTGCAGGAATTGGTCCAGATTGGATCTTTGATATTGACAGTCTTTCAGATTCCATGAATTATGTGCCTGTTACAATTACAAATACTAACCATGGTGCAGGTTCAGAGGAGGAAGATGAAGATTGCATTTTCATGCCAATCATGGAGGACAGTCCATTGAATGAGTCTTCTAGCTACAAAGAATGATGATATTCCATCATCAAGTGGTGTAGACAAAGAGAAAGATGTTGCTGAACCAATGGTCAGAATGGTAAAGAAACTGAAAATCCAACGAGCAGTACAAATTGAGTTAGTACTGCTCAGCCACAAGTTCCTACTGCCAAGCAAAATAGTGATGCTGCTGGACCAAGTCAACCTCATCTTGATTCACCAGTTCATACTGCTTCTCAAGTTGATGAGTTTGATTTCTTTGGAGATGGTCTGCAAAATATGCCTATCAACTATGCAGCTCCTTCTACTCCCCATACAATTGTACATAGGAATCATCCTCTTTCCAATGTCATAGGAGATGTACAATCTGGAGTCAAGACCAGAAGGCAAATTCAAGACCCAGATCATCATGGCATTCTGAGTGTGGTATATGAGGAGAAACATCATGATGATGAGCATGAGTGTATGTTTGTATGTTTTCTATCTCAGGTAGAACCCAAGAATGTACTAAAGGCTTTAGAAGAATCAAGTTGGGTCGAGGCTATGCAAGAAGAACTGCTTCAATTCAAAATTCAGAAGGTTTGGGTTCTGGTTGATCTACCAAAGGGAATGAGAGTGATTGGTACTAAGTGGGTATTCAGGAACAAGAAGGATGAGAGAGGCATTGTGATAAAGAACAGAGCAAGACTGGTTGCTCAAGGCTATACACAGGAAGAAGGGATTGATTAGGAGGAGGTTTTTGCTCCTGTTGCTAAACTTCAAGCAATAAGGTTATTTCTTGCTTATGCTTCCTATATGGGTTTTCTAGTCTATTAAATGGATGTGAAGAGTGCCTTTTTGTATGGTACTATTGATGAGAAGGTATATGTATCTCAACCTCCTGGTTTCATAGACCCAGAACATCTTGACAAAGTTTATAAGGTGGTTAAAGCTCTTTATGGATTACATCAAGCTCCAAGAGCTTGGTATGAGACTCTTGCTACATATTTATTGAAGAATGGGGTCAATAGGGGTAAAATTGATCAAAATCTGTTTATCAAGAAGAACAAGGGTGATATTCTACTGGTTCAAGTTTATGTAGATGATATCATCTTTGGTTCTGCAAACAAAGAAATGTGTAGAGAGTTTGAGAAATTAATGAAAGATCAGTTTGATATGAGCTCTATGGGTGAGCTTACTTTCTTTCTTGGGCTTCAAGTACAGCAGAAGTCTGATGGAATATTTATCTCTCAGGATAAATATGTTGGTGAAATATTGAGGAAATTCCAATTCACAGATGCCAAGGTTGTTAGCACACCAGTTGATAAGGAGACACATTTGCTATTAAAGGATCACAGTGGTGAAGATGTGGATGTGCACATGTATAGATCTATGATTGGGTCTTTGATGTATCTCACATCATCCAGGCCTGACATTATGTTTTCAGTTTGTGCTTGTGCAAGATTCCAAGTAAATCCTAAGGTGTCTCATCTCACAGCAGTAAAGAGAATCTTCAGATACCTTAAAGGTCAACCTAATTTGGGGCTATGGTATCCTAAAGAGTCTGCATTTGATCTAGTGGCATTCTCTGATTCTGATTATGCTGGTGCTAGCATGGATAGAAAATCTCCAACAGGTGGTTGTCAGTTCTTGGGTTGTAGATTAATTTCTTGGCAGTGTAAGAAGCAGACTATGGTGGCCACTTCTACTACTGAAGTAGAATATGTGGCAGCAGCAAGTTGTTGTGCTCAAGTTCTTTGGATTCAAAACCAGATGCTTGATTACGGGTACAATTTCTTAAACACAATTATACATATAGACAATAGCAGTACAATGTGTATCATTAAGAATCCAGTTCAACATTTAAAAACTAAACACATTCAAATTAGACATCATTTTATAAGAGACTGTACTGAAAATAAGTTAATAAAAGTTGTTAAAATACATACTGATGACAACTTCGCTGATCTCTTAACAAAAGGTTTTGATGTAGGAAGATTTCAGTACTTGGTAACAGGTATTGGAATGCTTAATCCTTCAAAGGATTAATGTTTAAGTGTTTTTGGTTTTTGTACTGCTAGTTGTGCTATTTGTATAGTTTGTACTGCTTGGTAATTTTTAGTACTGCTTGTGAATTTGTTAGTCAATTGTGAAATCTGTTAAAAGTAAATATTGTGTATTGTGTTTTCTTTGGTTTTGGACTAACATTTCAAGTTAAGAAAAGCTTTTTGCTTTGGATTGTGCTTTGGGAAGTATGGTGGTTTGGACTATCAAGTGTGCATGATTGTCACACAACAAATGGTAATTGGTTCACCATGTTTAATCCACATAAGAACCAACTAGTGCAGATCAAACGGTTTCTGGTAAAGACTTCTCAAATCCGTTTATGGTTGACAGTTTACCAAAAACTGGATGGTTATCAACTCACCATATCTGAGTGTGAAGAGTTGGCTAGTCCATAGCAAACGGCTATTGGTAAAGAAATAACAAATCCGTTGATAGCTGATAGTTTGCTAAAAACTATACGTGGACAAAAGTGTTTTCAAATCCACATTACAATTACCTTTGATTTTATCTCAGAAAATTTTAAACAGTTAGTACTGCTAGTTTCAACTAGTTTGTACTACTCTTTCAAACTTGGCTTTTTTCTAAGTTTATGCTCTATGATTCACCTCTCTCAGAAGGTTACACATCTGGAAGTGTTGAGACCAGTTTGAAACTACAAAACTGAATTGATGGTAACTTGTACAAATTGTCATATTGGATGCTGAGCTCGAATGTGCTATGTTCAAGTTCATCTGATGGTGAAGATTCTTCCAAACAGGGGAGGAATTAAAAGTTTGTTCAGTTGCTGTTAAAGATGATTGTGTAATTCAGGGGAGGTTATAAATTCAGAATCTGAGATAAGTGTGATGTTTATGCTGATAGTGAATGTTTAAGTACACAAGGAGATAAAGTTTATTCATTAAAGTGGTGCATTCATTACATAAGAAGAAGTTTTGTTACAATCCTGGACTCAAAGTCAACATAACCAACACACAAACCTAAACACATAAACCTAACACCTTCATCACTACTCAAGCTTCCTCTTCCCTTTATCCTTAAAGTCAGGCAGGGACTTGTGAACTCCTTTGTCTTTGATTGAGTTCCACACCTTCGGACATGGGAGCCCCATCACTTGTTTATCTGGTTTTGGTCGTGGTTGATTTCTTGCAGGCACTGAGATCTTACTCATACCTGACACAGCTTTTTCGATCTCTCTTGTTAGTAAAACTGATAGTGGAAGTGGATGTGCTTGTTGATCATCATTATCTGAGGAAGTTGGAAGGTCATCATCAGAAGATACTTCTTCAGCTTGTGGATTTGGGTTCCTGATAGTCAGATTAGTGTAGTTCGGTGGAAAGTAATTTTTCCATCCTTCACTTTCTGAATCCGAAGATGAATTCGAAGACGAATCCGATGAAATCTTAACAATGTTTGGATTGGATGAACTCATTGTGTTTGATAGTTGTGTTTTGAAGAATGGAATGGGTTAGTGTTGATAATTCAAGATCTTTTATAGAACCAATGGAGATTTAATGCCATTGAATGTTGGGTCGGTATTAGGAGTAAATTCTTTGGGTTGGTATTTGGAATTAATTCCTTGCAGGAATAAGTTTAATTATGGAGACTTTTGAAGAGTTGACTGAATTTGATGTATTATTATGAATATTGGTCAAAAAGTTGAAGAAAATTCCCAAGTGTTTCAAGATTGAAGATAAGTGTTTGAAAGAATCCACCCCATCAAATAACGTTGGAGTTTAATTCAAGAAACTTGTTGATTTGCATAGAAATCATAAGTTTAGGGGAGGATTGTTGGGAATTAAATTAAGCAGTTGGTACGGTTCTGTATAAGTTAGTACGGTTGAAGTGTTGCTGAAGAATACATCAACAGTTGGTACTGTTGATAAGAAGAGTTAGTACTGCTTATAAGATTAAGATGAAACCGTATGAAGATAAATATGGAATGGATATGATGTATATCTTATTTGTATAGATTGATACGGTAGATAGTTTACTTGTAAAGGACTCTTTATGCTATAAAAAGAGATCCTTAGTTAGGGTTTAAAGAAATCCAGACATATATGCATCATTAAGAGCTTCACGTTTTTCATTGTAATCGTTCAATATATTGAAGCAAAGTGTTTGGTTAAACATTGTCTTGTTATTCTTACTATCACATACATTCACCAAACACATATTCTTCTAAGTACTTGGTAGTAAATTCCGCGTGCTATCAAGTATATATTCAAAGTATCTCCAACATAACTCGTGTGTGTTTAGATCCGGTCAGTAAGTACATACAAACATGCTATCTATTTTGTGATTTCCAAAACCAATTCTGACACAAACCGAATATCACATTCACTGTTCTGACAATTCGAATATATGCATACAACATGTCCTTAAAATAATAGAATTGATACTTGCATGCATCCAATCTATATATAAATATGTATGAGACATATACCGTGAAACACATTTTACACTTAAGCATTTTAAAACCTTTCTCTCAAATCTCTTCCGTTGCCAAGAGTTCCAAGGACAGAAGCCATTCCCCCATTCATTTCCAGCCTCTTGTTCGATCTTTGGTGATCACCTACACGAGCCACAATCATATTTCTCTCGTTCTAGATCATTTCGAACGTAACACTCCACCAATAAGGTGTATTAAGTCCTTCTAAACCTTTTACAATTCATTCTCTTCATTTATAATTACACCATGCATTGTTCTTTTATTCATTTCGAATGTACATCATTTCATTTTCATTTATAGGCTTTACGTTTTTTATTTCCTTACGTATAACGCATAGAACCTCCTTTATGGATGGCTAGGATTTCCTTTTACGAATTCATATTTCATTTACACGTTCATTTCATTTCATTTCAAGCTTATCTTAATTATACTTCGTATCGCATTCTAATCCATACATCATTTTCATATTATTCGAAACATGTTAAAACCAACATAGAAATGGACCCATAAAATAAAACCCTTATACGCGACCTAGCATTTTTAATGTACAACCCGTTTCTTGACCAGCAAATCTAATAAATTCTTGTTTTAAGTTTTCCCTCATAAGCTCTCTAAAAATTGCAAAGTAAAAGCTAATCAGATGACCCTTGAAACCTTAAATTTTGTCGAGTGGGCTTAATAGCCTAATAAGCACATATTTAGCTTATTTGATAAGCAGGCCGTATAAGCTATTTGGACACATTTTTAAACTCATAAAACAAGCCCAAAGATAAGCCCAATGTTTCCTAAAACGCCTCGGATCAAAAATCACTAATGGGCTTTAATTGTTATCGTTAAAAGCCCATTAGCTTAAAAATAAGCAGTTCATGAAATAAGTAGTTGAAAAACACTTAAATAAGCTTTATTAAACTTGTAAAACTCTCGGATTTGTTTTCCAACTCTTTTTGTACATTTTGGACTAAATTTGCAAAGTATATTTACTATTAGGTGTAAAAAGTGTAACTTTCGGAAAAATGGTGTATAAACTGTCAATTCAGTGCCTTATGGGTATAAAAGGATAAAATAATAACTAGAAGGTTTAAAATGTAAAATTTGTATAAGTTCAAGGACCAACAGTAATTTTTTTTATTTTCATTTCTATTTCATATTTCATATATTCTCATTTCATTCCCGTACATTTTATTACGTTTCGTTCAATATTTAACTTATAACATTATATTTGTATAAAACGAGTTTTAACGATTAACTTAACGTTTTATTCAAACCACTTTCGAGGAAACAATATTTATGATTTCAATAACCTAAAAAAAAGATAATATAATATATAATATTATTTTTGAACTTTAAGCATATCATTCACTCTCATCACAAATCACCTCGTCATTCAATACCTTTTCAATCATTATTCGTATTAGGCCAAAACCATCAAAATCTCAGACTTCCTTATTGTTATCCAGGTCGTGTGTTGGCGCCATTTCCTTAAATACATTTGATTTCATACTTCATCTTTGCCAGTTACATTCAAGGTGAGTCGTAGCCCCAATTTCTATTATTTAATTGTTTATTAAACTCTTTGGGGGAGATACATGCTTGTTCTACTTATAAATTTACTAGTTCACTTTAAACATTGTACTCAACTGGATACACTTTATTCATTTATTGAAACATAATTCCTATTTTTCATTTACACAAGTACTATAAACTTTTAAACTTATTACTTATGTTGTACGTTGGATATCACTCAACGTAGGGAAAATTTATCACTTATGTTGTACGTTGGATACCACTCAACATAGGGCAAATATATCACTTATGCTGTACGTTGGATACCACTCAACGTAGGGCAAACATATCACTTATGCTATAAGTTGGATACCACTCAACGTAGGGCAAATATATCACTTATGATGTACATTGGATACCACCCAACGTAGGGAAAACACATCACTTATGCTGTACGTTGGATACCACCCAACTTAGGGCAAACGTATCACTTATGCTGTACGTTGGATACCACCCAACGTAGGGCAAACGTATCACTTATGCTGTACGTTGGATACCACCCAACGTAGGGCAAACGGATTACTTATACGGTTACGTTGAATATCACCCAACGTAACCCATTACTTATTTCATCAATACTTATATTATTACAATTATCACTTTAAACTTGGAAACTATTGAAATCAACTGTTTTACTTATAAACTCTATGAACTCACCAACCTTTGTGTTGACACTTTTTAGCATGTTTATCTCAGGTAATTAACGGAGCATTCAAGGCACGGAGTGGGCATGTAACGGATGGTCCTGGTGTCACATAAAATTTGTCATTTATAACAAATTACAATATCTTTTGTGGAATGTTGAACGTTGAAATCTCCTTTTGTACTTGAATTTCTAAATGAATGACAATGATTTACAAAACGTCTCTTTTGAGTCGTTTTCTATGATTATAACTATGATCCTACCAGTAATACCCCAATTAAGTCTTCCGCTGTTAACTCAAAATTTAGGGGGTGTTACAGATTGGCATCAGAGCTATAGTTATAGGGAACCAAATGTTTTTGAAACATTGGACTATAACTACATTTTCAAAATGGACCAACTTTACACCATACCACGTTACGCCCTCCGTGCCTGCAGATTTCATAACATCATGTTTACAGTATTGCTTAACAGGATTATTACATATTAACTTTTATATACTTGGTGTTATTAATTACTTATAATTACTATTTACGGGGTTATTACAGTACCATGCCTATAGTATCACACCTTAGTATCCCACCATCGGACATGGAGTCCGAAGATACCTTATCATCTATCACCTCACCCATAGTTCCTAGCACGTCGACCTCGCAAGAGGATACGACTACCCATAGTTCTGATTATATTACCACCACCACCTCCACCATCGGTCAGACCCGACTACTTGTTTAACTGATTACTTACCCATTCCTACCCGTTCGCACAACACCAACGAGAGCCGACTCTTAAGGCGTATGCACCCCCCCCCTTAGAACCAGACCCGCATAGCAGATTCCGGTGAATCGTCTTCAGCATCATTACCATTCCTCCCCAGGTTTTGCCCCTCCAGCCCGAGCCTTCGAGACTGGAGAAAGAGCTCCAGGACCGCAGCTACCCGCACACCTACTCCCTCCACCATCATGACGCGACTGGAGCATCATAAGGAGCAGTTTGTTACGCCTCTGAGCATCGTTGACAGAGCATCACTCGACCGCCCCGAGATGGTCAACGGCACTACACATGACCTCGTATTCGAGAGGATGGATCTACAAAGTGGTCTGACAAGGATTCAGACAGAGATGTTTGAGACACGATCCCATATAACCGTTTTACAGTGGAAGAGACGGAGACGGATTAAAGAAGTTCAACAAAGCACACCGCGGAGCCGCTACGTTAGAGAACTTCATCGAGGACATGCAGGTCAGACAGCAGAGACATCTGGATCAGGTCACAGAGCTGAAGAGACACATGTACGAGACATCCAGTAGTTAGACATACATTACAGCAGTTGTAGTTTTGAGGCATCTTAGCCTACCGCATGAGGCATTCATAAAGGACCTTGTATCATTGCGTTTTGTAAAACAACTGATCAAGTTCTTAATGCATGTGGTTGGATTAGAATTACTATATATTGATGTTGATTTATGTGATCATGGTTGCCCATGTGTATTGTGATTAGGCATGTCGTGATGTTACTTATGAAGGTTACAATTCTTTGAATGTTACGACTGGGATGTAGTTACACATTCATAATAAATAATATTTCAAAGGAAAATTGATGAATGTAGAGAAAGTTGCTGAACTTCAGCCTTTGTAGATGATGAATCAGTTTATTCCTTAGCAATCCTATACCAAGAGTTGATCAATTATTTGCGATAGTACCCAAACATTTCGTGATTTTATGTTTCTCAGTTGGTTGTGATTTCACATTGTGACCGTATTGTTAGGACCAGTATGCAAATTCCTTGTTACTTGAATTATTCTAGCATGGTCATTATGTGGATTCTAAATTTGTGTTTTCTTGTGGTATTAATAGACTTATGGCTCGTACCAAAAATGAAACCGCCACCCCCGCGATAGCTTTGACTCCTGAAGCTATCCAGAGAATGATAGCTAATAGCGTCGCAGCAGCTCTTGAGGCTCAGGCGGCTACCATGGCCCGCTTGAGCAACAACAACCGATCCACCGCCGAAAGTGAGGCATCTGTGTCTCTCAAATGTACCTTTAAAGATTTCATGAGTTGCAAGCCAACTCACTTCAAAGGGTCAGAAGGAGTGACCAAATTAGCTCAGTGGTTTGAGCGTACAGAGACGGTATTTATGAGAAGCAACTTTCCAGAAAGCAGCAAGGTCACCTTTGCTACGGGAACACTTCTAGATGATACATTATCATGGTGGAACGCTACCGCTCAAACCATGGGTATCGAGGAAGCATACCGGATTACCTGGGCCGAATTTAAATAGAAAATGCTGAAGAAGTACTGCCCCCGTACAGAAGTTAGAAAGCTGGAAGATGAATTTCACCAATTGGTTGTGAAAGGAAATGATCTTAAGACCTACAACAGGAGATTTCAGGAACTGGCTATACTATGCCCGACTGTTGTACCAGATCTTGAGAGAGCATTGGAGAAGTATTGAAGGGAATGTCACCGTATCTAGACCACAAACGCTGGAAGAAGCCATTACTATTGCACAAAGGCTAATGGACCGGGAAATCAAGCATGGTTCCCCCCAAGGAAGTAATGATCATAAGAGGAAGCTTGATGACAAGATAACTACTCATCACTACAACAACCATCCCAACAACAACAACCACAACAGCTATCGGCAAAACCGCAGCAATCACCAGCATCAATAGAATCGCAGGCAAGAAGCTGGCAAAGACCACATCGTCACACCTGCTAAAGGAGATGGTTACCGAGGGGATCAACCTTTATGCAACCAATGCAGGATGTATCACACTGGGCCTTGTTTTGCTAAGTGTAGAAAATGCCAGAGAACAGGCTACAAAATAGTAGACTGCAAAGTCACAAACGATAAGGCGCAACCAGTAGCCGTGGTATGCCAAGGGTGTGGTGAACAGGGGCACTACCAGAACCGATGCCCAAAACAGAATGCCAATTAGAACGACAAGGCCAGTGGAAGAGGATGGGAGTTCCTTAAAACCTCAACAACGTCAATGGACAACAACAACGTTTAAACAGGAGAAGAAGTTTCTGCTGTAATAATAAACCCTAAGTTCAAGCCTTCTAGGATTGTATTTTCCTTTTTACTTTACCATAGGTATGATGGCGTAGCCTGAGTGTAATAAATACCTTTCTATCTTATGAAATCTTTATCTCTTACTATTTCCATGATAATCTGGTTAACTTCATTCCTAACCGAACAATAGACTATTACCGCCCTATAAGGTTCTCTCCCGAATATTAGAACCAATTTCAAGCTAACCTATTACCGCCCCATAAGATTCTAATCTATCACCATCATGAGAACCGATTTCTCTTGTTACCTTGAAAACATATTTAGGTTGTCATTTCACAAAAACAACATGTTGAACACCATCTAAAACTTCTAGGAAACATAAGACTACTTTGACTGAACCAAGCATCACATCATTTGTCCTCAATTGTACATAGCCTGATCAACTATGTCTAATTCAGGGAAAATCAAGACATGAAGAAAACAGTCATCATTTCAAAAATTCCTAATAACAATCTTCATTCAAAAGCAAAACCGTATCACAGTAAGTCAAAAATTCGAAGGAATTCTAATCGAGGACCAGAGGGTATATAGGAACGTAAAAAGACCAAATTCACGACAAATACCCACATTTATCTCCATGGGCAACCCTAGAAACTATCTTAGACTTTAAATTCAGGGATGGAATTCTGTTTGACTGGTGGGTACTGTAGCAACCTGTAAAATTAACCAGTAATTTGTAAACATTAATCAAGTATTAATTATCATTACAGTTCAATTAACCATTTTTACGAGCAAAATTTGAAATTTTGTTTATTACTTTACATTAATTCTCAAAACATTGGAACGAGCTCACACGCGGACCACGGATAACCCAAAACATTCATTATAAACCAAACGGATCCTATTACTATTCCTTAACCCAAAATTTGGCCTGTTACTATTCACAAAGCCCAACCCAATATTTTTCAATTCATTTATTTCTTATTTTCATTCGACTAAACCCATCCTACTTTGCCTCGTTTATTTTTAATCTCGACACACAAAGTACTCAACTTTTTACTCACCTCGTTTCCTCATCCACCAAATATTGTTAATGTCGAATCTCATCTCCTATCATGATCATTTGCTTGCCTAACGAGACCTAAAGTAAACTTTCATCGCAACAGTTATAAACCCATTCGATATTATTTATTTTTGATCTAATTCATTCCAAACAGATTTTCCCTAGCTCATATTGATTTCATATGATTAATTTGAACTTTTAAACCTCATTTCTCACTTCCTCTCATTCTTGGTCACGTTAAACTAATTTTTGGACCTTTTTATAAAACGTATGAAGCATATATACAAACAAACATGTTCTATTCAGTTTGAAGACTAAACCATACCTCCTTGACCCCTATGAACTAGCTCAATATTCCTTTTATCTTATGCATCTCTGCACATATCAAATAATCTTATCCATCTCTGCACATATCAAATATAATACACAAGTTACTATTAGTTTACAATATATATTTTAGAGACATACATGCATGCACATACTACTCCTATATGTATACGTATAGAGACACTTGCTCAATCTCACATTCACATTTAAGAATCTTCTTATTCCTTATCTGCTACTGACCAAAACCGAACATATGATATCAACTTGTATTTAAAATACCCTTAAATCGATTACATGCACATGCATATATAAAATACACCACTTACCTTTATAATATAAGAAAGTAAGTACATACATACATGCTATCTGTATTGTGATTTCCAAAACCAATTCTGACACAAACCGAATATCACATGCACTGTTCTGACAATTCGAATATATGCATACAACATGTCCTAAAAATAATAGAATTGATACTTGCATGCATCCAATCTATATATAAATACGTATGAGACATATACCGTGAAACACATTTTACACTTAAGAATTTTAAAACCTGTCTCTCAAATCCCTTCCATTGCCAAGAGTTCCAAGGACAGAAGCCATTCCCCCATTCATTTCGAGCCTTTTGTTCGATCTTTGGTGATCACCTACACGAGCCACAATCATATTTCTCTCGTTCTAGATCATTTCGAACGTAACACTCCACCTATAAGGTGTAGTAAGTCCTTCTAAACCTTTTACAATTCATTCTCTCAGTTTATAATCACACCATGCATTGTTCTTTTATTCATTTTGAACGTACATCATTTCATTTTCATTTATACGCTTTACGTTATTTATTTCCTTACGTATAACGCATAGTACCTCCTTTATGGATGGCTAGGATTTCCTTTTACGCATTCGTATTTCATTTACACGTTCGTTTCATTTCATTTCAAGCTTATATTAATTATGCTTTGTATCGCATTCTAATTCATACATCATTTTCAAATTATTCGAAACATGTTAAAACCGACATAGAAATGGACCCGTAAAATAAAACCCTTATATGCGACCTAGCATTTTTAATGTACAACTCGTTTCTTGACCAGCAAATCTAATAAATTCATGTTTTAAGTTTTCCCTCATAAGCTCTCTAAAAATTGCAAAGTAAAAGCTAATCGGATGACCCTTAAAACCTTAAATTTTGCCGAGTGGGCTTAATAGCCCAATAAGCACATATTTAGCTTATTTGATAAGCAGACCGTATATGCTGTTTGGACACATTTTTAAACTCATAAAACAAGCCCAAAGATAAGCCCAATGTTTCCTAAAACGCCTCGGATCAAAAATCACTAATGGGCTTTAATTGTTATCGTTAAAAGCCCATTAGCTTAAAAATAAGTAGTTCGTGAAATAAGCAGTTGAAAAACACTTAAATAAGCTTTATTAAACTTGTAAAACTCTCAGATTTATTTTCCAACTCTTTTTGTACATTTTGGACTAAATTTGCAAAGTATATTTACTATTAGGGGTAAAAAGTGTAACTTTTAGAAAAATGGGGTATAAACTGCCAATTCAGTAACTTATGGGTATAAAAGGATAAAATAATAACTAGAAGGTTTAAAATGTATTATAAGACCTTTTTGGACTAAATATGTAACCAGGGACTAACGGTGCAAATGATACACCGTTAGGGTTAAAAATGTAAAATTTGTATAAGTTCAAGGACCAACAGTAATTTTATTTTATTTTCATTTCTATTTCATATTTCATATATTCTCATTTCATTCCCGTACATTTTATTACATTTCGTTCAATATTTAACTTATAACGTTATGTTTATATAAAACGAGTTTTAACGATTAACTTAACGTTTTATTCAAACCACTTTCGAGGAAACAATATTTATGATTTCAATAACCTAAAAACAAGATAATATAATATATAATATTATTTTTGAACTTTAATTATTTTAAGCATATCATTCACTATCATCACAAACCACCTCGTCATTCAATACCTTTTCAATCATTATTCGTATTAGGCCAAAACCGTCAAAATCTCAGACTTCCTTATTGTTATCCAGGTTGTATGTTGGAGCCATTTCCTTATATACATTTGATTTAATATTTCATCTTTGCCAGTTACATTCAAGGTGAGTCGTAGCCCCAATTTCTATCATTTAATTGTTTATTAAACTCATTGGGGAAGATACATGCTTGTTCTACTTATAAATTTACTAGTTCACTTTAAACATTGTACTCAACTGGATACACTTTATTCGTTTATTGAAACATAATTCCTATTTTTCATTTACACGAGTACTATAAACTTTTAAACTTATTACTTATGTTGTACGTTGGATACCACTCAATGTAGGGCAAATATATCACTTGTGCTGTACGTTGGATACCACTCGACGTAGGGAAAATATATCACTTATACTGTACATTGGATACCACTCAACGTAAGGCAAATATATCACTTATGTTGTACGTTGGATACCACCCAACGTAGGGCAAACACATAACCTATGCTGTACGTTGGATACCACCCAACGTAGGGCAAACGTATTACTTATGCTATACGTTGGATACCACTCAACGTAGGGCAAATGGATTACTTATACGGTTACGTTGAATATCACCCAACGTAACCCACTACTTATTTCATCAATACTTATATTTATTACAATTATCACTTTAAACTTGGAAACTATTGAAATCAACTGTTTTACTTATAAACTCTATGAACTCACCAACCTTTGTGTTGATACTTTTTAGCATGTTTATCTCAGGTAATTAACGGAGCATTCAAGGCACAGAGTGAGCATGTAACGGATGATCTTGGTGTCACATAAATTTTGTCATATATAACAAATTACAATATCTTTTGTGGAATGTTAAACGTTGAAATCTCCTTTTGTACTTGAATTTCTAAATGAATGACAATGATTTACAAAATGTCTCTTTTGAGTCATTTTCTATGATTATAACTATGATCCTACCTGTAATACCCCAATTAAGTCTTCCGCTGTTAACTCAAAATTTAGGGGGTGTTACAGTATGTTGTAATCAAAGTGGGAATGAAAAAAGTTATTACGGTGGAATGAAAAAATATTGTTTGTTTACACATTTATATAAATTATATTCATTTACACTATTATTTTCATTCCTTAGGGGCCCCATCATTTTTTTCCCATTACATCTTGTAATGGAATAAAATTACATAAAAGTCCATCATTAACTAACCACATTAAATAAACTTCCTATCACCAATGGCCATTTTAGTCTTTTTCTTATCGATTCCATTACGTCCTATCTTACCAACAAAACATGATTAATAACGGTAATGAATGATTACATTGCGTCATTCATTCCATTACATCGTTTGTTCCACTTATTTGATATTTCATTCCGTCCTACCAAACGAACCCTAAATCATGATTACCGTTTAAACTAGTTTTCTTTCCTAACTTCTTTTCAGTATTCAATAAAGCTAACCTATTCGAGTCCTAATTTTGCCTAGATTATCATTATAGGTGTGTAAGAGGTAAGTTTCCTTGAGAAGGATTATAACGGGTCCAAAATAGATCTCGTGTTTGGGCTGCCAAGATCAAACCTTTTGCAAAATAAGTTGATGTGACCATACAACTGGCAAGTTAACGTCAAGAGATGTACAATAAATATTAATTGAATTCTAACCTTCTCAAACTTTAAATACAAAAAAGTTTGATATCTATAACTTACAAGAAAAAAGTTAAATATATCGATTATAAATATATAATATGCATGTATTTTAATATCATTAGCTTATAACCCATGCATATACTGTGTTTTTAGTATTAAGACCAATTTAATTAGAAAATAATACTCCATCATCCGTCCTTAATAAGTGTCATGTTATGACTTTTTGAAGTTGTTCTTTTTCAATTTTCACCTTAATTTTTTGTGTTATATAATACTTGAACCTAACAACTCTGATTCAAACTGTAATGATATAGCAAGCAAAATCGGACTTTCTACCCATCTAATCTTCTCACCTGCAACCATTGTGTGTGTGTTTGTGTTTTCGTTAAAAAACTAAACAAATGAAACGCTAATTCCTTATGCAAATGATTCAAGAACCAAGCAAACCCTCACACTCTCTCATAATGAAGAATAGGTGTAACACATGCAATTAGCCAAACTAATTAAGAGCATCCATGATATGTGTTAAATTACACATACCTTTTACCTATTTAAACGGACCAAATAGACCAAAAACTAACCAATTATGCCAAATATATGTTGTTTTTGTGTTTATAAAATGTACAGGCACGGATATCGTGGAAAAGGACAAAAATCGATGAAAAACGGCAAAACCAAGCACGGGAAATGGAAAAGGAACAGAAGCCGAAGCCGGGGAAGAAATTTACTCAAGTGATCATATCTTTGCTCAAGTTATCAAAAGAGGCCCTTGGAAGTATTTTGCAAAAATGGCAATACTGGTCCTTGGATTTTACATATTGGCAAATTTGATCCTTAATCCTTAAATCCTATCACTACTTACTACAACCGGATTCAAAAACAATCCAAATCTTAAACCCATCCAGCCCACTTTTGCCAAAGCCCAATCCACACCCCTTACCCCTTTTGCTAAATACGGGGTCAAACCCAAAGTCAAACCCAAAAACCTTTATCCCTAACCTCTCAATTAACCGCCAAAAAAAACTAAACCTAATCCCTCTTAACTCATCCCTGTCACTTTCCTCTTTTCCACCTCATCTCACCACAGTCCAAAACCCTCACATGCCATTGTCTCCCCCCCCCCCCCTCCTTGCCACCTTGGCAATCCAAGGTACAACTTTGATCAAACGGCCAAGAATTAAGGATTGGGCACCAAGAATATTCAAGGGCTGAGATGTTGCCATATAAGAAGCACAACAGAGATTAAACCCTAGCTGAAGGCCTTTAAATAGCAGACTCTCCTCAAGAGAAAATTTTGGCCAATTTTTCATGTATTAGAAAAGTTTACTTGGTCAAAAAAAAGTCAAAGTGCTTATTTGCTTATTCCAGTGCTTAATTCTGTTAGCTTTTTCTTTTTAGTCCTTAGTATAGCTTAATCCATCTCTGTCTTTCATAGCTTGAGCTTAAAACTTGAATTTCATAGCTTAATAGTGAAACAGTCAACCTTAAAAGGGTGTTTGGCATAAGCTTATTTTAGGGTCAATATAGCTTCCACTATTCATGTGCACTTATTTGAGGTTCAAACTAGCATAAGTTAGGTTAGATAAGCCAACAGTAGGTGGTGTTAAGCTGAGTTGAATTTCCCATGTCTTGGTAGAATTTGCTAGTTTCTAAGTCCTTACTGCTCATAACTGCTTATCATTGAGATAAGCAGTTGTGGCATTTAATTTTACCTTTTAATTACTCTTTAGAATGTTCTAAGTTAGTGTTTATCATATGGTTGCATCCATGTAGGAATTGATAAAGTTTTGGGTCAAATTAGTATAAACCCCACATCAGTACCATTTTGCCCCATTAGTAGCTTTTTGAACTCAGTTGAAGTGCTCATTAGTGACCAGTAGTGTTTGATTTTCAGATTTCTGGATTGCTTGCTAGTTGTAGAGTGTTTTCTTTATAGGTTTAAGAATTGGCTTTAGCTTAATTGCATTTTCTCCTAGCTTTAAAACTGCATCAGTAGCTATCTTCTACCTGCATTTTTTTAACTTTGCCCATTTTCAGCTTATATTTTCCATTTTTCATTTGCTCATTATTAGCTCTAATAAGCTGAAACTTTGTATGAATGAACTTTGGTAGCTTATCTAGTTGTTACTTATTTTTTTGGAATTTTTAAGTCAACTTTTTCATAGCTCATCACAGCCTTCTAATTAGGATAGTAGGCCTTAATTAAGGCTGCATCAGTAGACTTTGGCTTATCTTGAGATCCTCAGTGCTTAATTGTTTATCTTGTCAGCTTATTTTGATATTCTAGGTTGATTTAGACAATGTTAAGCTTAACCTAGCTTTTTCTAGTTCTTCCCTAGCTTAAATTACCTTCTCAGCTTATTTGCCTTTTTGTTCTTTTTCCTCTTTTCCTTTTAAGCCTACTGTTTTGCTTTTGTTTAGCTTTTTCTGAGCTTATTAGAAGTTTTCTAAAATAGTTGTAGTTTTAAAATTGCTTATATTATTGAGCTTATTCAGTTTTTTTTTTAAAAAGAAAAAGAAAAAAAATTAATTAGTTTAACAAAAAGGCTGAGCCAGGGATTCGAACCCTGGTCTCCAGCCCAGACAACACCTCACACACAACACCCTTGCCAACTCTGCCCTTGGGACTTTTCTGTCCATCTTTGTTTCTTATTTCCTTTTAACTAGTTTATAGATCCTATTGCTTATTTTCCCTTTTAGCTTAGTTCCAGCTTATCTGGATAAGCTGGCAGCCCCTTCTTATTTTTCCTAGCTTTCTTTTACTTTAAAGTATTTTTAGAAAAAGTTTCAGATTTATTTTTCAAGTTTTACTATTTTTAATCATTTAATTAGTTTAAAATAGTTTTTAATTCTTAGAAAATTAAATATTAATAAAAAAAAATATAATTCTTTTTTTTTTAAATGTTCTTTTATTAATTAAAATGTAGGAAAAATAAATTTGCACCCGTAGAGTTAGTATCTCATCATTTCACTTTTAATCTCGGGATTAGCCTGGGAATTTCCGTTTTTAGGTTTCCTTTTACGATTTCACTTACGTTTGCCGTATATTAGCCTTTCCCTTGCCTTATTAATTGTATTTAGTTAATATTCCATAGTTTTAGTTTAAAAACCCATAATCCCTCTCATTTCACTATTCACGACACGTTTCACGAACCCGAATCACTAAATTCCTTTCACACCTTCGTCGGGACAACGAACCGGGTTACACATATTTCCTTTGTGTCTCTTCCTTTGGAACTAAATTATCATATCAATCCACTATAATAAACCTTTTACAAAGGTTTATATAATAACATATCATTAATTTTTATAAACCTACATTCACTATAGTACAAACCTTTACAATATTTCTTATATAACAAATGCATTAAATGTACTAATTTTTAAAGAGGTTCAAGAATTAGGACATCTTCATGCCACATAGAGATGAAATGAGTGTCTTGAAATAAATATAACCCTTTTCATTTTTCTTAGACTTTTTCATAAACCCACCATAGTTGATAGCCTAAGTGGCAGCTTAGTGAAAACCAGTAAGAAAAAAGCCTTAAATCAGTTTTTTAATGGCCCTAAGCCTACGGCTCGGCTCGGTTCGACATATGAATAATGCCGGCTCAAGCCGCGGCTCTACATTGCACCCGAGCCATCGTCCCCCGGCTCCCAGTTCCACTTATGCCAATTAGGCTAAAAATGAGGAAGATAGAAAGGAGAAAATAAGCGGATGGTCAAAAGTTAAGGGAAGAAAATAAATAAATAAATAAATAAATAAATAAATAAATAAAAGGCTCTCCCTCGAGGACGACATTGTTAAATTTTAATTTAGGTGGGAATCGGCATGAAGAAGAAGAAGAAGCTTGATTCTCGTTTCCCAGCAGTATGTGTACTATTGGCTTTTCTTACTATCATGGAATTTGCATTTTCCCAATCTCTTTCTTTAACTGCTTATTCTTCAAGTATTTTATACTTGTGCTTTGGAGAAATAATCCCATCTCCTCCTGGCTAAAGCTTATTTTATAAGAAATAGGTCCTTCAGTCGGCACCCAAAAGCTCATTTTAAACCTCTTTGAAGAGGTCATGATTATTAGGTCTATTTTTTGTTACACATTTTTAAACATAAGCACTTAATTATAAGCAATCCCAAACACCCTGCTTATTTCAGGTTGGTCTTTACTTAATAACGATCCCAAACACACCCAGGGGCGGTACCAGAAAAAAATCTATGTGGGGGCAAGTGTATGTCGGGTTAGGGACTTCGAGTCGGGGGTTTTTCAACCACAATCTGAAATGAAATGAATTTAGTATGAACCAAATAGAATTCGATTTGGTTTTCATTTGAGCCCAAAAATCCAAATTTCTATTCTTCGTTACCAAGTATATATTCAAACAAAAATGTGGAAAACTAGAAGGGGGGTTGAATAGTTTTTACCATTTTTCAAGTTTTATTTGCTTTGTTACTATATGTTAATTCAAAGGAAACAATCACAAATAAATAATCACACAATATAAACAAAAGATAAAGAGAGGAAAGATCAAACCACACAACACTGTTGTTTATAGTGGTTCGGCTACAAGGACTCTCTTCCTTGCCCTACTCCACTCCCCGAGCTTCCAACTCGAGAGTTTATCTTTCACTAAGAAACAAACTCCTTTACTAGGCGGAGAAAACCTTTACACGTCACTTACTTCCTTTTTCGGTACTAAGCTAAACACCGGGTTCTTTCACAAGGTAGAACCAACCTGACGTCGCCTATTTATTTTACCGTCACTAAGCTAGATGTCGAGTTCTTTACAAGGGTACAACCACTCCCTACACTCTTTGTGCTTTAAGGACTAAAGCACTAACCACACTCACTGATTACAAATGATAGATATGATGTGTGAAACAAACTACAATATCACATAGTAATGCAACTAAAGGATTATGGTTCTGTAGATCCTTGAAAGCTTGATCTCTCTTCTACAAAATGAAAGATCAAAGTGAAATGCAACTATGAATGATGTTAGTAAGATATGTACTGAATGAATATGTGTGTTAAGCTATATGAGTGATGAGAAAGCCAAATGATCAGCTTGCTATTTATAGGCAAGTTGATCTTCAGCTGACGGATCCCACGGATCCCATAATAGGGATCCGTCCTTCACTGGACTTGGATCCGTGGGAGATGACAGCTAAGGATTTGTTGTATCTTACCAAATCTTCCATATCTTACCAAATCATCCAAGATCCTCAAATGTCAACTATGTAACTTGTAAATCTAAACAAGATATATCAAAGATATTATATGTGATGTATGCAATGATGTCATGGAATGATTTTATAATTAAAGTTTCCTTTTAAGGAAACAAGTTACTAAATAAGCAAACTTGTAATTCTTGGTTATTATGTGAAGTGTAAAATGTGTACTTAAGAGACTTAAGCTAGTATTTATTATTTGCTAAAAGATATTCCTTTAATTTGTCATTAACAAAACCAAGAAAAGATCGAAGAATATAAATAACGTTTTTGAGACGATATTTGTATTAACAATCTCCCCCTTTTTGTTGATGACAAAACATAAGGTATATTTTTGAGCAAGAGAATAAATATAGCATGAGTTCTTAAAAATATATATTAAGTTTGTTTATTAAAGAAAAGTTTTGTAAAAATGTATGTACTGTGATGAATCACAGTTAATGCAAACTTAGTCCTTTCTCCCCCTTTTTGTCGTAACAAAAAGAGTAGCATAGCGGAATGCGATTTTGAAACTTTAAAGCTCCCCCTTGTTTTATACTCCCCTGTAACACCCCGAAAATCGTAATGAAGCAACGGAAGACTTAAACGGGGTATTACCAACTAGATCACAGTCATAAGTATAGATTTTTGTTAAAAAGGGAAATTTTATATCATTCAATGAAAACTCAATATTCAGAGATTACATATTTGTTATTAAAAGGGGTAGTAGTTCACCAAAAGTGATGATGAATTTGAAAAGAATGATATAGTTATTTGGAACAAAGGTGGGTCTTTTCTCCATGCCCGTGCCAACTCCGTGCTTGAGATTTCTTTAATTACCTGAGATAAACATGCTTAAAAAGTCAACACAAAGGTTGAGTGAATTCACAGTGTTTTATTTGTAATAGTTTGAAATAGTTTGAACACAAGTCAGATAGTAGTGAAAACAATAAATGATATTGTGGTGTAATAATCAAATAGATAAATATTGCACTAAGCCTCATGAAACGCAAACCTTAACGTGTAGGGGTAGTAATAATAAATATCCCAATCATAGCAATGATATGGGTGATAAATGCCCTGGTGTAGGAGTTTTGCCATACTCAAATTCGAATAAAGTGCATTTGTCTATCAATCCGGCTAACACTATGGCTATCCATCCGGCTAGTACAAATGGGATGTCACTTCCAATAGATCTATTCACGAAATTCGCGTTCACTCGCAAGTGATTAATGGTTCATGATAAAGGGACTTTTAAATTGGCGGGTGTAATAACTTAGGCAATATTACTTAGCAATATCAATCAGGATAGCATACAAAAATACTTGTGTTCAGATTTATAGCATGTATCTCCCCACGGGATTTGAAAACATAGTAAAAGTGGGACTATGAACTCACCTCAGTAGTAGTAGTAATCTGGGATGTAATAGAATCAAAAGGTGTGTAGTAACTTCAACGCGTGACCTAGATTAGTATGGCATAATTTAGTTAGCAGACTAGGTTCAAGACTACACGAATTTAATTCAAAAGTTTTAAAGTGTTTATGTTGTTGTTGCTGGTGTGGCAGCATTTAAGTTTTTTTTTTAAAAGGAAGGAAAGAACCATGTTTTTAATATTTTTGGATATTGGCTCAACGGAGTGCACGGATGTTCAAAAGAATAGAAATGGTGACTCTTGAGTGAAAATATTCAGAAGAATACGCATGAAGAATAGGGATCATGACATGTCGACGCGAACGATATATAGGACAGTTGGTATTTAAATGATTGTACGAGTATATATATATTTATAGTTATACGTATATCTTCATGTGAATGAAATATATAAACTTGAAAAAGTTTTACTAATATATAAAAGGGTCATGAGAAAGTAATGTTTTGAAAAATAATAATCTCATTTGTTTTTGTATAACTGTTTTTAGTTTAATAAGTTTTAAAAATATACCATCTAACTAGTTACAATTTTCACAATTTAATTATATGTAGCTAAGTGTCAATTATATAAAAATTTAGGTCTTTCCTTTTAAACCATTTCATGTCACTAGTAAGAATCGTGACGTTGTCTAAATATGTAAATAGGTGTAGTAAATATGGTTAGTAGTGTAGTTAGTTTAAATAGATCGCGAAGTGTAAAATATATAAAATGGTCATGTTTTTATTAGCTTGACGAGTTGTGACGACGGCGAATAGATATAACACGAGTTTGTGTAAGGAGTGGGCTGCTATAGGAAGGAAGGAAATGCACATGTAGAAGGCTCACTTGGTGGGCTGCGGCCCAACCAGAAACCCAACAACCTAACAGACAAATGAGGAGTTGGATTCTGATAACGCAAGTCAAAAGAAGAACAAGGGAAAAGGAAATATAAGGCTTGTCTAAAGCTTGGTCCAAAAGATGGGGACTAAATTAGTATTGATAAGGAAAAGAAAAATAAAATAAAATATATGTTCCAGTAGTTCTTAGAACCAATATTAACACAGGCCAAAGTGGCTCTAAGACTCGAAATAAACGTGATTCGGGAAGTCTTAAATGATATAAATGACATGATCTTTTGAGGGGGGAACTAGACTCTCCCTTTTTGGGTAAGATTGAAATCGTCTAGGAGTCCTTTAGGGACCTTTTTACCGAGCAAATGAACACCCAAAGGGGTGGTTTTTACCAAAACTTTACACAAAAACAGCATCTAGTCGCGACTACACAATCCTTCGAGATGAAATGAACCAAGACTATCATGTTTACTTATCTTTGGTGAGTCCGGGCACCCTCTCGGCTCACTCATTGACCCAACATACACGACTCCATTTATATTATGATCAAAAGAAGTTTGTTTCTATCTACTAGGACTTGAACTAAAAAAAAACCACGCAATCTTACAAGAACAACTCGAATATTAGAGTAACTAAGACTCTATATCTCATTCGAGTATAATCGAGCAGTTACCAAGATGTTGAGTGCAACTCAACTCTTGACTACATTCGACAACCCAAAAACCATTTAGCCTCAATATACTAGTTCGAAACCTAACCAATTCAATACTTGAACACAGATTTTTACTTAAGCCACATTCAAATTTTCATTTATCACAACGATCTAATCCCAAGAATGTGTACGAATTAAGAACAACAAAAGGACTAAACACTTTCAAAACCGAGCCAAGATTAAACCTTATTATTAGTTCTTCATTTAAATTAAGCCACACCAACACAAAACAAACCAAAATATCGATTCCATAATTATTTCATTCGACAGACATGACATAATTTAACGAAAACATCCACAAATCATATGTTTAAAATTTACAGTCGAAAGATACACACCAGAAAAACATGGCTACAATTGAAATAGGAAAATTCAAGATTTTGAGATCCCTTACAAAAGAATGCAGCCATTGACAATGAGGCCAAGAAAATCAAACCCGGATCCGAAAGCTCCAAAACCCACTTCCTTCTCCAATCCGAATCACACTTTAACCCTTTGCTTGAGAGCTTCTCAAATTGAGGTGTGTTTGAATTTGGTATGATTCGAATAGGGTCCAGGGGAGGTGAATTTATAGATGAAAATGGAGTTAGGCTCCATATTACTTTCGATTCATGGGACAACTAACCTTCCTAATTGGTGTGAAATCCTTATATAAGTTTCTAAATCTTATGAAGTCTTGTGATATGAAAGGGACAAATGATCCATGGTCAACTAAGATTTCTAGGTGGTTGTGTATAGATGGTGATGGATCGAAGATGGTGATGGTTTGGGGAAGAGAACTGTCGACAAAAGAAAAGAGAGAGGAGGTGGGTAGAGTGCAGTAAAAAAAAAGGAAATAAGAGATAAAGAAGTTAGTGGGTGTAGGTTGATTTAATTTTAGGATAGGTATGTATTTTATTTTAGATGTATTTGTAAAATGTAAATTGTATGAAAAGTTAAATATTGTATTTTGGATGAAAAGTAGTATAGATGTTTATGAGTATTTTAATTTAAGGTAAATAATGTAACTACCTGGTCCTGCTAAATCGTGTCGGTTCTGGCTTCGTGTAAATATCTCTAGTTCGAGAGTTTTGGAGTCGTCATAAATTATTTGTTCTTATTTCTGAGTTCGTATTTATTTTTATGATCTGCTTTGTACATTCTTTGTTGTGATCTATTAAACTTATGCCATACTATCACGGTGTCGGTACGCGCGTGGTTCCAGTGAAAATGGAACGTGAGTTTTGCCACAGGGTTTGTTTTGAAATCTTACTGGTTATTTCTCAGTAAATAATATATATATATATATATATATATTATATATATATATATATATATATATATATATATATATAATATATATATATATATATATATATATAGTAATATTTCGAATGCCAAGGTGAATAAAATAACTTGATTAAAGTTCATAATCAATTGTTTCGGGTTTACAGAAAGTTAATAACTCTAAATTTTTCGGGTTATTACAGTACCTACTCGTTAGACAGGATTCGTCCCGAATCCTAAGATGTGGTAGTGGTCGGGGTTGTCTTATCGAATAGGTGAGGGTATTTAGCACGAATTTGGTCTTCGCGTTCCCATGTGTACTCGGGTCCTCTCTTCGAGTTCCGTCTAACTTTGACAATAGGGATACGGCTTTGTTTTAATTGTTTGACATCTCTATCCAAAATCTCCATTGGTTTTTCGACAGAATTTAGCTTATCGTCAAGTCGATTTTCTTTCAAAGGTACGACCAGGGTTTCATGAATATCAAAAATCTGTGGGGGTAACCTACCCGTTAGACAAAGGATTTTGTTAATAACAAATTTTAACAATGAGGGTTCCGGTCGAGAACTTGGTGAATGTAGAGAAAGTTGTTAACCTTCAGCTTTTGTAGATGGTGAATCAGTTTGTTTTAGGATTTATAAATAACTGCTCCCAGCATAACATGATCCCTCCTGAATTAGACATAGGTAGCTAGGCTATGTATAATTTAGGAACAATGATGTGATGTTCGGTTTAGTCGTTATAATTCTCAGTGTTTAAATAGATTCAACCCATGCCGTTTACAAAATGGCAATTTAAGGAAAGATGTTATGAGTGATAACAAATTTGTTGATAATATGGAAGTCAGAAAGGAATAGAAAGTACAATAGATGGGGAATTATCACAGCAAGTTGTTTTTAGAACAGAAAGTAGTCTTAAAAATCCGGATACTAGGGATGTCGTAGACTTAGTACAACATAATACATAAGGGAATGGGACTGCTAAATTCTAAACTTCATTAGTCCGTCGTGTTGTTGAGGACTTGGTGAGCTTCTCTTCCCTCCAACATATATGCTCTCCCGCGAGCACCTTCGACTTTTTGCCCACGGTTCTGAGGGCATTCGTTCCTGTAGTGTCCACGCTCCCCACAGCCAAAACAAGTCACTACTCGTTGTAAGTCGTTCCCAGCAACGGGGCCTCTATCCTTGCAATTCTTGGTCTAATGGCCTACTCTGTGGCAGCTTCCACACTTAACAGTGCAAGGCCCTGAGTGATGCCAATTGCACTGATCGCATAGTGGGTGGTTCCCAGCATAAACTCTGCCTTCTGTTGGTGCAGCCGTATAAACCTTTGCGACTTTTTGCTCTCTGTTTTGTTGGTGGTGGTGAGTGTTGTTGTTGTGGTGCGAGCTGTTGTTGTGATTGCCTCTACGATCATCAAATTTTCTTTTGTGATCGTTGCTTCCCTGAGCCTGATTACGCCTGATTTCCCTTTCCAGTAATTTCTGAGCAGTCTCCATGGCTTCCTCCAGTGTTTGTGGTTTGGACACCGTGACATCTCCTTCTATGCTTCTGGGTAATCCTTCAACATACCTTTCAGTGTCTTCTCGAAATCCGGCACCTTGGTTGGGCATAGTATGGAGAGCTCTTGGAATCTCCTATCATAAGCCCTAAGATCATATCCTTTTACCACCAAGCGGTCAAACTCATCTTCCATCTTTCGAATTTCGGTGCGAGGACAATACTTCTTCAACATCTTCTGTTTAAACTCAGCCCAAGGAAGTTGGTAAGCTCTATCATTACCCATTTTATGAGCAGTGGCGTTCCACCACGACAGTGCATCATCTGCTAGAGTGCCAGTAGCAAAGGCGACTTTGTCGTTTTCGGCACAACCACTTCTTGTAAAGACAGTCTCTGAACGCTCAAACCATCGAGCTAACTCTGTCACTCCTTCAGTACCTTTAAAGGTTGGCGGTTTGCAACTCATGAACTCCTTGTACGTGCACTTGCGGGTTGCAACTGGCTCGCTCTCGGCAGTGGGCCTTGTTGCACTACCGGTAGGAGTTGTGGCTGCAGCTTGAGCTATAAATGCAGCGGTCACGCTTTCCGTGATCAATCGGCGGATCTCCTCCGGAGTCATGATCGATCCGGCGACTGCTTCTGTAGTTCTGTTGCGGGTAGCCATGTTCTAACAATGACACAAGAACATATATTTAGGTTTTACGGTTAATATAATCAAGTGAGGTGTCATAATTGTCCTCATAATAGTAGCATACAACATCCTCATAAACAAAATAATTAATCATCACGACATGTCTGAATACAATCACAACACGCATGGAATAATATGGTGACGTATAAAAGAAAATCACAACACATAAATGAAGAAAGCAACCATAACATAGATCAATATTGGTACATAGTAATCATAACTAACCATGAGTTTTAATAATTTGATACATTGTTTCCAAAAGAACAATACCATACAAAATTATTAATGCCACGCTGGGCAAGTTAAGATGTCACTACTACAACAATACGTGGCTAATCTATGAAGTGCCGGGTGCATCTCCAGGTCCGTGCTGTAAACCTCTAACTATCTCAGCCAAGTCATCCATCTCTATAAAACGCCTTTGGAAATCCTGGTTTATACTCAACTGTGCTGCCAACATAGCCTCTAAAGCGGTAATCCTCTGACTCTGGGTTCTCTCAGTATCCCTGGCTGCTCGTAGGGCTCTCTCAACATCTCCTACCCTACACTGTAATCCCTGGACTGTCTCCTGGGCTACCGTCCGCGCATGCTCAACGGCATCAACTCTGAAACTCACATCAGAGATCTCTTGTCTTCTGATGTTCATCCTCCTGAACAATATACGGAGGTCTTGGTCGTACGACTCAAACTGATCAGCTGGTAGCTCATCGAGGTGCTCGGAGTGAAGCTCTACTCTTCTAGTCAGCGAATCCAACTGGTTCTGCATCTGGGCAACAACGCTCATCTCTGTGTCCTCTAGTGGTGTCCCAGGGTATGGAGTGTCCGAAGACTCGAATGATGATAAATGAGACATATAGTCCCAGGTCTCCATGGTGGCAATGCGATCGTCTATACATGGTATATCTCTCCACACCATGTCATCCTCTGTCTCCATTTGAGTTCTCCTGGAACTCTGGTCAACCTCGAATGTGCTGGGCACTCCCTCCACCATCTCGTTATTTTGAGGCATGACGGCTCTCCCTGACGGTGGTAAGTGGATAAGTGAGTGTGGGAGTAAGGGAAAGAATAATGTCGAATCGGGTAACGTGGATGTGGACTCCGTTAGCACATAAGAATCGTCTGAGTTTGGTATGAGTTGGATAACTGAGGAAGTGCGAATAGTACGGGGAATGATTTCGGTGGAGTAAAGTGAATTAAAAGCCATGGTACTGTAATATCCCGATAATAACAAGTGTAAGTTAGCTAATAATAATAACAACGTGCATTAGTCATAATAACATATGAAAGTGATAAAACTAATTCGTTAGGTATGCATAATCTGCCAAGCAAATCTCAATGCAAATATAATAACATTCGTAGGTGATAAAATTTTATTCGTTATGCATAATCTGCCAAGCAAATCTCAATGCAAGTACTTGTAGGTGTTGGCACGGAGGGCATAGGGTGGTAGAGTTTTAAAATGGTCCTTTTAGAAATCGTGGTTATAGTCCAGTGTTTTGAAAATCACTTGGTTCTCTATAACCTAGGCTCTGATGCCAATCTGTAACACCCTGAAAATCGTAATGAAGCAGCGGAAGACTTAAACGGGGTATTACCAACTAGATCACAGTCATAAGTATAGATTTTTGATAAAAAGGGAAATTTTATATCATTCAATGAAAACTCAATATTCAGAGATTACATATTTGTTATTAAAAGGGGTAGTAGTTCACCAAAAGTGATGATGAATTTGAAAAGAATGATATAGTTATTTGGAACAAAGGTGGGTCTTTTCTCCATGCCCGTGCCAACTCCGTGCTTGAGATTTCTTTAATTACCTGAGATAAACATGCTTAAAAAGTCAACACAAAGGTTGAGTGAATTCACAGTGTTTTATTTGTAATAGTTTGAAATAGTTTGAACACAAGTCAGATAGTAGTGAAAACAATAAATGATATTGTGGTGTAATAATCAAATAGATAAATATTGCACTAAGCCTCATGAAACGCAAACCTTAACGTGTAGGGGTAGTAATAATAAATATCCCAATCATAGCAATGATATGGGTGATAAATGCCCTGGTGTAGGAGTTTTGCCATACTCAAATTCGAATAAAGTGCATTTGTCTATCAATCCGGCTAACACTATGGCTATCCATCCGGCTAGTACAAATGGGATGTCACTTCCAATAGATCTATTCACGAAATTCGCGTTCACTCGCAAGTGATTAATGGTTCATGATAAAGGGACTTTTAAATTGGCGGGTGTAATAACTTAGGCAATATTACTTAGCAATATCAATCAGGATAGCATACAAAAATACTTGTGTTTAGATTTATAGCATGTATCTCCCCACGGGATTTGAAAACATAGTAAAAGTGGGACTATGAACTCACCTCAGTAGTAGTAGTAATCTGGGATGTAATAGAATCAAAAGGTGTGTAGTAACTTCAACGCGTGACCTAGATTAGTATGGCATAATTTAGTTAACAGACTAGGTTCAAGACTACACGAATTTAATTCAAAAGTTTTAAAGTGTTTATGTTGTTGTTGCTGGTGTGGCAGCATTTAAGTTTTTTTTTAAAAGGAAGGAAAGAACCATGTTTTTAATATTTTTGGATATTGGCTCAACAGGAGTGCACGGATGTTCAAAAGAATAGAAATGGTGACTCTTGAGTGAAAATATTCAGAAGAATACGCATGAAGAATAGGGATCATGACATGTCGACGCGAACGATATATAGGACAGTTGGTATTTAAATGATTGTACGAGTATATATATATTTATAGTTATACGTATATCTTCATGTGAATGAAATATATAAACTTGGAAAAGTTTTACTAATATATAAAAGGGTCATGAGAAAGTAATGTTTTGAAAAATAATAATCTCATTTGTTTTTGTATAACCGTTTTTAGTTTAATAAGTTTTAAAAATATACCTTCTAACTAGTTACAATTTTCACAATTTAATTATATGTAGCTAAGTGTCAATTATATAAAAATTTAGGTCTTTCCTTTTAAACCATTTCATGTCACTAGTAAGAATCGTGACGTTGTCTAAATATGTAAATAGGTGTAGTAAATATGGTTAGTAGTGTAGTTATTTTAAATAGATCGCGAAGTGTAAAATATATAAAATGGTCATGTTTTTATTAGCTTGACGAGTTGTGACGACGGCGAATAGATATAACACGAGTTTGTGTCGGGAGTGGGCTGCTATAGGAAGGAAGGAAATGCACATGTAGAAGGCTCACTTGGTGGGCTGCGGCCCAACCAGAAACCCAACAACCTAACAGACAAATGAGGAGTTGGATTCTGATAACGCAAGTCAAAAGAAGAACAAGGGAAAAGGAAATATAAGGCTTGTCTAAAGCTTGGTCCAAAAGATGGGGACTAAATTAGTATTGACAAGGAAAAGAAAAATAAAATAAAATATATGTTCCAGTAGTTCTTAGAACCAATATTAACACAGGCCAAAGTGGCTCTAAGACTCGAAATAAACGTGATTCGGGAAGTCTTAAATGATATAAATGACATGATCTTTTGAGGGGGGAACTAGACTCTCCCTTTTCGGGTAAGATTGAAATCGTCTAGGAGTCCTTTAGGGACCTTTTTACCGAGCAAATGAACACCCAAAGGGGTGGTTTTTACCAAAACTTTACACAAAAACAGCATCTAGTCGCGACTACACAATCCTTCGAGATGAAATGAACCAAGACTATCATGTTTACTTATCTTTGGTGAGTCCGGGCACCCTCTCGGCTCACTCATTGACCCAACATACACGACTCCATTTATATTATGATCAAAAGAAGTTTGTTTCTATCTACTAGGACTTGAACTAAAAAAAAACCACGCAATCTTACAAGAACAACTCGAATATTAGAGTAACTAAGACTCTATATCTCATTCGAGTATAATCGAGCAGTTACCAAGATGTTGAGTGCAACTCAACTCTTGACTACATTCGACAACCCAAAAACCATTTAGCCTCATTATACTAGTTCGAAACCTAACCAATTCAATACTTGAACACAGATTTTTACTTAAGCCACATTCAAATTTTCATTTATCACAACGATCTAATCCCAAGACTGTGTACGAATTAAGAACAACAAAAGGACTAAACACTTTCAAAACCGAGCCAAGATTAAACCTTATTATTAGTTCTTCATTTAAATTAAGCCACACCAACACAAAACAAACCAAAATATCGATTCCATAATTATTTCATTCGACAGACATGACATAATTTAACGAAAACATCCACAAATCATATGTTTAAAATTTACAGTCGAAAGATACACACCAGGAAAACATGGCTACAATTGAAATAGGAAAATTCAAGATTTTGAGATCCCTTACAAAAGAATGCAGCCGATTGAAATGAGGCCAAGAAAATCAAACCCGGATCCGAAAGCTCCAAAACCCACTTCCTTCTCCAATCCGAATCACACTTTAACCCTTTGCTTGAGAGCTTCTCAAATTGAGGTGTGTTTGAATTTGGTGTGATTCGAATAGGGTCCAGGGGAGGTGAATTTATAGATGAAAATGGAGTTAGGCTCCATATTACTTTCGATTCATGGGACAACTAACCTTCCTAATTGGTGTGAAATCCTTATATAAGTTTCTAAATCTTATGAAGTCTTGTGATATGAAAGGGACAAATGATCCATGGTCAACTAAGATTTCTAGGTGGTTGTGTATAGATGGTGATGGATCGAAGATGGTGATGGTTTGGGGAAGAGAACTGTCGACAAAAGAAAAGAGAGAGGAGGTGGGTAGAGTGCAGTAAAAAAAAAAGGGAAATAAGAGATAAAGAAGTTAGTGGGTGCAGGTTGATTTAATTTTAGGATAGGTATGTATTTTATTTTAGATGTATTTGTAAAATGTAAATTGTATGAAAAGTTAAATATTGTATTTTGGATGAAAAGTAGTATAGATGTTTATGAGTATTTTAATTTAAGGTAAATAATGTAACTACCTGGTCCTGCTAAATCGTGTCGGTTCTGGCTTCGTGTAAATATCTCTAGTTCGAGAGTTTTGGAGTCGTCATAAATTATTTGTTCTTATTTCTGAGTTCGTATTTATTTTTATGATCTGCTTTGTACATTCTTTGTTGTGATCTATTAAACTTATGCCATACTATCACGGTGTCGGTACGCGCGTGGTTCTAGTGAAAATGGAACGTGAGTTTTGCCACAGGGTTTGTTTTGAAATCTTACTGGTTATTTCTCAGTAAATAAAATATATATATATATATATATATATATATATATATATATATATATATATATATATATATATATATATATATATATATATATATATATATTATATATAGTAATATTTCGAATGCCAAGGTGAATAAAATAACTTGATTAAAGTTCATAATCAATTGTTTCGGGTTTACAGAAAGTTAATAACTCAAAAATTTTCGGGTTATTACATCCCCCTAGATGGAGTAATCAAGGAAATGATGCATGAATCTACAAAACAAACGGTTAGTATATGAAATGCTTATGAAATGCTCCCCCTCGATGTATACTCCTCACTTCTCGAGTACCAACGTATACTTTGAAGGGTATGATATGCTGCAAATGAAGTGTTAGTAATGAATGACTTCAATGAAGAAGTAGAATGCTTGTGAAGTATTCTTCCAAACAAGCCTTTCAATATGTTTTGACTTTTAAAAGTCAAAGTAAGTGTCTGATCATTATTTGTACCTAAAGCAATCATAATCAAGGTATAATATAGGCTATATAAGGATGTTAGCTCACAATGATAATGATAATATGCAATATGTTGATCACTCATAAGCATAAAACATCACATTCATAGATATTGAAAATTTTGTGACAAAAGTCACAATGATGAAATGATGTTACAAGTACAATATAAAGACATCCTAGAAAGAAATAAAAAGTCCTAAAGCAACAATCCAAAAGGTCCTAACAACTAGTCTAGAAAGCTCCTATTGAGGAGGATGAGAGATGGCGTTTAAACGTTCAAGAACATGGTTCAAGATGAACCTCATCTCATTTTGAAGCTCATGGACCAAGATGTTGGCCCTTTGGGCCAAGTGAGCCGTTCTCTCACAATGTGCGCAATCATGACTTGAGAACCCGGGAGGATGACTAGGTTCCAAGTTTTGTGGTGGTGGTGGTGGTGATGGTGGTTGGTTGTAGTTGTTGTTTGATGGTTGTTGTGGTGTTTGGAGGGAGTTCATAAGGATTTTTTGAATGTCCATTGCTTCATGAAGGCGATGGTCAACCATACCCGAGAGAGTATAGAGTTGTGTTAACTCCGCACTTATTTCCTCTTGTGTTTGAGGAATGTTGCTCCACATCGCCTCATCTATGGCGATGAGTGTTGAAGTTGGTGATAGTGGTGGTATTTGGGGATGAGGTTGTGGTGCTTCACGGTATAGAGGACCATGAATCTCCGGATGGAGAGGATGAAATAGCATAGGTTCTAAGTTTTCAAGACTTATTGGTGGAGGATTGGTTGATGTAGGTGGAAGATCTTCTAACTCTTCAAGATATGGTTGTGGAGATGTTGGTGGTGTCCTAAAGAGTTCCATGGGTTGGAGTTTTGGTGAGGATGGTGATGAGGCAGACTTCTCAGACTGTGATGGAGCGGGAGCAGGAGCGGGTGGTGGTGTGGTTGCTACAGGAGTTATGGTAGGAGGTGGTGTTTTTATGACTACATGTGAGGGAGTTGGAGTAGTTAAAGTAAGAAAGTTTTCACTAGCAATGGGTGAGGATATGTTTAGTGGTGATGATTCTTCAGAGGATGAATTGTGGATGTTGATGAAACAACAAGGTTTCACACTAATACGGGCTGTTCTTTTTAGTGGCTTAGAAGTGGAGGAGTTGTTTGACTTTGTCATTGAGACTTTTTGGTGAAGTATGATAGCTAAAATGTACAGGAGAAGAGATGGTTGGGATGTAAATTGAAGATCCTAAAGTACTAATTTATAGACAGAAGGTTTGTGAGTCTGTGTGTTTGGATTTGATGTCAATCCAATAGAGAATGTTGGTTTCTAATGATTTGGAACAAACATTTGTGCAGGTCATATCAAGAAAGTCAATCCATTGAGCTTGGGTTGAGTAATTTGTTGTGGATTTGACGGATCCCTAAAAAGGGTTCCTTCTTTGTATCAGTTTGGTAACTCACACCTAAAATTCAAAAATTTAAATTTTGGTGGGAAATTTTGTTGTTAGTTTTCTAAGAGTTTCTAAATCCTTCTAAGATGATTTATGATCAGTGAGTGAGTCCTATATGGTACTAGAAGTGAAAATCTAAGAATCGGGATGAGTCAAAAGAGTTTTAGAAACTTACTGAGAATGCTGCGGATCCAAGTTGTATCAAATGCGGAACCAAATTGAGGGATCCGCTAAATCCGCAGGTAGGCGGATGGCAGAACCAACGATAAGCCTTGGCGGAGCCAAGTTTTTTGATCCGCCTAATCCGTGTCCTATTTGCTAAAACTAAACAGAAGACTTGTCATATTTTGCATTTTTCGACGAAAACCCGAAAATTTACCTAGACCTTGCTTAACATCTAATATGTATAGCAAAACAACTAAATATGATAACATTAACACACGATTGAACATAGTTTAATCCATTCTTAGAAACTTACCGTTTTAGGTGTTATGCCAAACATAGGCTATAACCCGGAAAATTGATAACCATGAGGGTTATCTACCTGCAAATGTTAGTTATTACACATACATAACAAGTATTATCAGATAAATTCGAGACACATAGAAGTTTAACATCACATAGTCTAACATTGTTCAAATCCAAACACTCCTTTAACTAAGCTTCTTCTTCAACTTCTTTATTCCTTTGTGCAATTTCATCATCCAACGACCAAGATTCTTTACCATTCCTTTAATGTTTCGATACTCAGCGGATTCATTTGGAATTAGAGGAAGAGGGCTCAAGTATTCGGGTGGAGGAATTCTAGAATTTGGCAAACCATCATCTTCACTCATTGAAGATGATGAGGATGATGTCGGTACACGAGGACGTTTACCTTTATCAGCACTAACCCTAAAGTCACTCAAAGGAACGAAGGTATGCTCAATTTCATTGTATTCCGGAACAAAACCTAACGGGTTTGGACGGGCGGGTGCAAAGGCTATATAGAGTCGGGTTAAGAGCATTCCATAAGGCATTGCAATCTTGCCTTGAACCGGAATGTCACACATTCTTTTGGAAACATAATAAGCAAGATTGAAGGGTTGATGAGTAGAGATGTTGTACATCATATGACATAAACAAGCATTGATGTGATCACGTTTTCCTATGGTGCACATCACATTAGCCCTTAAGACGTCTTCCATTTTCTTGAATTCGGGTTTGAGTTCATTTAGTTCCATCGCAAATGGATCTCTAGCAACTTCACGGCCACGATACATCCTTGTAGGATTGTTCTTAGGAATGAAGAGATGTTCCCTAATCTCTTCTTTTGATGCGAGAGGAGTGACATATGGTGTCGTCCTATCGAGATTGGATTCTAAGATTGTTAAGGACCATTTGTCCGAGTAAATACATGTCCCTTGACTTGGAATGCCCAAGACCTCACCAAATTGATCAAGAGGGATGTTGACAAAATTTCCATTTAGAGTAAACTAAAGACTTAAGAAGCCTTGGTCACATGAACTAAGACCTACACTAGCATAGAACTCAATAATGAACCTAGGGACGATTGGTTCATCTATATCCAAAAGAGTATGTTGGGAATAAAATGTTCAAGTCAAAGAGCCTGCCAAAGATGTTAAAGAGCCTGCTAGTTGATTTTTGAAGAGTATGAAGATGTTCTACCAGTACCTTCTGGGTAGAAGGTACTGCTAGTTGATGAAGAGCCTGCCAAGCTTATGTCATGTCGATTAGATATTTTGTAATAGATATTTAGTTGAATTATTAGTCTTTGTACATTGTTATACGTTATGTAGAAGTAGTTTAGTCTTCTGTGAACCACAGAAGAATATGGCAGAGTTGTACATTGGTAGTTGTATTTAATTGTAGGCGCCAATATAGTCAAAGTATAGTTTTATATTCAACCACTTGACAATCTTGTAATAAGATATCCTTATCTTATAAAAGGATATCTTAGTCACCACTTCATGCATGCATCTTTACCAACTAATAACCAAAAACAAACTATCTCTCAAGTAACTTAGTTACTTCAATTCACAAATCCTTTTACAATCTTAGATTCAAGATTACTTTGTAATCCCGGTGATATTTAGATCATCCGTATTATTTCATCAATAATATTGAATCGTTTTGTGTTAACCAAAGTTGTGTTCTTTGTTCATTGCATTCTCACGTTTACTTAAACTCACCACCTTGTGTTCTTTTAAGTGTGTTGTAGTAGATTCCGCATGCTAAACACATTCAATACATAAATATCTCAAACGAACAAAACCGTTCCACAAGTGGTATCAGAGCTAGGCTTGATATTTACTAATTTAAAAGAACAATGGATGTTGAACATATTCAAACAAATGTTGCAGCTAAACTTCCATTACTTAAGCAAAATGAGTTTGAAATGTGGAGACTAAGGGTTGAACAATACTTTCAAGTGCAGGACTATGCACTTTGGGAGATCATTGAACAAGGCAATTCATTTAAACCCCAAATCACCACTACAACAGTAAATGATGCTCTTGTAACAAGAATACAAGACCAACCATCAAATGCAGATGAAAAAGTTCAGAAGAGAAATGATCTAAAAGCAAGGAGTATGTTACTGATGACTATTCCAAATGATCAACTTCTGATCTTTAACAAATACAAAGATGCCAAAACCCTTTTTGAAGCTATTGTGGCTAGGTTTGGTGGTAATGATGCTACCAAGAAAACACAGAAAACACTTCTCAAACAACAATTTGAGAACTTTACAGCCACAACCAATGAGTCTTTGGACAGTATGTTCAATAGACTTCAGAAGCTTGCAAGTCAGTTAGCCATCCATGAAGTGATGATAACTCAAGAAGATCTAAACTCTAAATTTCTTAGGAGTTTACCTTTAGAATGGTCTATGCATGTCATTGTCTGGAAGAACAAGCCAGATATTGACCAGATGAGTCTCAATGATCTCTACAACAATTTCAAAATTGTCAGAACATGAAGTAAAGAAGACTACTGGGTCAAGTTCAGGAAATATGGCATTTGTTTCATCACCAAGCATCTCAAAGGCTGATAATGAAGAAAAAGGTGGAAGAGAAGAAGGTATTGCCAACACAACCTTTGGTACTGCTAGTACTTCTAGTAGTACCAAATCCATTTTAGATGAAATAATTGGGTGTGCTTTTCTTACATCTCAACACAATGGGTCCGTATTAACATTCGAAGATCTTCAAGAGATTCATCCTGATGATCTTGAAGTGATGGACATAAAGTGGCAACTTTCACTTTTAAGCATTAGAGCTAAGAAATTGTTGATGAGGACTGGCAAGAAGATAATGATAAATGGAAATGAGCCTGCTGGCTATGATAAGTCAAAAGTGGAGTGTTACAACTGCCACATGAAAGGTCACTACTCTAGAGAGTGTAGAAGACCTAAGAAGTAGGATGACAAGGGTAGAGGGTTTGACAACAGAAATAAAGAAAGCTTTGAGAAGAGAGGAAGCTTTGAAAGCAAGAGTAAGGTTGTTGAAGTTGCTAAGCCAAAAGCAATGGTTGCTATTGATGGCATGGGTTTTGATTGGAGTTTCATGGGTGAAGATGAGTCAACTTCTGATGAATTGGCTTTGATGGCATTCTCCACTCCTGAGGTACAAACTATCAAATGTTCTAATAATTGTGAATTTCTTAAAGAATTAGAAATTATAAGAAAATCTTATGATACAGAAATATTAGAACACAGAAAAACCCAACAAACATTATTTGACCATAAGTGTGGTATGGCCAAACTAGAAAAACAAATCATTCACTATAGAGAAAATGAACTCACATTTTCTGATGCTAAAGCTGCTCTTAATAGACAAATATTTTTGAAAGATTCAGAAATAGAAATGGTAAGGACTGAGTGCACTAAAGTGACATTGGCTAGAGATAATATTCAACTGACTGTTACTAAATTGGAAAATGCTTCTGAGTGTACAAGGAGCATAGTAGAGAATCAGATGAATAAGAGAATAAAATCAGGGATAGGATACAATGAATGTCCACCTCCTTATAGAGGAATTCCTTGTCCTCCAGGATCAGATCTTGCTGAATCAGGTTTGCATGAAGTCACTAACAAACCATTAGCTAAACCTGTAGTGATAAGTGAACCTTCTGAGAGTGCTAAGAATGTCTCACTCTCTAAGGTGCTCACTGAGAAGAGACCAGATGTCCTAATTATTGAAGATTGGGTATCTGATGATGATGAAGATGAGACTACTCCTATCAAAGGAATCAAAGTAGGACCAGTAAGTCTTAAGAAAGTAGAAGTTAAAGCTAAGGCTAAAGCTGTTTTGAAAACAGTTGAAAGTTGTAAAAATTGTAATAACAAACCTAGGGGAAGCCAAAGAAATTGGAACAACCTTAAGTCACAACAACTAGGTGATGACTTTGTTATGTTCAATAAGGCTTGTTATTATTGTGGTAGCTTTAATCATCTTCATGCTTATTGTAATAAATGGGTTTCTGGGAGTAAATCAAAGTCTAAAACAAATGTTACTCACCCCAGAAAAAGTTTTGTTAAGTCTAACACCACAAATGTTAAACATACTGTTAGACAAAATAAGCCTGTTATTGCAAAACCAACTGATAAGGGTACAAGAAACACTTTCAAATGTGTACCAAAAGTTGTGAATAGTCCTATTCAAAAGAAATCTGTGGTCAAAACACAAATTTGGAAACCAAAAACCAAAGGTCCTGCTAGACCAAATGGTACTGCCAAGATTGGTATTACCAAAATTGGTACTGATAGACCAAAGACCACACAATGGATTAAAAGGGAAAGTGCTGTTAAGTCCTCAGCATGTTGGATTTGGAAACCAATCCAATCAAAAGGTGCATCAACAATCCTGAAAAGGTTTGACTTCATTGATGCAAGAGGCAAACCCAAGTCTGTCATGGCTTGGGTACCCCAAGGAAACTAATATGTTTATTCATGTGCAGGAACATTCAACTGATATTGAAGATCAAGGATATGTTGATAGTGGATGTTCAAGACACATGACAGGCAACATGTCATTCCTCTCAGACTTCAAAACTTTTGATGGAGGATATGTTACCTTTGGGGGAGGAATAAAAGGAAAGATCACTGGTAAAGGTACTATCAAAACCAGTAAACTAGATTTTGAAAATGAATGTATTTTGTGAAAGAACTTCAGTTTAATCTTCTTAGTGTCTCACAAATGTGTGACAAAAAGAACAATGTTCTCTTTACTGCCAATGAATGTATGGTTCTTTCTTCTGATTTTAAGATGCCTGATGAGAGTCAGATTCTTCTTAAAATTCCAAAAAGGAACAATATGTACAGTGCCAATTTAAAGAACATTGATCCTAAGGAGAGTCTAACTTGTTTGGTAGCAAAAGCCTCATTGGATGAATCTATGCTTTGGCATAGAAGGCTTGGTCATGTAAACTTTAAAACAATCAACACTATTGCAAAATATGATTTAGTAAGAGGTTTACCCAAAAAGATTTTCCAAAACGACCAATCCTGTGTTGATTGTCTAAAAGGCAAACAACATAGAGCTTCTTGTAAGCCCAAGACCCAAAACTCTATTTCTCAGGCTTTACATATGCTTCATATGGATCTCTTTGGTCCTACTAATGTGTGCAGCTTGAATGGTAAAAGATATTGTCTGGTTGTTACTGATGATTATAGCAGATTTTCATGGGTTTTCTTCTTAAGATCTAAACATGAAACTAGTGAGATACTTAAAACATATATCACTGAGGTAGAAAACCAATCTGATAAGAAGGTCAAAGTCATCAGGTGTGACAATGGGACAGAGTTCAAGAATAGAGTTATGGATGACTTTTGCAAGGAAAAAGGCATAAAAAGAGAGTTTAGTGTAGCTAGAACACCTCAGCAAAATGGAGTAGCAGAAAGAAAGAATAGAACACTTATAGAGGCTGCTAGAACTATGTTAGTAGACTCTAAGTTGCCTATTTCATTTTGGGCTGAAGCAGTTGGTACTGCTTGTTATGTACAAAACAGGGTTCTTGTGACAAAACCACATAGAAAAACACCTTATGAACTTTTCTTTGGTAGAACACCATCTTTAAGTTTTATGAGACCTTTTGGTTGTCATGTCACTATTCTAAATACAAAAGATCATTTAGGCAAGTTTGATGAAAAAGCAGATGTTGGCTATTTGATAGGGTATTCCTTGCAGAGTAAGGCCTATAGAGTGTTTAACACTTGCACTAGGTTAGTAGAAGAGAATCTTCACATAGAGTTTCAAGAGAAACTAACAAATGTGAAAGGAATTGGACCAGATTGGATGTTTGATATTGATAGGCTTTCAGAATCTATGAATTATGTGCCTGTTTCAGGTACAAATACTAATGATGATGCAGGTTTTGAAGACAATGTTGAAACTTCTAAAGATCAAGATTACATCTGGATGCCAATTTGGAAAAGTATGGATCTATCTTCAAGTCAAGAAGAACCTTCAAACACAACAAATGAAGGCAGTGAAGAAGATCAAGGAACTCAGAATCAAGAGAATCAAGAAAGTGGTACTAATGACAATGGTACTGCTAGTTCATCAGATGGTCCTGCTAGTTCAAGTATTGATACTGCTGAGCCATTGAATGTTCAAATAGATGATTCTTTCACAGAAGAGGTGGGAATTAGCAATCTTCCATCTACCTATGAAGTTCCAAAAACACCAAACACTAGAATTCTCAAAGATCACTCAACTGATGATGTGATTGGAAGCATAAATTCTGGTTTTAAAACAAGATCTCAAGTTGGTTTATCTCAAGTCTTATCTTCAGATGAAGAAGGGTTTCTCTCCTCTATTTATGAAGAAAAGAATAATGATACTTCCAATATATGCCTGTTTTCATGTTTTCTATCTCAGGCTGAACCCAAAAACATAAACAAAGCTTTAGATGATTCAAGTTGGGTGGAAACTATGCAAGAAGAGCTTCTCCAATTCAAGATTCAGAAGGTTTGGATATTGGTTGATTTGCCCAGAGGTCATAGGGCAATTGGAACCAAAGGGGTGTTCAGAAACAAGAAAGATGAAAGGGGTATAGTGATCAGAAACAAGGCTAGATTGGTAGCACAAGGATATACTCAAGAGGAAGGGGTAGATTATGAAGAAGTGTTTGCTCCAGTTGCAAGACTTGAAGCAATTAGGCTTTTCTTGGCCTACGCTTCATTCATAGGCTTCACTGTCTATCAAATGGATGTTAAGAGTGCATTTTTATATGGTGAAATTGAAGAACCAGTATATGTATCTCAACCTCCAGGCTTCATTGATGCAGAGTATCCAAAAAAGGTTTACAAGGTTACCAAGGCTTTGTATGGCCTACACCAAGCTCGTAGGGCATGGTATGAAACATTGGCTTGTTTTCTACTAGAAAGTGGATTCCAAAGAGGCAGGATTGATCCAACTTTGTTCATCAAAAGAACAAAGAAAGACATCTTGCTTGTGCAGATTTATGTTGATGACATTATCTTTGGATCAACAAACCAAGACTTGTGTGTTCAATTTGAAAAACTTATGCATAGTAAGTTTGAAATGAGTTCCATGGGGGAACTTACTTTCTTTTTGGGTCTCCAAGTGAAACAATCCAAAGAAGGCATATTTATCAGCCAAGATAAGTATGTAGCAGAGATCCTAAGGAAATTTAATTTTGCTGATTCTAAGGTTGCAAGTACACCAATGGATCCAGACAAAGGGCTACTCAAAGATGCTGAAGGAGAAGATATGGATTTGCACAATTATAGATCAATGATTGGGTCTCTGATGTATCTTACATCATCAAGACCAGATATCATGTTCTCAGTATGTGTATGTGCAAGGTTTCAAATACATCCCAAGATCTCTCATCTCACAGCAGTCAAAAGAATCTTTAGATATCTTAAGGGTCAACCTAGGTTGGGTCTTTGGTATCCAAGGGAATCATCTTTTGAATTGGTGGCTTATTCGGATAGTGACTATGCTGGTGCAACTCTAGAAAGAAAATCCACAACTGGTGGATGTCAATTTCTTGGTTGCAGACTAATCTCTTGGCAATGCAAGAAACAAACAATGGTGGCCAATTCTACAACCGAAGCAGAATATGTTGCTGGTGCAAGTTGTTGCGGGCAAGTTCTTTGGATCCAAAATCAGATGCTTGACTATGGGTACAATTTTCTTAACACCATTATTTATATTGACAATAGCAATACTATTTGTATCATTAAAAACCCAGTTCAACACTCAAAAACAAAGCACATTGAAATAAGACACCATTTCATAAGGGATTGCAATGAGAAAAGGTTAATTCAAGTAGTTAAAATTGATTCTGAAAAGAATTATGCAGACCTTCTCACCAAAGCTTTTGATTTAGGTAGATTCAAATATCTTGTAGGAGGTATTGGAATGATAAATCTTTAAATAACATGTGTTTTTGTTCATAAAATTAACTGGTATTGGCTTTTAAACAAGGTACTGCTAGTTAGTTAAAAGGTCCTGTTAGTTCATAATTGGTCCTGCTGATATAAAATTGCTACGTTTTGTTCATATAAATGCTTGAATGTTTAAAATGCTATAGATCAAATGCTTTGCACTTTGTCCTTTTGGTCTGCAACTAACACATTTCAGGTTAATAACAAAACAAGAGTTCTTCCAAACAAAAAGGGGCAACAAAAGTTATATTCATTTCAGGAGAGATAACAATCTCAGGGAAGGAATTGATAGCCCAGAATGGAAGAAAAACCAATTAATGAAAGGAAAGACAAGAGCATACAAGATGATGCAGAGTTGAAAAAGAGAGAGTTAGATCACATATCTAGAAGGGATGAAGCATTTCTCAAGGAGAAAGTTCTATCTAGATCAAACTAAGAAAAGTTTCAACTCAAAGGCATAACATTAGATGATATCACTTGTTGAACCAATCATCCAAGATACACAGCATCATTGCCTTTTTAAATTTCCTCCATCCAAGGAAATTGCACCATCTTTAGGCCAATATGGCTTTTGGTATTCCACTCACCAAGTTTTTACAAACTAAAGAGTTGGCTAGTCCTTAAGCAAACGGCTTTTGGTAAAGACAAATCAAATCCGTTGATGGTTGATAGTTTACCAAAAACTATATGGTTGTTAACTAACCATACTTAATTGTAAATAGTTAGCTAGTCCTTAAGCAAACGGCTTTTGGTAAAGACAACTCAAATCCGTTGATAGCTGGTAGTTTGCTAAAAACTATAAGGGATTTTTATAAAACTTTCAAAGGTACTGGTAGTTCAAAATTGGTACTGCTAGTATAAAAAGGTACTGCTAAATAGCCGTTGAGCCTGTCAGAAAAAGTTTTAGCCATTAGGCCTGGTAGTTAAAATTAGCCGTTGGGGTAGTTATGTAAATTACTGATGATTATATTATATTATATTTCACATATAAAAGATCTTTTTAACCGCCTATACATTTACTTATTATAATCTTTCTTATTGTCGGTTAAAAGTAATTCTCTCATATCTTCTTTCATCAGTCATTATCATAATTCACATACACCTTTCATCTTCTACCAGTACTACCAACAAATCCCACCATCATATTCAAAATTTTCATTATGTCTTCCACAGTTGTTCTAAACTTTGTCCAACGTCACAATCAGTTAGCATTTTTGGAGAAGTCAGAGGATAATGCCTCATTTCATCAAGTAGTGGAATTTTTAAACAACTCCTACATCAGGTTTGCTTTGCTAGTCAATCCCACTATTTATGAAACACAAATTAAACAATTTTGGAAAACAGCTAAAATTGTAACTTCTGAAAATGGGGAACAAAGAATTAAGGCCAAAGTGGATGGTAAACATTTGACTCTTACTGAGTCATCCATAAGAAGACATCTTCATTTGGATGATTCTGATGGTATTAGTCAGTTACCAGATACTGAAATTTTTGAAAATTTACAAAGAATGGGGTATCATGCTGAGTCTAACAAACTCACTTTTCTGAAAAAGCATCTTACTCCACAATGGAGATTTTTTATTCACACAATCCTTCACTGTTTGAGCCAGAAGAAAACCTCTTGGGAGCAATTTAGTGGAAACATGGCTTCTGCTCTCATTTGCTTAGCTACAAACAGAAAATACAATTTTTCAAAACATATTTTTGAGGGATTGATTAAAAATGTGAAAAGTGAAACAAAGTTTTTGATGTATCCAAGATTTATTGGGTGCATCATTGGAAAATTAAAACATTTGTTACTTCCCACAGACTCAATTTATGACACACCAAAACTTTCTCACAAAGTATTTTCAAATATGAGAATTGGTTTTAGATGGGAAGATATTCCACTTTTTGATGAAATGTTACCACAACATCCAGAAGAACCAACACCATCAGCTGAAACACAATCATCTAGTTCTTCACATGGCTACATTTCACCAACACATCAAACAACACCAATACCATCTCCAGTACCATCAGCAACCCCACCTACATCATCACATCATGTATCACAACCCCAATCACCTCAGACAATGCAAGAACTAAAGGAGAAGGTGAAGATCTTAGAAGAAGCTCTTAAAAGTCAAAACAAGAAGTTTTCTAAGATCAACATCAAATTAGTAAAGAGGGTAAAGAAATTGGAGGATAAAGTGAAGAAGTTGAAGGGTAAAATATCTGCAAAGGCTGTTTTATCTAATTCTTCAAAGTTAGATGATGATAGGATAGGTCACTCTTCCAAAAAGGGGAGGATAGATAGTTCTGAAGATGAGGAAGACGCTCAATTTGAATTCCATGATGGAACTCAAGTTTATGATGAAGAGCCTGTTGGAGCAGGGCAAGAGCCTGCTAGGCCAGAAGAAGAGCCTGCTAGGATAGAAAGGCTATTGGCTATGGGGTACAAAGGGTCTGCTGAGAAAGTGTACAAGAGAAAGAGGGATTTAGAGCCTCAAGGGAATTTGTTTGGCAGAAAGGATGAGTTAACCTAATAAACAACTCGTTGAGTAAGAGGGTTGCAAACCCATCAACATTGGATCACGAATCCTTGTTAAACACCTTGCGCTCAAGACGTTGGCGCAAGTTCCTTACGCACCCCACGACGGATGCGCAAAAGGGCACACTGTGCGCGTTTAACAACTCAGGAAGTCAAGACTCTTGACTCCTTAAAGTACAATACGACAAGTAAACTTACAAAAATACATAGACGACTATGATTAAGTTGGAAAAATTCAACACACGACTACGGTCCTTAAGGAAATTCATACACGATTATGACCCTTATTTTCTAAGTACGCTTAAACACTTAAAGCTATCTTCACGCAAGGATACATAAGTCATATAAGAACTACGAGTTCAAAAAGCATAAGTATTTAGAAGTTATAGAAACACTAAGTACAAAAGCAACTTTTTATTCATAGAATACGGTTCTACAAAAAGACTTGTACAAAAGAGCTAAATACTATATGTACGCCTTAACTGGCTGGAACCCCCGCTCAAAGCCGCTTCCTTTGCATCCGCGAGCCTCTTCAACAACTCCGCATCATCAAGGGAAACAGTGGCCACGCAGACAGGCACACCATCGGATCTAGGCTGATGCGCAGCGCCTATGCCGCACAGAATGGCCTTTCGTTTCTCGCCTTTCTTTCATGCGACCCTGGAAACATGCGCATTTAGCGACCTTTGCAAAGAAATCTCTTTCTCAAGAAGGAAAGGATTCAGAATGTCACGAGGCTGAGCAAAAATGGGTACCTTCAACTGCGCCACATCAGGCTTCAAGTAGAAGTCCACCTGCTGATCTGCATCATCCTGCAGATGCCTAGGAAGAGTGAGCCCCGCCATGATCACGTTGATCGACTGGTCCTGATCACGCTCCAAGAGAGCGATATGCGGAAGCTCAAGCTTCTTTAGCTCCTCCATGGCAGCAACAAGCTCAGCATGGGCATCCGCCTTATACCCAGGCACCTCAGCAAGCTGCACAGTCAGCAACTTGGCCTCCGCAAGCTTGTCTGCGGCCGAGGTCTCACCGTGCGCAATAGCGCAATTCACAACCTTTCCAAAGGATGCGGTGACCTCAGGATGCTCCAGCGTACACATGGCGGCCAGGCGAAGACCATGACTGATCAACCACCTACGAAATAACACAAGTGTTAATAAGAAAAAGGGTCTCAAATGTATACAAGTTATAAGGAAATACAATAGTCATGTACCTGCGCTCGGCCACAGACTGAACCAAATGAGGATAAAGCTCCTCATCATACTCGATGCTAAGCTTACGGAGCTTCTCCTCCTGCATCTTCAGCGCAAGCTCCACTTTGCTACGAAACTCTTCAATATTGGCAAAGTGCTTGCTCCTATTCTGTTGCAAGTACTTCAGCGCCCATAAAGAATTCCGTCTCTGAAGATCCGCAGCAGCGCGCTCCTTCCCCAGCTCAGCCATCACCATGACCTTCTCCTCACCCATTTTTCGCGCAGACGCCTCTGCGCGCTCCAGTTTAGCCTTGGAGCTCAGCTGCTCAGCTTTAGAGCTTGCTAATTCAGCCTGCACAGACGCCAATTGCGCCTGCAGTCTGGAAATTTCCTCAGACTTGTGCACCCTTGCTTGCGCCACCAGCTCAGACTGGCGCACAGCGATAGAGGCAAGCTCCTCCATCGTAGAGTCAAACGGACTTGACTCCACTTCAACGTCCCTCGGTGAACGCGCCCCGTCCAGAGCATGACTCACCTCGGGTGGCGCACTCCCATCTAGGACGCCAGCGTCCTCCACAGGCTTTTCGCTGCAAAAAACATCAAGAGACAAAGTTAGTGCACGGTCAATCATACACAAAATACTAAGGAAATGCTAAATAATACTTACATGGGGGGAGGAGTAGAGGACACATCCTTCTCCTTCTCAGTCTCAGTCGTGGACGCACCTCCACCAGACTTCTCAACATCCACACTGAGGACACGAAGGAACAAAGTTAGCACAAAATATAACTTGACAAAATTTCATTACTAAAATACTTACTTCATCTGCACCCCAGCAAGAGACGAGCTTTCCCCAACATCAGTTCGCGGCCTCTTGGACGGCCCTTCACCATCACTGCCAAGCGCTCTCTTGCGCGTCAGTGGGGAGCTCTCCTCCATCTCACTGTCAGTCTCCTCTAAATGGATCACCGTTTCAGGAAGAGGAGGCTGCGCAGCGTCAGGACCTGGCTGCACAGGAGGAGCCACCTCCTGTATTGGCTCAGCCGCTATCACATCAGGGGAGCCTTCGGGATCTGGGATAACCAAATCCACGACACGCCCTGCCGTCGCCTGCAGAATAGTCTGCTCACCGTCCCCCAGAGGACGCACTCCCACCGCCACGGAACGCGGATTCTCCAGCCTCACAACAGCGAACAGATCCATCTCTGCGCATCAAGTAAACAAAGAAAGGCAAGTTACATAAAGTATGAAAAAAGAAGAAGAGCTTACACTAATAACGACAGTAAGGCGATAGAAGGAGCACCCACCCGTGCCATCCGCATGCAAGAATGTGGGAACTTCTGTCTCATGCTCATAATAGTTACGACTGATGCCCATGTGCACCAGGAATGCTTCCGGATACGGTTTGATCGGAAGGCGATTCTCATCTATTATCGCCGCATGATCCACGTTATACCACGTCTCAGGAGGGCGCTCATCCTTGGGCAGATTGGCACGGGTGTAAAATGGAAAATGGGAAGGGAAGACTGCGTCATCAACCCAAAAGAACTTTTCCCTCCAATCCTTGAGCTTATCTACCTTAGTCAGATAACATTGTAACTTCCCTACGCGTTTGGCGAAGGTAACCCAACCATTTGACCACGTCAAGTGATAAAACGCGCGAAATAAGTGGAGGGATGGGTGAACCGCTAACAAGCGGCAGTTCACCTCAAAATTAGCAATCTTCCCAGCACCAATACAATGCAACTGGGAGATGTGGAGTTCGTAGTAATGGAGTATGTCACTCAATAACACGGAGATGGGGACGCGCTGATTCGCCCACTCGAAAAAGCGCGTATATAACCCTACCTTCCCGGCAGGGAAATCCGCGATGGTGTCATTCGGACCTGGTACCTCTGGGCGCAGGCCCAAAGGGATAAAATAATCCGAGGTGAACTGAATCAGTTCATCCTCGGTTATGTTAGAATGGAAATCATGAAGTTGCGCTACCATTTTCTGACTCAGATTATGTGCGCACGCGCAATTACCTTTGAATTATCTTTTTTGGAAGAAGATTTGAAGATGCAAAAATGGTGGAATGGCGATTTTTTAACTGTGGATGTCACAGTAAATGAGAGGCGGCAGTTTATATACTTATCCCATCCACCACAGATGATCGACACGTGTATCCCACTAACTCCAATCGTGTGGCTAGGATAAATGACGGTACAAGGCAAGTGGGCAACCTCTCCACTTCCCAAGGTACCCAAATTGCACTTTTTTGGACTAGATACATCACACGTGTGTTTTTGGCGGTATATTTTTTGAAAGCTTCCCGCGTAAGCGAGGGGAATAATTTCGACACGACTCTAGTCTAGCGTCCGCAGGTTTTACCTTGCGCACACTAGACTGGGGGGACATGATGACGTATAGTCTACACCCGGGTCACGAACCCGGTTAGTAAACAATACTAACAATTAAGCCCACCACGCTTGGGCCGCAACTGGACTACCAGTTATGCGGCTTGGGTCGACAAGGCCCAAGCCCAAAGTTATTTCCGGATAATATATAGAGTATCTTCTAAATAAAGAAGATATATACTATATACCCGATGTCGGCTAACACGCCGAAGAGTAGGGAACACGAAACCCACTAGGGTTTCATGCATATATAAAGGGCACCCAAGCCCTCGGTAAAGGGACGATCTTCAAAAAACCCTAACCCTTTACTAAACCCTACATTCGATTACTTACTCTCACGCCGGAGGATAATCGGGGGAGACAATCCCTCGATAAGCCTAACGGTGTTTGCTTTCTTTTCTTAGTGCGCAGGTTCCATCGAGCATTAAGATTCAATTGGTACGAGAATAAAAGTCCTATCCAGGAACGCCCAACTTTTGTATCAACAATGAGCAATCTTCTGCTCCATCACAAATACCAACTCCAAAGGATAAGGGCAAAAGCATTATGATTGAAGATGAGCCAAAGTCCAAGAAGTTGAAAAGAACTTAGCAAATTCAGATGGCTTTAGGAGAAGAAGAAGCCAAAAGGGTTCATGAAGAAGAGCTAAAAGCACTTGAAGCTTCAAGAATGCTTGCAGTAATGAAAGAGCAGAAAGATGCTGAAGATGCAGCTCAGACTCTTCTTGATACTCAAATTGCTCAAGAAACCTTTGATGCACAGATGCTATGGATTATCAATAATGATCCAATTGTGAAAGGTCAAGCAGCAATTATAGTAAATGACAAGAATCTCAATTCTGATGAGAAAACAGAAGCACTTGAATCATTCATCAACAAGAAGTATAAAGAAGCAGCTTTGGCTGACATTTTTGAGAAGATGAAGGAAAGTCAGAAGAGAGGTTTTAAGGTAGGACAAGCTCAGAAAGATCAGGTGATTTTTATGAAGAGATTTCTGAAAGGTCAAGCAAATTGGATTGATTATCAACTTAAGAAGAAATCTGCTGATGAAATCTTCTTCCTGTATCTTCAAGCCTACAAAAGTCTTTACTACAATGTTCCATCTGATGTACACCCCTCAATGAAGAAGAAGGATGCTCAGAAGAAAGAAGTAGCAAAATTGGACACAAAGCAAGTAAGTAAAATGTTGATTACTTTGCCTACTATCATACATGCTGATCCAATTAGCTGTAGAAGACCTATTATTGATTGGGAGATCAACCATGATAGATTAGAAAAATCATAGAAAATAACAAGGGTTGGGGGTCAGTTTGCTATCTTTAAGAATTTTGAAAATTTAGTTAGAGCATGTGACAGAGCAGATTTGGAAGAATTGTGGAATCTAGTGCAGATTAGGCTAGACACAACTTCTAGTTCAGATGCTAAGGAACAGGAACTATGGGTAGAATTCAATAGGATGTTTGATCCTGAACCCAAAGATGTTCATTGGAAATTTCCCTATTATGATCCTTCAACAACTTGGGAATTTCTAAGCCATAGCAATATTCATCACCTTTTCACACAAAGTGGGATAGAACTCTTTATGTTGGCTGAGAAAGAGTATCCACTTAGTTATGTAGTGCTTAAAACTATGATCTCCAAGAGATTAAGGTGTGACAAAGATGATGAGAACTCAGAAATTGTTCAGAGTTTGCTGAGGAGCATATCTGAGCAATATGAAAGAAAAAGGAAGAACAGAGAATGAAGGTTTTTGGAAGAGTTCTCTCAAATCCTCAAGGTATGTATTTTATTCATTAGAAACTTGTGTATTTTAATGGAAATAACAAGTTTAGGGGAGGATTGTTGGGAATAAAATGTTCAAGTCAAAGAGCCTGCCAAAGATGTTAAAGAGCCTGCTAGTTGATTTTTGAAGAGTATGAAGATGTTCTACCAGTACCTTCTGGGTAGAAGGTACTGCTAGTTGATGAAGAGCCTGCCAAGCTTATGTCATGTCGATTAGATATTTTGTAATAGATATTTAGTTGAATTATTAGTCTTTGTACATTGTTATACGTTATGTAGAAGTAGTTTAGTCTTCTGTGAACCACAGAAGAATATGGCAGAGTTGTACATTGGTAGTTGTATTTAATTGTAGGCGCCAATATAGTCAAAGTATAGTTTTATATTCAACCACTTGACAATCTTGTAATAAGATATCCTTATCTTATAAAAGGATATCTTAGTCACCACTTCATGCATGCATCTTTACCAACTAATAACCAAAAACAAACTATCTCTCAAGTAACTTAGTTACTTCAATTCACAAATCCTTTTACAATCTTAGATTCAAGATTACTTTGTAATCCCGGTGATATTTAGATCATCCGTATTATTTCATCAATAATATTGAATCGTTTTGTGTTAACCAAAGTTGTGTTCTTTGTTCATTGCATTCTCACGTTTACTTAAACTCACCACCTTGTGTTCTTTTAAGTGTGTTGTAGTAGATTCCGCATGCTAAACACATTCAATACATAAATATCTCAAACGAACAAAACCGTTCCACAGAGTATCAAATCGTATTACGGCTAATTGTTCCCTAAGTTGTGTTCCTTCATAGAACGAGGAATCTACGACTCTACCCTCATGGACATACTTATTCTCTAAAGCTTTGAAAATTTTGATATGGGCATTGGTTAGACCTTTGGTTTTGTGGACTTCGGGTAAGTAGTTAACGGTTCTTTTGTGATCGTAGTTGGTTGCGGGAGGCATGATTTTCCTAAATACAAAAGTTACATAGTTTTAGTTGAAATGATCAAATTAAGTGTAAAATTCCTAGTGTGTGCCTACATGGGGACAATATGGAGGTGCGGTTATCTCGACCCTTTTTTACGCATGAAAATTTAGTTTATGCAAGTTTAGTGTAAAAAACAAGAGATAACCTAAACTCTCCTATTTCAATGTAGCTACGGTTGAATGTACCCGAAAATACATATTAATTATGTATTCCCTTTAGCATTCAAGAGACATTATGCAAGTGATGTCTAAAAGATAACGTTTTTACATTTGTATGAACAATGTTCAAAAAGATCATTTTACCTAGTCGTTAGAAGATTTTAGTAAGAAAATTTTCATGGGGTTTTTGTTAAATTAAGACAATGTGCTATGACATGTAATTCCTAACTAAGAAAAATATGTTTTTAAGTATAATCCAGTAGGTATGCTTTATGATTTTTCAAGAATTATGCATATACCCCAAGTTTCAGTTTTGTGCATGAAATAGAAATCCTAGACGCAGATCAGGAGTATAAATATGATAAGAATACTTACAGTGGTGTTAGAAGCACAAATTTGTGGAAGAAAATGGTCTAAATTGTGATGGAGATTGAGTGTGTGTCGAATACAGTAGGGTGATATGTTTTGGAGTGAGGAATGAATAGTACTTGTTCTTGTTTATTAAATAATAAACTTGACTGTGCATGCGACGGATCCGGCGGATCCAAAACAAAGGATCCGTCCTTGTTATCGTTTGGATCCGTGGAACAGAACACAATTTTTGGCTTAGTGTCGAGTGTGGTTAAACTAATATTTACACTAATGTTTTTCCTAATCACTAGGTTCCATTAATCCTAATCCAAGTCTAAGATAGTTGAAAGGTTCTCGTTTAAGTGGTTTTGTGAGAATATCGGCAATGTTGTCCTCTGAGGAAACTTTCTCAATTGAGATGATTCCCTTCTGTACATTGTCGCGAAGGAAGTGATGGCGTATTTCAATATGTTTGGTTCTAGCATGTTGGACTGGATTTTTGCTTAGATCGATAGCACCTTTGTTGTCGCAAAGAATGGGAATGTTGTTGAGTTCAATTCCATAGTCGACGAGAACTTGTTTCATCCATAGTGCTTGTTGACACGCCTTTCCTGCAGACACATACTCTGCCTCTGTTGTTGAGATTGCGAGGGCAGTTTGTTTCTTAGCGAACCATGATGTGAGACTATATCCTACAAAAGTACAAATACCGCTAGTACTTTTCCTATCAACATTGTCACCGGCATGATCTGAGTCGGTATACACTATGGTTTCTACACCCGTTCCTTTTGGATACCATAATCCTAAGTGTGTAGTACCTTTGATGTACCTAAATATCCGTTTAACGGCTTCAAGATGGGATGTTTTTGGATCTTCTTGAAAACGTGCACATAGACAAACACTAAACATAATTTCAGGCCTACTAGCCGTAAGATAGAGTAAACTACCAATCATTCCTCTATATTTAGTGCAATCTACGGATTCATTTTCTTCATCCTTTGTGAGTTTGGTTTCGGAGGACATGGGTGTTCTCATGGGTTTTGAGTCTTCAAGACCAAACTTCTTAAGCATATCTTTGATATACTTTGATTGGTTGAAGAATATCCCATCTTCTAATTGTTTAATTTGGAGACCTAAGAAAAAGCTTAGTTCCCCCATCATACTCATTTCAAACTCGTCATGCATGATTTTTGAGAAATCGTCGCATAACTCTTGACAAGTTGAACCGAATATAATGTCATCCACATATATCTGGACTATAATAATACGTGATCCCTTTTTCTTCGTGAAGAGAGTATTATCTACTAGGCCAATGGTATACTTATGGTCAACTAGGAAGGTCTTAAGTCGATCATACCAAGCCTTTGGTGCTTGCTTAAGTCCGTATAAAGCTTTCTTAAGTTTGAAAACATAATTTGGTTTTTCAAAGTCGGCAAAGCCCGGAGGTTGTGCAACATATACTTCTTCATTTATAAAACCATTTAAGAAAGCACTTTTTACATCCATTTGAAATAACTTAAAATCATGTGCACATGCATATGCAAGTAATATTCTAATAGACTCAAGTCTAGCTACGGGTGCAAAAGTTTCATCGTAATCTATACCTTCTTGTTGATTGTAGCCTTGAGCTACTAGCCTAGCTTTATCTCTAGATACAATACCATTTTCATCCATTTTATTTCTAAAGACCCATTTGGTGCCGATTATGGTTTGGTTTTTAGGTGGAGGGACCAATGTCCAAACATCATTTCCAATAAATTGATTTAGTTCTTCTTGCATAGCAATTACCCAAGATTCATCTTTTATTGCCTCGTTTATGTTTTTAGGCTCAACCGTTGAAATAAAACAAAAATAATTACTTTCATTTTGAGCTTTGGATCTTAATGTTCTTTCATTAAGTTTTCCTATGACTTTTTCTAATGGATGACTTTTAGTTTCTTTAATATTGACTATTTTTCCTTTTACGGGTTCATTGTCATTTTCAATGTTTTCTATATCATTAGCCATTTGACTTTCAACTAAGTCATCATCTACCAAAGGTGATGTCTTAGAGGGAGGTGGACTTTCGTTGAATGTTACATTCAACGATTCCTCGACTCTTGATGTTTCCTTGTTTAATACTATGTATGCTTTACTGTTTTGTGAGTACCCAAGAAATACACCTTCATACGACTTTGGGTCGAACTTGGTGAGATAATCCTTTGTGTTCAAAATGAAGCACTTGCTTCCAAAAACTCTAAAATATCCTAATGTAGGCTTTTTACCTCGATAAATTTCATAGGGAGTTTTATTTAAAAATTGTCTAATTAAAACTCTATTTAGGATATATGTGGAAGTATCTACAGCGTGACACCAGAACTTTTGAGGTATGTTTTGTTCATTTAACATAGTTCTACTCATTTCTTGAATAGTTCTATTTTTACGTTCTACTACACCATTAGATTGAGGTGTACGAGGAGCCGAGAAATTATGAGTTATTCCATTATTATCACAAAAATTTCCAAATTGGATTTCATTGTCAAATTCTCGACCATGGTCAGTTCTAATAGATACTATGTTACTTCCTATTTGATTTTGAATTTTCTTGCTTAGAATTTCAAATTTATCGAATGCCTCATTTTTAGTTTTCAAAAATTTAGTCCATGTATATCTAGAGTAATCATCTACTATGACTAAAGTGTAAAAATTTCCTCCATAACTTTGTATAGCCGACGGGCCAAACAAATCCATATGTAATAATTCTAGGCATCTAGATGTAGATACCATGTTTTTAGCCTTATGGCTATTATGTACTTGTTTCCCAATTTTGCAAGCATCACAAAAGTGTTGGTCATATTTCAACTTGGGTAGGTTCCTAACGAGTTCTTTGGATGACAAAGATTGAATAAGCCTCATATTAGCATGACCTAAGCGTCGATGCCATAGAGTTGAGTTTTCGTCCAAGGAGGTAAGACATAACTTATCTTTAGGTGTTTTATCTAATTTCATAACATAGACATTATTCTTTAAAACACCTTTTCCTACGGTTATGCCATCTTTAAGTATTTTACTTCCATTTTCACTGAAAATGACGTTATACTTTTTGCGGTATAATTGACTTATACTAAGTAAATTAAATCCTAAATTATCTACATGAGCAACATCATCAATAGATAGAGAGTCATGAGAGATTGTACCTTTTCCGATGATTTTACTTTTAAGCTTGCTACCGAATGTGACATTACCTCCGTCATACACTTGGTAGGTTGAGAAAAGATTTTTGTTTCCCGTCATGTGTCTTGAGCACCCACTATCTTTGATCCACTCATCAGGTTCAAGATCAACTTTCAAGCATACCTAAGTTCATAAAAGACTCAAGCATTTGGTCCCCAATATCTCATGGGTCCGTTTGGGTTAAACATGACATTATCATGGTTTATGTACTGAAATGGTGGACAATTGTTCCACGGCATATAATTAGGACCATGAAATTCTAGGCATTTGGAATATGATCGACAATTGTTGTGGATTAACTATACTCTTTGGAAAGGGGTGTTTGGGAAAACTCATTTGAGGTCTCTGTTGATCCGTTTTAACTCTATATTCATTTCTAGCTTGACCTCTTCCTAAAGATACTGCTGGTTTGTGTTTATTATTGGTTATGTTACTGTTAGGTTTCTTAGTAACTTTAACAAACTCGGAACGGTCGACTTTGTGAACCTTCTGTTCAACTTCTGTACCCGCGGATCCTTTGGATACACCTGGCGGATCCAAATTTTTGGATCTGTCGGATCCGTGAGTGTCCAACTTGGTTGAATCAGTTTTATTCACAGTCTGTTCCTTATGATCACTTAATGTTCCTAGTTTCATAAAGCCTAGTCCTGTTTTATCATGAGGTAGTTTTTGCATTTTCATTATTTCATCTGCACAACTTATGTTTTTATCAAACCTTTTAAACTTTGAATTTTGTTTGATTAAATCTTCCTGTGTGGTTTTTAAGGTTTCTAATTCAAGTTTTAGTTCTTGACAAGACACACACGTTTCTTTACTATCTTTACCTTTTTCAATTCGTATTGCTTTTTCTTTAAGCCAAAATACTTCATTTTCTAAAAGTGTTGTCTTTGTTTTCAAAAATTTGTTTTTGTTTATGATTTTTAAAGTGACGTCACACAATTTGTTATATTCTACTTCTAAGGTTTCATCATCTATAGAGGAGTATGAATCAGAATGTACATCTTCTGTGTCATTAGCCATAAGAGCAATTTCGTTGTTCATAGGCTCATCATCATCATCTCCTTCACTATCGCTCCAAGCTCCACTAATGAAGGCTCTTTGAGACTTGGTCTTTGGAGGCTTTGGACATTCTCCTATTAAGTGACTGGAGTCACCACACCTATAGCATTTCCTATCAACCTTACCTTTCTTATTGTCACGATCTTTTCGAGAGGATTTCTTTTCATCACGAGGTGGTTTTACAAACTTTCCTCGTCTCCTGAAGAATTTCTTGAAATCCCTCACGGCCATTGCATACTCTTCATCATCACTGTTTGAACAAGATTCATCATCGTCACTTGACTCGGTTTTGGCTTTCAAGGCAATAGACTTAATCTTCTCCTTTTTGCCTTTGACAATTTCTGAGTCTTTTTCCATAATCATTTCGTGAACTTTTAGGTTTCCTATGAGCTCATCCAGTGTCATGCTTGAGAGATCATTAGATTCTTCAATAGCTGTCACCTTTGCTCTCCATTTCGGATGGAGTGCTCTTAGAAATTTCCTGACAAAATTCTTACTAGAAAAAGATTCATCAAGTGCTTTAAGTGATGTAATAATAGTATTGAACTTAGCAAACGCACTATCAATGGTCTCATCTTCAGAGATAACAAATTGTTCGTATTGTTGAACAAGAAGATCAATTTTGTTATCTTTTACTTGTGAGTTCCCTTGATGTGTGATAATAAGAGATTGCCAAATATCCTTAGCCGTTTTACACATAAAAACTCTTTCATATTCTTTCTTAGGTAAGGCATTATAAAGCATCATTTTGGCTTCATTATTTTTGGCAATTAGTTTCTTTTGCTCATCACTGTGACGAGTAAGAGAAGCTCCTTCATCCCGACCACCCGAAATATTATTACTAATAGGTTTGTAATCACCATCAACTATTATATACCATAGATCTATATCCTTTGACTTTACATAAGTCTCAAAGCAATTTTTCCAATAAATAAAACAATTTGGTTCAAATAGAGGTGGTCTCTGCATAGATTGTCCTTCTTTAAAGTTTTCAAAATCCATAGATCGTTTTAAGTTTTAAAATACAATATATTTTAAAAATCTTAAGTAACCTGGCTCTGATACCAATTGTGGAAAACTAGAAGGGGGGTTGAATAGTTTTTACCGTTTTTCAAGTTTTATTTGCTTTGTTACTATATGTTAATTCAAAGGAAACAATCACAAATAAATAATCACACAATATAAACAAAAGATAAAGAGAGGAAAGATCAAACCACACAACACTGTTGTTTATAGTGGTTCGGCTACAAGGACTCTCTTCCTTGCCCTACTCCACTCCCCGAGCTTCCAACTCGAGAGTTTATCTTTCACTAAGAAACAAACTCCTTTACTAGGCGGAGAAAACCTTTACATGTCGCTTACTTCCTTTTCTGGTACTAAGCTAAACACCGGGTTCTTTCACAAGGTAGAACCAACCTGACGTCGCCTATTTACTTTACCGACACTAAGCTAGATGTCGAGTTCTTTACAAGGGTACAACCACTCCCTACACTCTTTGTGCTTTAAGGACTAAAGCACTAACCACACTCACTGATTACAAATGATAGATATGATGTGTGAAACAAACTACAATATCACACAATAATGCAACTAAAGGATAACGGTTCTGTAGATCCTTGAAAGCTTGATCTCTCTTCTACAAAATGAAAGATCAAAGTGAAATGCAACTATGAATGATGTTAGTAAGATTACTGAATGAATATGTGTGTTAAGCTATATGAGTGATGAGAAAGCCAAATGATCAGCTTGCTATTTATAGGCAAGCTGATCTTCAGCTGACGGATCCCACGGATCCCATAATAGGGATCCGTCCTTCACTGGACTTGGATCCGTGGGAGATGACAGCTAAGGATTTGTTGTATCTTACCAAATCTTCCATATCTTACCAAATCATCCAAGATCCTCAAATGTCAACTATGTAACTTGTAAATCTAAACAAGATATATCAAAGATATTATATGTGATGTATGCAATGATGTCATGGAATGATTTTAGAATTAAAGTTTCCTTTTAAGGAAACAAGTTACTAAATAAGCAAACTTGTAATTCTTGGTTATTATGTGAAGTGTAAAATGTGTACTTAAGAGACTTAAGCTAGTATTTATTATTTGCTAAAAGATATTCCTTTTATTTGTCATTAACAAAACCAAGAAAAGATCGAAGAATATAAATAACGTTTTTGAGACGATATTTGTATTAACAAAAAATATATAGTATATAGCTATGATATACGTACAATCTTAGAAGGCTTTTAATGGTTTCAACATATCAGAGTTCTAAACAATACTACAAGTTTATTAAATACACTAAATTAATATAGTTCATTTTTATGAGAAAGAAACATAAAGAAAACTTTCTTTGTGATGTCATTCAAGCTTTTAATGTTATTTTTTTTTCATTGAATGGGGAAAAGGAAACAAATAGAAATAACGAAAAAGTGAGAAATTGAGCAGCGAAGAGACAAAATCTAGGCTCGAACACCTAATCATCTGTGTAGCAATACAGTGTACAAAGCAACTGGGCCAAAATCATCTCTTTGTTGAAACTTTGCTTTTATATATAATTTCTTGGATCAAATTGAAAAACTAGTCATCTTCTCCAAAAAAAACTACCATTGTCGTAAGAAGGCTTGTGGGGGCAGCTATCCACACTGCCCCAAGGTGGTACCGCCCCTGAACACGCCTCACATTTTCCTAGTAATTATGATACTAGTATTATATTGCTATAAATTTGATAGTATTAACGTTAGCCTTCTTTCTATATTCGTCCTAATTACACACAATATTAAATAAAAACATGTCTCGCTTTTAAATGTATAATTTAAAACTTCCGTCGCAGCACATGGTAAAATTTTACTCGTTGAATACACAATTTTAGTTGCTTTTGTGAATTTGTTAGATTTTACGATGTTTACGAGAAAAGAGGTGGATCTAAAATTTTTAAGATACAAGAAGTGATATTCAGACAAAAAAATTTATACAAAATTGAAGAGGAGAAAAGTCATTTTTGCCTCTTATGTCTAAAAATAAACAAACACACTTCATTCATTTCCTCTTCCCGCTTGCAGACATTAGAGGAAAAAACAAATGCACTCCTTTCTTTCCTCTTCCCGCCTGTAGACATAAGAGGAAGAAACAAACGCATTTATTTCATTTCCTCTTCCCGCTTGCAGACAAAAGTGAAGAGAAGTGTTATTTAAAAAAAAATAAATTGCCTTAGTTATTTTAGGTTATCACTCTCGGACTAAATGATAGTAGCCACCATGAACAGGAAGAAGCATGATGACTCAACAAGCAAGAAATGCTAGACATTAAAATTATGGGCATCATCCTTCATCTAAGTTTTTTTATCACTCGTTTATAGGACAACCACCAAAATTACTTACGCAAACTTTAAGGATACAAAGTAAGTTTAGTTTGTGAAAAAAGGGGGTGTCTATACCTCAGCGAGTTCGGGTTTCATTTCAATCTAGCCTCCTGGACTGAACCTGCCTCACCGATCAAATAGACGGGAAAACGATCTTCAAGTCAAAGCGTAGGGAGTAATGAACTGATCCATCAAATTTACATCAAAATTTTCTATGTGCTACTGTTTCCGTTAGCTCTAGAAACGGGAACACCATGAGTGCTATTGTATGGACGCATATACTGTTGATGTTTAGAGGTTCTTTTGTATTTTCTAAGCGTATTATGTGCTTTTGAGTGTTTGGATGTAAATTAAGAAATAGCTCGTTAGCTTATTTTGTGCTTAACTAAGCATGCAATTATAAGCATGCGTGCATATACTTATTTTATGAGTGCTTAAAAAGAAATATGCAATCATAAATGCCTTAGTGATCCTGCTTTTTCATGTTTCAATTTACTATTCGCATCCCTTATCTTCATGGATCCACTTTTAGAATAAATGAAATTGAGATACTGTTTTTGGCTCTTTAACAAAGTTATCTTATTCTGTTGTTCTAATTCTTATCCAAACAGACTCGAATTAAAAAAATTATGCAGACTGATGAGGATGTTGGGAAGATTGCTATGGCTGTCCCTCTTCTAGTATGTAAGTAATAATTTGAGTTAATTTCATAAATGGTCCTTGTGGTCTGTCGGGTTTAACGGGTTTAGTCCCTAAACTTTTTTTAACGGATCCAGTCCCTGTGGTTGCGACCCATAATGGGTTTGGTCCCTGAGACTAACTGTCGTTAGTTTTTTCCGTTAGCTAATGACCGTTTTCAACAAACATTTGTATCGTTAGTCCTTTATACTAACGACTGTTTATACTTAACTCAATTTTTTTCCCTAAAAAATTAAAAAAATTAAAAAAAAATGGTTTTCTTATATATATTTTTTTTCTAAATATCTTTAAAATTTATACACTATTTTTATACACGTTTTCATACACACATTTTTATACACACATTTTTTATACACATGTTTTTATATACATGTTTTTATACACGTTTTTATACACACGTTTTTATACACACATTTATACACATATTTTTATACACGTTTTTATACACATGTTTTTATACACGTTTTTATACACATGTTTTTATACACGTTTTTATACACACGTTTTTATACACATGTTTTTTATACTCATGTTTTTATACATATGCTTTTATACACATGCTTTCATACACACGTTTTTATACACACATTTATACGCACATTTATACACACATTTTTATACACACATTTATACACACATTTATACATATGTTTTTATACACACACGTGTGTATAAAAATATGTGTATAAAATGTGTGCATAAATGTGCGTATAAATGTGTGTATAAAAACGTGTGTATAAAAGTATGTATAAAAACATGTGTATAAAAAACATGTGTATAAAAACGTGTATAAAAATATGTGTATAAATGTGTGTATAAAAATGTGTATAAAAACGTGTGTATAAAAATGTGTATGAAAACGTGTGTATAAAAACGTGTATAAAAATGTGTGTATAAAAACATGTATAAAAACGTGTATAAAAGCGTGTGTATAAAAACGTGTGTATAAAAGCGTGTATAAAAACATGTATATAAAAACATGTGTATAAAAAATGTGTGTATAAAAATGTGTTTATGAAAACGTGTATAAAAATATGTATAAAAACGTGTATAAATTTTAAAGATATTTAGGAAAAAAAAAAATATAAGAAAACCATTTATTTTTTATTTTTTAATTTTTTTAGAAGAAGAGGAAAAAAAAAAAAAAAAAAAAAAAAAAAAAAAAAAAAAAAAAAAAAAAAACCAAATTTTGAGTTAAGTATAAATGGTCGTTAGTATAAAGGACTAACGGTGCAAATTTTTGTTGCAAACGGTCGTTAGCTAACGGAAAAAACTAACGACAGTTAGTCTCAGGGACCAAACCCATTGTGGGTCGTAACCACAGGGACTGGATCCGTTAGAAATAAAGTTTAGGGACTAAACCCGTTAAACTCGATAGACCACAGGGACCATTTATAAAACTAACTCTAATAATTTTATGTAAATGCAGTTATGTCTATTAAGAGTTCAACCTATGTGAGATAATAAATGTCTGGGACAACTTTTCAACCTCAAATTAATTTAGCATATGAAGAAATCATAGAAACAAAATAAAATATATTCATACAGAGACCTAAGCATAGACCCATTTGTAGGTTATTATACGAAAGATAGGGTTTTTGGAAACTATGCATAGATTGTATTGCATAAGGTCCTTTATGTAGACCCCAAGGAGTTTGTTTGTGGAAAAGAGTTCTGTAATGCTATCTATCATGTGCGATTGATGATGCTACCTTTCTATGTCACCGAATTAACCTGTACTTGAAGCTTACAAATTAAACAAATACATGCTGGATTAATATGTGGATCAGACACAGCTAGTGGTTTATGTTGAAGTCTAACCTCACACATGGCATGTAGGGCCATCAATCAACCAAAATGGGCTTTGTTTGTGGATAGCTTTGACAAGAACTAGCTATTGTGTAAGATTTTACGAACATTCTTCTCTTACTCCACGCAGATAGTGTGTGTGTGTAAATTTGACAAGCTGGGAAATTGAAATTATCATGGCTATATGTGATGGCGTCTGTTAATAACTGTCTGAAAATTTTAAATGCTAGCTGTGTTAACCTATAGTAATATTAGCTCGTGGAAGTACGTACTAGGTTTCTCATTTAAAGTCGAAGTTAATAGCTTAACAAAGTGAGGCAGTAAGTACGGTATGTTTCATCCACACCACACATCTAAACCCTCAACCTTATTATCAAGTATTTTTTCGTTTGTTTCTTTTTTCCAACATCTCAAAAGTTGCATGAACATCCGTCCGCCATGTTCTTCACCGAATCTGATTACCCTAGCACCCGTTTCGTTTCCTTCATCCACACCAGCAACTCACAGCAATATATTGTTGTTTAAGCTCACAGAAGCTTTGTTTAGGCTCATCCAAGCAGAGTCTTATTGTCATATTTCAATACTCCTACTGTACCGTCACTCTCTTATCTTTTGGACTGGTATTTTCTCCTTCTAAATCTCGCCTTGGCCGTGATGGCAACTGATTCAATATCTTTTCTTGAGCCAGATAACCTCATCACTTTTGTTACCCGCCACTGAAGAAGAAGCTAATCGAAACCGTTTCTCGGTTTTGTGGCACTCCCTCAGCAACATTTCCGTTTCTCGGTTTTATGTGCTGTTGGTTCAACATCCTGCAGGTTGGCGGCTTAGTCTTTAAGGTGTTTGCCCTAAACTTGTGGTTAAAATGACATTTTGATTGAGAAGATCGTGGTTGTGGGTCTGCTCCTGCAGATACTTTCCGGGTTCACATTGTTAGTATGTTTATGGCATCAGGTATTGTTGGTGGACCATTCAAGTAGTTCAATGTTCGTCAAGGCCCCTTTTTTTTACATTGTCTTACTAAACTTTTCAATGTTATTTGGATTACCTAGAAGTTTGTTTGACGAGATTAGACGGTGTGTACTTGTTCGTTTTTAACTTCTTACACGATTACGAACAAAACAACATCAAGCGGTTATAGATCATGTGAAAGGTTTCACTAGTAGCATCTCAAGGTCAAGGTCAAGTTCAAGATAAGCAAGCTCAAGTTTAAGTCAAAATTCCAAGTTTAGTAGTTTAGAGTTGTCTTCTTTTGTATCATGGCACGACATCTAGCTTCAAGAGTCCAAGTGTAGTAGTTTGCCGAAAAAAGTATGGTATGTTTCATTATGAAGTTTAATATATATACATGATGCATTGATGCCTGCAGCTAAAGCTTTAGAATTGTTTCTACAAGATCTCTGTGACCGGACATATGAGGTAACTCTTCAGAAAGGAGCAAAAATTTAAAGTCTTTGCACCTGTAAGTACACTGTCTAATCCCAGTTTAGTTTTATAAACTTCATCATATGAACAAAGCAGTCAAATGAATGTTGTTATGATAATTCTATGTATCCTCTGACTTTTTACCCTGATTTACAGAAAGCAGTGTGTCCGGAACTTTAATGTGTTTGATTTCCTGAGAGAAATTGTTGGCAAGGTCCCTGAGCTAGGTGGCTCTGATGCCACAGCGGAAGAGAAATCTGCTATTAAAAGAAGGTCATGATGATTCTTGATTTACTCTTTTATGCTGTATGTAAAGAATTTGAGGTTCATCGGATGCTAATTTTCCTTAGTACTTTGGTTTAAACAGGAAAGTTAGTAATGTTGACAACCATATCAGTGATGATGAGGCAAACAGGGGTATGCTGGTAAGCAACAAAGCAATTACATCTTTGTATCTTATTATGTTTATATACCAAAAAATTATAGTATCAAGGGTAAGTACAAGAGCTGTATGCATTACAGATTTGTTTTACAAAGCTGATCCAAAATATCTGTATCTTATTATGTTTATATATAGTTTTTCAGGATATGTTAAACAATTGTATATATGCTTCCCATTTTGTATAGTGTTGCATATTTTTGGTTTTTGAGTGAAGTAATAGTAGAGCTTGCCCAAAAGCTTAAGAATCGTTTAATTTGGTATATGTTTTAGCTTTTTGGAATCAAAATGGGTTAAAAATGAAAAAGGGCATACTAAATTCATACATGTCACAACTATATACTTCAAAGGTTGTACAGGGTGGTCATTTAGAAATCTTCTGAAACAAAAATATACTCTACCACATATAACACAATTAGCCCAAAGGTTGTACAATTCTGCCACATACGTCACAACTTTATACTTCAATTTGCCCTTTCTGATATAATTTACAAAATTACCATTGATCATTTCATATGCTTTGCAAAAACTATGGATCACACGGGCTAAATTGACATGTTATAGTTACAATAAAGTATTATTATTAACACATTGTAGTTTTTATACATGCATTTAATATTTTGGTATTTTATGAAATTCAAAATGATATGAAAATGTAATAGGTTAACCTGCCCCTGGCCTTGTATAAATATTTTGACATGCCAATACGACCCAACCCTCTACTTATGATACCTCCAAGTAAAACTCTCTCTTATCCAAAAGAGAGACTGTATTTTGATGTAAAACTGCTATAACTGTATTGTTAACTAAAGTTTTTCGTGTTGTCCTTAATATCAGCAAGGGATTGTCCAAGCAAACGGGAGTGGTAGAGGAAGGGGTAGGGGCAGAGATCGTGGTAGGCCCAAGCGAGTTGACAGAGAGGCACCATTAATAGCACAATTCGCTTGTGAAAAACACCAACTGGATTCCGAACTAGAAGAATTTGATTCTCAAAATAACCATCATATAGCACCTGCAATGACAGTTGACCCGACCCTAGTTCGGAACTTTGACCTCAATCTAGACTTGGATGAGAATGGAAACACTCCACCCGTATCAGCACCTGTAACTCCTGCTGGCTTAGCATCAAAGCGGACATTTGAAATGATAACCGAAGAATATCCAGGGTGGTCATTGGCGGATGTGGAGAAAATGGCGATTGATCCAATTAAGCTTGCTAACTTAAACAGCAGAGTAGATGAAGATGATTATGATGAAGAATGACCATGGTACAGGTTGGTTAGGTTCCTTGTTTGCCACACTGCGTAACTTAGCATAGCGTTAGAAAGGAAGACAAATAGAACCTAAGAAAGTTGTAAAATAGCTAGTATTTCTTTTGATGTTTACCAAGTATTGTTGGATTTTGTTCCTTGCATTACAGGTGTAAATACTATCTTTCGAAAAAGTCGTTACCTTCTGGTAGTTTCTCTTTTTGTAGAAAGTATTCTTGCCTTTTGCATATGTCATTGCTAAATGCGGTCTATAAGTGCTCTAATTCTACATGTAATAGGTAGAGGTTATTATTATTATATTTTTTTTGAACGGCGGAATTTTATTAGAACACAGACCTAGCAAGATGCTAGAAAGCAACAAAAGTAAATCACACGATTGGAGAGATAGCTAAAACTGGGTTTTTCAACCATAGATTATTAGTTTCTTGTTTGGTGCATCAAGTCTTCTTGCATTATGATGAGTTTGTTTGTCATCTTTCCATTTTTAAAAAACCACTGAAATTAATTTATCATTACATCTAGGCATGTATATGTCGTAACTAGAACAAAAGTTAAATTTGTTTTAAGTGTATACGAAGATTGATTTGCTTGTCTAAGAATTAGTGACTTTTTATGCCAACGTGCTAAGTGGCTGTTTGTTGCGATGCCTACGGGTCATATTGTGGGTCTGGTGCTTAAAGTGCTGACTCCAGTTTTAGTGTCCATCCAATTTTACCTACGTGCAAATCTGTTACATGTTTGTTAAAATGTCTTTTTGATTTTACTGACTATTTACCGACTACTAGTCAGAACTCTTCTCAAATAAAAACCCAAGGGGCTCTTTTTGCCAGACCAAATCCATCAGCAGTTGCTCTTTATTATATTTGGTGAAATAAATTGGTAAATAAAGATTAAAGGATACATAACTAGGGGGTTACATGACTAAAAATATCATTCAGAAAGCTTATTCAACAAATTTTATAATGCACACAAACTCAAATTTCACGAATAATAATTAGCCTCGCTATGAATTCAGAAGAAGTCATTTACGTATTTCCCTAGAACTTGATCTATAAGGATGTTGTATCCTTTGTTTGTAGGGTGAAAACTGTCCCAGAAAAGGTATTTTGAATCATCATCACATGTTGGGGAATATTTGTTGCATAATACGGAAACCTCTAATTCACCTGTGCCACAACAACCTTTGTCCACAACTTCTACTCTTGTAGTATGAGTATGACAGAGTGATATTGTTAGTGTAGCAAACAAGAAATTACTGCAAAAAAAAAAAAAAAAAAAAAAAAAAAAAAAAAAAAAAAGAGGACTACAGTCGTCTAAGTTATGAGTATTTAGTACCATATTTGGAAGGGTTTTCGATAATATCAAGCAATGGGTTGTACATGTCAATATAGACGACCCTGGACAGTTCAAGAGTGCTACCGAGGTACTGCATCGCTGTTTGCAACTTGCTATTATATAATTGTGATGCTTGGTTGTATTCCGCTACACACTCTCTAGTTTTACCACCTGCAAGAGTTCTTTGTGATGGTACACACCCTAATGGATGTGCACTGAAAACTCCTATCCTTCTTGCTCCAAGTTTGTATATATCCTTAATAATTGTAATCCAAAGGCGTCAATAACAAAAACTAAAAGAGTTACCTTCACGCTGTTTAAAAGGAAAACAAATAGTATACCTGTATGAAGTGTGAAGCAGCGGATATCATGAGATCAGGTAAGATGAGACATCATAGTGCAGTCTTTGGATTCCAATAGTGAAGTAAGTGGTAGCAATATCATTGCTACTTGCAATTACTAAGAATATACTATTCGCTAATATGCATTGTGTTCTTTCTTCTCCAACCATACCCTTAACTTTCTTGATGTATTCCTTGAATTGGTTTAGCTGGTCAGGAAATGACAAAACGGACTGATGCAATATACAGTATTTAGTTACAAGTTAAACTTAAAGAAGATATAAAGTTGCATTGATCATTGATATTACTCCGTAGTTAGGATATCTTTTAAAAAAGGATAATTTCCAATTTATACAAAACAAAAACAAAATCAGCACATGCGTTCATAAAAGCAAGCTAGTGGCTTAACAAAGTTATATATGCATAATACCGCCATCTTGGGAGTTTCGGGATCATATCCTGTGCCACCGGAAGCAAAGCTTACACCGGTTAAAAGCTCGTTATCATCAAGGGATGGATCAAGGTATGCTGGCATAAGATCTTTTAGTCCCAGTTCTTTGACTGAACAAGAAATGAACATATGCCGATTAAACTTTTTGGTAGACAACAAACATATGCAAACATATGCAAACTGCAATAATTTAGTAAAAGAAAAGAAAACTAAACTAAACTACATTAACTAGGCTATGCACAACCGGACGATTTTTATCGGTCGGTCGCTTCCAAAAGGTCAAACCGACCGATATGAAGGTCGGTCTCTTCAATTGCAAAATATCGGTCGCTTGTGTTTAAAATCCAACATCGGTCCTTCAACCGACCGACTTTTAAACCTTATTTGTATGCGTTTGTGTGTAAAAAAAAATAAAACTTATTCGACTGTGGCACTTTGGTCGCTTCTGGTCGTTGGAGAGAGAAAGCTGACGTGGCAGCCGGTGACCCAGGTCGTTTGGGTCAACGACTGTGCATAGCCTAAAAGAGTTGGATAGGCATGCATGTTACCTATAAGGCTATGCACAGTCGTTGACCCAAGCGACTGGGGTCACCGACTGCCACGTCAGTTTTCTCTCTCTGGCAACCAGAAGCGACCAAAGTGCCACAGTCGATGACCGACTTTTTTTTTTAATCAAACACTTAAAAAAAAACTTAAACTTCATTAATAATAAAAACATTACAATACTAAATTAAAAACATTACAATATTAAATAAAAAAAAAAAAAAAAAAAAAAAAAAAAAAAAAAAAAAAAAAAAAAAAAACGTAAACTAATCAACTAAATTGTATTTGTCTTTGATTTCTGCCTTAAGCTGTCTAAGATGATTTTGGTGACTTTCGGGCAAAGTTGGGTCAATTTTGGAGTAGTAGAAGATCAACTCTTGGTTCTTGGTTGATTTTTTCATGAGTTCGACCTGTTTTCGTTGAAGTTCTATTTTATCTCTTTTCATGGCCAGCTCATGTTTCTTCATCTGCAAATACTCATCTTCAACGACCTTCTTTTTTCCCTCTTTTGAAGGCTTCGATTTGAAGAAGTTCTTGGTTAGCGAAGCTACAAACGATTGTGGTGGATCACGAGAGGAGGACGATGATTTCTTCCTAGCTGCGTCACGACCTTCTGGTCGTGATTCTCTAGTATCGTTTTCAGTTTCAGAATTATCGACTTCTTGAAAATTCAAAGGACGTTGTGTTGACCCCGAGGTTGTTGTAGAGCCCTTTGTTTTCTTCCAACTATTCATTCGGATAGCATCCCCCTCCGTCTTCCAAGCATCGTGATGCCTCAAGATTTTCCAACATTCCACCAAGTTGAAATCATGACCGTAAATCATACGGTATTCCCTCAAAGCTTTCTCACTATCATCAACATCATTCTCACCACTACCATGGTTAAGCTTGATATTATCCATGATAGCAGCAAAATTTCTAACCTTACTCCGAATCCGATTCTTCCATTTGTTGCTCATAGAGTCGTAGCTTCTTGATGAACCGGTTTCTTTATGAAAATACGCCATCACTTCCTCCCAAAAGCGGTGTCTGTTAATAGCGTTTCATCGCTGGGAATTTTCCGACACAAAAACCCAAGCTTTACAAAGAGCGACCTCTTCCGCCCTTTGTCGATGATGCCTGTTTTTGGGACGGTTCGGCCTTCTTCCCTTTGTCCTTTGCCTTCACATTTGTAGCACGTCGCGAAGCGGTCCTTGGTTTGACAGGTGATGTCTCTTCGACATCGTCATCGTCTTCAACATGGAAAGAACCGTGGTACGAACCATGGTAAGAACCGTGACCCGAACCTTGCCCCATCGACGCATCTTGAGTCGGATATTGTTGCGTCGCATGGTTGTCCATAAAATCTTCAAAATCCATATCAAGATTAACATCCCGAATCGGGGAATAATCTTGATACGGTTGGGGAGATTGCATGAAATCTCCCCAATCCATGTTAGGCCGATATGACGACCCACTTGGTTCTTGATACGGTGAAAAATATGGACGATTAAGGTAAAACATGTTATGATTTTGGTTGGGTTGGGGTAGTCGTGATGAATATTCAAAAGAGGGTGCACGAAATCGAATACCCCGTTGTTGTGGTGGTGTTATGCCGGTTAGTTGGAAGTTGTTTTCCGGCGAGAAGTTAAAATTGGGGGCATTTTGGGGTAGTCGGGATCGTCGGTCTTTTGATGTGGGAGTGTTTTTCTTTGACATGATGATAAGTTGAATATGAATTGTGTTTGAAATTGTGTGTTTAGATGTGTGTTTGAGGTGGGTATTTATAAGGTTGAAAAAGACTTTTTTTTATTATTATTTTTTTTTTAATATGCAACGGATAGAATGTGTTTAAACTCGGTCGGTTGGCCGATCGATATTGCATTTGTCCATGAAGCGACGGATACTCCACAAAGGTACCAACCGATCTCAATATCGGTCGGTTGTTGACAAAGTTGGCGACCGACCGATTAATTACGTTCGACTGCGTATAGCCTAATGGACAAAAGCTACACAAAAATTTGTTCGTCCTCAAGTACGAAATGCAGACAACAAACCTTATTCGACTTGAACTGGCGCATGATCTCGATCTCACATATATTTAATTGGCTGAGAGCTAGTTAAATTCAGCAATTGTTTGGTTATTTTTCATATCTTTTTAACACATTTTTGTAAATAACAAGTATTTTCGGTCTATGATCAAGTACGTATATTGTCTTTATGCTTTGCTTCAAATATTTTTTGGCATAGCCTATCCAAACCCTCCAAAAAATACAAATGGCACCCCCCCCTGGTTTTTTGGCTTTTTTTTTTTTTTTTTTTTTTTTAATTTTAAATTTTAAATTTTTTAATTTTTATAATTTTGTTTATATCAAAAAACTATAAACCTGAAAGTGCGGAACAAAAACTATAAAGTTTAATAAGTCAAACGCTTAAAACTGTTAGAAATATGAAACAGAAACTGACAAAAAACTATGTTATACTAGAAACAAAACAGAATTTTTGACCAAACCCCTCTGATTTGACATCATAGGAGGGGTTTGTATAGTGTCCCATACAAGGGGGTCAGGATAAGATGGGCCTTTTTATTCCATCATCAAATTTGCGACGGTCAATATCAAGACTTAAAAGTGTTCATAAACTATAGTTTAAATGTACGTGTTGATGTACTTATGTTGACGTCTTGTAGGAGTACCTTGTTAATTTGCCCGAAAAGAACTTTTTTAAGAAAATACATGATAGCATGTCTTTTGTCTTACTTATCAGCTTTCACATTAAAATTTTGGAAGTATCTATTTTACTTGGGGCATTTTTTTTATTTTTTATTTTTTTTAAAATTTTAAAAACCAAATTACCAATATGAAATTATGAACTAATACACTACTTGTTTTATAGATACAGACCAAAAAGCGATTACAAAACTGAACCTTTCACGCATTCTTAGATTTATGTATTGCGCCACCCAATAATATGTGGGCCAATCATATTCTTCTCTATCCTTGTTTTCTTATTTATCAAAAAAATAACTAAATATGTGAATGACATTTTTTCACATAAAAAGTCATCTCATCCACAAACTAGCCAACCTAGTTAATCTTCCACTTCCACTTCCGCTCTAGCCACCATTTATAATTGGACCTAACAGGACTTGTTGCACTTCTCCATACTTTTCCATTCTTGTTAACTTGTTGTAGATCGAAAATAGTTAAAAAACACACACACACACACTCGTATTTTCAGGTATGTGACTTGATTCTTCAAGCTTCATTCGGTTAATTTATAACCCAAACATCTTTAATGCAAAATCACTGTTAAATCAACCTGAAAACATATGAGGCTAGTTGTCGCGTGCATATGATCTTGGAGCGCGCCTAGAGGGATGTGCGTGTTGTTTGTTTTCTCGACAAGTACAAGCATGGCGCGCACAAGCGTTTGATGCGCGCAAGCATTAGTGCGGGCATACAGAATCGTATAAATACATGAAGCGCATTAAGGCCATGCTCGCAAGTTGTATGCGCGCGAGTTGGACACGTGGGACATTCAAAGTTTTTATATTTAAAAGACGAGTTACGGTCGTAAATCTGACGGAAGTGCGCTTTTTGTGCGTATTGGAAGACCATTTTTGTAATATACGAATTAGATGATTGTTTTCGTAATATACGGTAATAAAGTATTCAGATCGATAATTTCTTTATTTTTTTATGCCTCAAATCATATATGAGTCGCGAGGATGCTTTAAAAAAAAGGGGCGTTGGGTTTTTTTTTTTTTTTTTTTTTTTTTAAAAAAAAAAAAAGACACGCGCACACACACATTTTACCTACTTTTAAGAAATGTTGCAACAACAACTTGCTTTAGACCGTGAAACGAAGATGGAAGAAATAAGAAACAAGAGGCGAGGGTACAATTAATCAATGCTCAAATAAGGAATGAGGATATGAACATGCTTGCGGTCAACACCGAGAGGATGGATTCGATAGACAAGGCTATTGTCGAGGAGGCTAAATGTGAAATTCAAGCCAAATATTATCCCCAAAACTAATTTTGTTCATCTACTTTTATTTTTATGTCTTTTATTTTATCATTGAAATTTTAATTTAATTTCATTTGTGTTTTATCTGAATAAATGAAAAAAAAAAAAAAAAAAAATGTGAGGCCCGAAGGTGTTCTATAATTTGAGTGATGAGTGAGTGTGTTTTTGGGTTAAGTTATAGGAGAAAAAATTAAGGTGACAACACTTTTTGCTATAACTGTCGGATAACACTGACGGTACCTAATGCTCTTAATTTAAAGGAGAAAATAACTAAGAGAGCTCGCTGTGAGTGTGAGGAGGTAATACCCGTGTAATTTTTCTTCTCCTATGGCTTAGCTACAACAATCATGGGTAAGAAGGCTAGGTGCACTTTGTGTTATCTGTGCGTCATGTCAGATTTTACTTTATAATATTCTTATAACAAAAAAAAAAAAAAAAAAAAAAAAAAAAAAAACACTCTCCTCAATAACATGTCAATAACACACCATTGAAAAAACTACAATCTACATTAAAAAACAAAAAAGAAAATTATAAAGTTCAAAAAACACACACAAACATGCTCGTTATCACACATGGCATGGTACCCATAATACATGGGCCAGTGCAGTATGGCGCCGTCATAGGTACCAAAATTTGGTTATAAATCCCTTTAACGAGCTACACCGTGCACTTAACAGCACACAAGTTATCCACAGGTTACAGCTCTCTCGCCATGGGGTTGCAGGGTGTTATAATTTTTTTCATTGTTCCTTTGTTTTTCAGTTATTCATATAAATTTTAGTTATACAAAAGAGAAGGTTTTCGGATTTTGTGTTATAACCAAGTTATAAGTCAAAAGTTGATGTGACGATTACGTGACGACTCGTATAACTTTCCTACAACACTTGAATGCACACCTAATGCTCGAAGTATTTTCTTTATAAATTATTGCTTTCAAATTTCAATTAATTTGGCATCTTAAATTGGATGGAAGTTGTAATTTGAATATCCACAATTCAAATATGGAACTCATGACTTGATTGGCTTTAATTAACTTATTAAATACTACGTATTATTTAGGTTTTATTTTCTTTAGATCATTTTTCTCGTTAGATGACCAATCATTTGGTTATTAGTCTGTATAAATTATATCATAGGCTATATATGGTTTTCATAAAAACTATGACGAAATGTCAATAGTAATATTTAGGTTATGTTTTGTTAAGATTTCTCGTGAGAAATTTGAAGGTTGTAACTTTCGCACAAGTTCTAAAAAAATACAAGGTAACATTTACTTGTTCTCGCATGCTCACAAATGTGATCAGTAGTTCACAAATCCTGACACAATTGTAACCATTAATTAAAGAAAATGTCCAACTTTATATGATACAAATTGATGACCAGGCCAATTGAATGTATAGCAAGAAGAAGGTGGTAGAAGTGGCAGTCGAGTGGTGCTGGTGGCGCCATAGTCGAGTGTCGGCGATGTGTAGGGGGAGGTTTTGTATGTGTGCGTGAAAAATAGCACAAGGAAGGAAGCATCGTTTTATATATGTGTGTGGTATATTGTGTATTATGCCCTCTTTTTAACGGCAGAATTTTACACACAATTAAGATAAGGACGGACGGTGTTAACAAGTTTCAAGATATATAATTAAGGACTACTGACGCAAAAAGAGTTGTGATTCAAGTAGTGATTTGGGTATAACCGTATAAACCACATAAATAAACAATGTAATTTACTCTATAAGTCAATTATCTTTCGTTTAAACAGCTGATTAAACACAATAATAAACAGTTACTAATTCTGAGTGAAAATGGTGGCGCCATAGTCGAGTGTCGGCGATGTGTAGGGGCTGTTTGATAAAAAATATGATTTAGCGCTGAATGAATCAAAGCTGCTGAATGATTCCAAGATGCTGAGTGAATCTAATTCTGAGTGAAAATGATTGTTTGATATTTGTTCTGAATGAACAATCTGAGTTGTCTGAAATTACCAATTTAACCTTCTGTCTGATTTTGTATTGAACAAAATATTATAATAATAAAAAAGGACAATTTAAGAAACAAGCTTGGAGTTTTTTTTTCACAAGAATAGCTGTGTACTTTTGTAATGTTAAAAAAGAAGAAAAAAAAAAAGATGTCTACTAACAAAATATTATAATAATGAAAAAGGACAAATAAAATATTATAATAATGATAATGAAAAAGGACAAATAAATGAAAGGACAAATATTATTAAATGAAAGGACAAATTTCGTATTTGTATCTTACATATTATTAAATGAAAGGACAAATAAAGAAATGAAAGGACGCTGAATGGCAGAGCATGTTCATCCAATCAAAATGATGCAGATGCAAAATGAATCGGTCAGAGGTTTCACTTGATTTTATCAAACGCCCAAGCGCTGACCGAATTGGAGATCTTCTCTTAATTGGCCCACTAAGAAGCTATCAAACACTGGGACAAAAAAATTAACGGGACAAAAAGATTAACGGTGATCACATGATACGAATGTCAAATTTATGAACACTTATCTAGATGCACATCAAACTCTTTCAAGACCTTGATTTCATAATTTGTATCTCACGTTTGCTCATTTCAAGTATACAAAACAGGATCATCACAAAAGTTAAAAGAATTTAATTAAGGGAAAAAAGAAATGAAACTCCAATACGTGCATGAGCAAATTTAAGAGGAAAGAAAGATGGGTAGTGTTTTAGTGAAATTATGTTGGTTCAAATATAATTACATGTGCTTAAGAATAAAAATATTAAGTGAAGAGCTGGATGCATACGTCGATCATCGCTCATTTTCCATAGGTAAATTACGTATGTATAAAGTATATCGTTGTTAATGTTCTTTTATAGTGTGGTGTTATTATAACGCGGACGGTTTAATTCCGCCAATGTAGTACACAACAAACACACTATGGAATAGATCAATATATAGTACATTCATGCAAATTAACGTTACGTCATGAAAGATGTTAAGAATGTAAGTGTTACCCATGAAATCGGCCGGTGTATTGTTATTTGTAAATCTTCCAGTTGGTTTTCCAGACCCAAAATCTCTTCCATATGCAACAAAATTGGCTTTAATCAAAGTGTTTAGATTATTGTTGGGCAAACCCTTTAAAAACGTGTGGAACTTATCGTGAATATTGGTTTTGCGTGACCAACAAAAAACCGGTTAAAAATGTGAAATTATCTCCCAGAAACTCACTTTTTTACGCATTAACTTACCCCCAAATCCGGTTGCCAGTTTATTAGTAAAAAACGAATATCTTAAAAATCCACCATGTATTTACAACTCACTTTATCCTCCTTCCCACCACACGCCCTCTGATAACCTGCGCATGCCAAACTTTAAGGTACGAGGTTGGTACACCTTATCCTTAATATAACCACAAATTACTCTTCATACATCGCTATCTTGAAACATCACTCTCAGCACGTGTACAAAACCCTAACCCTAATTCCTTAAACAAATATAATACTCCGAATTGATTGACTTTTGCCTCAATTAACCCATACAAAAGGTATATTCTTTCTCTTATTCAATGCATTCTTGCCCCACTTGTGTTAATTTATAATAAATTATGTTTTTTAGGGTTCCTGAAATAATTAGGGTTAATTAGTTAATTTTTGTTTATTTGTACAGGTGTCTACTGATGGACATACCACTTGATGTGGTTTTCAAAATACACTACAATGGTGTGTTTATGTTTGACCCGTTAAGGTATGATTATGGTAGGGAGTTACTAATGGAGGCCTCGTCATCGGATAGGATCATGTTTAGTCCATTGTTAGACCTGTTAGTTGCTAAGGTTAGGCAAAATATATGGGCATTATATTATCGCATTCCTGACTTAGATATTGACAGTGGTGGGTTGAAAATAATAGAAAGGGATGTAGATGTCCATGCGTTGTATGATCATGCTAAACGCCATAAGACAGTTGAAATGTATGTTTCTCATTCCCCCCCCCCCCCCCCAAACAAAAAAAATTTAGCACCCTATTACCACCAAAACCTGTGTCTTGAAAGTTCTGACTCCGAAGTAACGTCGAAAAAGAGGCAACATGATAAGCTTAAAAAGAATGCAAGAAATATGTCTGTTGACGAGTTGATTGCTTGGGCTGAGGTAGAAGCACAGTCACCATTCTTAAGGTCTTCTCCTCCGTTTAAGGAAAGACCACTTAGAAAGGATTTTGAGGGCAAGGTTACATTCACTTGAATTTGGAATCATGAAGATGAGTTTCTATATGATTACCCATTTCTGACTGAAGAAGAGGTTTATAAGGAGTACAATGTTCCACCGGAAAATGTAGTGGTTGACGAGGAAATGGAGGGTACCCAAACAGCAAATGAAGAAGCTGATGTCGTTATGGAGGATAGGCGGGAGAACAATCAGGTTCAAGATGAGGTAATTGAGGAAAGGGCTCCAAGTGTTGAGGTTGTAGAGAATACGGATGAAAATGATAATGTTGATGAGGATGCTTCAGAACAGAACATCGATGAGGTTGTGCTCGCTAGAAAGAAGAAACTAGAGGTTGGTGTTGTTATTTGCTCAGGTTGGTGTTGTTATATTGCTCAGGTTAAGTTGTTGAATACTAGCTACAAACATCTTGGTATGTGCACTTGGTCTGTGGTCAGGTTTGGCAAAATACTGGGAAGTAAAAGATAAGCTAAGCTGCAAAGTTCATGTTTCATCAGCTTTGATAATTGTATTCTTTGACTCTTCATATATCATGAAATGCATTAAATAAGAATAGAGACAACATAAGTTAACAGAATAGAGATAACATAAGTTAAATTAACATTCATCAACTACAAAGAAAGATATTGTGCATTAGATAACAATAGAGATAACATAAGTTGGTGTCGATACGGACACAATATTACATATCAATAACTGCTTAACAACGTGAAAATCAGTAGTTGTTACTAGATAACACCAACCACTAGTTTCTATTGAACACAACAATAACGGCTGCAATAGCCACCATGAGCACAATCATCAAAGCAGTAGAACCAACCAATACCATGTCATACACTTTTCCCTTCACCTTTAACTCATTCAAATCTTTGTAAATCAGTTCCATGGGTAGTTCACATGTTGAGTTGTTTGTAACTTGGTTTTGAGCATCATCTTGGTGTGTAAGGCTGTCTAGCTTGCACTCCAAAATCTGGTTGTCCTTATACAATTTGTACACAAGGTCTTTGTAGTATTGTGAAGGTAACTCATCATCAAGAAATCCATAGACATCACATTTTTTATCTTTATTCTACAAAAGTTATCATCATAAAAAATCCAGTAAACAACACTCATTACCAGCAACAACAAAATTATCTATTACTATGTTTAGATGTTGGAGACTTACACGTGTGGGACAACCTTTGAATCTTCGACCAGGATTTTCAGGTGTCCAAGCCACTTGTTCATAGATTGGGAAGTTACAAGTACAATGTGTCATACGAGCTATCTCTTCTTTGGTATACCTCCTTCGATAATAACGGGAAGATGAAGTAGAAGAAGCCATCACAGAAAAGTGATTTCAATTTTGTGTCTCAATTCGAAGTAATTAAAAAAGTTCGATTAGGGTTTATGCTGGAAAAAGAAAAAGAAGAGGGAAAATACTTTGGGGGGGAAAGAGTAAAGTGGGGTAGATATTCTTTATTGATACACGGTGGAAATCGGGAAAAAAAAATACATGTGGCACCAACCGGATGACATGGAGCATACCGGTTGGGGAGGTAAAATCATGCGTAAAAAAGTGAGTTTCTGGGTGATAATTACACATTTTTAACCGATTTTTTGTTCGTTACGCAAAACTAATATTCACGACAAGTTCCATACGTTTTTAAAGGGTTTGCCCATTATTGTTAGCCCCTTGATCAACAATCGAGTTCCCAAATATTATTAACGCCAGGACACTAGCATTTTTTGGTAGGGTTACCCGTGCTCGAGCATGATCACCAAGAAAAACAAAGGAGATCAAGAAAATGGTGAGGAAAAATCTAGTGAAAGGGAATAGGGTAAACTTAATAGGCTGCATTATTATGATTGACAAGTACGCGCGAAAGAAACAATGACATAAATCACAATACAAGAAAAGAATGTAAGAGTAGTATGAACAATTGAGTAGTTATGCTGACTATATATACCCTTGCCACACAAACTTCCATCATGCATTATAAATGTTTCACAATTCTTTATAGTATAGTTTTAGTGACTCATTGACTTGATTTTGAGATTGGGATTATGGTTGTGTTTCATATAGGGTCAATTTCATATTATTATTTTTTCTGATTAATACTTGGTAATGTCATATTTATTCTGCATTAACATCATTTCACTCTTGCATCATTCACTTGTAAATGGGATAAATATGACATTTTTTTTGTTTATGTTGGATATATATGAAAATTTCTTCTTCCGTCATAAAATTATAGTCGATATTTTCTTTTTGGGATGTTCTAAATTAATTATCCACTTTCATTTTAATTAATAAAAAGAGACTTTAGTGAAAGAATATTATGTTTGATTGGTTGAAATGTGTAGTGGTTTCATTTACATTAAACTGTTTGATTTTTGTCTTCTGATAATAATTTTGAGATGGAAGTAGTAATTTACTACAAAATGGGAATCGAATAATATGAAAAATTAAAGAACAAGAGTAAGAACTAGTTCTAATCAATCATTTCCAGAAACGCTATGGTAGTAATTTCCTTCTAGACGTTATAGGCTATTGACAAATGGTGATATTGTATTTCTATACTTATTCTTTTTTTGATGTTTCATCACCCATGTTCAAAAACATTTTGAATCCTGCAACTGGACTAGTCAGGAAACCAGCCTAAAAGCCTCGTGCAATCGGGCTAAATGACGTTTTTTTGTAGTAGTATGAACTCTTAACAAGAAGCAACAAATTTATATACTGTAAATTGCTATGCGCATCATGCATACTAAAGGAACAAAGAAGGAAGAGCATGGCCAAGACAACTTAGAGCATAAAGTCAAACACACAGTCAACCATATGCAATCTATGATCAAGCCTCAACCACACAAGCTGCAATTGCATCTCAAGGCTCAAAGGGATTGTAATGCAATGTTGCTTATCTTTGTATTATAGCTTAGTTATTAATTTAACTTAATTGTAATTAGCTAGTTTCAGTTTGAAAATCAGTAGTTGTTACTAGATAACACCAACCACTAGTTTCTATTGAACACAACAATAACGGCTGCAATAACCACCATGAGCACAATCATCAAAGCAGTCGAACCAACCAAGACCAGGTCATACACTTTTCCCTTCACCTTTAACTCATTCAAATCTTTGTAAATTAGTTCCATGGGTAGTTCACATGTTGAGTTGTTTGCAACTTGGTTTTGAGCAGCATCTTGGTGTGTAAGGCTGTCTAGCTTGCACTCCAAAATCTGGTTGTCCTTATACAATTTGTACATAAGGTCTTTGTAGTATTGTGAAGGTAACTCATCATCAAGAAATCCATAGACATCACATTTTTTATCTTTATTCTACAAAAGTTATTATCATAAAAAATCCAGTAAACAACACTCATTACCGGTAACAAAAAAATTATCTATTACTATGTTTAATTTAGATGTTGGAGACTTACACGTGTCGGACAACCTTTGAATCTTCGACCAGGATTTTCAGGTGTCCAAGCCACTTGTTCATAGATTGGGAAGTTACAAGTACAATGTGTCATACGAGCTATCTCTTCTTTGGTATACATCCTTCGATAATAACGGGATGATGAAGTAGATGAAGCCATCACAGAAAAGTGATTTCAATTTTGTGTCTCAATTCGAAGTAATTAAAAAAGTTTGATTAGGGTTTATGCTGGAAAAAGAAAAAGAAGAGGGAAAATACTTTGGGGGAGAAAGAGTAAAGTGGGGTAGATATTCTTTATTGATACACGGTGGAAATCGGGAAAAAAATACATGTTGCACCAACCGGATGACATGGAGCATACCGGTTAGGGTGGTAAAATCGTGCGTAAAAAAGTGAGTTTCTGGGAGATAATTACACATTTTTTACCGATTTTTTGTTGGTCACGCAAAACTAATATTCACGACAATTTCCATACATTTTTAAAGGGTTTGCCCATTATTGTTAGCCCCTTGATCAACAATCGAGTCCCCAAATATTATTAACGCCGGGACACTAACATTTTTTGGTAGGGCTACCCGTGCTCGAGCATGATCACCAAGAAAAACAAGGGAGATCAAGAAAATGGTGAGGAAAAATATAGTGAAAGGGAATAGGGTAAACTTAATAGGCTGCATTATTATGATTGACAAGTACGCGTGAAAAAAACAATGACATAAATCACAATACAAGAAAAGAATGTAAGAGTAGTATGAACAATTGAGTAGTTATGCTGACTATATATACCCCTGCCACACAAACTTCCACCATGCATTATAAATGTTTCACAATTCTTTATAGTATAGTTTCAGTGACTCATTGACTTGATTTTGAGATTGGGATTATGGTTGTGTTTCATATAGGGTCAATTTCATATTATTATTTTTTTTGATTAATACTTGGTAATGTCATATTTATTCTGCATTAACATCATTTCACTCTTGCATCATTCACTTGTAAATGGGATAAATATGACATTTTTTTTGTTTATGTTGGATATATATATGAAAATTTCTTCTTTCGTCTTAAAATTATAGTCGATATTTTCTTTTTGGGATGTTCTAAAATAATTATCCACTTTCATTTTAATTAATAAAAAGAGACTTTAGTGAAAGAATATTATGTTTGATTGGTTGAAAAGTGTAGTGGCTTCATTTTCATTAAACTGTTTGATTTTTGTCTTCTGATAATAATTTTGAGATGGAAGTAGTAATTTACTACAAAATGGGAATCAAATAATATGAAAAATTAAAGAACAAGAGTAAGAACTAGTTCTAATCAATCATTTCAAGAAACGCTATGGTAGTAATTTCCTTCTAGACGTTATAGGCTATTGACAAATGGTTATATTGTATTTCTATACTTATTCTTTTTTTGATGTTTCATCACCCATGTTCAAAAACATTCTAAATCCTGCAACTGGACTAGTCAGGAAACCAGCCTAAAAGCCTCGTGCAACCGGGCTAAATGACGTTTTTTTGTAGTAGTATGAACTCTTAACAAGAAGCAACAAATTTATATATTGTAAATTGCTATGCGCATCATTCATACTAAAGGAACAAAGAAGGAAGAGCATGGTCAAGACAACTTAGAGCATAAAGTTAAACACACAGTCAACCATATGCAATCTGTGGTCAAGCCTCAACCACACAAGCTGCAATTGCATCTCAAGGCTCAAAGGGATTGTAATGCAATGTTGCTTATCTATGTATTATAGCTTAGTTATTAATTTAACTTAATTGTAATTAGCTAGTTTCAGTTTGACTTTCTTAGTTTGACTTTCTTATGTAAATACCTTACTCTGTACTCATTTTACACTTGAATGAAATATAACCAATTTTTCCACTCAATATTCCTCTGTCATTTCTCTCTGTTTACCAACATGGTATTAGAGCACTCTTCCGCTGCATGGTGGAGAACTACCACTGATAACCAACTCTGATCAAAATAACAAACTTTGACCACCGTAACAAACTTTGACCACCACCCATAACCACCATAACTGACATCAAACTCACATTCAACCATCAATTAATACACCATTCCAATCACAACAATCTCCTCATCATTCTTATCACATCAGATTCACATAAAACATCACAAATTACATAAAATCAACCAAAATCTTATTAAAATTTTCAAAACAAGAAAATGGCGGGAACATCTTCAAACACAACACAAGCAGCAAACACATCAAACACTTCAACTAATGAAGAAATCACATCAAACCATCCACTTTTCCTCCATCAAACAGATCACCCAAGCCTTATTCTCATCTCAAAGAAGCTTATTGGGTCAGACAATTATAGCTCTTGGAAAAGGTCATTAATGATTGCTTTAAATGCAAAGAACAAAATGAAAATCATTACTGGTGAATTTGCTGAACCAAGTAGGGATTTTGAGATAAGGGCACCTTGGGAAAGGAATAATGACATGTTAATCTCCTGGATCTTAAACACTGTAAGTGAGCAGATTGGTAACAATTTGAACTCCATTAATTCAGTTTCAAAGTTATGGTCTAAGTTGCAAGAGCATTATGCTCAAATTGATGGTCATAGGATTTATCAGTTGAGTAATGATATAGTGCAATTGAAACAAGAGAATTGCATAGTTGAGGTTTACTATCATAGGCTAAAAGGGTTGTGGGATGAATTTGATGCCCTTGAGGCACCATACTTGTGTTTGTGCTTGTGCATCTATGAAAATGGTAGAAACAATGCGGAAAGAGATCAGAGAAAGAGGTTAATCCAGTTCTTTATGGGATTGGATGAAAGCTATTCAAACATAAGAGGACAAACCTTGCTCATGCAACCATTGCCAACTGTTGCAAAGGCCTACACAATGGTGAGACAATAAGAGAAGCAAAGAGAGGGTATTGCTCCAAAATCTGCAAATGCAACCATTCTGAACAGTTATTCCAACAATCAAAGGTTTTCTGCACAAAGTGCTCCAAACAGTCACAAGAATGCTGTACCAAACACCCCCAATCCAAGAAACAATGTGCAAAGGACATCTCAGACTGGAACAGAAAGGAGGAGAAACTTTAGAAAAGGTGTTTACTGTGGAAATTGTGGAAAAGAAGGCCATTACCAAGAGGAATGTTACAAGATTGTTGGGTATCCAATTGGCCACCTACTTCATGGAAAGGTTCAACCAACAAGGCAGGTTAGAACAGTGTAGGACTACAAGTCTGCTAGGACAGTTAACATGGTCACTGAACAAGATGAGAACAATAAGGCTAGCACTTCAAACCAACCAACACAACCATCAGAGGCACATGTATCAGCAAGGATGGATCAGTTGCAAAACTAGCTCAATCAAGTGCTTCTTATGCTGCAAAATCAGCAGGGTAATTTCCATGGTATTTCTCATCTCAAAGTACTAAATTGCCTAAGTTTACTGCTTCACTTATCACTTGTCTAAGGTTACTTGTATCATAGGTAGTGGTGCAACAGATCATATCTCCACAACACTCAAACTTATGCATAATTTACATCATTGCCAAACACCCATTATAGTATCATTACCAAATGGTCAGACAGTGAAAGTCACAATTGTTGGATCAATCACAATTAACAAACACATTACACTTCACAATGTCTTTTATATACCAAAATTCACTTACAACATCATCTCAGTAAGCAAACTTTTACATGGAACCACAATTTCACTCACTCTTACTGCTTCATTGTGCATCTTTCAGGACCAGAAAAAAGGATTGCACTTGGAAACCTTTGTGATGATCTTTACTTCCTCTCATTAGCTTCTACACCTTCTGCAAAGGCATCCACCATCCTTCAATGTAGCAGCAAGACACAACTGTGGCACTCAAGACTTGGTCACCCATCACTTACTGTATTCAAAAGAATAAAGTGCTTGTCTCATTTCATTTCAAACAACTCTGAAAATCGTTGTAAAATTTGCCATTTAGATAAACAATCTGCTTTACCTTTTCATTCTAGCAATTCCTATGCTACTTCATTATTTGATCTTGTTCACATTGATGTTTGAGGTCCATACAAACACACCACAATCAATAACTGCAAATATTTTTTAACCATTGTTGATGATCATTCAAGAGCTACATTGTAACACCCTCGTTTTCGATATACGCAGCGGAATATAAGTTGGGGTATTACTTCAAGTATCACAGTCATGAAAATAGAAAACGACTCGGAAAGAGACGTTTTAAATAAAATTGTTATCATTCATTTATTTAAATCAGAGTTACATAATAGAGGTCCCAGTGGGAGGTTTCGAAATACATTATAAAAGTTACATTATTCATTGAATGATAACAAAATGGATACTTTTTTTATAAGAAAAGTCCACAGCCACTCCATGCCAAATCAAGCTTCTAATTACCTGAGATAAAACATGCTAAAAAGTCAACACAAAGGTTGAGTGAATCCATAGCGTTTAAAATTGTAATCAGTTTGAACACAAGCTAAATGGAAAGTAAATCAGTAATATTGCAGTTCAATATATTACCCTAAGTCTCATGACACGCAAACGTTAACAGGATGGACATCATAGCAATTAACTATGGATGTAATTACTACATAATTAAATATAGTAATACTGCCCTCGAGTAGGAGTTTGCCGGACTCTTTATTAATCTCAAATAAAGTGCATTTGGTTACTTGTCCAGCAACACAAATGGGACGTCAACTGCCAATAGATCTATTCACTATATTCGCGTTCACCCGCAAGTGATTAATGGTTCATGATAGAGGGTCTTTTAGAGGCAACAATTAAACTTAGGAAATATCAATCAGGATAGCATACAGAAAAATACTTGTGTTCGGTTTTGTAGCATGTATCTCCCCACAAGTTGAAAAACGTATAAAAGTGGGACTATGAACTCACCTTTGCAGTTTGGATGGAAAAAAAATATTAAGTAGAGTTGATAAACGTCTCCGGCACGCAACCTGGTTTTGTTATGTCAAGTTTCAGTAATCGTATTCCAGTATATAAGTTTTTAATATTCGTTTCGTAACGTTTTGGTTGATAGTTAAATGTTTTATTTGAGACAACATGAAGTCTCTTCAAAAGTTGGATACGATATTATCTTATTTTCTCATTTTTATGTTTCCGTTTGTTTGTTATCGAGATAAACGTATTTCGTTTATTAGTTTTTATTTATAAATATATTCAAAATATATTTCTAATAAAAATTATATAATGTTACGCTTTTTACCCTTATAGTTTCATATATTGACAGGTTATACCCCTGAACTTTCATAAAATGACAATTTTTACCCTTGAACTTTCATAAAATGACAATTTTTACCCCTCAACTTTGATGAAATGACAGTTTTTACCCCTGCTGTTTCAAAAATGACAATTTATACCCTCAATTATAAATCGTTGGCAAGAATAGTCCTTGTTTTAATAACTTTGCAATATTTACTTTTTTGGCCCAATAAAACTCTATCTTTCAAAGTTGGCAAGTTTTACCCCTAAACTCTATGTCGATTTTATTTTAGATACTAGTTATAAAGATAGTTGGAGTTTTGGTAGAATTTACCCTCAAAGCATTTTTCCCATTTCACTCGTGGTCCTTATTTCATTAAAACGTGTTTTAAGCTTCGGGAAAAGACACGACTTATTACGACTCTTTTATACACTTTATTATCAGCTTATTAACATCTTATTTACAGCTTATGGGCTTATGATTCGAGCTTATAAGCTCGAATCAATTTATATATGTGCGTTCGAAACAGTGGGCGATGGGCTGGAAAAAGACTCGAATAACTTTGAGACAAATCAATCTTTTTACGACGTTCTTTTTCCTACAATTAGTTAGCTGGGTGGTCTTTATTGTGGCAAAAATTTAGAATTTTTAGAGGTCGTTTAATGGTTGAAATAGTTGTTCAAAGTTGGGTGGTTTGAGCGGTTTGCGACAGAAAAAGAAAAGAGAAAAATGACTTGGTTCTTGGTATTTAAAGGTTCTAACCCGTTTTTAATGCATGATAACATGTTCATAAACCTATTAAATGTATCTTTTATGTGTTTTAAGGTTACTTGATTTATATTACTTAAAAAAATATATATTAGTGTGCGTTTGGTTTTTGTTCGACAAAAGAAGAAAAGAAAAGAAAGCATAAGTTTTGAACTATCTAACTATTAAGGATTATTTAGCGACATGTTTTAAGTGTTTTTAAGTTTTCAAAAGATACGAAGAAAGGCTAGAAATACTTACTTGCTCTATAATTCGATTATGGGAATATATGTGGCGTATGGATTTGGAAATGGATCTCCTAAGGTTTTCCTCTTTTTCAAGCCTTCTCAAGACCTTCTTTAACTTATGTTTGGGCTGTAGGATCAGTAGTGAATGGGTGTAGGGCTGTTTTTGGTGTAGATCGAATGATATGGAAATAAGATGGAAGGGTTTGGTTCGCTATTTATAGAAGAAGGGTGTTAGGGTTTTCTAAATGGCTAGATCACCTTGTTAGGGGATTAAGGGGACATAGTGATGTGGTTTAAGGAATTTGAAGACAAGTGTGAGGAGGAGGGAGAGTGGCGTGAGGTTAGGGGATGGTGATGATGTGGTTTGTTTCAAAACCAAAGGATCTAACTACCTAAGTGAAGGTTTAGGGGACATGTTGGTGTGTACAAATCTTATATCTAGTAGTGAACTTATGGTGTAAAATTTTACTTAGGAGTAGGTAAGAAAATGGTTTGGTTTAGTTTCATTAGGTTCGAACTAAGAAATAAATAAGTGGATCGAATGGCTTTGTTGAGTGGTACATTGGGCTATAGGGTGTTGTACTTAGGGTTTAGGGAAGTAGTAACTTGGTTTTAGGGTTTTGATTAAGTAATCATTAATTAAAAATTTAATTAGGGTTTACTTATATATATACATGTCGAATTAATGAGATAATAAAAAGGAAATGGTTTTGTGCTTTAAAGAGTTGTACCATAGGTTTAATAGAGTTGTACTATAGTTTAAGTAATGTATAAAATCTGTTGGGAATTAAATATTCTGAAGACTAAGTATCGGGAATTTCTCTTAAGTGATTAATTCTGGTTGCTTTAGTTTTAAGTCTGGTGAGTTCCAAAGTTAAGTCTGCTTGCTGGATGGATAAGTATTCATTAAAGTCAAATATACACGGTAGATAATACCTTACCCCATGTGATCAGTCATTATGTTATATTCTCAGAACAAGTTGTAAACATAGATACATGTTGTATCTTAGTTACTGACTCACATAAGCTAGCAAGTAGTTCGACAAGACTTGACAAGAATTAACAATATTGTAAAGATCTCCTTGGACTATAAAAGGAGATCTTAGCTTAGTCATAAGTGTGACTAAAATAGAGTGTGTGTTTTTTTTAAGTGATTAAGTTTTATATGTTGAAAAGAACCTTTGATAAAACTTTCATTATTCATAACTGTCAAGAACAAGAACAATCATAAACATTATCAATAATATTGAATCCTTTGGTATTATACTTTCAGTGTTCATTGTTCAATATACACAAGCATCACTGTTCCATTTCCATAACCAAAATAACCTTCTAAGTGTGATTAAGTAGTTTCCGCATACTTGATCATATTAACTCAATATATCATATACACAAAGTCACAAAGGTTTAACCACCTTATAGTGTATCGAAGAATCCTCTCAATTGGTATCAGAGAAAGGCTGATATAGTTGATTTAGAAGAAGAAGAAGAAGAAATGGACGTTGAATCTATTCAAACCAATGTTGCTGCAAAACTACCCATGCTCAAACAGAATGAGTTTGAGATGTGGAGGCTGGGGATAGAGCAATATTTCCAAGTGCAAGACTATGCACTTTGGGAAATTATTGAAGATGGAAACTCTTACCAGCCTACCACCACTACATCAACAGTGGACGGCAAAGTGGTGACAACTCTGCAGATAATGCCAACATCTGCAAAAGACAGAATAAAGAAGAAAAATGACTTAAAGGCAAGAAGCATGCTGATGATGACCATTCCCAATGATCAACTTTTAAACTTCGGCAAGTTCAAAGATGCCAAGTCATTATTTGAGGCCATTATTGCCAGATATGGTGGAAATGATGCCACCAAGAAAACCCACAAGACACTGCTCAAACAGCAGTTTGAAAACTTCTCCTCTACCAACAATGAATCTCTTGACCATATGTTTAATAGGCTTCAGAATATTGTGAGCCAACTTGCTATTCTTGGTGTTGAAATACCTTAAGAAGATTTGAACTCAAAATTTCTGAGAAGCTTACCAGAAGAGTGGGCTATACATGTTGTTGTCTGGAAGAACAAGCCAGACCTTGATACAATGGAACTGATAGATTTGTATAGCAACTTTAAGATTGTGGAGCAAGATTTGAAGAGAAGTGGTACTAGTTCTAATACTGGGAACATGGCATTTATGTCAACTCCTAGTACCTCAAAATCAAGTGAAGAGGTGAAAGTTGTTGATGGTGTTGGTGCTGCTAGTTCATCAAGCAGTACCATGGGTATTTTAGATGAAAAGACTTGTTGTGCATTTCTCACAAGTCGAAATGATGGGTCTATGCTCACTTATGAAGACCTCCAAGAGATCAATGATGATGATCTGGAGGAAATGGACCTAAAATGGCAAATTTCTCTTCTTAGCATGAGAGCCAAGAAGTTCTATCAAAGGACGGGGAAGAAGCTCTTAATCAGCAACACTGATACTGTTGGTTTTGACAAGTCAAAGATAGAGTGCTATAACTGCCACATGATGGGGCACTTCTTAAAAGAATGTAGAAGGCCAAGGCAGCAGGATAGAAAGAACAAAGGTTTTTTAAGCACATCCAAAACAAGGGAGGTTTCTGAGCCAAACTCAAAAGCTATGGTAGCTATTGATGGGCTAGGTTTTGATTGGAGTTTCATGGCTGATGAAGAAGAAGATTCTTCACAGATGGCACTCATGGCTTTTTCTACTACTGAGGTACAATCTCATAAAGCTTGTTCAAATGCTTGTACTGCTCTTAAAGAATTACAAACTTTAATCAAACATTATGATGAACAAAAGAAAGAGCTAAGCAAAACTCATCAAAACTATATAGACTATAAGTGTGGTTTAGAATCAGTAGAAAAGCAGATCCTATACTACAAAGAAAATGAACTTGCTTTTTCTGATGACAAAGCTCTTCTTAGACAAGACATATTCTTTAGAGATGCTGAAATTAAGCTTTTAAGAGGGGCTTTTGATAGGGTCAAAAAGGAAAATGAAAACATTCACTTGACTACACAAACACTAGAACATGCTTCTAGAGGTGTAACCAACATTATAGAATGTCAAGTGATCAACAGAGCTAAGTCAAGAGTAGGATATAAGAGTGTCCCACCTCCATACAGAGGTATCCCTAAACCCCCAGGGATTGACCTAGAACACTCAGGCTTACCTGAATTTCAACTACTAAAGTTACAATATAGTGTACAACCAAAAAACAATGTAGTTGTTGATGAGCCTAAGAAGTTAAGTGAGAGTTTATGTAAAACTTCACTTCAAGAAGACAAGGTGTCTTCTATTAGGAAACCAGATGCTATAGTTGTTGAAGAATGGGTATCTGATGATGATGAAGACGAACAGGTTATGTCTAAACCTGAAGTGGTTAAGAAAGCAGGAACACGTGTTTCTAAGATAGTCAAACACAATACTGATAGGCCTAAGTCCAATGTAAAACATGTTAGGCAACCAGTTAGATATTGTGAACAATATAGATCCACAAACAAGCCCAGAGGTGACCATATAAATTGGTACAACCTCAAGTCTCACCAAAACAGTGATGACTTTGGATTTTATAATAAAGCTTGTTTCACATGTGCAAGTTTTGACCATCTTACAGCTTTCTGTAACAAATGGGTATCTGGGTATGAAAACAATAGGGTGAATTTCAAAAGGCAAACTCCTCAAACTCACTTTCACTCTAGTTCTAATTTTAATAGAATAAAACCCAAAACAGTTTCAATTAAGTCTGGCTTGAAACAAGTTAAGTCTGCTAGACCATTTAAGTCTGTTTACCCAAAACCAGCAGTTAAAAATGCAAAATCAACTTTCAAATATGCATTAAAAACTGCTAGAAGGCCCATTCAATCAAAAGCAGTGGTCCAAAAACAAGTTTGGAAAATTAAGGGTACAACTGCAAAGCCAGCAGTTAATACTGCTAGGCAAGTAGTTAATTCTGCTGCTTGGAAAAACAGGGCAAATGCTGTTAAGGCCTCAGCATGTTGGATTCTTAAATCCAATGTTGAATCAACTGTTCTCAAGAGATTAAATTTCATTGATGCATTACTGGCTTGGATCCCCAAAGGAAACTAATACTCCTTATTAATGTGCAGGAACATTCAACTGATAAATAAGAGGATCAAGGATACTCAGATAGTGGATGTTCAAGGCACATGACAGGCAACAAGTCTTATCTCTCAGATTTTCAATCAATAGATGGAGGCTATGTTACCTTTGGAGGAGGTGTTGGTGGCAAAATTTCCGGTAAAGGTACAATTAAAACTGGAAATTTAGATTTTGAAGATGTGTACTATGTACAAGAGCTAAATTATAATCTTTTTAGTGTCTCACAAATGTGTGATAAAAAGAACAAAGTTCTTTTCTGTGACACTGAATGCCTTGTGCTTTCTCCTGATTTTAAGATGCCTGATGAAAGTCAAGTACTTCTTAAAATTCCTAGAAAGGGCAATATGTACAGTGTTGATATGAAGAACATTGTTCCTAAAAAGGCTTTAACTTGTCTTGTAGCAAAGGCCACGTTGGATGAATCAATGTTATGGCATAGGAGGCTTGGTCATATTAACTTCAAAACCATTAATCATATTGTTAAGAATGGTTTGGTAAGAGGTTTACCTCAAAAACGATTTGAAAATGATCAAACATGCATTGCTTGTCTTAAAGGCAAACAACACAGAACCTCTTGTAAGCCCAAGATTTTTAACTCTATCAATCAATCATTGTTTATGCTTCATATGGACTTATTTGGTCCTACAAATGTTAGAAGTATGCAACATAAGAGATATTGTCTAGTTATTACTGATGACTATATTAGATTTACATGGGTTTTCTTTTTAAGATCTAAGGATGCGACACCTAGAATCCTTAAGACTTTCATTACTGAGATAGAAAACCTAGTAGACAAGAAAGTCAAAGTCATTAGATGTGATAATGGGACAGAGTTTAAGAATAGAGTTATGGATGACTTCTGCAAAGAGAAAGGTATTAGGAGAGAATTTAGTGTTGCTAGAACTCCACAACAGAATGGAGTTGCTGAAAGGAGAAATAGAACACTAATAGAAGTTGCTAGAACTATGTTAGCTGATTCTAAGCTACCTATAACTTTTTGGGCTGAAGCAGTCAACACTGCTTGCTATGTTCAAAATAGAGTTTTAGTTGCAAAGCTTCACAATAAGACATCATATGAACTTTTTCGAGGTAGAACTCCTGCAATAGGATTTCTTAGACCTTTTGGATGTCATGTGACAATTCTGAATACCTTAAACCATTTAGGAAAATTTGATGGTAAAGCAGATGAAGGATTCTTAGTTGGATATTCTCTCAATAGCAAAGCTGTTAGAGTATACAACTTAAGAACTAAGAAAGTAGAGGAAAACCTGCATGTGGAATTTTTAGAGCATAAATCCAATGTAGAAGGTCAAGGACCGAAATGGCTATTTGATCTTGAGACTCTAACCTATTCAATGAATTATGTGCCTATTGCTGTAGCAACTAATGAATTTTCAGGTTCAAAAGCTGATGAAACTTCAGATGAGGCAAGGTTAGAAAAGGAGACAAATCAAGATTATGTGATGATACCAATATGGTCAAGTACAAGTGTGGATTCAACTTCAATAAATGGTGAATCTTCTTATAGTAAAGCTAAAGAAGATGTTGAAGATGAACACAAGGAAGATGGAATAAATGATCAAGAAAATAGTTCTGCTGTTGATAATGCTGGTGAAACAGACTTAACTGAAGAACCAGAATTAACTGCTGAAACAGACTTAACTGAAGAAGCAGAATTAACAAAAGAAGCAGAATTAACAAAAGATGAGGTGGATTTGAGCAATATCCCACCTGATTATCAAGTTCCTTCTACTCCACACACAAGGATTCACAAAGTCCACTCTCTGGAAAATGTGATTGGAGATGTACAATCAGGTGTGAAGACAAGACAACAACTGATGTCTTCAGACCAACAAGGGCTTCTTGATGCCCTTAATGCTTCAAAACAGCATGGTCCTACTTCTGTGAATAGCTTAAATTTTGAAAGATACTGCCTTGTAGTTACTGATGATTACAGTAGGTTTTCTTGGGCATTCTTTATGAAATATAAGGATGAGACAAGTGAAATCCTTAAGACCTTCATTGTTGAAGTAGAAAACCTAGTTGATAAGAAAGTTAAAATAATCAGATGTGACAATGGGACTGAATTTAAGAATAGAGTGATGGATGACTTTTGTAGAGAAAAAGGTATTAAGAGGGAGTTTAGTGTAGCTAGAACCCCACAGCAAAATGGAGTAGCTGAGAGAAAGAATAAGACTCTTATAGAGGCTGCTAGGACAATGTTAGCTGACTCTAAGCTACCAGTTTTATTTAGGGCTGAAGCAGTTAGCACTGCTTGTTATGTATTGAATAGGGTTTTAGTTGTGCAACCTCACAATAAGACTGCTTATGAGCTTCTCAGAGGTAGAACCCCTACTTTAAGCTTCATGAGAACTTTTGGTTGTCATGTTACTATCCTTAATACCAAAGACCAACTAGGAAAGTTTGATGGGAAATCTGAGGAAGGTTTCTTTGTTGGTTATTCTCTGCACAGTAAGGCTTTTAGGGTGTACAATAAAAGCACCAAACATATAGAAGAAAATCTGCACATAGAATTTTTGGAGAATAAACCAAATGTTGCAGGTGTTGGTCCAGATTAGATCTTTGATATTGACAGTCTTTCCAATTCCATGAATTATGTGCCTATTACAGGTACAAATATTAACCATGGTGCAGGTTCAGAGGAGGAAGATGAAGATTGCATTTTGATGCCAATCATGGAGGACAGTCCATTGTATGAGTCTTCTACAAAGAATGATGATATTCCTTCATCAAGTGGTGTAGACAAAGAGAAAGATGTTGCTGAAACCAGTGGTCAGAATGGTAAAGAAACTGAAAATCCAACGAGCAGTACAAATGGAGTTAGTACTACTCAGCCACAAGTTCCTACTGCTGAGAAAAATAGTGATGCTGCTGGACCAAGTCAACCTCATCTTGATTCACCAGTTCATACTGCTTCTCTAGTTGATGAGTTTGATTTCTTTGGAGATGGTCTGCAAAATATGCCTATCAACTATGCAGCTCCTTCTACTCCCCATACAATTGTACATAGGAATCATCCACTTTCTAATGTCATAGGAGATGTACAATCTGGAGTCAAGACCAGAAGGCAAATTCAAGACCCAGATCATCATGGCTTTCTCAGTTTGGTATATCAGGAGAAACACCATGATGATCAGCATGAATGTATGTTTGTATGTTTTCTATCTCAGGTAGAACCCAAGAATGTGCTAAAGGATTTAGAAGAATCAAGTTGGGTTGAGGCTATGAAAGAAGAACTGCTTCAATTCAAAATTCATAAGGTTTGGTTTCTGGTTGATCTACCAAAGGGAATGAGAGTGATTGGTACTAAGTGGGTATTCAGGAACAAGAAGGATGAGAGAGGCATTGTGATAAAGAACAAAGAAAGACTGGTTGCTCAAGGCTATACACAGGAAGAAGGAATTGATTATGAGGAGGTTTTTGCTCCTGTTGCTAGACTTGAAGCAATAAGGTTATTTCTTAATTATGCTTCCCATATGGGTTTTCTAGTCTATCAAATGGATGTGAAGAGTGCCTTTTTGTATGGTACAATTGATGATGAGGTATATGTATCTCAACCTCCTGGTTTCATAGACCCAGACCATCCTGACATAGTTTATAAGGTGGTTAAAGCTCTTTATGGATTGCATCAAGCTCCAAGAGCTTGGTATGGGACTCTTGCTACTTATTTATTGAATAATGGGTTCAATAGGGGTAAAATTGATCAAACTCTGTTTATCAAGAAGAACAAGGGTGATATTCTACTGGTTTAAGTTTATGTAGATGATATCATCTTTGGTTCTACAAACAAAGAAATGTGCAGAGAGTTTGAGAAATTAATGAAAGATTAGTTTGATATGAGCTCTATGGGTGAGCTTACTTTCTTTCTTGGGCTTCAAGTACAACAGAAGTCTGATGGAATATTTATCTCTCAGGATAAATATGTTGGTGAAATATTGAGGAAATTCCAATTCACAGATGCCAAGGTTGTTAGCACACCAGTTGATAAGGAGACACATTTGCTATTAAAGGATCACAGTGGTAAAGATGTGGATGTGCACATGTATAGATCTATGATTGGGTCTTTGATGTATCTCACATCATCCAGGCCTGACATTATGTTTTTAGTTTGTGCTTGTGCTAGATTCCAAGTAAATTCTAAGGTGTCTCATCTCACAGCAGTAAAGAAAATCTTCAGATACCTTAAAGGTCAACCTAACTTGGGGCTATGGTATCCTAAAGAGTCTGCATTTATTCTAGTGGCATTCTTTGATTCTGATTATGATGGTGCTAGCATGGATAGAAAATCTACAATAGGTGGTTGTCAGTTCTTGGGTTGTAGATTAATTTCTTGGCAGTGTAAGAAGCAGACTATGGTGGCCACTTCTACTACTGAAGCAGAATATGTGGCAGCATCAAGTTGTTGTGCTCAAGTTCATTGGATTCAAAACTAGATGCTTGATTATGGGTACAATTTCTTAAACACAATTATACATATAGACAATAGCAGTACAATGTGTATCATTAAGAATCAGTTCAACATTCAAAAACTAAACACATTGAAATTAGACATCATTTTATAAGAGACTGTGCTGAAAAGAAGTTAATACAAGTTGTTAAAATACATACTGATGACAACTTTGCTGATCTCTTAACAAAAGGTTTTGATGTAGGAAGATTTCAGTACTTGGTAACAGGTATTGGAATGCTTAATCCTTCAAAAGATTAATGTCTAAGTCTTTTTGGTTTTTGTACTGCTAGTTGTGCTATTTGTATAGTTTGTACTGCTTGGTAATTTTTAGTACTGCTTGTGAATTTGTTAGTCAAATGTGATAACTGTTAAAAGAAAATATTGTGTATTGTGTTTTCTTTGGTTTTGAACTAACATTTCAGGTTAAGAAAGCTTTTTGCTTTGGATTGTGCTTTGGGAAGTATGGTAGTTTGGACTATCAAGTGTGCATGCTTGTCACACAACAAATGGTAATTGGTTCAACATGTCTAATCCACATAAGAACCAACTTGTCCAGATCAAACGGTTTCTGGTAAAGACTTCTCAAATCCGTTTATGGTTGACAGTTTACCAAAAACTGGATGGTTATCAACTCACCATATCTAAGTGTGAAGAGTTTGCTAGTCCATAGCAAACGGCTATTGGTAAAGACATAACAAATCCGTTGATAGCTGATAGTTTGCTAAAAACTATACGTGGACAAAAGTGTTTTCAAATCCACATTACAATTAACATTGATTTTATCTCTGATTTTTTTTAAAAAACAGTTAGTACTGCTAGTTTCAACTAGTTTGTACTGTTTTTTTTTTCAAACTTGGTTCATTCTAAGTTTATGCTCTATGATTCACCTCTCTCAGAAGGTTACACATCTAGAAGTGTTAAGAGCAGTTTGAAAATACAAAACTGAATTGATGGTAACTTGTACAAATTGTCATATTGGATGCTGAGCTCGAATGTCCTATGTTCTAGTTCATCTGATGGTGAAGATTCTTCCAAACAGGGGAGGAATTAAAAGTTTGTTCAGTTGCTGTTAAAGATGATTATGTAATTCAGGGGAGGATATAAATTCAGAATCTGTGATAAGTGTGAAGTTTATGAAGTTTATGCTGATAGTGAATGTTTAAGTACACAAGGAGATAAAGTTTATTCATTAAAGTGATGCATTCATTACATAAGCAGAAGTTTTGTTACAATCCTGGACTCAAAGTAAACATAACCAACACACAAATCTAAACACATAAACCTAACACCTTCATCACTACTCAAGCTTCCTCTTCCCTTTATCCTTAAAGTCAGACATGGACTTGTGAACTCCTTTGTCTTTGATTGAGTTCCACACCTTCGGACTTGGGAGCCCCATCACTTGTTTATCTGGTTTTGGTCATGGTTGATTCCTAACAGGCACTAAGATCCTACTCATACCTGACACAGCTTTTTCGATCTCTCTTGTTAGTAAAACTGATAGTGGAGGTGGATGTGCTTGCTGATCATCATCATCTGAGGAAGTTGGAAGGTCATCATCAGAAGATACGTTTTCAGCTTGTGGATTTGGATTTCTGATAGTCAGATTAGTGTAGTTTGGTGGAAAGTAATTTTTCCATCCTTCACTTCCTGAATCCGAAGACGAATCCGATGAAATCTCAATCATGTTTAGATTGGATGAACTCATTGTGTTTGATAGTTGTGATTTGAAGAATGTGATGGGTTAGTGTTGATAATTCAAGATCTTTTATAGAACCAATGGAGATTTAATGCCATTGAATGTTGGGTTGGTATTAGGAATTAATTCCTTGCAGGAATAAGTTCAATTATGGAGACTTTTGTGGAGTTGACCGAATTTGATGTATTATTATGAATATTGGTCAAAAGGTGGATATGTAAAGAAAATTCCTAAGTGTTTCAAGATTGAAGATAAATGTTTGAAAGAATCCACCCCATCATATAACGTTGGAGTTTAATTCAAGAAACTTGTTGATTTACACAGAAATCATAAGTTTAGGGGAGGATTGTTGGGAATTAAATTAAGCAGTTGGTACGGTTCTGTATAAGTTAGTACGGTTGAAGTGTTGCTGAAGAATACATCAACAGTTGGTACTGTTGATAAGAAGAGTTAGTACTGCTTATAAGATTAAGATGAAACCGTGTGAAGATATATATAGAAAAGATTTAATGTATATCTTATAAAGTTAGGTTTATATGATAGATTGTTTACTTGTAAAGGACTCCTTGTCCTATAAAAGGAGATCCTAGGTTAAGTTTTATACATTACATTAATATCATATCTTCACGCTCGTAATTGTAATTCTCATATTATATTGAAGCAAATTGTTTGAGTGAATATTGTTATTGTTCTTATTGTTACATCTATACAATCACCAAACAAAAATTCTTCTAAGTACTTAACAGTAAATTCCGCGTGCTGTTAAGTATATATTCAAAGTATCTCCAACACAACTCGTGTGTTTAGATCCAGTCACGTAGATTCCATAAACCTTGATGTTGCCACTCAAGAGACGACACACTTGCGTCTCTTCCAATTCTCACTACGTGATCAAACTAGCAATTGGCTTGAGCGTTTACCTTCAGGATCTATCTCAACTTGGGATGATCTTACTTCTCGTTTCCTCGTTCAATTTTTCCCACCGTGGAGAACTACCAAGTTAAGGAATGACATCTTGATGTTCCAACAACGTCAAGGTGAAACTATTTACGAAGCGTGGACTCGTTTCAATGCCTTACTCCAATCAACAAGGCAAACCATTGACCAAGCGGCCGGTGGTAAGCTACGTGACAAGAATGCGGAAGAATTGTTGGGAATTATAGAAGATCTTGCTCTCTATGAAAACGAATGTTGGAATGACCCCCGCGAGTTTAGCAAAACGGTCAAGGTAATATCCATGCCTTCGAATAACTCAAGCATTCCCAACCGTAGGATCATGGAACTTGAGGACCAAGTCAAGTTTCTCATGAAATCCTACGAAGCTCCTAAACCTCCAAGTCAAGTGAAAAAAATCACTTCTTCTTGTGAATTATGTAGTGGTTGCCATGACACTCGTGATTTGTAACACCCCCATTTCTCAGATAGCAGCGGAAGCTAAATCTTGGGGTATTACCTCATTGATACATCATCACAATGATAGAAAATGACTCGTCACAATGATAGAAAATGACTCAAAAAGAGACATTTTTAAAAAGGAGTTATCATTCATTTATCTATCAGAGTTTTTACAAAAAAAGAGAGACTTTTGCAAAAAGAGAGGTCCCAAAGACACGTGTTTGAAATAGGAAGACGAATGATAACAGGTTTGGACGTCCTCATGTCCAATGTCACTCCGTGTAGTAAGGCCATAAGTGCTCAGTTACCTAGGATAACATGCTTAAAGGTCAACACTAAGGTTGAGTGAAATCCGTAGGTTTAGTGGGAAAGTAGTTTGAATACTAGTTCGTGTGGGCATCGAAGCACCCAAAGATAAGTTATATAGTATTATTGCATCTAAGCTCATGACACCTCACGTTAACATGCCTATAGTCCAATGATGGCACTGCAGACCAATCAACGACTAGACGTAAGGTTAACTATATTCGCGTTCACTCGCAAGTGATTATGGTTCATGAAATTTAAGTTATAGTGGCAAGGTGGTACTCGTGCAATAATCAATCAGGAGGAAAATACTTGTATTCGGTTTAAAGCATGTATCCCCCTCACGGGTTTATAAAACATTTAAAAGTGAGGTTTAGCTAACGGGATTTAAAAAGTGTGAGGCTACGAACACACCTTAATTCAGGAAAATCTGATTGATGTCAAAAGTGACTCAGATATTAGACGACTTACTCACGCAACCTGAGGTAGTGTATGTCAAGTCTTAGTTGGTTTTTCTAAGTTTCTAAGCTTTGTGTTTTAAAGTAGATGTTTCTTTAACTCACTAGATTTATATATAACGTAACAACGTTCGGGCTATCATAATCTAGAGGTCATGTAGTAAACGTTTGAGGAGCCAGGACACTTTAACTCGTAAACCCAACAAACTTGTCCAAGCGTATACTTAAATGAAACCCCTCACATGAAATTCCCTAGTATTTTGTTACGTTGTTTAGTTAAAAAGATAGGTTTTCAATTTATAAAAATATTTCATTTATACCCTTAAGTTTGTAATTTGGCAATATATACCCTTGACTTATAAACTTTTACAAAACTAGTCCTTTATATAATAATTATATATCTACTAACCCTTTAACTTTAAAACTTTACAAGATAGGTCCTTATACTTATAATTTTATGAAAATACCAGAAATAACCCTTATACTTAATAATTTCCAAAAGTTACAATATATACCCCTATGCATGGAATACGATACAGAACTAGTCCTAAAACCATGCAAAGTGTGTTTTAATTATAACAAAAAGGGTTTTACAGCTTATGGCTTATTAGAATAAGCTTAGATAAGTAGCTTTTAAGAGCTTATAGCTTATGGAAAGGGCTTATGACCAAAAATAGCAATTCGACTAGGTTTTAGGGTGTTAAAAAGATAACGCCTTGGTTTTAGAGATCAAGGCTTAAAAAAGGGCTTATATATAGGATCTAATAAAGCTTATGAATAATCTAAAACCATAAAAGAGCTTATTGAACAAGTGGAAGGCTTACACAACTTGAAATGGGTCGAGACTAGGGTTTAGGATTTCTCGGCTAGAAATGGACTCGACAAGGGCTTCTAGGCTTGATCCTCTTGGTACTTTGGCTTCTAAGGGCTTCTATACTACTACTAGGACTGAGTGAGAGCTAGTATGTGAGGTGGTGTGGCTGTTTGGAATGGTTTGAAATGAAATGGGGTGTGTCGCTATTAATATGGCTCGACAACTTGGTGCCCAAGGTTTAGGCGTGGAGTAGTGGCCAAGGGAGGAGGGGGGATGACTATTGACAGCTAGGTGGTGACTAGGATGGCCTAGGGTAGTATAGTGTGGTGTGTGGCCATGGTAGAGCTGCGGTGGTGTTATGGTGATAAGTAGGTGACGAGTTGGTGATGGTGTTGTGTGGTAGGTTGCTTGGTGATGACAAGCTGGTGATGGAGGTGCTAGGTTGCTTGGATGACTCATGGTGGTGTCATGGTGGTGCTAGGATGCTAGGTTTACTAGTTTTTAGGATTTAGGGCTTAGTTTAGGATTAGGTTTAGATTAGGGTTTAGTGCTAGGATTAGGGTTTAGAAAGTAATTAGGGACTAAGTTTAAAGTTTAGGAATCATGTATTAAGTGGTTGTAACTTGTGCTAAAGAAATGGTAAGGTTTAAACATGGTTTAGGCACCTAATTGACCTAATTTGGGTTCTAAGCTTAAAACACTTGTACATTGGGCTTTAAGTGGTTGTACTAGATTTTAGGAAGGGAAATGTAGCTAGGACAACTTATACTTAAGCCTTGAACACTTTCAAAATAGTTTTAATTTTAAATTAGGGTTTTTAAAATAACCATAAACGTATAGGGCTTGTTTTGATAAAATGTTAGATATAGTAAGTTAGATTAATAGTATACTTGATAATCGGATTTTTGTAACTTAAACTTGACATACCAGGAGTGTTTACATGAGGTAAACATAGAGATAATTGGCATTGGAAGTTGCGTGAGCATGTCTAAAGGGCTATGTAAGTTACTCTACATAGTTGGAGTTGGATGAAGCAAAAAGTTTACCTGTGAAAGTGATATATATATATATATATATATATATATATATATATATATATATATATATATATATATATATATATATATATATATATATCATAAGTGTGGAAAAATATAGGTGAAATTTGTGAGGTATTACATGATTGCATGGAACTCCCCGAACAAGCTTTTGCGGATTATGCATCCTCGCGTACCGACGGAGCGGGAGACAAGTGGTTCACTTTCAAACCCGAGCAAAACACTTTCGGTGATTCATACAACTCATCTTGGAAAAATCACCCAAACTTTAGGTGGAAAAAAATCAAAATTCATCTCAAAATAATTTTTCAAATCCACCTAATCGTTTTCAATCCAACGGTTCGTCCTTGAACCGTGCCTTCAACAATAATCCTTCCAACAATTCCAATAATCTTGAAGGGTTAGTGTCTAATTTTATGGCATCTCAAGAATTTCGTTTGTCTAAGTTTGAAGCTGATTTCAAACAACAACAAGGCGAGATGACCTATAAGATTGACAATTTGTTGAAGGCTCTTAACAACCAAGTGATAACCCCGTCGAGTAGAGTTGCTAAAAAAAATGGGGATAGCGAGGTTAAGGATCCTTCATCATCTAAACATGTTCACTTTGTCAACGCTATTATTCTAAAACCACCAAATTGGAGTAGTGAGGTGGAAGATAAAGAAACTGTAATTGAGAACAATAGTGATCCTAAGGAGGGAATTAAGAATGTTGACAAGGAGAAAGAGGAAGAAGTAGGTGATGATTACTTCAAAAAGTTTCCCACAAAGGATGAACTTGCGTACCATAAGAATCTATTAGATGATCCTAACCCAAAATATTACAGTTACCGATCATCCAAGTGGACGACCCATCCAACATAAGTATACCATGTTGTATTGGGCATATGCATGCGTGGAAGGCTTACATTGACCATAAGTCCCCCATAAATATTTTGACTAGGATGTTCTATAATTGGGTTATGAAAAAACAATTAGCTCCTAGGAAAGATCTCAAAACAGGAAAGACAAGTAATTTTGTGGGGAGAATTAAGGGAATGTCCGTTTATGTAGGAAATTTCACCTATATGATAGATTTCGTGGTTGTGGAGGATATTAGCCCGGTGGTCGATAGGAATTTGTGTAATGTATTATTAGTGAAGCAATTTGTGGAGGTTTCTTAGATGACTTACGACCCGTCTTTAGGGTTAGTTAGGTTTAAGAATGAAACTGACAAGATTACTTACCAAATACCCTATAAGATAGAACAATATTGACATTTACCTAGGCTTGAGAAAGAGTTTTAGCAATTGGTCTACTATAGGAATGACGAGGATAAGAGAAGAGGAGTAGACTATGTAATAAAGAAGATACTTGGTTTTTACAAAGAATGTTTACAATTAGGTCCGAATTATAAAACCAAGATAGAAGATGACCTTGAGGACGTTACGGAGAATGGAGTCACGTAATAGGTCATGACTTTTTGTCTAGCTATAAGAGTCGTTAATAAAAAAAAAGCGCTTCTTGGGAGGCAACCCAAACTTTTTGTTTGTTTGTTTGCTTCTATTTTGTTTGGTTTCATATATATGCTCCATCTTTATTTGTTTACCTTTCATGCTTCGAATATAAAAAGTGTGAAAATGTTTTATTTTGTTTTTAACCTCGTTTTGATTACATATAAAGGTATTTTGCAAAAAGATAAGTGTAGATCACATTTGTTTAATAGAACGAATTCAAGCATGAAAGTTAACAATAATGATTAGCATATATATTTGTGTGTTTGTTAGAGTCAAATGCTTTTATCAAGTCATAATGAATGTTTTACAGGATTTCCGGTTTTTAATAATTAGATTTTTCCAGAAATTTTCCAGAAACAAAACGCAAAAATACTGTCAGGTCAATCCTGACGGCGTCAGGCACTGTAGCAGATAGTTTTCCAAAATTTTGTTTTTCTGCTGGAACTCGATTTTTGAAATTTACAGAATTTTTAAATTTCCAAGAATCTGTAAACATTTATTTTGCAAGCATATCTTACTAGTTTTCTAGGATTTAGTTTTATTACATATAGTATTTACCGTCGATTTTATGCGAGGTTTTGTGTTTCGTTTTCTTAGTGAATTATAGGTTATATTGGACAAGAAGATAAAGATGAAGTAGGATGAGCTTGTATTGAAGTTTTTTTTTTCTTGGAGGAGGATTTAACCTTGTCTCACATCATCCATGCCGAGGAAATCAGGGGAGTATTAGTTTTTTTCATCTATTTTATTTTTCCCTTTATCATAACTTTGATACTTTTCAAGAACATTGGGGACAATGTTCAGTTTAAGTGTAGGGAGGGTAAAATGGGATACCTTAGAAACTATAACTTCGCTTTATATTTGTTTTGTCTTTGAGTAAATGTGTAATAAACTAAAAGAGATACTTGTTACGGTAATTTTAGCACCAAATTTAAAATTTTTTACAACATAATAGGAGTGAAACTTTAGTCTTAATAAGCATCTCATGGATAGGAATTATATAGCTAGCACAAAAAAACCATTCCACTCAAAAAATTTCCACACCAAAATGTGAGGTTCGCGTTTAGATTGAGAGGAAAAGCATTCACCTTTAATGCTTATGAGTGTACCGGTAGTATATAGATTCTAGAACTTGCGTTTGTGATGCATCCCGAGATCGCTAGTGAGCAATGAAGCCAGTGTACTTGACCAATATGGTCAAGTAATTTTCTCACACCTTTGCGATGTACTCATCTTTAGTACACGATACCCCTAGTACACCCCTCAGAGCCTATCCTTTTCGCGGTTCTCGTGATATTTCAGTGGATTCTGAAGTATTAATGAAGAGTATTGTTTACAATCCACCCCCAAAATGTACACCCAAATTGCCTTAGCCTACCTTGTATGCACTCATCTTTAGTGCATTATTGTTACAACATATGTGTTTAACCCTCTGCTAATTGTCTAATTGATTACATGGTTGCTAAGTCGAGTCATATCTTGTAAATACAGTTTTGGGATGATTAGGACTCATGGGTAAAATACTAGTTAGTATAGAGTAATGGGGAAGAATGTCAATGTTATTACCCCCATATGTGCGTTTATGTTTAAGGTACTCCACGTTTTTTGATTTTTTTGATTCAGGTCGTTAGGTTAGTTTTTATTTATGTAAAAGTTCAAGTGTAGGGAGGTTGCAAGATCCCTTTGTAATGATGTATTATTTTGGATGGTAGGGCAAAAATGTATGAGAAAAAAAAAGCGAAAAAAAGAAAGAAAAAGAAAAATAATCGAAAAAAGAAAAGAGAAAAAGAAAAAAAAAAGTAAAAAAAAAATATAAAAGGAAAAAAAATAGAAAAAGACAAGAGAAAAAAGATACGGACTACCATCCCGTTTTTTTTTTTTTTTTTTTTTATATTTTTGTTTGAGTAAAAATAGTGTCATGAAAAATAAAAAAAGAGTTAGTTGTTAGCAAGTCAAGTCGAGTATTGGCTTAGCAACGCCTCATTGTACATGTAATTGACTAAGATGATTGACTTGCCACCAGTAAATTTTCCTTTATCCAACAAGACCGTGTTTTCCATACCCTTACACCTAACGTTAAAACCCTTTAAAAGACCTCTTTGATAGTTTATCCTAGGTGCTTACGCCAAAGTGTTGGAGGTTTGATCTGTCCTAAGCCTATGGTAATCTATGTGCTATGACAGGTAGATAGTGTTTTATTTTCCCATTTCCATATGTTATATAACTTTATACTCCCGAGAGATGTGAGAATCCAAACACTTTATGTGATGTGCTAGTATATAATTTTTGTGCTTATTTCGACTAACATGGAACGATTGTATGTTGTAATTACTTTTATATTTGTATTAAATGACTCCTAACTTGTAAATTGATTAGGATAAAAGCATATGTGCTTGGGGACAAGCAAATCCCAAGTGTAGGGATATTTGATAAGGATTTATTTGGTACATTTTTAAATGATCATTTAAGCCTAAAATCGTATTTAGATGATCAAATATTGCCTCAAATCATTTCTTTTTGTATTTTAGGTACTTGGGACGAGAAATCTAGAAATCGGCACTTTTAGGGCGTATTTGGACGAAAAAGTGAAGAAAATGACGAAGTCGTAAAATTCCGTCAGATATGGGAGTCTGACGGCGTCACAAGCTACAACGTGACGCCGTCACTTGTTATTCGAGCTGGATTTTTGTGGAAATTCACGAAGTGACACCTTAGAGAAATTGGAAGATTTTACTACCTGACGCCGCCAGGTGTTATTTGGAGAAGAGTGTCACGTGTTAAGCTGACAAGAGATGGCTCAGAACATTTATAAGAAGACGGCGTCAAGACATAAGGTGACGGCGTCAGAGGCTACAACGTGACGCCATCATAACGGCGACTTGCACAAGACGTGTTGGGCTTAATAGTTGAGTTGATAAAGACAAAACATGTGAAACATGAGGGACTTATGAAGACATAGGATGAAACTTCACAAAAAGAAAAGATTACTATGTATCTTTTATTATTCTAGTTTATTCCTTTGTAACCCTAGTATCTCTATTATATAAAGAGATACAGAGAATTAGTTTTAAGTGCGTGTGTGTCAAGATGTAGTCGACTAAAGGTGTAGGTTGTGTGTAGGCATCGAGTTCCTACGATGGATGCCTAGGTTTTGTATTGTTAGTGTTAGGAGATGATGACGAAGAACCTTATTGATAATAATAATATTCTTTATGTTATTCCGCTGTGCTTATTATTATCAGTGTGCTTATTGTTTATCCTAGATCAAGGTCTAAACAACCTAGAGTCCAAAACGGTCCAAGAACTTACAGATGGTGTGTGCATAAGTTCTATCGGGTGGTATCAGAGTGGGGGGGGGCTCTCGATCTAGGGATGTTACAAGGTTCATTGTCAGGGTTTAGTCGAAGAAAGATCAAGAAAAATCGATTTGGTTCAATTTTCGTAACTTTCTTCAGAACTGTTTTCAAAGGACGATAACTTTTTCGTTAACCGTTGGATTGTGCTGAAATTTTTACTGGAGGTTCTTGGCATATCAAAGGAGATTCTGATTAGAGGGATCTTTAATTTGAGATCTGGATTGAAAGATATAGCTAGCTGAAGTCTGCTGCAGAAACAGTTTTTATCAGGTATACATGGATTGTTTGGCTGGTATAATTGTTTTCTTCATTAAGGATTCATGCTAGTCTATTTAATGTAATGGAGAAACAAGATTCTTATGGTTTGTTAAATCATTTTTCCAAAGAAACCCTAAACTGTTATTATTATTGTCGATCCAAAGTGTGACTAGGGTTATGCTAAACCCTAACGAGGAAGCTGTTTCAGATTAATGGTTAGAGTTCATGAATATGAGTTATGAGAATTTGAAAAGCTGTGAACACTAATGTTTCTCAGCCACATAAAGCTATTTGGGTTTTTATGAAAATCGTTTTCTAGGGTTTGTTCATAATTCATTGGATCAATTTGGTTTTCATGACTTATTGCTGCTGTTGTATACAATGGAAAGTAAGGTGCTGATGGTTGGTTCATAATTTATTGAGGTACTGATTGCTCTCAGATAATTAGTACTGCTTGTTTTGGTTTTCCTATAAAAGTTTCTGCTGCTATGTTTATGGTTACTACTGCTGCCTTAAAAGTTACTACTGCTACATTTGAGAGTTTATGCTGCTTGTTCGAGTTTCTGCTGCTGCTCGTTAGGCCTTGTTGTTCAATATTTCTGCTGCTCGTTATAATACTACTGTTATTGTTGGTTAATACTACTGCTTGTCTTGATCAATAATGCTGCTCGTTACTCGTTGATTAATACTGCTGCCGCTTATCAAGTTTATACTGCTATCAAAGTTTGTCCTAGTCATATGAATTTGGATGATCACATGATGGTGTCATTGCATGCGTTATGATAGAAGTAAGGAATGCTAATGGGTCGGTGCTGATTTATAACATGAAGGGAAGATCGATATAACATGTGCATGGATTACACAATTTATTCTAAGGATAATAGGACATCATGGCACATGGGACGGTGGTGAATGGTGTGTATTTGTATTCTACATTGTTTGAATTCGGTTCCAAGATCATTGAGGTCGGTGCTCATTTATTTTATTCTATGAACAAAGGAAATATAATAAGGTGCATGGATTTAATAGGTAGTAAGTTCTTGACTTGGAGATTATTATTCCATGCAAAGTGTTTTGTGGCAGTAAGTAAATTGTTTATTCTAAGATTTACTACATAGTAACTGTTTTGATTTTTGAACGCCAATCAGTCATAAAAAGTTGAAGGGTTTTTATTTTTGTGATGATTTGGTTGATATGAGGTTACTGTAGTGAGGGGAAGCATATGTACATGCTCGATTTGGAACACGTTTGTTTCAACACACACACGGGGGAAGAAATACACACACAGAATGCGTTTAGATTTGATTTTTGGATTGGATTTTGGTTTCGGTTCTTAAATGATTTATGGCTCGAATTTATTTGTTCTTATTGGTGAAGAGGAGTATTTGTTGCTTATTTGATGATGTAGTGGACTTTTTCAAGGTTGTATTTGTTGGGAATTAAATATTCTAAAGTTTAAGTATCGGGAAAATCTCTCAAGTGATTAAATTTGGTAGCAGTAGAATTAAGTCTGGTGAATTCCAAAGTTAAGTCTGATGGTTATCTGATGGTTAAGTCTGGTCATTGAAGTTAAGTCTGGTGGTTAAGTAAAGTGTTAATTCTGGTGACTATCAGAGTTAAGTCTGCTTGATGAAGATATTAAGTTTGGTTGACTAAAAGTCAATAATACACGGTAGATAATATCTTACCTCATGTGCTCAGTCTTTATCTTATACTCACAGAACAAGTTGTAAACATAGATACATGTTGTATCTTAGTTACTGACACACATAAGATAAGCTAGCAAGTTGTTTGACAAGACTTAACATTATTGTAAAGATCTTTCTTATGTTATAAAAGAAAGATCTTAGACTAGATATATGTGCTAAAATATATATCTCTCAAGAAAAAACACAAACAATATCACAAGATATTGAAACATAAGATTCAAGGTTGTAACCCTAGTGATAACTCAAGATCACTCGTATTATTATCTTAATAATATTGAATCGTTTGGTGATAAGCTTTCATTGTTCATTGTCATATAACAAACATAATTGTTCCATTTCCATAATACAAATAACCTTTTAAGTGTGATTAAGTAGATTATGCATACTTAATCATATTAACTCAATATATCATATACACGAAGTCACAAAGGTTTAACCACCTTAACAGTGTATCGAATCCTAACAAGTGGTATCAGAGCCAGGTTGATATATATGTGATTTAGAAGAAAAAGCTTAAGAAATGGATGTTCAAGATACTGCTACAAATGTTGCTGCAAAGTTGCCCATGATCAAACAGAATGAGTTTGAGTTATGGAGGTTAAGAATTGAGCAATATTTCATGGTTCAAGATTATGCTCTTTGGGATATCATTTTGTATGGTGATTCATTTACTCTAGGTTATACAGATATTATTCTTGAAGGCAAAACTGAAAGAAAAAGGAATACTGGACTAGCTAACAATGATGAAAAGATTTAGAAGAGGAATGATCAAAAGGCAAGAAATTTGTTGCTTATGAACCTTCCTGGTGAATAAATGCTATCTTTTAGCAAGTATCCAGATGCAAAAACTCTTTTTGAAGAGATTTGTGCATGGTTTGGTGGTAATGAAACTACCAAGAAAACACAGAAGACATTGCTAAAACAACAATTTGAAAACTTTAGTTCAAATAGCAATGAATCACTTGATAAGCTGTTCTCAAGATTACATAAGCTTGTCAGTCAGTTAGCTGTGTTGGGTGTTGAGATAGCCAAGGAAGATCTGAACATGAAGTTTTTGAGAAGCCTATCTGATGAGTTCCATACTCATGTGGTTGTCTGGATGAACAAACCAGACAATGAAACCATGAAACTCAATGATTTGTTGAACAACTTCAAAATTGTTGAACAAAGTCTAAAGAAGTCTCGAATCTATAGTACTAGTTCTGGGAATGTGGCACTCTTGTCATCTCCTAGTATTAGTAAATCAGAAGAGGTAGATGAAGATGAAGGTGTTTCTACCGCTATCTATGGTGGTCCTTCTACTAGTTCATAAGAGAATGCTGCAGGACTTGGAGATCCGGCATTCTATGTATTCATGTCTAGTCAAACTAGTGGTTCTCCTCTAACTCATGAAGATCTTGATCAGTTGGATGATAATGATTTGGAAGAGATGTACATCAAATGGCAGGTTGCTTTACTTTGCATGAGGGCTAAGAAGTTCTGGCAGAGAACTGGTAAGCAGATTACCATTGATGGTAATGAAACTGCTGGGTTTGATAAGAAGAAAGTAGAGTGTTTCAACTGTCACAGGTTAGGACACTTTGCTAAAGAATGTAGAAACCCAAGGAGGCAGGACAATAGAAGCACATGGTATAGGCAAGAGAAGAAGAAGTAAGTCACAGTTGAAGAGCCAAGGGCTATGCTAGCCATAGATGGTGTTAACTATGATTGGAGCTTCATGGCTGATGAAGTGGAAGCACCAACAAATGCTGCACTGGTGGCCACTGAGATTGCTCTAATGGCCTTTTCTGATTCAGAGGTAAATTCCATAATTAAATGTACTGAATCATGCTATGCTCTTAAAGCTTATGAAGATCTTAAAAAGTGATTTGATGATCAACTAGAACATTTATATGATGCATTAGCTAACTTAGGTAATCATAAATGAGGTATATCTGTTGTTGAAAAACAACTTGTACATTTTCAAGAAAATGAGTCTAAGTTTGTTGATGACATGAATGCTCTCCAAAGAAAAATAGATTTTCAAGCTGAAATAATTTGTTCAGAAAGAGCATCCTTAGCTAAAGCCCTAAATAACAATGAAAATGTTAAGATAATAATAGATGCTTTAGCTCTTGCCTCAGATGAAGTTAATAAAATTTGGGAAGCTCAAGTAATCAACAAAGCTAAGTCTAGTTTAGATACAAATCTGTTCCTCCACCATACAGAGGTGTTCCTTCACCTCCAGGTATTGACCTAGCACACACAGGTTTTGCTGAGTTTCAAGAACCAATTATGGAATATGGTTCTAAGTCTACTGAGGGTCCTAAGATAGAAAAAGTAAGTGAGAGTTTAAATAAAACTTCACTTCCTAAGGACAAGGTGTCCTTTGTTAAGAAAGGAGATGCTATAGTTGTTGAGGATTGTACAACTGATAGTGATAAAGAAGAACATGTTATGTCTAAACCTGAACAAGTTAAGAAAGCAGGAACAAGGGTTCCTAAAGTGGTCAAAAAGGATACTGTTAGGCCTAAATCAAACATTAAATATGTTAGGCAACCAGTTAGGTATTGTGAACAATACAGATCCACTAGCAAGCCCAGAGGTAACCAAAGAAATTGGAATGGCCTCAAGTCTAACCAATTAGGTGATGACTTTTCTTTTTACAACAAAGCTTGTTATACATGTGGTAGTTTTGACCATCTTGCAGCTTTCTACAACAAATGGGTATCTGGGTATGAAAACAATAGAGTGAAATACAAAAGGCAAACACCCAAACCTCACTTTCACTCTAGTTCTAATATTAATAGAACAAAACCCAAAACAGTTTCAGTTAAGTCTGGCTTCAATAAAGTTAATTATGCTAGACCATATATGACTGTTTAACCAAAGTTAACAGCTAAGGGTGCAAAAACATCTTACAAACATGCACCAAAGACTGTTCAAAGGCCCATTCAAACAAAAGCAGTGGTCCAAAAAAAAGTTTGGAAACAAAAAGGGACAACTACAAAGCCAACAGTTAATTCTGCTAAGCCAGCAGTTAATTCTGCTAGGCAAGTAGTTAATTCTGGTAGGCAAGTAGTTAAGTCTGCTGCTTGGGCAAAGAGGGCCAATGCTGTTAAGGCCTCAGCATGTTGGATTCTTAAATCCAATGTTGCATCAACTGTTCTAAAAAGATTAAATTACATTGATGCAAGAGGCAGATCCAAGTCAGTAATGGCTTGGGTCCCCAAAAGAAACAAATACTTCTCATTTCTGTGCAGGAACATTCAATTGATCAACAAGAGGATCAAGGATACTCAGATAGTGGATGTTCAAGGTACATGACAGGCAACAAGTCCTATCTTTCTGATTTTCAAACATTAGATGGTGGCTATGTTACCTTTGGAGGAGGTGTTGGTGGCAAAATTTCCGGTAAAGGTAACATTAAAACTGGAAATTTAGATTTTGAAGATGTGTACTATGTACAAGAGCTAAATTATAATCTTTTTAGTGTCTCACAAATGTTTGAAAAAAAGAAAAAAGTTCTTTTCTGTGACACTGAATGTCTTGTGCTTTCTCCTGATTTTAAGATGCCTGATGAAAGTCAAGTACTTCTTAAAATTCCTAGAAAGGGCAATATGTACAGTGTTGACATGAAGAACATTGTTCCCAAAAAGGATTTAACTTGTCTTGTTGCAAATGCCACATTGGATGAATCAATGAAATGGCATAGAAGGATTGGTCATATTAATTTCAAAACCATAAATAAAATTGTTGAGAATGGTTTAGTAAGAGGTTTACCTCACAAAAAATTTGAAAATGATCAAACATGTATTGCTTGTCTTAAAGGCAAACAACACAAAGCCACTTGTAAGCCCAAGATTTTTAACTCTATCAATCAATCATTGTTTATGCTTCATATGGACTTATTTGGACCTGTTTCGGTAAGTAGTATAATGCTTAAGAGATATTGTCTTGTTATAACTAATGACTATAGCAGATTTACATGGGTTTTCTTTTTAGCTACTAAGGATGAGACACCTAGCATCCTTAAGAAATTTATTACTCAGATAGAAAACCAAGTAGACAAAAAGGTGAAAGTCATTAGATGTGATAATGGGGCAGAGTTTAAGAATAGAGCTATGGATGATTTCTGCAAACAAAAAGGTATTAGGAGAGAATTTAGTGTTGCTAGAACTCCACAACGGAATGGTGTTGTTGAGAGAAAGAATAGAACACTAATAGAAGCTGCTAGAACTATATTAGCTGATTCTAAGCTACCTATAACTTTTTGGGCTGAAGCAGTCAACACTGCTTGCTATGTTCAAAATAGAGTTTTAGTTGTACAGCCTCACAATAAGACATCATATGAAATTTTTAGAGGTAGAACTCATGCAATAGGATTTCTTAGACCTTTTGGATGTTATGTGACAATTCTCAATACCTTAGACCATTTAGGAAAATTCGATGGTAAAGCAGATGAAGGATTCTTTGATGGATATTCTCTTAATAGCAAAGCATTTAAAGTATACAACACAAGAACTAGGATTATAGAGGAAAACCTACATGTGGAGTTTTTGGAGGATAAATCCAATGTAGAAGGTCCAGGACCAAAATGGCTATTTGATCTTGAGACTCTAACCAAATCAATGAATTATGTACCTGTTGTTGCAGAAACTAATAATTTTTCAGGTTCACAAGCAACAGATGAGGCAAGGTTAGAAAAAGAGACAAACCAAGATCATATATGGATGCCAATCTGGTCAAGTACAAGTGTGGAATCAACTTCAAAAATTGGTGAATCTTCTTCTGGTAAAGCTAAAGAAGATGTTGAAGATGAAAGAAAAGTAGATGGAGCAAAGGAACAAAAAAATAGTTCTGCTATCAATAATGCTGCTGAAACAGATTTATCTAAAGAAACAGACTTAACTGAAGCAGCAGAATTAACCAAGGAACCAGAATTAACAGATGATGAGGTGGATTTGAGCAATCTCCCACCAAACTATCATGTTCCACTTACACCACACACCAGAATTCACAAAGTCTACTCCCTAGAAAATGTGATAGGAGATGTACAATCAGGGGTGAAGACAAGACAACAACTGATGTCTTCAGACCAACAAGGGCTTCTTGATGCCCTTTATGCTTCAAAACAGCATGAGTTTTCAAACTCTTGCTTGTTTGTATGTTTGCTCTCACAAGCTGAACCAAAGAACATTCTGAAAGCCTTAGATGATTCAAGCTGGGTAGAAGCTATGCAAGAGGAGTTTCTTCAGTTCAAGATTCAGAAGGTATGGGTGCTAGTTGATTTACCTAAGTATGCAAAGGTAATTGGCACTAGATGGGTTTTCAAGAATAAAAGGGATGAAAGGGGAATAGTGATTAGGAATAAGGCTAGGTTAGTAGCCCAAGGGTACACACAACAAGAAGGGATAGACTATGATGAGGTTTTTGATCTAGTAGCAAGACTTGAGGCAAATAGGATTTTCTTAGCTTATGCTTCATTTTTAGGCTTCACAGTTTACCAAATGGATGTCAAGAGTGCATTTCTATATGGCACAATTGAAGAAGAGGTGTATGTCTCACAACCTCTAGGGTTCATTGATCCTGACCATCCAGACAAAGTGTACAGAGTTGTTAAGGCTCTTTATGGCCGGCATCAGGCACCTAGAGCATGGTATGAAACACTAGCTTCCTATTTAAAAGAAAATAGATTTCAAAGACGAAAGATTGATCAGACACTTTTCATCAAACAGCACAAGAAGGATCTTCTGTTAGTGCAGGTGTATGTGGATGACATTATCTTTGGATCTACAAGGAAGGAGATGTGTTTGGAGTTTGAGAAGCTTATGCATAATAAGTTTCAGATGAGTTCCATGGGGGAACTTACATTCTTTTTGGGTTTGCAAGTTAAACAGTCATATCAAGGCATATTTATTAGTCAAGATAAATATGTTGCTGAGGTACTTAGAAAGTTCAACTTTGCTGATTCAAAAATTGCAAGCACACCAATGGATTCTGAGAAACAACTTCCAAAAGATTTAGATGGAGAAAATGTGGATGTACACACATACAGATCTATGATAGGATCTTTGATGTATCTCACATCATCAAGACCTGACATCATGTTCTCTGTTTGTGCTTGTGCAAGATTTCAAGTAACTCCAAAGGTTTCTCATTTAACAGTAGTCAAGAAGATTTTTAGATATCTCAAGGGTCAACCTAGGTTGGGTCTATGGTATTGAAGGGAATCACCTTTTGACTTGGTAGCATTTTTGGATAGTGATTATGCTGGTGCTAGCTTGGACAGAAAGTCAACAACTGTAGGATGTCAATTCCTTGGGTGTAGACTTATCTCTTGGCAGTGTAAGAAGCAAACAATTGTGGCTAATTCAACAACTGAAGCTGAATATGTAGCTGCTGCAAGTTGCTGTGCTTAAGTCCTATGGCTTCAAAACCAACTTCTTGACTATGGGTACAATTTTATGAACACTGTCATTCATATTGATAATAGTAGTACAATTTGTATTATTAAAAATCCAATACAACATTCTAAAACAAAACACATTGAAATTAAACATCATTTTATTAGAGATTGCAATGAGAAAAGTTAATTCAAGTAATGAAAATTGCTTCAGAACATAACTTTGCAGATCTGCTAACAAAAGCTTTTGATGTTGGAAGGTTTCAGTACTTGGTAGCAAGTATTGGAATGCTTAATACTTAAATTTTTCAATCTATGTCTTTTTGTATTCCAGTATGGTTAATTCTGGTGATTACTCAGTTAATTCTGGTGGTTACCCAATTGAGTCTGGTTGTTAAATTTTTGTTTGTACTGTTGTCTTTGAAAATTTGTACTAGCTATTACTTTAAAATTATGTTATTCATACAGTTAGTCCTATGATTATTCTAATATAAGAAAAGTACTTTGTACATTGTTCTTTTGGTTTTAGACTAACAATTACAGGTATGATCATTTGAGCACAAAAGAAGTTTTCAAGTGAAATGGAAGCAACAGAATGTTATATCAGTTGCTTACATAACAGGTTTATGATGGACTGAGTTTGGGAATTCTTAACAAAGGTTCACACCTAAGTTAATTAATTCTTTAAAACATCTTTCTTGAAACCTGGTTATCATATTTCACATTGAATTGATGACTTAGTTGATCAAACAGTAACTAATTCAACTCACTTTCTATCATTTTATACTTTTAAGTATAATGAGCAAGTCTAAGGACATCTGATAGAAAGAACAGCTAGTAAAAGTGAATCTAACACTTGTGTTAGAGGTAACAATTGCTATGAGCTGGAAACCCTGTCAAGAAAGCCTTTTGAATAGGTTTATCTTTACACAGGCAGTTATTTATAACTGAAAACATTGGTTCTCACACAACCAGAGGTTGCATTAAACCGAAATTTTGATTAAGTGTCTATTATACATTTAATCCCTTCAAAATGGTTGAAAGCAGTATGATTTTTCATAATAAAATCATATGCATACTGCTAAAAGTCAAAAAATTTCTTAAAAGGATTTTTGGAATAAAAATGACTCAGAAAACCATCTAATGATGGATTATGAGTTATTGCCCCATGAATCACCTCTCATAGGAGTTAACACACCTAGAAGTGATGAGGGCAGCAAATTAAACTCTTAAGGAATTGATGGCTACATGTACAACATTGTCTGATAACAAGTTCTCTCTGATAGCTCAGATGATGGGGTGAAATATTTTGGTACATTGTGAGAGATCTTCCAAACAGGGGAGGAAATGTTATTTGTATCTCAGGGGAAGAAACATCTCAGGGGAGGAAATAAATTTCAAGGAAGATTAACCAATAAAAGGGAGGAAAAGACAAGAGCATACAAGATGATGAGGAAGTTGAAAATGACAAGAATAGAGCTGATTCTGGAGTATTATATATATTCAGAAGGGATGAAGCATTCCAAAGGAGAAAGTTCCATCTAGGTCAAAGGAAGAGAGCTTTTAGTTTCAATTTCAGTTCACTACGTTTGTTCATCACTTGCAAAGGCATGCTGATAGATGATTTCACTTGTTGAAACAAGCATCCAAGATACACAGCACCATTGCCTCTTATAATTCCTCCATCCAAGGAAATTGCACCATCTTTTAGGTCAATGTTTGAAGCCTGAAGATGTGTGTATTGATATTGTTGAAGTCAAAGATCAGAAAGCAGATGAGTTACTGAGTTAGATTTTAACCTTTCAGAATAGAAGAAAATTCAGTCCAAGGGTCTGACTATGAAGTGTTTGAAAGATCTTCACAATTCCTCATTTAATTTAGAAAACATGTTGAAGTGGATTCACATGTTTAGGGGAGGATTGTTCGGAATTAAATATTCTGAAGTTTAAGTATCGGGAAAATCTCTCAAGTGATTAAATCTGGTAGCAGTAGAATTAAGTTTGGTGAGTTCCAAAGTTAAGTCTGCTGGTTATCTGATGTTTAAGTCTGGTCATTGAAGTTAAGTCTGGTGGTTAAGTAAAGTGTTAATTCTGGTGACTATCAGAGTTAAGTCTGATTGATGAAGATATTAAGTCTGGTTGACTGAAAGTCAATAATACACGGTAGATAATATCTTACCCCATGTGCTCAGTCTTTATCTTATACTCACAGAACAAGTTGTAAACATAGATACATGTTGTATCTTAGTTACTGACACACATAAGATAAGCTAGCAAGTTGTTTGACAAGACTTAACATTATTGTAAAGATCTTGCTTATGTTATAAAAGAAAGATCTTAGACTAGATATATGTGTGTTCAAAAAAGTGCTAAAATATATATCTCTCAAGAACAAACACAAACAATATCACAAGATATAGAAACATAAGATTCAAGGTTGTAACCCTAGTGATAACTCAAGATCACTCGTATTATTATCTTAATAATATTGAATCGTTTGGTGATAAGCTTTCATTATTCATTGTCATATAACAAACATAATTGTTCCATTTTCATAATACAAATAACCTTCTAAGTGTGATTAAGTAGATTCCGCATACTTAATCATATTAACTCAATATATCATATACACGAAGTCACAAAGGTTTAACCACCTTAACAGTGTATCGAATCCTAACAGTATTCTTATTATATCTTAAGGTGGGTGTTACACTTTAAAGATAACTTGTTCGTTCGTTCAAGTGACTACGAATTGACAAACTCTTGAAGGAGTTATGTTATTGTGCTCAGTGATTTTTGTCAAGGGATTGCGATCTCCCTATACGTTAAGTATACGTTCGAAGTCGTATTTAGTACAAGATATAGGACACAAGGTTGGTTTCTTCTACTTCAGCATCACATTGGTAATGGTTAGTTTTCTTCATCATTACATAAAGCCTACAGAATTGGAGATTCGAATGGTTAACATATGGGTTCCAGGGGAAGCTTAAGTGTTAAAGTGATTATGATTGCTCGTTGGTTTTCTTACTGAAGATTTGGGATTTTTCTCTCTTGGGTTCATTTATAAAAGAAAGCATTTTCGTGTTCATTCATGGAGGGCGATTCAAGACATTGGAAGACTAGATTCGAAGTATGGTGCTGATTCGTGATTATGAAGATCAAGGTTGCATATTTTTTGTTCCCTATTTGATGATGACAAAAAGGGGAAGAAGAATATTTTGAAGATTGCAGCTTGAAGATCCTTGATAATATGCATGGTGTAAGGGGAAGTCGCATGTTTCATGAGATATTAACTTCAGGGGAAGTTCATGCTTATTGGTTTTGTCATTATCAACTAGGGGAAGATTGTTGGGTCTAATAGTTGAGTTGATAAAGACAAAACATGTGAAACATGAGGGACTTATGAAGACAAAGGATGAAACTTCACAAAAAGAAAAGATTACTACACATCTTTTATTATTCTAGTTTATTCCTTTGTAACCCTAGTATCTCTATTATATAAAAAGATACAGGGAATTAGTTTTAAGTGTGTGTATGTCAAGATGTACTCGACTAAAGGTGTAGGTTGTGTCTAGGCATCGAGTTCCTACAATGGATGCCTAGGTTTTGTATTGTTAGTGTTAGGAGATGATGATGAAGAACCTTATTGGTAATAATAATATTCTTTTTGTTATTCCGCTATGCTTATTATTATCAGTGTGCTTATTGTTTATCCTAGATCAAGGTCTAAACAACCTAGAGTCCAAAACGGTCCAAGAACTTACAGATGGTGTGTGCATAAATTCTATCAAGACGAAACCCTAAACACGGCGAGCTGACGGCGTCACACTTATAAAGTGACGCCGTCACAATTGTTAATCTATATATGCTTTCGTATGTTTTTCATAATTAGTGTAACATCTAGGAATAGGGTTTTGTGGATGGATTTTACAGTTTTTGTAAGGCTTTTACAGCCTTTGAACTTCACGTTTCAATAGAGATAAGTTATCCCTTTAATAATTCGTTATGTCTATGTAACATTTGATTATGTGTTTATCTTCTCTTTACTTTAACATGCTAGCTTAAGTTTCTTTGTGTTTGCTTAGATCTAATGAAACCTAGTTATTGATAATTGATTTGTCATCTATTGTTTAATTGATTGCCTTGCGTTATGCTAAGAAAACTGTCTTGAATCTTATACATCCGAGCTTGAACATCTTAGAAAACACGCACTATTGGTTTTTCTCGTTGTATTTATTGCGTGAATTGCGGCTTGTAGATCCTAGAAAACATAATAGACTTTAAGGGTTTTAGGGGAGACTAAGAGTCAAAAAGTTGGGGACTTCGACACCTCCCCACGACCAATATTAAGGAATAAAACGCTTCAATTAAAAAAAGGACGTGACAATTCGACAAATCAGTAGGAGATAACTAGGGAGTATTTAAATCTATGTAAACATGCATTTCACAATTATAAGAGTTCACCAGTTTTACTTTTTCTTATTAATTATTTTGTGATACATCTTGACCTTTCCACAACTATTGCGAGATCATTCCCCTAGAGAACGATCAATCCCCCGGACTTACCTATACTACACTGCAATTGTTAGGTACACTGCCTAGAGGACTGTAAAACCTTTTACAAGGTCGCAACCTGTAACACCCCCAAATTTACCATACTGCAGAATAGAAATTTGGAACGCTACTTATTAGTTACACAGTCCAAGTCATAGAAAAAGAACTCTAAAATGAGACGTTTTCGAAAAACAACACCATTCGATAATATTAAAGAAAATTCAGAGTTTTACAACATAACATGGTCCCAATACATTAGTACATAACAAAAGTTGTTCAAAAGTCTATCAAATGGAATTATAGTAAAATAAGTCTTCATTTATACAAAAGACTCAAAAATGCTTCCCACTTGCTATCGCCTTAAGGACCTGAGATAAAATATGCTAAAAAGGTCAACACAAAGGTTGAGTGAATCCATAGAGTTTAAATATAAGAAGTTGATCACAATATAATTTATAAAGCAACCAAGAAACAAATGCCAAGTCTAGTAAAGTTATTATTGCACTAAGCTCGTGACCCCGAACATTAACGTTATGGTGGGATATTCTAACAGAATATAAATTTGCCCTTCGACATAGGTAATAGCCATACCTAATCAACAATACGAATACAATACATGTGATAGCCAAACTTGCACATTTCGGCATGAGGGCTGTCGTACCCAATAGATCTATTTACTGTATTTGCATTCACTCACAAGTGATTAACAGTTCACGATAAGGAAGGGACTTTCAGGCTATGGGAAACTTAGGCAATGATAATAACATGATAGCAAACAATTTCAAAGCATTGTGATCATAAATATTTATAGCATGTATCTCCCCCACGGAGTTTGTAAAACAATTTTATTAAAAATTGGGGCTATGAACTCACTAACGATGAAGTAGTAACAGAAACAGGAGAAGTGTGCATGTCGAGAAAAACCGCAAGATCACAAGTGACCTAAATATAATATAGCACGACTTAGGCTTGGGGATTAAGGTATAATACTTTATATTTATGATTTAACTCAGTACTTGTACTCCTAACATCATATGGTCATTTATTTAAAAGTCTTATAGCAAGTCATGGGTCGAAAAGACGTTTGCAATAGCTTATACGGTTTAAAATGCAAAGCTGATGGAAATTTTATAAAATTGCCACACTAATCGGGTCGCCATTTCTAAACCGTGAAGGCTAAAATTATAAACTTTATATGCTTAGAAATATATGACTCTGTAGTATTTGAAAATCAAGGCCTCATATAACTGAGTACTACAGAACATGGGTGAAGTTACAAATTTACCCCTGTGTCTCTAAATAGTTATACTCAGCATCTAAATAAGTTTAGCAAAAAGGGTTTATCTTTTTATCTACAGGTTGAATGGGCATATGGCATGTGGAAAAAGTTTTCTATAGGTCTTGGCTACAATTTTCATGTTTACGCCAACATAGTATTCTTTGCAACATTTTAGAGTAAATAGCCTATCAAGTCTGACATGCATTCCTGGACCAGTTTTAGTGTGGATTTTCTCTAAAAATCTCCAGGATGAATTAAGAGGTAAGGTTTTCGGGGAAATGATCCTAAGACCTGTAGATATCTCCAAATATTTTTAGTTTTTCATAAAACCTTCTGGGGAAAAAATGGTGGACGGATCTTGCAGCATTAAATCTGAGACAGCCTAATAACTAGTCCAAATTGTTACTTTTATGTATTTATTACCTCTAATACACATGCATATGATCAATGATTACCAACATTATATTCTCTCAAGAACCTCACAAGTCCAGGAGTAAAAGTTCATTCTTGAAGTTTTAATTCTGTTTTAACAATAAAATACCCAAGATAGTTACCATTAACTCTTGCATTATAGTTACCAATCCACACTAACCATTTATCAAACAACCTTTATCCTATAAAATCTTGACTCTAATCATCTAAAATGACACATGCAATATATGTTTGCTTAGCCTTAAGAAAAATCACTAATAAACATAAGAAACTAATGAAAATGAGGTGAAACTAAGTAGAGAAACTTACTGGGGCTAAAAAGGATAACTAATACAAGGTCTTGAATGCTTGAAAGCTTGAAGATGATGGTCTTGAGGGGGGGGGGGAAGGATCATGGCAGCAAAGGGTTAGGGAGGAAGAGTTTTGAAGTTGGATGGTTTAGAGAGAGATTTTTATCTTTGGATGCATGAACTAATGATGAAGTATCCTTGAAAAATGAAGTATTAATGAGTGTGTAAGTAGTTAAAGGGAGGGGAGGGCCGGCCTAGGCATTTTGGGTGTTGATTTTGTCTTCTTCTTTTTTTTTCTTTTTTTTTTATTTTTATTTTATTTAGAGTATTGATACATTTAGTTTAGGTAGTATAAGTCACGGAGTAATTTAAAGGCCAACGGAGCTAAACCGGTAACATTTTATGCCTAATTTATGGAAATAAATGTTGTGAAGATACTATTTTCATAAAAATGATAAATTTACCTTAAAATGACCTAATTTGATGTTTCATAAATTTCCCGAGCCTTCCGGAGTGTTATCATGTCTTTAAAGCTCAAACCGCGAGCCGAAAATGCGTAAAACGTAAAATGTGCACACTTCGCGTAGAAATGGAAAATTACTTTATTCCATATGAAAACAAGTACGTGGGGGAAAATAAATCAAATAAATGGGTAGAATGGGCATAGTCTGAGTCATACTACGGATTTAAACGTACGTGTCACAACGTAGACAGGCAACTTTCCCGGTAAAAACCAAGTTACTTAAAATAGAAAAATTAAGTAATTAAAATTAGTGAAATTAGTGACCTGAAATGCCTCGTTTGTTACATCACCTCACCGTTGAAGGGGAATCACGCCCTCGTGATTCTGCTAGTCTTATCGGTTGTCGACGTGTCGGGAAAAAGGTGAGGGTACTTTCGTTGCATTCGGTCTTCCCGCTCCCACGTGTACTCAGATCCACGTCGAGAATTCCAACGAACCTTAACAATAGGAATGCGGCTCTGCTTTAGTTGTTTTACTTCGCGGTCCATGACCTCAACATGTTCTTCGATAAAATGCAGCTTATCATCGATACGAATCTTGTCTGGTGGAATAACGAGACTCTCGTCAGACAAACACTTCTTCAGGTTTGAAACGCGAAAAGTGTTATGAATTCCTTGTAGTTCTGCTGGCAATTCTAATTTATACGGTACGGGACCAACCCTAGCTAGGATTTTGAATGGTCCGATGTAACGCGGACTTAACTTCCCTCGCTTCCCGAAACAAATCACGCCCTTCCATGGTGAAACTTTGAGCATAACCCTGTCTCCTACATTAAACTCCAAAGGTTTGCTTCGTACATCGGCATAACTCTTCCGCTGATCTCTTGCACCTTGCACTCTGTTCCTGATTTGTCTAATCTTCTCGGTTGTTTCACGAATGATTTCTGGACCCGTGAGTTGGACATCTCCAACTTTAGCCCAACAGACAGAGGATCGATACTTCTAACCATAAAGTGCTTCAAGTGGCGCTGTCTTGATACTAGTGTGATAACTTGTGGTTGTAGGAGGATTCGATTAATGCCAATTGAGTTTCCCAACTATTACTAAAATCAGCCACACATGCTATTATCAATCTTAGGCAGGTCAGGTAGTATGTGAGTGTAGCGGTTGTTTCCGAGGTTTGATCCTAAGATTTGTTATGGGATTGTGAGTTCTCCTGCTTACAGGCATTGATAAAAATTTTGTCCAAAATTTTTATTTGAGTAAGCGTTTACATGAATTTAACCAACTCAATAATTCAAAAGACACCATTTCTTTGTTTGAGGTTAATAGTCAGGTAAAATAATGCGACGCTAAAAAAAAATTTACAGTTTAGTACAATGAATTTTTAAATATGGTGTAAATAAGACTATTTCACACAAATCAATGTTTAACCGTTTCTTAACATACAAAAGTTTGGTAAGGTTTGACTAGAAAAATTTTAACTTGTAAGAATAATTATTTTAGAAAAAGAAAATCACAACGAGTTTTATGGTGAATATAAATGTCCTATATAAGTTCTTAAACGTTTAAGGACTGAGTCTAGTTTCCAATGCTTGGTAGTGTTTGATGGCTAAATATCAGATGAAGTTTATAGATATGGTACTTACTTTACTTGGGCAGTATTGGGATGTATCATGACTTATATTGTTGTGCTAGTGGTCTGAAATTTAGTTGGGGTGTTTTCCTTGGTCATAATTGAAAGTTGTGTATCAATAGCCGTTCGGCATGTTGAGACTTCTTGGCATCTTAGTGTGGGAGTGAGGTCATATCAAAACGGATTTTTGAGGCTGAATAATTTAGAATTCCTAGAGGACGCAACATCATAAGGGTGATTATACATTGACGGAATAGTGTCATGTCAGGGTGTATTGTTATTCCCTAGTCGTGGATAGAGATGCTTGATTCACCTCTAGGGTTTGGTTTAGTGAGCAACGGTGTTTTGGATTATTCTTACATCCCAGCCAGGCTAATACTCTCAAAGAATTAGTTGAAGGATTAGGCAATTGTCCCAAAGATAATTGCTCGGGTTGCTCCGTAACGTCTTAAGAGTTTTGTTAGGTTATAAGTCAGCCCATTGAATGTTCCTAGCCCTTGTCAAAAGTTTTATTGGTCTCTTCATTGCTTACTTCAATCGAGGGGTCCTCCTCGTATTGTTAAGATCTTATTACTATAAGGTATGCTGACGAGTTTCTCATCATGTCCGCATCTTGTTCTGAATGCCGTCTTGGGGATGTCTTCTTCTCGTACACGAAGTTGGTGGTATCCTGATCGCAGATCAATCTTAGAATATACACTAGAACCTTGGAGTTGGTCGAACAAGTCATCAATTCTGGGAAGAGGGTATCGGTTTTTAATGGTTAACTTGTTGAGTTCACGATAGTCGATGCACATACAAAACGACCCATCTTTCTTCTTCACAAATAGCACTGGAGCTCCCTAAGGTGATGAGCTCGGTCAAATAAACCCTTTATCCGATAATTCTTGTAGCTGATCAGACAATTCCTTCATCTCCGATGTCGCTAAGCGATATGGTGCACGTGCCACTGGTGCTGCGCCTGGCAATAGATCGATTCCAAATTCTACTTGTCTGACTGGCGGGATTCCTGGTAAGTCCTCTGGGAATACTTCTGGAAAATCTCGAACAATAGGCACGTCTGCCAATTGTTTCTCTTCTGGTTTACTTTCCGTTACTCGAACCAGAAACACTTGACATCCCTTCTCCAAATACTTCACAATTTTCATGAACGAAATAATATTTAATCGAGGATTACTACGATTTCCATTGACAACAAAGATTTCACCATTGTAAGGAAGAAGTACTACTCTTTCATCACAAATAATTTGGGCATGCTTTTCGGATAGCCAATCCATGCCAATAACAACATCAAAACTACCAAGTCCTGTAGGCAAGAGATCTATATTAAACGGGTGGCCTAGTAGGTTAAGCGTACAACCACGCAAGATAGTGTCAGTACTAAAAATTCTCCCATCGGCTATTTCAACATCATACCTAGTATCTAAGGTCGAAGGAATAACGTTAATATTAGAACTAAAGGCAGTAGATACAAAGCTCCTATCGGCACCGGAGTCAAATAAAACAGAAACATAATTGCCGTTGAGTAAAAACGTACCCGTAACCACCTTCGGGTTTACCTGAGCATCATTGTCTTCCATCACATACGCTCTCCCACGAGCTCCCTTGTTTTGGTCCTTGTCTTTCATAGGGCATTGACTTCGGACATGACCTTTCTCTCCGCACTCATAGCAAGTGATAGGTGGTCGAGTGTTGTTGTCGGTAGCAGGACCCTTATTTTTGTAGAATTTGGTCTAATGGCCTGTCTTGCCACACTCCCTACACTTGACGATACAATCACCGATATGGTGCAACTTGCAGTGATGGCATTAAGGGTGTGGTCGCCTATATTCCCGTCCTTCTGCTGGAGCCGCCACATAAGCCCTAGCGGCTTCCTGTCTTCGGTTTGCTTGATTGTGATGGTCATTGTTACGGCCTTGGGGTTTGTTGTTGTTGTTTTCCCCCCTTCTATTGTCATCCCAGCTTCTTTTGTTTGGATAGTTGTTGTTTCAGGTGTTGGTATTCTGAGCAGCTCCAAATCGTACAACTTGATCCATTAAGTTGCGAGATATCTGTATAGCATCCTCCAAGACACCAGGTTTTGATGATGTCACATTCCCTTGTATGCTTTGTGGAAGTCCCCAAATAAACCTATCAATTAAATCTTGAGTTGTTGACACCATGGACGGGCACAATGTTGCTAATTCTTGATATCGAATGATATAAGCATTTATATCATTCCCATTTACCACATGATTCCAAAACTCCACTTCCATCTTTTTCACCTCACTACGAGGGCAATAGTTTCTGGTCATCATATCTTTCAATTTCCTCCAAGATATAGCACACGCAACCTCGATGCCCACAGATTGAGCATACGAATTCCACCAAGAAGCTGCCCCATCCAGCAAAGTATGAACAGCATATGGGACCTTGTCTTCTTCAGCACACTTGCAAATCTTGAAAACTGATTTCGATCTTTCAAACCATCTGACCAAAGCGACAGCTCCTTCGGTCCCTTTGAAATTAGTAGGTTGGCAAGTTAGGAACTCCTTGAAAGTACATTTGCGCACTACAGCGTCACCGGTTGCTCCGGCAGGTCCTGCTCCTCCAGCTGCACCGGCAGGTCCAGCGCCCCCAGCTGCAGTAGCAGGTCCAGCACCTCCAGCTGCAGCGGCTGCAGTAAGAGCGGCAGCCACTCATTCTTTGATCATTCTTTCAATAGCAGCATTGCTCATTTTATTTGGCGGCATGATTCTATCACAACATAAGGTACACATAATAAGTATCCAAAGATAATTAAAAGTTACGATATGCGTAAAAATAACACAACAATAAAAACAACCATAACAACATAGAATAAAATTTTTCTATAATAGCAAAAGTTATCATAATACGAGTAGATTAAATACTTTCTGCATTGTTTTCACAAAATATGAATTACAGTACAAAATTTGACAGTATTTCTACTAACTGAGAGTCTCAGTTTAATAATACAATATCTTAAAGCTAAAAGAAACAAATGATAATCTATTGTGGACCACCTGAGGGTCCTGGCTGTTCCGCTGATGGTGATCCATGTGGCTCTGGTGGTGGGGTCTCTCCATAAACCGCTAGCACATCTATGGCCTCAGGCGACCTTCCAGCAACAATCCCTACTCGAATCATCTCCTCCCAATAAGCATAAACCCAACATCTCATCTCATACAAGTCTCTCTCAAGTCTAACTATATCCATGCGAGCATAATTAAGAGTCCCCTCAGCGGCATCCAACTCACGCCGTAACTTCATGTTTTCACCTCTGACATCATCCTCTTCCAACTGCCGCACACGTTTTCCTAGTGAAGTCACTGCATGCTCGACTTTATCAATTTTACTTTCCACAACTCCCAAGTCCAAATCCAACAAGTTCATACGATGATGAGAAATCTTGTCCCTTGATTGGGCCAAGGCCTCCGTCTGTTCTCGAATACTCATCTGTCTAGATAATAATCCAACTCTGCCACGAATCAAGTCAATATCTCTCCTCATGCCACTGGGCACAAGGTCTTCGAGCTCATAAGCAATAGGGGCAGCAGATGATGATCCGCCCCTAATAGGGATACCACGAGGAAATCTGCGCTCAGTAAGTGGCACTTGCGTGATAGTGCCAACAGTAGCAACATTCTCAATCTCGGGCTCAAAATCAGAGTATGTGTCCGATAAAGGTGGTGGTGGATAAGGCGATCACATTGCCTCATATGGGTAAATCAACTCAGAGTCATCAATCTCTTCCTCTGAACTCACATCCTGAAGTATCAGTATATCCAATTCTTCAAGGTTTTCTTCATCTGGCTGTTCTTCCTCCGGCTCTTCCGGATCTTCTTCTTCTTCATCCGAGTCTTCTTGAGGGTCTTCCTGAGGGTCTTCCTCAGGATCTTCATTTGGGAAGTAGAAGACATGATTCTGGGGTAGGGGTGCTTGTTCTGGTAGGTCTGGTGCAAGCTCAGGTTGAGCTAGCTCAATCTCTCAAAAAAACTGGTGCATCTGCTGCATGGTCAGGTGATGGTGGTGCATGGTCAGGTGAGGCAGGTAATGACGTAATGCCTGACAAAGTAGGCATATGCGGTCAGTAATTATATATCGTATATATAAAAAAATCATTTATATAAATAACTATGCTAAGTAAAAATTTCATAAATGCATGTAAGACCTCTAAGGCGATAGGGGAAGTTTCAATAACACTAAAAAAAATTTAGTTATAGTTTAGGTAATAAATGCAACCTAATTCTCTATAACTTAGGCTCTGGTACCAATCTGTAACACCCCCAAATTTACCATGCTACAGAATAGAAATTTGGGACGTTACTTATTAGTTACACAGTCCAAGTCATAGAAAATGAACTCTAAAATGAGACGTTTTCGAAAAACAACACCATTCGATAATATTAAAGAAAATTCAGAGTTTTACAGCATAACATGGTCCCAATACATTAGTACATAACAAAAGTTGTTCAAAAGTCTATCGAATGGAATTATAGTAAAATAAGTCTTCATTTATGCAAAAGACTCAAAAATGCTTCCCAACTGCTATCGCCATAAGGACCTGAGATAAAACATACTAAAAAGGTCAACACAAAGGTTGAGTGAATCCATAGAGTTTAAATATAAGTAGTTGATCACAATATAGTTTATAAAGCAACTAAGCAACAAATTCCAAGTCTAGTAAAGTTATTATTGCACTAAGCTCGTGACCCTGAACATTAACGTTATGGTGGGATATTCTACCAGAATATAAATTTGCCCTTCGACATAGGTAATAGCCATACCTAATCAACAATACGAATACAATACATGTGATAGCCAAACTGGCACATTTCGGCATGAGGGCTGTCGTACCCAATAGATCTATTTAATGTATTTGCGTTCAATCGCAAGTGATTAACGGTTCACAATAAGGAAGGGACTTTCAGGCTATCGGAAACTTAGGCAATGATAATAACATGATAGAAAACAATTTCAAAGCATTGTGATCATAAATATTTATAGCATGTATCGCCCCCACGGAGTTTGTAAAACAACTATAGTAAAAATTGGGGCTATGAACTCACCAACGATGAAGTAGTAACAGAAACTGGAGAAGTATGCACGTCGAGAAAAACCGCAAGATCACAAGTGACCTAAATATAATATAACACGACTTAAGCTCAGGGATTAAGGTATAATACTTTATATTTCTGATTTAACTCAGTACTTGTACTCCTGACATCATATGGTCATTTATTTAAAAGTCTTATAGCAAGTCATGGGTTGACAAGATGTTTGCAATACCTTATACGGTTTAAAATGCAAAGCTGATGGAAATTTTATAAAATTGCCACACTAATTGGGTCTCATTTTTAAACCGTGAAGGCTAAAATTATGAACTTTATATGGTTAGAAAGGTATGACTCTATACTATTTTAAAATCAAGGCCTCATATAACTGAGTACTACAGAACATGGGTGAAGTTACAAATTTACCCATGTGTCTCTAAATAGTTATACTCAGCATCCTAATAAGTTTAGCAAAAAGGGTTTATCTTTTTATCTACAGGTCTAATGGGCATATGGCCTATGGGAAAAGTTTTATACTGGTCTTGGCTACAATTTTCATGTTTACACCAACATAGTGTTCTTTGCAAAATTTTAGAGTAAATAACCTATCAAATCTGACATGCATTCCTGGACTAGTTTTAGTGTGGATTTTCTCTAAAAATCTCCTCGACGAATTAAGAGGTAAAATTTTTGGGGAAATGATTCTAAGACATGTAGATATCTCCCAATATTTTTAGTTTTTCATAAAACCTTCTGGGGAAAAAATGGTGGACGGATCTTGTCGCATTAAATCTGAGACAGCCTAATAACTAGTCCAAATTGTTACTTTTGTGTATTTATTACCTCTAATACACATGCATGCCTATGATCAATGATTACCAACTTTATATTCTCTCAAGAACCTCACAAGTCCAGGAGTAAAAGTTCATTCTTGAAGTTTTATTTCAGTTTTAACAATAAAATACCCAAGATAATAATCAATAACTATTCAAAAACTCATAAAAATCCATTAACTCTTGCATTATAGTTACCAATCCACACTAACCATTTATCAAACAACCTTTATCCTATAAAATATTGACTCTAATCATCTAAAATGACACATGCAATATATGTTTGCTTAGCCTTAAGAAAAATCACTAATAAACATAAGAAACTAAAGAAAATGAGGTGAAACTAAGTAGAGAAACTTACTAGGGCTAAAAAGGATAACTAATACAAGGTATTGAATGCTTGGAAGCTTGAAGATGATGGTATTGAGGGGGGGGGGGGGAAGGATCATGGCAGCAAAGGGTTAGGGAGGAAGAGTTTTGAAGTTGGATGGTTTAGAGAGAGATTTTTATCTTTGGATGCATGAACTAATGATGAAGTATCCTTGAAAAATGAAGTATTAAAGAGTGTGTAAGTAGTTAAAGGGAGAGGAGGGTCGGCCTAGGCATTTTGGGGGCTGATTTTGTCTTTTCTTTTTTTTTTAAGTTAGAGTATTGATGCATTTAGTATAGGTAGTATAAAGTAACGGAGTGATTTAAAGGCCAACGGAGCTAAACCGGTAACATTTTAAGCCTAATTTATGGAAATAAATGTCGTGAAGATACTATTTTCATAAAAATGATAAATTTACCTTAAAATGACCTAATTTGATGTTTCATAAATTTCCCGAGCCTTCCGGAGAGTTATAATGTCTTTAAAGCTCAAACCGCGAGCTGAAAACGCGTAAAACGTAAAATGTGCACACTTCGCGTAGAAACGGAAAATTACTTTATTCCATATGCAAACAAGTACGTGGGGGAAAATAAATCATATAAATGGGTAGACTGGGCATAGTCTGAGTCATATTACGGATTTAAACGTACGTGTCAGAACGTACACGGGCAACTTTCCCGGTAAAAACTAAGTTACTTAAAATAGAAAAATTAAGTAATTAAAATTAGTAAAATTAGTGACCTAAAATGCCTAGGTTGTTACACAACCCTCGCATCAATCACTCACTTAGTTGCTTCATGGGTTATAAAGAAATTCACAAGTTCTGTGACGGTACTCTCAAGAAGGTTCGAGATGGTTTGGCCATTCTGTTGAAGGATCAGCATCTGTACAAGACGAAGAGATGGAATAACTCTGAAAAATGAGAAGTTCATCAAATCATCAGCAAGATCGAAAGGAAGCTCATGTTCAGAGATTAGATGCGAAGGTTGGAAAGTTATGTTGGAGGTAGACCATCGTTCCCGATTCTGACTTTTCAACGACTGGAATGATTGGTTAGTGTTTGGTTTGGTAAATTCTTGAATATGATTTGTTTGTCCTACAAATGGTTTGTGCACACATAACAGTGTACAACTCGTTCTTAGTAAAGAAAGGACCCTGAGGTACGCGTCAGTGCCTCAATCCTAATATAAGGAGCGAAAGCTTCTTACTTTTGAGTAGAATTTATTCAAACTTTTTCAAAAGAGTTTCCATAATTATGCTCAAAAGAACAAGTATTCCTTCTCATATTTAAAACCTCAATAGGTTATTTAACTTATTGAGGGGGAGTATTTGAAATATCTTTGTTTAAAAGGAAACATTCTTGTAGGATTCTTCCCATAAACCTCAAAAAGCATATTTTAATCAAACGTTTCTTCAAAAACAACATCAGTAAACTATTTTTGAGGGGGTGAAAAACAAATTTTGATTAAAATATGTGTGGAATCTTATATGAGCTCGACTGAGATAATCTCCAACGAATTCAAGAAGCTTAAAATGTCAGTAATCGAAAGGACTTTTCCTAGACGGGTAATAATTTCAAGCTGGTCTAACCAGTGATGTAAGCGTGTCTCGAATAGGACTTGTCTGAGTAGATGATGCAGGTTTTCTGACCAGGTTTTGATATGTGTAAATTAGTCGTCTACTTATGGTCTACCTTATGCCCTAACAGGCAGAAAACCCGATCGTATGTAGTGTAGTAATTGGTAAAACCGAGGTCGTCCCAAGAGCTATGTGTGTGTGGATTCTAACTTAAGTCTATGTCACGTTTTAAAAGGGGTTTTGATTTGTTTGATTAATTAAACTAAATAACAGAAATGAAATACTGAATATTAAATTGAGTTGAATGCAGTAGGGAGAATATGTACTAGCCTAGTTATTCATCCTATTATGCAATGACTATTTTCTCTAATTATGCTTCCTATGGCTTCAAGTGGGGTTTAGATTCGCTAGACTTCTATGGTCAATTCGTCTAGCCTATATGATAAGGATTTATTTGGTACCTTTTTAAGGGGTCATTTAAGCCTAAAATCGAGTAAATATGATCAAATATTGCCTCAAATCGTTTCTTTTTGTATTTTAGGTACTTGGGACGAGAATTCTGGAATTTGGCACTTTTTGGACGTATTTGGACGAAAAAAGAGAAGAAAAAGATGAAGTCACGAAAACCCGTCAGAAAAAGGAAGGCTGCTAGGATCCTGGACACACGATTAAGGTGGTTAAACCTTGTAACTTTGTATGTATGATATGTTGTGTTAAAATGATTAAGTGCGCGGAATTCACTCAACCAAACTTAGAAGGTTGTGTATGTTATGGAAATGGAATTGTTATGTTTGTTAGTTAGCAATGAACACATAAAGATTATCACCAAACGATTCAATATTATTATAGATAATAATACGAGTGATCTTGAACTATCACTAGGGTTACAACCTTGAATCTTAAGTTTTTCTAACTTGTGATATATTTGTGTTTGTTCTTATCTAACAGTTATATGTTCTTGTAATAACATATGCATGAACTAACTCTTAACACACTATATACTCTACACTAATATCACAACTAAGATCTCTTTTATAGTCCAAAAGATCTTTACATATTGCTTAAAGTCTTGGCCGACTTACTTTGTTAACTTATCCTTTTGAGTGTCAGTACATAAGATACAACGTGTATCTATGTATACAACTTATTAACTAAGCACATGGGGTAAGATATTATCTACCGTATATTGTTGACCAAAATACAATAAATATCTTTTCGATCTTATCCTCTCATCAGAAGAATGTTCACTATCAGCAGCAACGAGTTATCGCTATCAGCAGGAACAAGTATCATTATCAGCAGAATCAATCAGCAGAATGCTAAGCCTATCAGCAAAATCATTTATCACTATCAGCAGAGTGAAATGTTCTATCAGCAGGAACAACATTAACAGCAGGAACCATTTGCACTAGCAGCAGAATTACACTTAGAGTATTTCTTGGATTAGAACCCGATATTAGACATCTTGAATATTTAATTCCCAACAAAGGCTGACAGCGTTACGCTCTACCAAGTGACGCCGTCACTTGTTATTCAGGATGGTATTTTGGAAGAAAATTATCAAACGTCGTTTTAGATATTTTGGAAGAATTATAACCTGACGGCGTCAGGTGTTATTCGGAGGAAGGAGTCACGTTTTATGAAGACAAGAGATGGCTCAGAACTTCTATAAGCTGACACTGTCAAGACTGAAGGTGACGGAGTTAGAGATACAAGGTGACGCCGTCAGAACGACGACTTACAAAAGACGAAACCCTAATGGCGGCGAGCTGACGGCGTCAGGATCCATAAGCTGATGCCGTCAGAGTTGTAATCCTATATATATTTACGAATGTTTTTCATTATAAGTGTGACACTTTGGAGGATAAAACCCTAGACGATTTTAACAGCTTTTGTAAGGCTTTTTCATCCATGTTTAATTGAAGATAAGTTATTCGTTTAATCATTCAATATGTCTATGTGTTGTTTGATTACTAGTTTATCATTTCTTCCATCTAACATGATAGTTTAAGTTTATTTGTATTTGCTTAGATCTGGTGAAACCTAGTTATTGAATATTGATTTGTTGTCTCTTGTTTAGTAGATTGTTTCGCATTAGGTTAAGAAAACTGGCTGACCTCTTATATTTAACTAGCTTGAACGTCTTAAACAACGTAACCGTAGAGTGCACTATTGGATTTGTTTGTTGTATTTATTACGTGAATTGCGGCTTGTAGATCCTAGAAAACTTAATGGATGTTAAGGGATTTAGGGGAGACTAATATTCATAGAGGTGGGGACTTCGGCACCTCCCCACGATCAATATTAAGGAATACGACGCTTCAACTAAAACAAGAACGTGACAATTCAACAAATCAGTAGGAGATAACTAGGGAGTAATTAAATCTAAGTAAACGCGTTTTTCCTATCATAAGAGGTCACCAAAATTTACTTTTTCTTGTTATTAGATTAATTTTAGTTTTATAATTAATTTTTGGGTTAGTTGACTAGCAACTAATTCCGCCCTCTACTTCAAAAACCAAGATTTTACTTGCTTTTATAAAAATATAAAAATACAAAAAGAATCATCCCTCACCTCTAGACCTATCTCGTCATACATCTTGACCTTTCTACAACTATTGCGAGACTATTCCCTTAGAGAACGATCAATCCCCTGGACTTACCTATACTACACTACAACGGTTAGGTACACTGCCTGGAGGATTGTAAAACTTCTTTCGAGGTCTTGCAAATCTCGCATCAAGTTTTTGGCGCCGCTACCGGGGAATGGTTAATAGTTTAGGTTCAATTTCTATTTAGTTTCGGTCTACTCACAAGATTCCTATCAAGTGAGATTTTTTTTATTAGCTTTCTCATAGTCTATCTTTTCTTTGTATCTTTGTTCGTAAAAACCTTTTGATTGACTCTTCCATACACCATTATGGAGAACGTGAATCCACCATACTACCAACCACGAAATTCACCCACTCCAATAAAAAATGCCATCTTGATATTCCAACAACATCAAGATGAACCTCTTTATGATGCATGGACTCGTTTTAAATATTTACTTCGAAAATTCCCTCATCATAACTTCGATTTATGGTCTCAAATTCAAATATTTTACCATCGTTTCAACCACTATACCCAAATGGACATGGACCATGCAGCAGATGGGAAATTTAGGGAATTAAATGCTGAAGCGTGGGAAATCATTGAGGATTTAGCTCAAAGAGAATATGGATGTGACAACCCAACAAACGTCATTACGGATCAATTAATAACAAGTTTGAAGGATCAAGCAAGAAGTTTGTTTGGGGATAAAAAGGTTTGAGTTGAGATACCTAGGTACATGTCAGGGTTAGGTGACACCATAATACAAGATGAACACATAGGTAATCAAGATAAGATGGAGGATAGAGTAGAAAATCCAAGCCCACTGAGTGCCCCGCAAGTCCTACCATCATTTGAGGAATATACACCACCCGTAACTTACTCGGATGAAGTAGAAGAGACTATAGGAACCCCAATAGAGCTAGAACCCTTGGACCAAACACAACTAAAGGAAATAGGTTTGAATACTTGTAGTCACAACCTTTCTCTTAGTTTTATAGACGTTCCTAGTTTTGATGAACCGGAGCCTCAACCGCAACCCTTACCCGATCTTCCATCCATAGATGTGAATCTAGGAGACGAATTAGGCCCCGATCCAACCATCAAACCAGATAGTCCGAGTAGTTTTGTGATAAAGGTAGTAGACTCTAATCCTTGTAGAGAGGAAGCCAATATAGGAGTGAAACATAACCTTACACACCTACATCACCCATTTATGAGTGATCACAAGAAACATTATAGGTTTAAACCGGGTTTAGTACGTCAAGATGGATTCCAAACTAGGAGTCTCTCGAAATTGATACAAGATGATCCCTTTTTAAGAGAAAACTTTAATTCACCCATTGACCCGATTGAATTAGGTAAGGTTATGATGAAAGGAGCACACCCCTTTGAGCATATTATTCATTTACCACTATTTCCTCATGCGGCATACTACCACCAAGTTGGTGTGTATCACTAATATCACCCGCACTTAATCCTAAGTGTAGGGAAAACCTCCCCTTTATCCGTTAAATAATGGTAGAGTCAGGCTCGTGACTCGAACAAAAACAAGGGCTTCTTGGGAGGCAACCCAAGCTTTTTAATTGTTTGCTTGTTTATTTTTATTTATTTGATTTCATATATATGCTCCATCTTTAATTGTTTATCGGTCATGTTTCGAATAATTTGTGAAAATGCTTTATCTTGTTTTTGACCTCGTCTTAATTGCATATAAAGGTATTTTACAAAAAGATAAGTGTAGGGAAGATCATATTTGTTAATAAGAACGAATTCGAACATGAAAGTTAACAAATAATGATTAGCATATATTTATGTGTTTGCTAGAGTCAAATACTTGTATCGAGTCATAATGAATGTTCTGAAGTTTTTCCAGGTTTTAATACTCATATTTCTCCAGAAATTTTCTAGAAACAAAACGTAAAAATACTGTCAGGTCATACCTAATAGCGTCAGGATTAACACCCGACGGCGTCAGGCACTATAGCAGTACATTTTTCCAGAATTTTGTTTTTCTGCTGGAACTTTAAATTTTTGAAAAATTTTAATAATTTTTAATTTCCAGGAATCTGTAGACATTTACTTTGCAAGCATTATATCTTACTTTGCTTTCTAGAATTAGTTTTTATATATAGTGTTTACCGCCGATTTTATGCGAGGTTTTGTGTTTCATTTTTTTAATGAACTACAGGTTATATTGGACAAGAAGATGAAAGTATACATTGGAAGTGAAGCTTATCATGTTTGTTTTCTTGGAGGAAGATCTAACCATGTTTTCACATCGTCTATGCCGAGCAAATCAGGGGAGTGCTAGTTTCTTTTAATTATTTTATTTTCCCGTTATCATAACTTTGATACTTTTTAAGAACATTGGGGACAATGTTCAATTTAAGTGTAGGGAGGGTAAAATGGGATATCTTAGAAACTATAACTTCGCTTGATATTTGTTTTGTTTTAGAGTAAATGTGTAATAAAATTAAGAAAGATACTTGTTAGGGAAATTTTAGCACCAAATTTAAATTTTTTTACAACATATAGGAGTGAAACTTTAGTTTTAATAAGTGTCTCATGGATAGGAATTATGTAGCTGGCACAAAAACCCTTCCATTCAAAAATTTCCACCCCAAAAATGTGAGGTTCGCTTTTAGATCGATAGGAAAAAGCATTCACCTTTAATGCTTATGAGTGTACCGGTAGTATATAGATTCTAGAACTTGCGTTTGTGATGCATCCCGAGACCGCTAGTGAGACTACATTCGTGTAGTTAGAATTTACTAAATGATAAGAGGCATTAGGATAACCCTTGTTTTAAAACTGTATTATAATTACGTTGGCTACAATGGTCAAGTAATTTTCCCACACCTTTGCGATGTACTCATCTTTAGTACACGATACCCCTAGTACACCCCTCAGAGACTATCTTTTTCGCGGTTCTCGTGATATTTCGGTGAATTCGAAAATATTAATGAAGAACATTGTTTACAATCCACCCTCAAATGTACTCCCAAATCGCCTTAGCCTACCTTGTATGCACTCATCTTTAGTGTATTATTGTTACAACATATTTTTTAAACCCTTTGTTAATTGTCTAATCGGTAACATGGTTGCTAATTCGAGTCATATCTTGTAAATACAATTTTGGGATGATTGGGACTCATGGGTAAAGTACTAGTTGTTATGGAGTAATGGGGAAGAAAGTCAATGTTATTCACCCCCCCCCCCCCCATATGTACGTTAATGTTTAAAGTACTCCAAGTGTTTTGATCTTCTTATATCAGGTCATTAGTTAGTTATGTGTAAAGTATGTAAAAGTTCAAGTGTAGGGAGGTTGCAAGATCCCTTTGTAATGATGTATTATTTTGGATGGTAGGGCAAAAATGTATGAAAAAAAATATAAAAAAAAGAAGAAAAAAAATCGAAAAAAGAAGAGAAAAGGAAAAAAAAAAGTGAAAAAGAATATAAAAGAAAAAGACAAGAGAAAAAAACATACGGACTACCATCCCGTTTCTTTTATTTTTTTTTAAGTCAAGAAAGTGTCAGGAAAAATACAAAAAGAGTTAGTAGTTAGAGAGTCGAGTCGAGCCTTGGCTTAGCAACGCCTCATTGTACATGTAATTGACCAAGATAATTGACATGCCACCATTAAACTTCCCTTTATCCAACAAAACCGGGTTTTCCATACCCTTACACCTAACATTACAACCCTTTAAAAGCCCTCTTTGATAGTTAATTCTAGGTGCTTAGGCCAAAGTGTTGGAGGTTTGATCCGTTCCCAAGCCTATAGTAATCTATGTGCTATGACAGGTAGAGAGCGTTTCATTTTTCCGTTTCCATATGCTATATAACTTTATACACCCGAGAGATGTGTGAATCGAAAAACTTTATGTGAGGTACTAGTATATAATTTCCGTACTTATTTTGACTAAAGTGGAGCGATTGTATGTTGTAATTACTTTTATGTTAATGTTAAATGACCCCTAACTTGTAGATTGAATAGAATAAAAGCATGTTTGCTTGGGGACAAGCAAATCCCAAGTGTAGGGATATTTGATAAGGATTTATTTGGTAGTTTTTTAAGGGGTCATTTAAGCCTAAAATCGAGTAAATATGATCAAATATATCCTTAAATCGTTTCTTTTTCTATTTTAGGTACTTGGGACGAGAATTCTGAAATTTGGCACTTTTTGAACGTATTTGGACGAAAAAAGAGAAGAAAACGACGGAGTCGAGAAAACTCGTTAGAAAAAGGAAGGTTAATGGCCTCATGCTCTACAAAGTGACGCTGTCACTTGTTATTCAGGCTGGAATTTTGGAAGAAAATTATCAATCGTCACTTCAAAGATTTTGGAAGAATTATAACCTGACGGCGTCAGGTGTTACTTGGAGGAAGGAGTCACATTTTATGAAGACAAGAGACGTGTAACACCCCCAATTTCGTGATACGCAGCGGAATTCAAACTAGGTGTTACAAGACGGCACAACAGTTATAACAATAGAAAACGAACTCTAATGGAGTCATTTTTAAAACATTTATCATTCGATTTATATAAATATCCAAGTTTACAAAAATGAGGTCCTAGTAGTTTCAAGGTTTACAAATTACATCAAATGAGTTTTCAAATGATAATAAAATTTATAGCCCTCTTGAATATCCGTGCTCCTCCGTTCCAGCCTTGATCATTATGGCCCTGAGATAAACATGCTAATGTGTCAACATAAAGGTTGGTGAGTTCATAGAGTTGGTAGAAATAATGTGAAAACCTTGATAAGTAAATCCTGGTAATAACAAGTATATGTAAATGATAAATGTAGTTCATAAAACTTTCGAGTGTATGACTATTATACTAAATACAATATCACATATAGGTAGTGTTTCTGTTGTACTAAATTCCTGAACTCAAAACCTCATGTTTCTGTTTCTGACTGGTTCACAATTGTACCAAGTCTGTTGGTTTGTTATTATACCAATTCTATTAGATCGAGATTACACCAATTCCATTAGATAACATAGTTTGTACCAAGTACAAGAAATCATCCCATTTATCCCGATAGGGGGCCACCAATCGTTCTATGTCTGGTTTACGTTGTTATACACCCAAAGCGTTGAACATTGTTTGTTATCTCGAACATTGTTTGATTGTACTATCATTATGAAAACCAAAATGTAAATCTCGTATTAATAGAAATTGGAATAATTGTTGCAATCATAGCCTAGTAGGTAATCTGTTGTTTATACCAAGTGTTCTCCAATGTTTGTTTGCTCTAACTGAGTCAACTTAATGGTCACATTAATCCCAATAGATCTAACCATAATATTCGTACTCACCACGCATGGTGCTTAATGGTCCATGATATAGAAACTCTAAGTATGACAATTACAGTTACTTAGTATAAAATAAACATTCAGTTCAGATAAACATGTAGTTGCAAATAATAGTGATTGTCAAAAATAGTTAAGCGTGTATCTCCCCCAAAGAGTTTAATAAACACGTACAAAAATGGGGCTATGACTCACCGTGAGTTGGATGATGTTTAAGGATATAACGAAATCGCTGGATAAGCTGGGAAACCCTCTACATGCAACCTAGAATAATTGTTTCAACTTAGGTTTGGAATAATGTCTAAGAAAACATAAATGACCCTATATATGTCCTTATATTGATTATGATGATTTTGTTTGTGTACGTCGTTTTATAGAAACAGTTTATGAAACATTTTTAGTTTATATATCTCGTACTACTGTTTAGGCCATCATAATTCAGAGGTCATGTAGTAAACGTTCAAGGAGCTAGGACACTTTAATTCGTAAATCCAGCAACTCATCGATACGTTTACCCAAATGAAACCCCTCACATGAAGCTCCCTAGTGTTGCAGTGCTTAGTATATAAGACCATATGTTTTGCTTGTTGAATTCAATGTCATAAGTACTTATTTGGTTTCTAAAATAAGTTTTGCATAAGTTCCGTAAATGAGTTGTGGTCAATTTCCATGCTTATTGCAAGTTATTAGATTGTTTGGTTATGATTAGGAAATCATATTGGTTATCGCAAGTTATCGTCATAAATTATATCATAAGTGTTTAAAAAGTTTACAACTTTAAATCATCATGTTGTTTTGAAATACTTTATTCCAAGAGTCAAATAAACATGGTTCTAAATTACTTGACAAGTGAAAACAAAATTTTTTACGCCGAAAAACTGCCTTACCATTTGAAGCAGAAAACTGCCCTTGTTTGGTGTTTTCAGGCAAGTTCTTGCACCTGCACGTAAAACATCATTCCGGACAAGTTTCGTGTTTTAACTTTTTGGTGAATCGGAACAGATCTGCCTCGAAAATTTTTCAGATTCATGCAGTAAGGTTTTGACAGTTTTCAGTTTTTAGGTTTCGTTAACTTCTTTTTATCATAACTTTTGACTCGTGTGTCTGTTTTGGGAGATTCAAGTTGCTACGTTTTTGTTTAAACTTCCTATACAACTATATGAAGTTACTTATGGTCATAGGTTCATGGTTTTCGTTCATTTACATAGCATAACATATAACTAGTTTTCAAAGCAAGATTTTCATATAAAATCCTAGACTTGTTGTTACTTGTTTTAGCATATGTACACATCATGATTGTTAGAATTGATAAAAAGTGATGGTCATTTACAACTTTGTAAAGTTTCGTAAATTATTTAGTAAGAATAGTCAAAGGGCTCATGGACTAATCTAATATGTTATAAGTAATGTTGTAATTGTCCAATCCATAGTCTATGATATATCCAGTCCATAGAAAGCCAATGTGGCTCACTAGGCTTGTACTATAAATACCTCTCCACAACTCATTTGTATGGGTACTTTAGAGGTGTGCATTATGTATGAGGTCGTGATCGTGTGTGTGTGTTTGTGTGTGTGTTTATTAATATAACTTCTCTTCATCTCTAATGCTCTCTTATATATACACGACATACTTTACATACATACGATCCATCTTGTGCTTTATACGACTGATATTGTGTGTGATATAAGTTGATACACGGTCTTACAAGTGGTATCAATAGCCAAACATCGATCCAGGAGTAAGTGTGTTTCGTTTTTTGATCGAAGTATAGAAAAAGTTGCGTTTTTTATCAATAAAAACGTTAGCTTTTTGTCAAAAGCTTTGATTTTTTACATATTTTAGGTTAAAAGTTGTTGTTTTTCATAGTCATTTACGTATTCTTAGTGAGTTTTGGTAGTTACAAGTGAAATCAATATCAAAAAAAAAAAAAAAAAAAAAAAAAACTGGTTTTGTATCGTGCAAAAGGTCTTGGCTTTTTATCGAAATTTTTCAAACTTACTTATAGGCGATAAAGGTCGAAACTTTCTTGTTATTTAAGAGTTTTTGAAGATATTTGATTGAGAAAATCAGTTTAGAAGTTTGTTATTTAGTCGTTATATTGATCTTCATTCGAGCAGTCCATTTGTCGAAATTGGTTTAAGGGTTTGTCGCAATTCAGATATTTAAGGGTTTATCAAAATTAATTTTTAGGGTTTGTCGCAATTCATTTCTAGGGTTTGTCGGAATTGGATTTGTACTAGTTATCGGAATTCAACTTGAACTTGGTTACTTCAAAATCAAACAAGAACTCAGTATTCCCGTGCTTGTATAAGTGTGTGTGAAATACTTCGACAAAGGAAATATCTTCTAATTTGTACGAATTAGATAGATTTTATTGGAATTGACAATTCATCGAAATTGCACATTTCTGTCGAAATTGACATTTCATCAAAATTGTATTATTTTTTCGAAATTCAAAATTTCATCGAAATTGTGATTTTGTCGGAATTGTGATTTTGTGATTTTGTCGGAATTGTGATCTTGTGATTTTTTCGAAATTGTGATTTTGTCAAAATTGTATAATTTCCAAGGTTCATCGAAATTACCCTAGTCCATCTAAATTGCATGCAATCTATCGTAATTAATCAAAACCCATCGGAATTAGGCAAAATCCATCGGAATTCAACATAATTTATCGGAATTAACTGCTGCTTGACTTTTTAATGACTAAACTTCAAACAATCATAAGTTTAAGATCATAATTTCACTATACCAACTGAATTTAACCTTCATCAAACACAAATCCTATATCGTTTCACCGATCCAAGATCAACTTTATCATACAGAACTTCCCTAATGACAACTCAGCAAGACATTCATGCAGCCGGTGCAGAAAACCGTCCTCCTATGCTTGAAAAAGGTGGATATCTTCCATGGACAAGCCGTATGCTTCGTTACATCAAAACCAAGCTTGATGGAAAACTTCTACTCCAATCTATTAAGAATGGACCCTTCAAGCCTCGTCAGATTCAAGACCCTGGAGATCCAAATGCAACACCTCCTGTTCCACCATTCTTTCATGAACAATCAGAAGCAGAATACACAGAAGAAGACTGGAAGCAAATAGCAGCTGATGATATGGTAATGCACTTAATCCAACTAGTATTACCACGAGAGATCTTTGCTGCTATCGATAGTTATGAAACTGCCTATGACATGTGGGAACGAGTTAGAAGGCTTTGTCATGGCACAAAAATTGGGCAACAAGATGTTGAAAACAAGCTACTAACTGAATGGGAGAAGTTCACATCCACTCTAGGAGAATCCATTGAATCCTACTATACCAGGTTTTGCACTCTAATGAATAAGCTAATCAGAAACAAGTTGACACCAAGACAGAAGAAGACTGGAAGCAAATAGCAGCTGATGATATGGTAATGCACTTAATCCAACTAGTATTACCACGAGAGATCTTTGCTGCTACCGATAGTTATGAAACTGCTTATGACATGTGGGAACGAGTTAGAAGGCTTTGTCATGGCACAGAAATTGGGCAACAAGATGTTGAAAACAAGCTACTAACTGAATGGGAGAAGTTCACATCCACTCTAGGAGAATCCATTAAATCCTACTATACCAGGTTTTGCACTCTAATGAACGAGCTAATCAGAAACAAGTTGACACCAAGACAAAACGTAAGTAACATCAAGTTCATCAACAATCTTCAAGATGAATGGGGACGATATGTCACTATTGTCCACCAAACCAAGGATCTACACCAGGTGAACTATGATCAGCTCTATGATTTTTTGAAGCAAAACCAGGCTGAGGCAAATGAAGTCAGGAAAGAGAGATTAGCAAAGAATCATGATCATCTTGCATTAATTGCTCAAACACCAACACCTGTACCAGTGAATACACAACCTTCATCAACTTCCACTCACAACTACATGCAATAACAATATGTTCCACAACAACAAACTGCTGTAATCCCACAACAACAATTCTACCCACAACAACAACAAGTTATTCTACAACAACAATATCCACAATTCTAAGAACCAGAGTTCACTGACAATGATGAGTCTACTGTTGCTTTGACACAAGCATTTGCTTATTTGACAAAGGCATTCTAAGGACGCTATTCCACACCAACTAACAACAACCAAAGGATTTCATCGAACACTCACAACAGGCAGATTGCACAGCCGAGTTTCAATATGGGTCAACAAGGACAAATGGTTGGGGTTATTGGCAATCAGCCAGGATATGCTACTAGATTTCAGATAGGTAATCCAGGGCAGTATGCAGGAAATCAGATGGGTCAGTATGCAGGGAATCAGATGGATCAATTTGTTGGAAATCAGAGGGGTTAGAATGTTGGGAATCAGACAGTGGGTAATCAGATTGGAAATGTTGCTGCTCCAGTTGCTGGGAATTATGGAAATATGAATCAGGGTAATCCAGTAAAGTGTTTCAACTGTCAGGGTGTCGGTCACATGGCAAGGAACTGTCCCACCAAGCCGAAAAAGAAAGATCCAGCTTATCTGCAGAAAGCATTGCTGTTGGCACAAAAAGAAACGGCAGGGTTTCAGTTGAATGCAGAAGAAAATGATTTTATGGCTCTCATGAATGACATGGAAGACAATGAAGACATCGATGAAAACTGCAGTCTCTGAGGTACCAATGCAGTCTTTGAGGTACCATCATTCAATACATGCCACAATAATGAAATCTTTGATATGTCTCCTCATGAGGAAAAGCATCCTGAGATTCTAGCACCCACGTATGATACATACTTGGATAAGCCAAGCAGTAGCAATATTGATTTGGCAACTCCATATATGAATCCTAATGGAGGCTTAGAGTCACAGCATACTGATAATGATGAGGAAACACGTACTCTCTTTGAATCATTATTGAACAAATGTAGTGTTGAAATTGAGAAATTAAAAAAGGTCAATCGCGATGTTAAGGCCGCGAATTAAAAAATGACCGTTGAGATTGAGAGGTATAAGGAAAACGAGAAAGCTTTTGAGTTTCATAAAACACGACAGTTAGAATTAGAAACTGGTTATCAAAATTCCATTTTAAGAGAAAAACAATTGCAAATCAAGTTTGACACACTTGATGTTAATCTAAACATGAAAATAAAATCCTTAAAAGCGGAAATTTATGATTTGAAAAACCAACTTTCTACACAAAAATCAACTTGTTCTGATCTTGAAAAAGAAAAGAAACAGTTGAAAGCAGATTTTTCAAAAAGAGAAAATGATCTTCTTGATGAAATCATTGAGGAACAAGAAACAATCAAAAAGTTGGAAGATTTGCTTGTAAAAACGGGTCATTCTGCTCAAACAATTCATATGCTAATTAAAGATCCAAACCCGCTTTTACACACAATGAAGAAAATGGCTATCGGTTGTGAAAACCCTTATACTCTCAAGAAAGCTCAGAAAGAACAGAATGTGTTGTACAATGGTAATGTGATATATGCTAAACTTGATCCTCCCACTGTTCGGGATTCTGATGAAACAATTGAGCTTGCTAAAGAGAGTCAAATCAAAATGAAACAAAAGAACCCAGAAATAAAACCTATTGATTATAACAAACTTAACATACTTTCTAGAGTAAATTTTGTTCATCAAAAACAAACACCAAAGGTTTCCAAAAAACCAGTTGTTTCGACAAAATAAAAAGTTGTTTCAAAAAATCTTTCAAAATTGGAACAAATGTCCTCAAACAATCCTTTTAACACAAGTTCTGCTAGAGGATATTTGGATGATCTTAAAAAGAGAATTGAAACATTTCAAAGTATTGTTACATCCAAAACAAATATTAGTATCAAAAAATAGCCTTCAAGTTTTCATGCTGAAATGAAAAAGGTGTTTGAAACAGAAATTACTAATCCACTAAATGCAATTCATGCGAGAGTAATTCATCTTGAACAAGCAATTTTGAAAGAAACAGCCGACTTTGTCAAGGACCACAAATCCCTGGTTAAGGAAGCTAATGAAAATATTGAACACATCAAATTTTTGGAAAACCTAAATGATTCTCTCTTCGAAGCAGCTTTGTCGACCGATATTATGTCTCTCATTTTACAAAAATATTCTGTTGAAGATGATGAAAGACTGAGAGCTGAGACTTCTACAATTGTTTTAAAATATGAAGATGCTCTTTGTTAATACAAATAGCGTCTCAAAAACGTTATTTATATTCTTTAATCTTTCATTAGTTTTGTTAATGACAAATATAAGGAATATCTTTTAGCAAATAATAAATACTAGCTTAAGTCTCTTAAGTACACATTTTACACTTCACATATTAACTAAGAATTACAAGTTTAGTAACTTGTTTCCTTAAAAGGAAACTTTAATTCTAAAACCATTCCATGACATCATTGCATGCATCACATAGAAGATCTTTGATATATCTTGGTTAGATTTGCAAGATACATAGTTGACATTTGAAGATCTTGGATGATTTGGTAAGATACAACTAAGATATGGTAAGAGACAACTATACCTTAGCTGTCATGTCCTACGGATCCAAATCACATAAGGGACGGATCCTTTGTGAGGGATCCGTGGGATCCGTGAGCTGAAGATCAGCTTGCCTATAAATAGGAAGCTGATCATTTGGCTCTCTCATCACTCATATAGCTTTAACACACATATTCATTCAGTACATATCTTACTAACATCATTCATAGTTGCATTTCACTTTGATCTTTCATTTTGTAGAAAGGAGATCAAGCATTCAAGGATCTACAGAACCGTAATCCTTTAGTTGCATTACTGTGTGATATTGTAGTTTGTTTCACACATCATATCTATCATTTGTAATCAGTGAGTGTGGTTAGTGCTTTAGTCCTTAAAGCACAAGGAGTGTAGGGAGTAGTTGTACCCATGTAAAGAACTCGACATCTAGCTTAGTGTCGATAAAGTAAATAGGCGACGTCAGGTTGGTTCTACCTTGTGAAAGAACCCGGTGTTTAGCTTAGTACCGGAAAAGGAAGTAAGCGACGTGTAAAGGTTTTCTCCGCCTGGAAAAGGAGTTTGTTTCTTAGTGAAAGATAAACTCTCGAGTAGGAAACTCGGGGAGTGGAGTAGGGCAAGGAAGAGAGTCCTTGTAGCCGAACCACTATAAACAACAGTGTCGTGTGGTTTGATCTTTCCTCTCTTTATCTTTTGTTTATATTGTGTGATTATTTATTTGTGATTGTTTCCTTTGAAATTAACATATAGTAACAAAGCAAAGAAAACTTTAAAATGGTAAAAACTATTCAACCCCCCTTCTAGTTTTCCACAATTGGTATCAGAGCTACGTTACTTAAGATCTTTAAAATATATTGTATTTTAAAACTTAAAACGATCCATGGATTTTGAAAACTTTAAAGAAGGGCAATCTATGCAGAGACCACCTCTATTTGAACCAAATTGTTTTATTTATTGGAAAAATCGCTTTGAGACTTATGTAAAGTCAAAGGACATAGATCTATGGTATATTATAGTTGATGGTGACTACAAACCTATTAGTAATAATATTTCGGGTGGTCGGGATGAAGGAGCTTCTCTTACTCGTCACAATGATGAGCAAAAGAAACTAATTGCCAAAAATAATGAAGCCAAAATGATGCTTTATAATGCCTTACCTAAGAAAGAATATGAAAGAGTTTTTATGTGTAAAACGGCTAAGGATATTTGGCAATCTCTTATTATCACACATCAAGGGAACTCACAAGTAAAAGATAACAAAATTGATCTTCTTGTCCAACAATACGAACAATTTGTTATCTCTGAAGATGAGACCATTGATAGTGCGTTTGCTAAGTTCAATACTATTATTACATCACTTAAAGCACTTGATGAATCTTTTTCTAGTAAGAATTTTGTCAGGAAATTTCTAAGAGCACTCCATCCGAAATGGAGAGCAAAGGTGACAGCTATTGAAGAATCTAAAGATCTCTCAAGCATGACACTGGATGAGCTCATAGGAAACCTTAAAGTTCACGAGATGATTATGGAAAAAGACTCGGAAATTGTCAAAGGCAAAAGGGAGAAGATTAAGTCTATTGCCTTGAAAGCCAAAGTCGAGTCAAGTGATGATGATGAGTCTTGTTCAAACAGTGATGATGAAGAGTATGCCATGGCCGTGAGGGATTTCAAGAAATTCTTCAAAAGACGAGGAAAGTTTGTAAAACCACCTCGTGATGAAAAGAAATCCTCTCGGAAAGATCGTGACGATAAGAAAGGTAAGGTTGATAGGAAATGCTATAGGTGTGGTGACTCCAGTCACTTAATAGGAGAATGTCCAAAACCTCCAAAGACCAAGTCTCAAAGAGCCTTCGTTAGTGGAGCTTGGAGCGATAGTGAAGGAGATGATGATGATGAGCCTAAGAACAACAAAATGGCACTTATGGCTAATGACACAGAAGAGGTACATTCTGATTCATACTCCTCTATAGATGACGAAACCTTAGAAATAGAATATAACAAACTGTGTGACGTTACTTTAAAAATTATAAACAAAAACAAGTTTTTGAAAACAAAGACAACACTTTTAGAAAATGAAGTATTGTGGCTTAAAGAAAAAGCAATACGAATTGAAAAAGTTAAAGATAGTAAAGAAATATGTGTGTCTTGTCAAGAACTAAAACTTGAATTAGAAACCTTAAGAACCACACAGGAAGATTTGATCAAACAAAATTCAAAGTTTAAAAGGTTTGATAAAAACATAAGTTGTGCAGATGAAATAATGAAAATGCAAAAACTACCTCATGATAAAACAGGACTAGGCTTTATGAAACTAGGAACCTTAAGTGAGTATAAGGAACAGACTGTGAATAAAACTGATTCAACCAAGTTAGACACTCACGGATCCGACGGATCCAAAAATTTGGATCCGCCAAGTGTATCCAAAGGATCCGCGGGTACTCAAGTTGAACAGAAGGTTCACAAAGTCAACCATTCCGAATTTGTTAAAGTTACTAAGAAACCTAACAGTAGTATAACCAATAATAAACATAAACCAGCAGTATCTTTAGGAAGAGGACAAGCTAGAAATGAATATAGAGTTAAAACGGATCAACAGAGACCTCAAATGAGTTTTCCCAAACACCCCTTTCCAAAGAGTATAGTTAATCCACAACATACTTATCAAAATAATTGGAACCAAAACTTGCCTAGAAACTTTCATGGTTCTAGCTATATGTCATGGAACAATGGTCCACCATTTACATACATAAACCATGATAATGTCATGTTTAACCCAAACGGACCCATGAGATATTGGGGACCAAATGCTTGAGTCTTTTATGAACTTAGGTATGCTTGAAAGTTGATCTTGAACCTGATGAGTGGATCAAAGATAGTGGGTGCTCAAGACACATGACGGGAAACAAAAATCTTTTCTCAACTTATCAAGTGTATGACGGAGGTAATGTCACATTCGGTAGCAAGCTTAAAAGTAAAATCATCGGAAAAGGTACAATCTCTCATGACTCTCTATCTATTGATGATGTTGCTCATGTAGATAATTTAGGATTTAATTTACTTAGTATAAGTCAATTATGCCGCAAAAAGTATAACTTCCTTTTTAGTGAAAATGGAAGTAAAATACTTAAAGATGGCATAACCGTAGGAAAAGGTGTTTTAAAGAATAATGTCTATGTTATGAAATTAGATAAAACACCTAAAGATAAGCTATGTCTTACCTCCTTGGACGAAAACTCAACTCTATGGCATCGACGCTTAGGTCATGCTAATATGAGGCTTATTCAATCTTTGTCATCCAAAGAACTCATTAGGAACCTACCCAAGTTGAAATATGACCAACACTTTTGTGATGCTTGCAAAATTGGGAAACAAGTACATAATAGCCATAAGGCTAAAAACATGGTATCTATATCTAGATGCCTAGAATTATTACATATGGATTTGTTTGGCCCGTCAGCTACACAAAGTTATGGAGGAAATTTTTACACTTTAGTCATAGTAGATGATTACTCTAGATATACATGGACAAAGTTTTTGAAAACTAAAAATGAGGCATTCGACAAATTTGAAATTCTAAGCAAGAAAATTCAAAATCAAATAGGAAGTAATATAGTATCTATTAGAACTGACCATGGTCGAGAATTTGACAATGAAATTCAATTTGAAAATTTTTGTGATAATAATGGAATAACTCATAATTTCTCGACTCCTCGTACACCTCAATCTAATGGTGTAGTAGAACGTAAAAATAGAACAATTCAAGAAATGAGTAGAACTATGTTAAATGAACAAAACATACCACAAAAGTTTTGGTGTCACGCTGTAGATACTTCTACCTATATCCTAAATAGAGTTTTAATTAGACAATTTTTAAATAAAACTCCTTATGAAATTTATCGAGGCAAAAAGCCTACATTAGGATATTTTAGAGTTTTTGGAAGCAAGTTCTTCATTTTAAACACAAAAGATTATCTCACTAAGTTCGACCCAAAGTCGTATGAAGGTGTATTTCTTGGGTATTCACAAAACAGTAAAGCATACATTGTATTAAACAAGGAAACATCAAGAGTCGAGGAATCGTTGAACGTAACATTCAACGAAAGTCCACCTCCCTCTAAGACATCACCTTTGGTAGATGATGACTTATTTGAAAGTCAAATGGTTAATGATATAGAAAACATTGAAAATGACAATGAACCCGTAAAAGGAGAAATAGTCAATATTAAAGAAACTAAAAGTCATCCATTAGAAAACGTCATAGGAAAACTTAATGAAAGAACATTAAGATCCAAAGCTCAAAATGAAAGTAATTATTTTTGTTTTATTTCAATCATTGAACCTAAAAATATAGACGAGGCAATAAAAGATGAATCTTGGGTAATTGCTATGCAAGAAGAACTTAATCAATTTATTAGGAATGATGTTTGGACTTTGGTACCTCCACCTAAAAACCAAACCATAATAGGCACCAAATGGGTCTTTAGAAATAAAATGGATGAAAAGGGTATTATATCTAGAAATAAAGCTAGGCTAGTAGCTCAAGGTTACAATCAACAAGAAGGTATAGATTACGATGAAACCTTTGCACCAGTAGCTAGACTTGAGTCTATTAGGATATTACTTGCATATGCATGTGCACATGATTTTAAGTTATTTCAAATGGATGTCAAAAGTGCTTTCTTAAATGGTCTTATAAATGAAGAAGTATATGTTGCACAACCTCCCGGCTTTGCCGACTTTGAAAAACCAAATTGTGTTTTCAAACTTAAGAAAGCTTTATACGGACTTAAGCAAGCACAAAAAGCTTGGTATGATCGACTTAAGACTTTCCTAGTTGACCATAAGTATACCATGGGCCTAGTAGACAATACTCTCTTCACCAAGAAAAATGGATCACATATTATCATAGTCCAAATATATGTGGATGACATTATATTCGGTTCAACTTGTCAAGAGTTATGCGACGATTTCTCAAAAATCATGCATGACGAGTTTGAAATGAGTATGATGGGGGAACTAAACTTTTTCTTAGGTCTCCAAATTAAACAATTAGAAGATGGGATATTCTTCAACCAATCAAAGTATATCAAAGATATGCTTAAGAAGTTTGGTCTTGAAGACTCAAAACCCATGAGAACACCCATGTCCTCCGAAACCAAACTTACTAAGGATGAAGAAAATGAATCCGTAGATAGCACTAAATATAGAGGAATGATTGGTAGTTTACTCTATCTTACGGCTAGTAGGCCTGACATTATGTTTATTGTTTGTCTATGTGTACGTTTTCAAGAAGATCCAAAAACTTCCCATCTTGAAGCTGTTAAAAGAATCTTTAGGTATATCAAAGTTACTACACACTTAGGATTATGGTATCCCAAAGGAACGGGTGTAGAAACCATAGTGTATACTGACTCAGATCACGCAGGTGATTATGTTGATAGGAAAAGTACTAGCGGTATTTGTACTTTTGTAGGATATTGTCTAACATCATGGTTCGCTAAGAAACAAACTGCCCTCGCAATCTCAACAACAGAGGCAGAGTATGTGTCTGCAGGAAAGGCGTGTCAACAAGCACTATGGATGAAACAAGCTCTCGTCGACTATGGAATTGAACTCAACAACATTCCCATTCTTTGCGACAACAAAGGTGCTATCGATCTAAGCAAAAATCCAGTCCAACACGCTAGAACCAAACATATTGAAATACGACATCACTTCCTTCGCGACAATGTACAGAAGGGAATCATCTCAATTGAGAAAGTTTCCTCAGAGGACAACATTGCCGATATTCTCACTAAACCACTTAAACGAGAACCTTTTAATTATCTTAGACTTGGATTAGGATTAATGGAACCTAGTGATTAGGAGAAACATTAGTATAAACATTAGTTTAGCCACACACGACACTAAACCAAAACATGTGTTCTGAATCCGCGGATCCAATCGATAACAAGGACGGATCCTTTGTTTGGGATCCGCCGGATCCGTCGCATGCTGTGATCAGTTTATTATTAAATAAACAAGAACAACTACTATTCATTCCTCACTCCAAAACATATCACCTTACTACATCCGACACACACTTAATCTCCATCACATTTTAGACCATTTTCTTCCACAAATTTGTGCTTCTAACATCACTGTAAGTATTCTTATCATATTTATACTCCTGATCTGCGTCTAGGATTTCCATTTCATGCACAAAACCAAAAATTGGGGTATATGCATAATTCTTGAAAAATCATGAAGCATATTTACTGCATTATACTTAAAAACATGTTTTTCTTAGTTAGGAATTGCATCTCATAGCACATTGTCTTAATTTAACAAAAACCCCATGAAAATTTTTCACTAAAATCTTCTAACGACTAGGTAAAATGATTTTTTCTTACATTGTTCATACAAATACAAAAACGTTATCTTTTAGACTTCACTTGCATAATGTCTCTTGAATGCTAAAGGGAATACATAACTAATATGTATTTTCGGGTACATTCAACCGTAGCTACATTGAAATAGGAGCGTTTGGGTTATCTCTCATTTGTAAACAAAATTTGCATAAACTAATTTTTCTTGCATAAAAAGGAGTCGAGATAACCGCACCTCCACATTGTCCCCATGTAGGCACACACTAGGAATTTTACACTTCCTTTGATCATTTTAACTAAAACTATGTAACTTTTTGTACTTAGGAAAATCATGCCTCCCGCAACCAACTACGATCACAAGAAAACCGTTAACTACTTACCCAAAGTCCACAAAACCAAAGGTCTAACCAATGCCCAAATCGAAATTTTCAAAGCCTTAGAGAAAAAGTATGTCCATGAGGGTAGAGCCGTAGATTCATCATTCTATGAAGGAACTCAACTTAGGGAACAATTAGCCGCAATTCGATTTGATTCTCTTTTAGACATAGATGAACCAATCATTCCTAGGTTCATACTTGAGTTCTATGCTAGTGTAGGTCTTAGTTCGAGTGATGAAGGGTACTTAAGTCTTCATTTTACTCTAAATGGAAATCTTGTCAACATCCCTCTTGATCAATTTGGTGAGGTCTTAGGAATTCCAAGTCAAGGGACATGTATTTACTCGGACAAATGGTCCTTAACAATCTTAGACTCCAATCTCGATAGGACAACACCATATGCCACTCCTCTCGAATCAAAAGAAGTGATTAGGGAACATCTCTTCATTCCTAAGAACAACCCCACAAGAATGTTTCGTGGTCGTGAAGTTGCTAGAGATCCATTTGCAATGGAGCTTAATGAACTCAAACCCGAGTTCAAGAAGATGGAGGATGTATTAAGGGCAAATGTGATGTGCACCATAGGAAACCGTGATCATATCAATGCTTGTTTATGTCACATGATGTACAACATCTCTACTCATCAACCCTTCA